>OW679199.1:117512868-117694846 GCA_940337035.1 Agriotes lineatus | reverse complement strand
GGAATGTCCTTGCCAACGCTGTTGTGACTGCCCCAGGTGTTAATGTTTTCAAGAACAGATATGACTTATTTGTTCATAATGTTTAAGTTTATTTCGCCGTGTATTTTTTTTATATAGACCGTTTTTCGTGTATATTTGGCATAATAGGTTCCTATGCTCTTCTATTTTGTCAATAATAATAATCTGAATATGCTTAGTGTTTTAACTTGTAGTTCATTCGAGTTTGTAATTTCCAAGTTCCGTATCGAAAACTGCCTTGAAATGTGTTGTTAGTACTTTGCCCTCAAATTTGTTCCAGATTTCCTTCTTTCTAAATCAGGTATATCGTTAAAATTGTTACTCGATAATAAGCAGAAACCCTTAATTAATCTAATTTAAAATTAACATTAATATTACTGGCGCATGCAAACTGACGTATATTGTTAAGAAATACATTAACATAATGTTAAAAACTTGCACGGTACCATTTTCATGCTACTAGCGCCAACACTGATTACTAAAATTGACCCATTTTAGAGCAGATTTTTTATTAGACCCGTAAACATGCAGCAATCTTCTGCCATTATACAAGCTTTTATCTCTGTCTTACCTTCATTATTAGCAGATGTTATAGTTCTACAGTAAAATATTTGTTTACTTTTCACTTCTTTCGCCGTATACTTACTCTTTTCGTTTCCACATCACTTAAACTTTATCTCTGCATGTTATGCAGACGTCAAAAAAAGCCGAATTCGGTTATTTGGAATGCGAAACTGTTTTTTCCGTTGTTGAGATTTGTTTATGTTTGTCTCTATCGTATACCTGTTTATCTTCCACAAAGAGACATAAAGTTGTACATGAATGCTAAATTACCAACTTTTGCTTACATTTACCGTAGCATACAGATTTGATTGGTGGTTTGGTCAGCCTTTGCTGTCTATGTATTTAGAATGTGTGTGAACAGGTTTACATTATTTAGTACCCATATACTAGAAATACTATAATTTATTTTATCCCTTTCTTGTGGACCGGTTGTGTATATTCCTGAGGAAGTTCTGATTTTCTGCATTTTTTGGCTAGATCGTGTACTGATTGAACTAGTTTATTGCTTTTATATTTTAACAATTCACTCGAATAACTATTTCTGGGGCTTTATTATTTCTGAGTTCTTTAATGCCATCTTGTAATTTATGATAGCTTGGATTTTTGTTTGTTATTCTTCTAGGTTATCAAAATTATTATCTTCTTTCTTCTTTTAATAGTTTATTAAAGTATTTATCGCATACCTGTATTGTTTTCTGTTTCCTCCTAATTGATTCTCCATTTTTGTTTTTAAAAATATTTCTTCTCTGTTGGCAGTGCCTTCCTAATTCACGTTTAGGTCAATACTACCTTTATGTCATTTGCTGGGTGGCATAAGCTCTTATTTTCTTCGTTTCGAGATTCTTTAGAGATTTTTCGCCCCCTTGCTCCATTGTTGGTTTACAAAACTACTTTAGGTCCCCTTTCATCGAATTACACGTTCTTTGTACTTTGTACTAGTTAGTATTCTTCTGTTCTGTTTGTTTTCTAATTTTTCCAGAGAAGATTAGTTAATAACTAGCAGTCCAGTGATGACAAATGTTCATTTAATAAAACAAAAAAGACCGTTTTGCAAATAGAACGCGTATTCACACACGTACGTATATGACGTCATTGTTGGTAGCAAACTACCAATCGCATTCGCCTTGATAAAATTTGCCTAGACTCTAACCTAAAATGTTAGGATTAGGATAATTAAGTATAATTAATGTTAGAGACTGAAATTCGGTTCCTGACCTGACATGATCATTCCAAACATATAACTTTCATAACTTTTTTCTCTATCTCTTACGGTTTGGCTGCTGAAACAGCGTCCAGACAGACAAAACAGCGTCCCCGACAGACACGTCTATTAGATAAAGGATTTTTTTCGGCTGCTATTTTTTAATTTTGCTCTTGATGTTTTGAGTTAATCGATATTTCATATTTTTGTTATCCAGTTATTGATGAGAAAACAAAACAACACAAAATAGGACAATTTGGAAAAATCTAGGGGAAGCCTATATCCAACGGTGGATGAAGGAACGATGAGAAGAAGAAGAATTTATTGATGTCCATCGCACAAGCCGAATAGCATAGTTGGTAGAGCGTTAGGCTTGCATTAAGCAAGTTCTTCAAAGAGCCAGCCTCTCTACCAGTAGGTAAAGAAGTTATAGATAACACGTATATTCATGATGTCTATCCCTCCCTCTTTTCTTGGACTTGGAAGCGGCAGAATGCCAGAAGCTCCATATAAAGTTTTAGTGAAATGATAGCTGGGGAACATTTTAAAAAGTAGCATTAAAAATGAAAAACGAGAAGATTATAGACTTGCGGTTTGCGCTTAAATGCAGCTTATATAAAAAACAATTTGTGAGTGGGCGTCTCAACATATATAAGGAAAAGAAGTAGAAAAAAATAGATAATATGAATGTTGCGGATATATTTACTCTGCCATTTTCAGTCAACAATACCAAGAACTGAGAGTACTCAGTGACAATAACATCTTAGCAACTTTATAATTTTGTGGATAATTATCTCGCCATTGTTGGCGAAGATTAAATCACCTGCAAACTGGATGTTAGATATATTGCAATGGTTATATGGCTTTAATATAATTAAGATTAATATTTAAAATAAAATTAGCTAGAGCCTCCAATGCTAATATTTTATTTTGGGTTCAGCAAATATTATTACAAATTTATGAAACGCTCAGGGATAATTATTGTGAGTTGTTTTATGTATTACTTGACTTGATGTTTGTATTCCCCTACTTTTTAGATAGAATCTAATTGCAAATTATATTAATGTTGACTAGCTCAGGTAAGCAGAGATCTTATCAAAAGGTGTGGGTCCACAATTACTTTATTGAAAATTTAACCGTACGTCCATGTGGGTAGTTCAAATACACGCTAATGTGCTACAACAGATCTAACTGACAAATTACGTTTATGAAAGTTTATCAAGTGGTTGTCGTTTTGGTGTTTTCAGATAATTAAATGCAACTCAATGAGCAAATCTCACAGGTAATTTCATAATTTCCCGCTTTCTAGTAGCGTCAGTAGCTTTCTTTTGTTTTTTTTAGGCAAAAACCGTAACTTGATTGTTTCGACCCAAGCCAAGGATCCTAACCTCACTTCTGGGCTTGGATTTTTCAACTTTAATTTACACAAGAAAATAATTCGCCTGGGCTCTGTTATGCAGCGACGTTTAAGCAGCTTCCCAATAGGTACACAATGGTATAAATTAAATTGGCTTCACAACTAACCTGTGAAACTTTTTCTGCATGCCCGTTTCGAAGCTCGGCCGCAGCAAGAATGTGCCCAGATCTTCTTTGCCGGTGCTTGGATCGCCGTGCTGTCCTCGCAGAAGCTGGATGGGCTGACGGTTGACGTCCTCTCGTTCTCTGGAACCCCTCCGATGGCTACAGATGCTGTGCGAAGCACGTCTAGTCTTCTCCGGAGCTGGTCTTTGGCACTCACTCGGGCCGATAATGGAAAATAATTTTCACGGCACGGATTTCTTTTAATTCACTCACACAGGTGCATATAACTTACCCCTGAAGTTATAAGCACCCTGCCGAAGTTTTGTTATGAAGTAATAACTTTAAAAGTATAAAATTGTAAATTTTCGGGAGCAAATAAAACTGATGCTAATTCAAGAATTTTATTCGATTGTCTGCCAAGAAAGTTATTAAAAACAATTGTATAACAATATTAAACAAGTCAAATCAATTACTTATAACAATTAAAAACCTTAAATCTAACATTTTTACAGACTTTTACTTATACAATAAATTGTTCCATTAATTTAGTAAATTTTGTCTTTCACATAACTGTGTCCCGCACTTATTAACAGTCCTTTTTCACAATGTTCGCACTGATCAATTCTTCCTTTCGTGAACTTCCACAAAAAACACTTTAGAGTTCAAATAAAAGTCCATTTCATTTTTCCACTTCTGCATCAATATATTGTTCGGATTTCAATTAATCTTGCATGTTAATTATTCATTTTCTTCCCTTTATTTGCCTTCAGATCTATTCCTATGTGCTCTTTGCACTCTGTTTTGCCTTCTGCATTTTTTTACCTTTTAAGAATATGCTCAAAGAGAAATTTATACAACGATTTCTGACTTGCAATTTACCTCGACAAGCATGTGACCATTTTATTCATAATCGAATTACTAATACATGGATTGGCTTTTGCATTTAGCATCCCCTTTTAATATTCTAAACTAATTAAATATTGTGGTCCCATTCCTATTAGGTTTAGAACTCTGCCTTTCCTTTTATGTTACGATTTTAATACTTATTACAGGCATTGCTTTGCCAATATGATTGCTAATTCAAATTTGATTTTATTTTATTTGTTGCCATTAAATCCTATCTCCCATTCTGAGCTTTTATGACCTATTCATTAGTTTGCTGTGCTCTAGATGTGCGATTCAGGGCTTAAGACCATCTCAATATATAATAAAGCAAATGTTGGTGCCTCGAATTGATTTGTATTGATTCGAATCTTCGATGCTACCTTTCGGTTTGAGTGTGTAAAAAATCTTTCGATTACATCAGGCCTCAATTTATTCCTAGACCTATATTTGTTTCCCTTTTTAAATTTACCTGCATACATTGTGACTTGACTTGCCATTCAGAGTCTAATATCCAGTACTTGTGGGCCGTATTCTCGAGTTGGAGCTGCCGTTGGTGACCAGACGGATTGATCGAGCCGTTTATATTGTGTGTTAGCACTATGCTCATAATGTCATGTACCTTTATATGTAGATATTTGTTTTATGTTACATTGCATTATAACTCCAACGTGTAACCATAGTTTGAATTATAATTTTATGTTTAACACCCTCAAGAACTAATTTGTGAAATTGAAAACCTTACACTGGTAAAAGCTGTATGTACACCATTTAATTAACTATACACAGTTCTTTTGTTTTAGAATATTGTAATTAATTTTAATAAGTAAGTTAGTCACTTTTAAAGTGATTTTCACACTAGTAGGTGATTATATTGAACATTTTATGCTTACACGTTTGGTTTATGTCTCATTTTGCTTATTAGCTTGTATCCTAAGAACTTTGTGATACAGATCTGTACCTAGTGCGCTAAGAATTTAAAACAAAGCATAGTTTTTGGTAGTGATGGGCAGAATCGAATACTTTTCAGAATCGAATTCATCGCATTCGAATACTTTTGAGAATCGAATGATCGTTCGAATGCAAGCAATTCGAATGCAAAATCGCACTTCCGAATTCAGAATCGAGTTGTGCGCTCGATCTCGTACTGGGGAGTGGTGACGTGTGACCTCGACTGAGCGACACGCAACACCAGAGATAACGAGACGCTGTACGTGCTCAAAGCAAAAATAAAAAAATATTTTGATTGTAAGCGGTTCAGCTTATCCTATTAATAACGTATATTTGTTTTGAAATACTTAAATGTGAAATTTATAGTACCGAAAATGAATATGAGAAAAGGACTGTTTATAATATATATAAAATATTGTTGTTACGGGCCTATATGTATTTCTTTAAAATCAATTTTGAAGACAACCCCAGCGTTTGTTTCTCTTTCCCTTCGATGTATCTGTTTAAATTTTTAGTAGATTTAGTTGCTTTTATGATTTTGGTGGTGCTATTCGTTAGAGTGTGCAATCTTCAGTCTGTGTGGTACCTAATATTTTAATTTTATATTTAATTCTGTAGTCTATATTTAACTAGTAACATTTCAGCACCAACTATTCAAGTGAGACCTGGATAAAAAAAACGGCGTTTCAGAGTTGATTCCATTCCTGCCTTCTATGGAAATCAAAATACCTATATGTAATGTCTGTGCTGTGCTAGCTAAAACTGAAACGATTCGAGTGCGAATCCGAGTACCAACCGCCGCCAAGCGCCGATGCATTCGAATTCAGCATTCTGATAAGAATCGAGATCACGCCCGGCGAGATTTACAAACACCGATTAAGTATTCGATTCGAAGCATTCGAATACACTTAAAAGAATCGAATGCATTCGAGATCTTGCAAGAATCGAATACTGTAGTAATTTGCATTCGAATAGTCCCATCACTAGTTTTTGGTAACAAAACGTTTGAATCCTGTAAAGTTAAACACTTGTTTAATTAATAATTTGATTTGATGGATTTATTTATTTATTTATTTTAAACCCAAGGCTACCCAACATACATTCATAGCTGCACAATAACATTTATTTAACCTTTATAAATTATGATGGGTTTGACATTTGGAAGGTCGTTTGAGGCGATTGGATGTGATTATAGTACTACGGGCATGACGGTTCGCCCCCACCATTGTCCGATTTGGCACCTAACCATATATTGAGATGGTCTTAAGCCCTGAGTCTCACTTCTAACAGCACAACAAAATAATGAATAATTCCGACAAGCTTAGATTGAGAAATGGCATCTAATTGCAATAAAATAAAAATTAATCAGACTTGGATTTAGGAATAATATGTGCAAAGCTATGCAAGTAATAAAGAAATTAATTCTCCTAACATAAAGAACAAGGCAGAGCTCAAATCATAGAGGTTGGATTCATGTTCTATTTAATCAATGTAAATTTGTAAGAATGAATCGATTATGAAAATAATTAGTAAATGCTGGTCGAGGGTATTTTGCAAGTCATAATTCATTAATAACAATTCTCTGTGAGCATATCATAATAAGGTAATGTGGAGGAAGGCAAAGCAGGGTGCAACGAGCACGAAGTGAGGTCAAAGCTAAAGGCAAATCATAAATAAAAAAGGAAAATGGAACAACAATATTGGAAATTTGCTGAATTTACAAACAGTTTATTGCTTAGCAAGTATAACAATGAAATGGACTTTCAATTGAATTCAGAAGTGATCAAAAGAGGATGTGCGCGAAAAGAAACATGAGTCAGTGCAATAAGTGAATGAAAAGACATTTAAAACGGTGCAACGCGAGTGATAATGTAAGAAAATGATTACAAAAATCAAAGGACAATTTAGTAAATAAGGTAGAATTGTAAAATTAGTTAGATTTTAAGAATTTATTTGTTAAAAAGGTCAATTGAACAGAGTTGATTTCCTATTTGTATTGATGTGCAATTGTTAATAACAACTAAAAATAAAAATAATTTTACTGACAGCCCAGTTTTATTCTCCCAGAAAAATCTAATTTTTATATAGTAAATATTAAAATACAGCTCCGAAACTTTACTAGAGTGTTCACGACATAGCAGTGTTCAAGCCCAAGTGTGGGTTTTAAAATCGGCCACTACAAAATATTTCGGATCCACAACGGCTTCCGAGGGACGTTTGCCATCCTATTTTGGCCTACGTTTAACAGCAAGAGGCGGTTTCCGAGGTTTCTGACTTCGTGGCTACATCGGCGGCACACCAGTCCAGCTCCTCTAAGGCTTGCACCACGGTTCCTGCTCGCTGAGAGAAGATCTGGCACATTATCACCTCTCCGGACATCATCGGACAGCACCTGGAAAAATTGCAAGGTTAGTTGTGAAGCAAAATTGTACATGTACCACCGTAAAACCTACCCGGGAGTGGAATAGCATCGCTGCTTGGCAGATTCACGGCGATTTAATAGCTTCAGTAGCTTCAAATTGAGAATTTAGAAGTCCAGAATTGAGGTTAGGATTTCTTGACGTCATTATTTCGAATCAACGAAGTGGAGGGTTTTGGCTAGAAACAAAACACGATCAACCGACGCTATAAGAAAGCGGGAAAATAAAAAACTTGCCTATTTCATTTGCTCATTGAGTAGTAATTCATATCACAAACACGAAAACGATCTGCATTTGCTAGTTTATTATAAAGACGTAAAATTATATGACAGATTAGCTCCGTTGTAGCATTTAGGTTGCTTTTGACCTACGCACCATAGGCGTGCGATCAAAATTTTAAATCTAAAATTGTGAGCCCAGACCTTGAATAAGAGCTCTGTTCTGCTATGAGTTAGCCAACAATAATTCAAGTTGCAAGTAGATTACATTATAAATAGGGGCGTACGATCATTCAGGTCAAGCATATCACTAGACCGCTCATTTAATTATCCCTGAGAAACAAAATTAGTTATTTGATTTGTGACGAACCCAGAATTAAAAATAATATGTATGGTGGCCTAGACATTTTTATTAATAGAAGCAATTAATTAGTAGAGGGCGGCCATTACAATATATGCACGATATTTCGTCTCGTATGGCATTTTTAGAGACTTTCTGATAGATGTTGGTCTGTTGTCTAATTTATTTCGTCAAGCTAGACATTTCGGTTACTTAAGATCAACTGCAGTTGCTTAGACGCTTCCATTTGTCAGTTCGAGATTATTTCGTCTCATTGTTTGACAATTAAAGGGTGCTTCCAGAAGAAATCTGTTACGATCGCTAAAAATTGTAGGAAATTTGTGCATCTCTTAACTAGGTGTGGGAATTTGGAATTTCAGTTATAGTGAATATCTCATTTACATTTCCCAACTCTTGTTTTTACCAGGTACCTTAGACACCAACTGCTATGCTAAATAAATAGTTTTTCCTGATTATCTCAGTATAACCCTTGAGAATATGGTACATATATTATTATTTTTTACTCCAAATTACATGATTTTTCTTCCCTAAAGTTAGGTCCACACCTTTTAAATCATCCCGTCTATGTCAGGTGATAACAAAAAAGATGCTAAACAAAAGAGAGGTATTTAAAATAACTGATTTAGTTCCATTATTATTTATTAATTAATGTTATTTGTTGTTTAGACGACGAAGGATTTGGTAAGTAGCTTATATACCACAGAAGATACATAGAAAATTAAATCTTATTATACATTATTTCTCATGTGCTCTGGCGTCTTTTTGAACCTGTGATCAAGAGTTTCGAAATTTAGTTCGATTGCTTTCTGCGCAAGGTCCCGTTTCGCAGCTATTCTCATGCATCGAGCCACTGTAGGTGCTTTACGACAAATTATCTGAGATAATTTAGCCTTTTAGCATTCGAGCTAGGTTCAGTTGCTGCTAGTTGTAAACAACATTAATCTTTGCCTTGTGATCATAGTAAGGGGTTTTGGCTTAAGGATGGTTATCAACTCCCGGATCTACGTTTTTGAACCTAGTTCGCTTGCCGAAGTAGGTGCACCTAGTTTGGAGTTTCTAGAAGAGTAGGTCACCTGATCCGTCGTTGCTTCACTGAATTGTACCGTTTTGCACCGAAGCCGAACTCGCGTCAGCGCTGAGAAGCTTATAGCGCCGGAATACCGGGCTCTCACTCCTGGGAAGTGAATCGCATCGGTTCTCTTTCTCTGACTTAAAAGACATCGAACTCGAAATCGGAATGGAAAAGGATCGACACGGTTTGCGCTTGGTAATCGTTCATAACTGAGTAAGAACTGCATAATGTACTAAAGGAATTTCAGGTTCGATTTGGAATTGTGTCATATAATATGCGACTGTAAAACAAGTCCGTCCGAGATCCGACTCCGGCCGCTTCAGCGTCTAGCGAAACCTACGTAACTTTAGCGAATTACTTTGCTCTAGACAGGGGCTCCACAGGTCCCTTAGAGTTTTTATTAGCCTGTTTAAACATTTATTACTTTTGTTTATTTCATTTACGTGCTTTTGTTAATTACGATTATTTCTTAACTATGTTTACTGGTTTTCCGACCGATTATTGCTAGATTACAGTGTATTAAAAGTTAGATTTAGTGTTTTTATACCAGGCGCATCCAATTGTTTTAATATTTGCGATTTTTAAGCTGTATGTATTTGGTAACACATATATTCCCTGTGGCAATTACTACTGACCGTTGCACCTACTTGACCATAAATGTATATGTTTAGTTACTGCAAAACATTTCTGACCTGGCCGTAAGTGAGTTCGTTTTCGATTATAGGTTAGATTCGGATACCGAATTCGCCCAATTCATTTCGGTAATTGAGCAAAATCAACTATCAACTACTGTACCAATTTGAGGTTCCAGCATTGGTGCAGGAAATCACCGGCATCTAGCTTCAGGTACCAAATCTTTTTGGCTTTGCAAAGCGATTTCCTGGGTTGAGGATCGAGGGGTTATGCCTCATTCACCAAGTTTATGGCTTGGATACCCTTTATAGAAGTTACATAGGTAAAATGGTCAAAATTAACACTATTTTATTGACTAAAAGCTATTCCTTTATATACTAATTTTTTTATATTTTTGACGCAAATAAATGCACAATGAACCGTTAACCTAGTAAGATATGATGACTTCATAACCGAATGTGCATAAATAAATATTTTTAGCAAACTGTTGCAGTTCGTTTACTTATTTCGGACATCAATTGCCCCGAACAGGTAGTGTAACTGTGACCCAAAGAGTGGTGCTAAGTAAGTATGCTGACTATATCGCAGCACATTCTTGTGGATTGTTGACCGAACAAATTGGTTCAGACTTCTGAATCGAGTTTTTTAAACACATAAATTGTGAAATAGATTTATAATTTGATAACGAAATTTTAGCAACTGTTCTAAGAGGAGTAACCATCTTGCCGCCTCTCGGGATGAAGGTTGATGACCATAATCTGGAATGTCTGGTTGACCTGTGGCGGTAGTTTTACGATTTTGGGCTATATTGATGACCTGTAGGTGTGCTGATCGTTTCCTCTCTTTTGCTGAATGCTCAGAAGCTTGCTGTAGTAGGCTTTGACTTTGTAGTTTAGTGCTGTTTGGTGTTGTTTAATAAGTTGTTGGATCGTTTTGATGGATTTTTGCAAAACATTAACAAAATTAGCGTGATGCTCCAGAGATTAATTTGGGTATCAGGATCCAGAATTCACCAAAATTCGGTCTTGAAGGGGGAATGTCGTGACACTGCGTTTTTTGTCAGGTCAACGTCTTACGTCTTTTCACTTCAAGGATGGTTGTTTAACGTTTCTTCTCAATGATGTTCTTGGCAGCCACAGAATTAGTATCGTTATATGTATCGATTTTTAAATTTAGTTTCCTTAGTTTTTCAGGTATCTATTGTTGTATGTTTCTGTTGTTGAGTGGCAATTCCAAATAACAAAACCTCCACTAGGTGCGGAGTGCTTGACATTGGAATTGTCTTTTTCTGTATTGATTGCTGACTTTTCTGGCTTATATACCTGACTAGATGCTGCTCTTGGCGTATTTTGAGGACTTGCAACTATTTGTTCTTGGCCTGCAATTTCTTGTTTCTTTATGTCCGCCGTCTTCATGGATGAGAACTTTGAACTTTGGGATTCCCATGAACTTGGTGATTTTAAACATCTCTATTACATTTTTAAAAATTTGGTAAGCTGTTGATCATCTTTGCACATGACCATACTAGTTGCTTTTGGGTTTGATTTTGGTTATTTTTCGAGACAGAATCTAGACTAGCTCTGTTTTAATTACGTCTTGGTGATGACGTCTCCGGAGATTTTTGCTCCAAGTATTATGTCGAGTGGACCAGGTCAGTTGTAGGCAGGATCAGAAATACTGTGATTTTGTAAAAATGACCATTAGTGCTAGGAAATAAATTTCTGGGTAAGGTCTGCGTTAATTTTGGAAGAATTCGAGGATTGACGTTCACGCGAAATTTATTAGGTAACCGTGGAATGAATTGGACTTTTGATTTGAAAGTGGACATTTGGAATTCTCCATTTTTAAGTCCGGTAACTTCTGATCTAATCCCTAGATTTGCTAGTAGCTGGGTAGAATTTTCAGTTTTGAAGGATGCTTGAGATCGTGAGTCTCTTGGTGCTCGTGGCGTTCCAATGGAGGATCTTGTTTGGATTAATGCCGTCGTCAGTGTAATCCTTTACTGTATGGTTAGAAGTGATTGCTGGTGGTCGGGCCGCTGTTGGAGTAGCATTAATTCTTGTAATAGCATGGGTAACTGTTCTTAATGTTTATTTAACTTAATCTCTGCACATTTTTTGTGACGCTTCAATATTCATGCTGTTTAGTGGATAGGTGTTTTGCAGCCTGCTACATTTCCAGTAAAATAAAAAAGTTCTTGTTTAGTTAATTTTCAATTAATCCGAAATGATTATGTTCTTATATTTTTCATTTTTAGCTATCTAGTTAAGTGTGGGGCATACTTTGATTATTGTATGTTTGGGAGCGACATACGTTTTGATGACGCAGTTGTGGATGATGAGTTGTCAATTCTTTTTTCTAACTCTTCGCTGACGTCGTAGTAATCTCTTTTCGCCTCCAAGTATTCTTTGTTGTCAGCATTTTTGGCGTGGTGGTAATCTTCATGTACCAATATATCGATGTGGTGGCTTTTAATGTCACTACATCGTTTAAGTTATGGAAGTGGTCCTTGGGCTTTTTTTTCGGCAACTTCCCCGTAATTTGGCTGTTCGTATGACGTAGTAGCTGCAGTAAAACGTGTTGTCTCCTTATTCGTAGTATCTGTTTCATGGACTGGCCCCGATTTTGTAGCTTAACTTGATTAATTGGTTCCATGTTGTTAGGTCAGGTTGATCGTATGAACTGAGGCTGTACTAATTGTAGTAAGGTGGATCTCGTGCTCGTTTAGATGACCAGTCTAGATGGATGAAATGTTGTCCCAGAGGTGGGGATGCAATGGGGTGTCGATGTTTTTCGCACCGGTGTTGAGAGAGATGCCTAGTGGTACGGTTGACCAATGGAAGTTTTTTCTTGTGTATGTTGAAGAGGGAATTCTTCCGGTGGTACTGGTGACCAAGGGGGGGGTTGTTTCTCGTGATTATTGACGAGGGCGTTCTCCGGTGGTGCTGGTAACCAAAGGGGGTTGTTTTTCGTGCTTGTTGACGTGGACGTTCTTCCAGTAGCGCTGTGGACCAAGCGGGGTTGTGTCTCGTTTTCTAGTATTTGTCGACGAGGACGTTCTCCCGATGGTGCATGTGACGAAAGGGGTTGGTTCTCGTAATTATTGACGAGGGCGTTCTCCGGTGGTGATGGTAACCAAAGGGGACGTTTTCTTGGTAGCGCTAATGACCAAGCGGGGTTGTGTCTCGTTTTATAGTACTCGTTGACGAGGGCGTTCTCCCGATGATGTTGGTGATAAAGGGGGGGGGGGGGGTTGTTTCTCGTGATTATTGACGAGGGAGTTTTCCGGTGGTACCGGTAACCAAGGGGGATTGTTTCTCATGCTTCTTGACGAGGACGTTCTGCCGGTACCGCTGATGACCAAGCGGGGTTGTGTCTCGTGTTACAGTACTTGTTGACGAGGGCGTTTTTCCGATGATGCTGATGATAAAGGGGGGTTGTGTCTAGTGATTATTGACGAGGACGTTTTCCGGTGGTGCTGGTGACCGAGGGGGATTGTTTCTCTTGCTTGTTGGCGAGGGCGTCTCATGGTGGCGCTGGAGACCCCAGGGGGGTTGTTCTTCGTAATTGAGTAAATTAAAAAAAAATCATCGACGCCCTTTGTAAGTTTATTTGAATTAAGCTTTTGTGAAAGAACCCACGCCGTCTCTATCGGCACTTAGATATGTCTATTAGTCACGATAATTTGAATTTAATTGAAAACTCTTGTATCACGCTTCTTTCCTCGCAGCTATAAAAAATAATGCTTACATTTGTAAAAATTGCCTTTACTACACTAGCCCGACCACTTGTGTAGAAATTTGTTTCTTGACAAGTAAAGCACCGCTCTCTTTTGTTGTTTAAAAACCCATCCTGCAGCTACGTCCGTATCTCTGAACTAGGCACTCAAAATTATAAAGAGAAAGTGTTCAGAATGAAAACTGTAGCAGAGTTTCTTAGATTTCGGGCAAATCGATATTAACATTTTTTCACATTTGAATGCCATTTTTGTCAAAACAATTTGCAATTATTGTATGAAAATGTGTTTTCAAAGAACATTTTCAACTAAAAAAAACGTATTCGCAACTAATTTTGAAAGCTGCGTTAATGTAAACATTATTTTTACGTACAATTTACTTTATAAATTGCCTCTTTAGTAAACAACTATAATGGAATTAAAGGCCAAGGAGACGTTTACTTGCTAAGAGCCACTCAGGTTTGTAGTTATAGTTATACACTACTTACACTCTACGGGGTTTGTTTGCCTCTGTTAAATACTCGGCTTGAAAATGATGGAGTTTTATGCAACACAGTAAATACTTTTTCTGAAAATAGCTGAGCTGTTAATCCAAATATGTTTTAAGCTTCCACTTTTGTTCTCGAAAGCATAATGTACATAACAATTAAAAACATAAAAGTTTTACCCTTGACATGGTGGTATTTAAGGAAACTAGTTTTGAACGTTTCAGTATGTACCAGGTCATATGCTCACATTTCTAACAATGCGTTGATGTTGATATTCGACGCGTATAATGCTATTTATTTTTAAAAAAATAAGTATAGTTATTCTCTTCGCTATGGCGACAGTAACATAGTTTTATGCATCAACGTTAAACGTCCCAAATTACTGAACCAGACATACTGTTTTCACTTAATACACACTCAAATAATATAGGTCATTTCTCAATTCTGAGCCATATATTATGTGTAACTATAATATACATTGTCATGTCCATATTCACATTTTTAACACTACTTGCAATGCGTATTTCAACTTCTTAAGAAAGCACTTTTCAATTTAGTGTTTGTAATTTTTATTATAGCATAATCAACTTTCTTTTGTATACAGTCGTGTATTAAACTAGTTTCTTTGTATTTTGTAATTTCACATTCCTTTTTAAAAGAAAACATGTAATTGGGCCTATGGCTATTTGTTTTCCAATAAATAAATAGAATAAATAAATTAATTAATTAATTAAATCCCTTATACATAAGCATTGCTGTGAGAAGTAACCATTAGATTGCTTCTGTAGCTTTCTATATTTGTCATTTTATTACCGTACCCCTAGTGTCATTCCAGTGACACTATAAATTTAAATCAAGCGAGAGTAAAACTAATAGTGGTTGCATAATATATCTAGAACTAGCTGTAAGATATGGTGCGATGAAGTTGAAAGTGGCATATCCTTGTGCTTGTGGTTTTTTTTATAGAAACGCTGGAGTTTTGACGGTCAAATTCCTGGCGAAGAACGGATCAAACTTCCATAGCGTGAAGGATATGATACTAATGATGATGATTAAGTAATTAAGTCTACTTTTATATTTAAGCTTGATGAATATGTGATTTTAACATAGTCACTATATGTTTTCAATTTTCAATCCTCAAATTTTTCAACTAAGTGGTTTTAGTGAAGAATATTCTTACGTCCTGTACTATAAATCAACCATCAAATTAAGCCGACTATTAAAGACGTACACATAAGATATTATTGTTTTCCTGATTATTTAAAAATAGGCGAGTCTGTGAATAATTAGGTTTGAGTAAAACGCATAATGAATGTGTCAGCTTGCTTTATCTGCCAACTTTTCGGAATAATGCGGATAATTTAGCAAAACTAGTTATTTTTAAGACAATATTTAATTTAAATGGCCACAGTTACCGTGCCAAGCAAAAGCAAGTTTGACAAATTTGAATAAATATCGAACCAAATCGCAAGGGCGTAACGTCGAACACGTTTTGAAAACCACAATCGATCAAAGCTGCAAGCCGTACGTCTTAATGCACCTGTTCGTGATATTTTAAGTGGATGTATAGCACTCTACTCTCAGTGCTGATGAGTCCCAATTGATGCGTCTTCCATTAGCTATTATTTTAAGAATAATTGAAACGTCGCTATTAGTAGGTTTGTAACCGCTAAAGTGACAACAGCGAATGAGTGATGAATTGCCGGGTGATCAATCCGCTCCTGGCGCATCCACCATTTTACAATGGGGCAGAACGAGCTGAGAATGCAATTTATTAGCTCGCTAGCAAACAAAACTAAAAGTGGGCGATTCTAAGACGGGACTAGCTGCCAATTTGCTGACCTTTAGATTGACGGTGGTTCACTTTCGCTCTCATAAATTAAAGGGCGATTGACAGGTTATTTGCCGAGCAATTTGTTCGATTCCGCAATCCGGCTATTATTAGGAAGATAGAAGGCTTCACATTTTTACTGTGTGTATTGTAATGAGACTAACGTGCCTGGAATACCGCCTCTTCACGTGGTAGTTAGTGAGGGTTGCTTTGTGAAGTTAGTTTGGGAGACTATGCGAAATTCACATGAGTGCGTATAATGATGATGCCTCTTTCTGTGGTGTTTGGTAAGGTTTAGCCAATCCAATTATTTTTAAGTGAGCAAGACACAGGAGGCTTAAATTTTTTATTGTATGTTACATGGAATTTACATGGGGGCGTAGGATGATCATGAGACTAAAGTACGCTGAGCTACTCAATAAAGTAAGTTGGAATATCGCCTGTTCACGTACTGCTTCGTGTGGTAGCGGAAGAAGGCGCCGCTCAACTGCGACTTGGTGACGAGCTTTAGGTCGTCAGAGGCCGTGGAGAAGAACTCCTCACGCTTGGTCTTGCTGTTGTACGTCCTGAGCGCCCTCTCGGCCCACGTCTGCGCCCGCGGGATGTCCCGGTTCAGGCCCTTCTGCCTTTTGTCCAGGTAATCGATCACGTCATCGTAATAGTTCTTTCGGTAGTTGTACAAATAGGAGTACTGGAGGAACTTGGGCCTGAAACCGACACTTCTGCAAGGTCTGCTCGGGGAACACACCCACCTACCTTATCCAATGCTTGAAAAGGATGAGTTTGTCCGGGTCCAGGTACTCCTCAGCCACCGGTCGCTGGTCTTCGGCTGGGGCTTCGCCCTCAGCTGGAGCTGCTTCACCGGCGGTGGCGGCCGGCGCTTCCTTGGCGGCCTCCTTGGGGGCCTCGGCGGCGGGCTCAGGTGGCGCCTCTTCCTCGGTCGCGCCTGAGAGCCAGTCCGAGTTGTCGTCGTCCATGGTAGCTTCTCGACCGCTCCGGTGCACTGCGCGTCCTAGGGACCTTTGCGGAGCCGACGGTTCGACATCGCGCCCGTTTTAAGCTGACCCTCGTCCCCACCGCTGACCCACACCTTGCCAATTACAATGGACGCACGTGTCTTCTTTGTCTTCTTCATGGCGCGCAGTTAACCTGGTGACCCGAGGAGCCGTGGAGCACTATTGTGCAAATAGCGTGCAGCGGGTATTTATACTTTTTACCCCATCTGAAAAATGCTGTGACTATTTTCGCGGGTTTCGCCGATTGTGTTCGCCGACACCTGGCGCTGCCCTTCCGCTCCTGAAGGCACCGAACCCCGTTTCGCGCTAATGTCAATACAGCAATTAATCGCTTGTCATTTTGGCAGCTTATAGAGTTGGCAGGTGCTTATTTGTGTCGCTGCCTGTACGTAAATAGTGCTGCCTGACATTAGAGCCGCATTCTTCGGGGAAACAACAATTGGGGACGCACTCTTTGATCGCAATCTAGTCCAACCAAACAATCGGTATCGGGTTCGAAGCACCATGACCTATGTGAAAAATGCTATCCAAACTTATGCTATATTGTTACCAACACTATATTAATGAAGAATAAGGTTCTTTAACAGGCCTTGTAGATTTACTTGTGTTTTCATGTACTTTGCTTTCAGCAAAAGTAATTTCCAAAGCGTTTGAAGACAGGTTGTTAAAATATAAATTGCGTTTTTGAAATATATGACGAATGGCATTTTAGAAATTTGGACCAATCAAGTTTGAGATTGTTTAACTTATGTGCCAATCAAATCTTGATTTCACGCAAGTCGTTACCACCGCGGTGGTTTCGGAAATCATGCACCGTGTCTATTTTTTGAAACGAAGTTGAAGAACGCAATTCAAATACCAAAAAAATTAATTATTATTAAAAGAATTATACTTTAATTTTTAATAATTACTTATTGTCAAATTTTATATTATAATGCCTAATATAAAATGCGATTTTCTAACTGAATCTATTTCGTGGTGGTTTTTATTACTTTTGTAATATCTCGTCGTTTTTTGATACAGAGATTTTCGTATAAAGAAACAACTCGAACGTTAATTTTCCGGAAATCAAAACCGCCATAAAGAACTTTGCTGCATTTATTCTTTGCAGTAACTTATAGTAATAAGTATAATGGCTTAGAATAATATCAAAATAGTGCTTATTTGTGAATATCCGAAAAAATAACCTTGATATGCCCGATTGATTAAACCCAAGATATTTATGGTTATGTACTGTCATATTTATTATTAATCTGATGTATTAAAGACATAGGGTTAGTTAAATCTCCAATACTAGCTCAGTTAATAAATTATTTAAACACGAAACTCCCTGCTTTATTATTATTATTCTGATTTTAAAAGTAGTTTTTATATTCAAAGTTGATATTGGCCATATGGATTTCTTTTATATAAAACATACGCCGACAGCTCATCTAAACCTTTCACTCGATTGCTCTGCTGAACTCACTTTTGGTAATTATTGATCAGCCACTAAATTAGTTATTTATTTATAATAAATCTATCTTTTGAGGTATACTTGAATCCTCGAAACGACACATTAGTCTAACCTTATTAAGAACACTCTAGGCCCTGTATATTCCAGCACTAGACAATAGAAATTATGCAGGTCACCGATACAGCCAATTTATTAACTCCAACCAGCAAAGTCCTCCATCTACCATCCCGTCAATGACAACACATTCTTCTACTCGAAAGTGGTAGTATATTTGTAAGTTATTCTATCTACCCTGTTTGAATAATTTATAATTTCGTTATACATTTATACTTTGTAAATTTTCCTTTATGGAAAAAAATACTCAAATTGTTATTTTTCTAGCCACAGATTATTATTAATTTCAACAATTATAATTTAACATCTTAATACTAATCCTTATGTTATTGTCATCTTTTGTTTACTTATTTGTACTTGCCTTTATTTCTTTACTAGTTGACCTGCCGTTACAAGGGTGAAAAAAAATAAAGCGTCATCGTCCAAATAAAACTAACTAGAATTTTAGACCCATATTAATTCAAATAATGTTCTGTTATTGAAGTTCTACATTTATTCTATTTATTCTATTATTATATATATTCTACTATTTAGTTTAATCATCGCACTGTGCGACTTTCACTCTAATGATGCAAGCTGCAAGGTCTTGCGAAACGTTAATGAATATGGGTGCACAAACAGCAACAAGGCCAAATCTGTCTAAGTATCTTCGTTCTCCAAGTACTCAAACAACACGAGCCACCAACGAGCTTGGATCGCGTGGATCCTTGCTCGAGTTCACGAGGTACAAGGCACATTAAGCCAGAGAACGCTGGGTGTTTATCCACAAAGACTACGCGGTCTAAGCCGAAATTCTATGTTAACAAGAATAATTCAAGTAACCGCGAAAGCCTCAAACAGTATGAGAATAAAGCTACTAGGTTTTATCTACTGCATCTCATTCAAGGGCGACACATTCAACAGTAATATCCTAAGTGCATTAAAATAGCCGATTAAATTTTGGCGTTTTCTGTCAGAATGTTTTGCTAAGAAATTTGTCAAGTAATTTTGTCGCTCAACAAGAATCCCGAGGGATTTTGGAGCGGAAAATTTAAGAGATATATTGCTTCAGAGCAAAAAATTCTGACAGAAAATCGTCAAAATTTATTCAGACTAGTTTACATGCATGCGGGATGTTCGGCGTGATTATTTCCTGAATAAATAGATAAAATTCAGTTGATGAAGCACCTTTAATAATCATGTTAAAATTATGCACAAGCGATTAAATTTTGACACATATTTAACCGCGGTTAAATTTTGACGTTTAAATTTTTGTCATTGTTAAACTGACAGAAACCATAGTGATTACGCATTATTATGGATATGAAGGAAATAATCAACGTCATTCTGAAGCTGATTTAAACTAGATCATAATTCTTCATCATCCGAGCTATCCGTCACTAAATCTTTCAGATCTAGGTACATCTCTTGAAGTGTCTAGATATTTTTTCAGTTTCTTTTTTGCAACTTTCTTGGTCGTATTTTGTGATCGTTTCCACTTCTTTCTTTCTTTATTAAGGTAGCCATCAGCTCAGTTATTTAGCCTTTTACTTTTTACTTCTTTGAGCGTTTATAGGACTTCATTTTATTGTTAACACCTTTCCATATTTAGCAAAATTTAAATGTTTAAAAATAGCTTTATTATTCCAGAAGCATCAAGATCCCATATCTGGGACACACTGGAGTATTCCAAATTATCCAGAGCAGATGCTTTACATGCCGAAGTAGTAGGAATTTGGCTTAGAATCTGAGGAGTCTTTCTCTTTTGGATTCTTACTATTCTCTGCATCAACGTAGATTATAGAATCTGTAACCGCAAAGACATATTTGTATTGTACTTTTCCAGAAGGTTTGGGTCAAACGCGTTGTCTGGAAATTTTGCGTTTTGCCAAAATCAAGTAAACGTTTGTCCCATTTGGTTTTTATTGGTCCACACACACGCGTGTCTAATGATTGGATACGATCAGTGAGGTGACTGGGAAACCGCATAAGTTGTATATTATTTTATTCAGAACCATATATGTAATATGGTGATTACTGACTACTAAAAAGTTGGAAAATGAGCTATTACCAACTTTTAAACTTTCCAACCGGTCGGAAAAGTGGTTGCCGTGGCAGCGGCTAGAAAGTAATCAATTGCGGACCGCTGTCTAAGTAGGGACAGTCTCGTTCATCCATTCATGCGCGTCAAAAACTGCCGAAATATAACATAATAATATTTTTTAAAATTATTGTTTAGAATAAAGTGGTTGTGAATAAAATAGTATACATACCACGGTGAAAAGTTTCATTCGTGTCTCGAGATAAATTTAACCTCGACGCTTTGCCTCTCGGTTAACTACTTAATGGTAGTAGTGACGATACTGACAGACAGTAACAAAACACTTTCCACCTCGGTATGTAATATGCTATTGGATGGTACTCTCCATAGCTCTGACAGTAATATGACTGCAGTGACCGTCATATAGCAACAAGGCAGTCGGCATTTGAAGAATTTTCTGTTCTCCCATTTTATCCATTTGGAGTTTCTCATTTTTATTCTGCTACATATAACAACAACTGAAACATTATAGGTTTCTTAACTTTACCATGTGTGCGAGAAAATATAGCAACTAACGTTTTCTAGATGCATCTTTGCATCTTTCAGCTATTGGTAATAACGCATGACCACTTGCAAGTTATCGAAACATTTATCAGAGCAGTTACATTAATGGAAAAAAAATCTAAATTGATTGAATCTATATAGACCCAGGCCTTTGTAATTTTGTTGTAATCGGTAGGTATACTTAGTTGATTTGCACAGTTTATTTAATTGCAAACTAGTCTATTAGAATTACTGGAAGCGGGCAAATCTAGAATAGTATATTATGGGACAATAAAATTTCAACGTTGAGAGTGGTTTTTTCAACGAGCGAAGCGAGTTGAAAAAAGTAACTCGAGACGTTGAAATTTTATCAGCCACGAGTTGCATATCCTATTTTTTCTACGAATTTTTAAAATAAACTTTAATAAACCATTGTAAGTCAAATTCGAGGTTAGCAGGTTAGGTTTTGCGTCAGTCTGTGGCAATTGAATGTCAAACAGTTTGAAATCCCAGTAGTCCGAAGATTTCAATCTCTAGTGGTTGAAATGCGATTTCAACCACCGAAATCAATGTCAAAATGACTGATTTCAATGTCATGAGTAGAAAATTTTTTTTAAATACATTATTTGTAGAACGATGGGGAATTCCAGACGTTTTAATTGTAACTTGTAAGATATCTTGACAGTAGTCTAGGCAGCAGTTATCGAAATTGGTGAACAAAATTGTCGAAATTTAGTAAATCTATCTTGTGGCCAAAAAATAAAGCAGTTGTCATTATAAATTACTTTATTGAAATTACTGGAACTAGAAAGTTTATTCGCATGTTTGCGGGCATTCTAGAAGTTTTAGTCATGATGCACTGCTACCTGCAAGTTATCGAAAAATCTAGTGCAGCAGTTGCAATATCAATCGAAGCTGTCCGACAGAATAATGAATCTGCACATATTAATGCTTTTGGATTTTATTACAAGTTACTCCATTAGAATTACAGGCAGTGGAATATGAATATACAAAAAAAATAGTTACGGTTAAATAAAATATTCACACTAATTGTTTTTCCATTTTCCACTTAATTACTATTGGTTTAAGCGTTATTATACAGTGTGGAAATAAAGTAACGGATAAATTCACTAACTCATTCCTTGATATTAATTTTTATGAAACATTCTCGAAGGGACACCCTGATTTTGACCATAGGGAATACTTTCAGCTGATTTTCAGTTTATTATGTAATTCGTTTTCCATTATATGACGTCATCCATCTTTTTAAATGACAACCTGTATTTTTTATTATTGATTTTGGTAGTACTTCTTATGTTGTTTTCAATTATATAAAATTTTTAATATGCTACATCTGAAAAAAATATGAAAAACTAATGAAATGAACAAAATAAATCTAGTTACCTATGTTTGACGGAAAGTCATTGACGACACATTCGTTTTTATTGAAATTTAAAAAACAATTGAAAAATATAATAATAGATAATCAAAATTCAATTCTTGTCTCGCTTAATTGTACCATTTTTGTCAATAAAATAGTTTGCTAAAGGTAAACTCTAATTTAGAAAAAGCAAAGGAAACTTATTTTGTTATGACATTTACAATTTTTAAAATTTTGGCATGTAACTAATCTTTTTTGTTTTATCCACCGGTGACTAGGTTTATTTTGCTCAGTTCATTGGTTTTTAATATTTAAGTTTTAAGACCATTTTTCTCTATTTTTTCAATTGGAACATATTGAAAATTTTATATTATTGAAAACAACATAAAAAGTACTACCGGAATAAATAATAAAAAATATAGGTTGTTATTTAAAAAAATTCGATGACGTCATATCATGAAAAACAAATTACATAAGAAACTGAAAATCAGCTGAAAATATTCCCTATGGTCAAAATCGCTACACCCCTTCGAGATCTGTTCATAAATATCAACGAAGTTATTGAATGTAGCCGTTACTTTATTTCCACACTGTATACAAGGCACATTCAATGGTTCGAATTAATTCTTTGAAACATCGATCTCTGCCCCCAACATTTAGATTTTCGCGACTCTTCACCTTGAACTAGTAAGATACTGCAAACATTTTAATAAGTCATTACTACCAGCTGCATTTTGGCAAGTTGGCGCTTTTCCCTATTCGACTCAAGTCTACCTGTTTACTTTTCCTGTAGGCTGAATCACGGGCCCGCGAATTTCCAAGCTCCCGCAAGCGTTGGCATTCCTCGCCGCAGGAAAATCAAACGTTGCGTAAATTAGCGTTCCTGGCTCCTCTGCCCTTCTAAAAATAGCTCTACTTACGGGGTTTAGAACAATACATGCATTACCGCGATTTAGTGCCGTCTTTTCCGGAGACAAGGGCGCTGTCGCATTTGTAAACAGGAATCGTATTTTTAAATTCGCAGTGTTCGGAAACGGCCTGATTCGATCTCGCTGAAGTTCTAACTTTTAGAGCCTCTTACCCAAGGCCGATTAACGAGCGACCCTAAGGTTAATTCATCGAGATTAATTAGCTTTTGATGAACGACGCAATCTGCAGCAAACGGAGCGGTACATTTGACAATTAGCCAAGCCTTCAAAACTAAAAACAAAACTGAATTACAGCAACAAGAACGCGTGTACAAGACAGCTATTCATTAGCCAATATCTGGCACGGGAAATGGCTAAATATCGAAACTTGCTAATGTTCAGAAAATTAAGGTTTCACGTAATTTGCTTGACGGCTACGTCTGCTGTTTCATGCTGAAATTGTAGATATATGATTAAATAAATATTCTGTATCAAATTAAATTATCCGCTGAATAATAATAAATATAGCTTCGTTCCGATGAGATCAATATATTTTGAGTAATTATTTTATTTTCTATATAAAATACACTATCACAAAGCTTATTTATTACCAAAAATATGACCAAAACTAAATCCTCTAAAAATATTTTTTTATGAAGTGCACATAATATTTCCAAAAATAGTTACGATATCGTCATCGTTTCTTTTCTATTTCAAATCACTGTTGTAACTGTTAACGAAATTTACGAGGGTAGCATACTTTCTTTATAAAATCCCTAAAGGTTGCCACGATGTTCGGGTTAATTTGACTACAAACGCCAAACAAATTTTATACTCAAGTCCTAGACTAAATAGATTCAATTACTCTAACCAGCTCCAAATTGTACCAAACAAACATTCAAGTTACACGGAAAAATTGGAGAGCCGACTAGCTGCAGTGAAGACGACGTGCGATGTTTTTCTATAATTAGCAAATGGCATTCAAATTATCAGGGGGCGCCAAAGAGTCTTTTATTACAGCAGAAATGTCCATTAGCTACAAGAACTCTTAAACTTACTAAAATTTGCCTAGCCAATTTCGATAGGACTTGAAACAGATTTCAACAACGTTTGTCCCATAAATTATTTGAAGTAGCCGTACATAAAAACAAAGCTACAATGAACAGGTAAATATTAATAACAATGATTCGGTTACAACGATTACTTTTCAAACACTCGCATGAATTACAAGCGTGACCCACGCTACAGGCAAAAGTCACACATGCTGTTATAGCCACTAATTATAGGAATTTACCAGCATCGGTAATAGTTTGCACGATATCGCAACTAACAAGAGTTACTCGAACAATTTCATTAATATAACACATAGCGAATTTCAATATTTAAATAGCTAACAGGTCTTTAAGCAGGTTAAATTAGTACGCAATTATAAAGTATTAGGTTCAACGCAGCAGGAAGGCAACAATAATAATATACCACCACGTACGCAGACATTTAGAATGCTTTATAAATGCGCAAGTAGTAATTAACAAAACATGGCTTTAGCCCTTCCATATGGGGAAAAGCTCAAAACCTGTGTTCACTAGGTAAATATTTGCATAAATCCACACATTAAAAGCAATATCAATTTCAATTATAAATTGAAAGAGACAAATATTATATCTACGAGGTGGAGGTAGTAATTAAGACGCATTCAGTAAAGAGGTAATTATCACGTCATGCACTTGTTTAACAATAACGACATGAATTTAACGCGAATCTGCAGCTTGAAGGTGTTAGGTTTGAAGTCACTGCTCTTGTAAAACAACCACACTAAGACAAAGTTCACATGCATGTATTGCTTATACTAATATACTTCATCAAAGGAAGAAATATAATATACATAGTAGTATTACCCGAATGGAAAAACTTTAAACCAAACTGAGAAATGAGAAGTGCATCGAGGGCATGCTATCTAATAGGAGGCTAGATGGAGCACAGATTACTATACGGGAGTTAAGCTAAAGCAGGATTTATCAAGATATCTAAAAACAGGTACACAAAATGCGGAGTAAAAAACTGAAAACCGAATAAGTACAAAAAAAGTATATAGAAATTGTAGATCAAAAGCTTAAAACAAGCAGCAGTGCCAATTCCTATTTGCTACAGCGAAGAAATAAAGTAGAATATGCAACTCAAATGACATATTATAAAGCTAGATAAATCAGTATTTTTAACAGTTAATAATCAGTTATCATTTCAATTGACATTAAATAAGCCCAAGTGTACTTGACGAAAAATAATATTTTGACAGAATTACTGACAAAGCTGGGCACGTGAAATGATTCACTAGGGACCAGAGTGGCACTCTGGTACATTTTACCAGTGAATCGCGATTTGGACTTCACAGCGATTCTAGCATACTATGCGTGTGGAGGTCTCGGGAAACCCCACGACATCGCAGCTATGACCAAGAGGTACATCTTTTTCGTAGAGAGTGAATAACATTATCTAAAATGCGACTGTATAGCTTTTAACTACAGTATTAACAAACTACTATATTCTAGTATGTATGCCTACACAGTCTTCTTACTTTTACAAGACGTACAATTAAGTGAAAATTAGTAGAAAGTGACTAGAAATAAATTAAGGTATTTAGTTTGCAATCTATCGGTAATTACACAACTATTACATGTTTAACAAGAAACTATTGCAGGTGGATAATTTAAAAAGGATAAAAGCATTTTGTCTACTTGTGGATTATCAATTAATTCAATCTTCCGAAAAATAGGTGGCACTGCAATATAATTTTGCAAGATTAACACAAATGGATAGACTCATATCTATAAGTACACAGAATTTGCGATATATGAGTAGACCAGTTTTTTAACAGGTACAAAACTAAGTTTAGGTGACGCAGAAGCTAAACTGAAAGATCAAGGGTAGGGTTATACAGATACTATGCGTTGGCAATGAATCGTTTTTAAATCTGCCAAGCGTCTGAGGTTATTGAACAGGTTTTCTAGAACGCCCTGGTTTCAAAAATAACGACTTTAGATTTGTACGAAAATTTTAGTATTCCACTAACAAATATTAATTTTGCTGTAATTTGTTTAAATTATATTTTTTTCAAAATCTAGTTGCACAGTTTATATTTGATTGCCTTGAATAATACATATTTTTAGTCTGAATTATTTAAAATTAGTGCCTTCATTTTTTTTTCTAAATTTGTTAACTATAGAAATAAGTCAGTTTCTTTATTAAATTTAGAAAAGAACATTGTTATGAAATTTGTATAAATTAAAATATCTACGCAGCTCATCATAAACTACGAAATTGTAGAATTCAATGTTTGTTAATTTCTTCTTCCTCTTTTATATGCTAGTGGCCTGTTTTAAGCACAATGTGGTTCTGTGAGCCCTCTTTACCCTTAGGCCTTACCAGTTGAAAGTGAGGAAGAGCTCCCTCGTTTAGGGGTTAACGACTATCACAGGTGTTAGCGTGGTAGCCGGGGAGCGTACGATTTTTAAAATCCCACTAGTATGCCGGGATTCGAACCCGGGCCGGCCGCCTGAAAGGCGAGCATTTGCTTGCAGGGCCATCCGCTCACCAATGTTTGTTAATTTAATTAAAATAATAAATCAACTTTAAAAAAACACAGAAATAGAGGAACAGAAGTGGTAAAGCAACTTTTACTTTTTTTGGGGCATAGAACTGTATGGAATCCCAATATTCATAATGCCGAAAAAAAGGTTAAAATTAATTTTTTAAGCAAATCACGTTTTTTTAAACTGCATTTCATACCTACATATCCATCTAGCCGGTTGATGTAGTTACTGTTCAATGTTTTTCTAAATTATAATCCGAGTTTGAAACGAGATATTCCATCTTGTTCATATTGATGTTCATTTTCAAGCTACCGTAGAGTTTATATTAAGTGATTCAATAAATTCCTATTCTAGAGATAAACATTTACGAGAAGTTAAGCGAATTTTACTCGCCCTCTCGACATCTTGCTTGTAAAGTTTAAATGTCAATTGCAAAACATAAGCAAACGAAACCAACTATTGATAAATTAGGTATCAGATTCATAAGAAGTATTGAAGGTGGCCGCCATATTCTTGAATACGTAGCTGAGATCTTCTTTAACTTGTCAATAACTTCCAGCAAAAGATGACAATTTGTTGACTTTTTTGATTTAATATATCGAATGATCATTTTTAATCCGGGACATAGAACGTGCTACATCTAGGATTCAGAATTGCGATTTCCAGTGTGTAGCAAATATGCCAACTAACTGTTAACCGAGATGTGTGTCCAGGTAGTCTACTGGTTCGAGGCAATTCAAACCAGAAAACCTACAGCTGGAAACGTAAACCCGTAAAATAAAAACAAAACAAGCAAAAGTTGCTTAGAAACCCACAATAATAATTATTATTCAACAATGTTTAATCTATAAATCCGCATAACACTAAATATTCCGCTAAATATTCAATAATTTAATTGATACAACACCCCAATAGCATATGGAAATTTTAAGGTACATATATTATGAAATATTTAGTAGCGCGCAGAAACGATTAAGAGAAACAGACATCCTTAAAATTAAGTGGACATAATCTCATATTTAAATCTACCAATTAATACGTTAAAACCCGTACATTACGCGAAACGGCGCATAATTCGTAAATAATAAAAAAAAATTGTATGTAAATGTAAAAATTGCTAACAAAATCTTACGAATAATCCCCACAGTTACGCGCAAAAGATAGATTATTGTTAATTTTGGAGGCTTTCAAGGCTTTTGTGTTAAGTAATAAACGACTTTTCGGATTGGACCGTGTATTTTTTCATATTGAAGAATTCACTACCTTAAGGTGCTTTATCAGGAGGTAGGAAAAAGAGCACGGTAACTCAATATGTAAACCACACCGCCAACGGCAAAATTTTTTTGCAAGAAAAAAGATAGAGGAGCAGAAAATTGTTTAATTTTTCTTTACTTTGCTTTAAATTTAAGATGAATGAGTGATGCACATGCCTTGCTCTTTCGGAGATGGAAAAATTTTCATTCATTATGCAAATTAGTGTAATTACGTTTGTTACACTGTTACTGTCTTGGATGGTTTCGTTGGGCACTGCAGGAGGATCACCTTGTTTGGTGTTTTGCACCTCAATCCACATTATATTAGGGTTTTGAGGCGAATTTGAGCCGTGCTGATGGGCTCTGTGCTTCGGTCCCTTTGCCATGAAGTTTTATGGGGGTTATTCGCTGTACTTTTAAACTGGCATGCTGTAATTTATTATTTTATTTCTGCAGAGGTTTTTGAAATTTGTGTAGGATCGTGGCGTATCGGTAAACAGATGTTTGAGTTCTTTGTTTCGTTCGCCGTGTATTTGGCAACGCAAATTTCCTTTGTTGTCTTGATCTGTTCACCGATTCATATTAATTTCTTGTTTTATGTTTATATTGTTTCCGCAAATGTTGGTTTGCCTACGCTTCTACTTCAATTTTCAACATTTGAGAAACTTTGAGCATATCATTTTGGTAACTTTCAAATTACAATTAATATATTCTTTTTGAAAATTACAGTTTGTAGAGCGAGCTATGTTCTCATTTTGTCCGATTCTAGAGGTTGCTTCTCATATATTAGGATGCATTCTTTAACATCGACGTTTTTCGCCAAAACAAACACCCGGTACTTCACTTTTAGGGAAGATCACTTATCAATTTACTTGGATTCATTATGATTTGTGATCGGTACGCAATTACTCGTTGTGTTGCAAAATTTCATTTACTTTTGTTCCATTTAATTGGGTTAATTTGATAGCGTTGTAAAATAGTAGATAGATTTTTGTCGTAACAGCAAATGGTAAACGAATTTATGATTGTATGTAACAGTAATGTAACAAACGATTTTCGGCATTGAACCGTGTAATGATTGAGATCGAAGAACTTAACGTTTCGCCCACTTTCATGAGGGCCTCATCGTGAGGTGACCAAACGAGCAATGTAAACGTGTAAACCACACCAAAGGTGAAACGCTTCTATTGAACGGAATCAGGAACGCGAAATTTATAGTCGAGAGTCATCGCGGTTGAATGAAGAGGGCGGGTTGGTAAAGCTTAGAAGTTAGCAGTTTTCACATGGGAGGAAAAGGGAGCCTTAGTTTCGATTTTATTTATTATTGCAGTGTTTGTAAATATCATTGATTTCGCAAATCTGTCTACTAAAGAAGAATGGGAATTTGCAGATAATAAAAGAGTTACCGAAAAGGCTAAAATCGATATTACGACAAAAAACAAAGGCACCACGTTGAGATGCTAGTATGCTACAAGTTAAATTCCACATTACGGCATGGCTTTAACTAGTAATAGCTTGGCACAGCGTCAAAACTATATTAGGACAAAACGCGAGTTTGTTATCGCCTAAACGGGACTTACATAGGGTCGCTGCCCCAGCCCGTAACAAAAGAGGGTACCGGCGCCGCTTCAGTGGAGCTGGGAGTGGTTCAACACGGAATTACACCGGGAAACGGCCTAATAAAAGACAAATATATCTTAGATTCCAAGAAGTCACCACGTTCCTACAAGGGAAAAATACACAGGTGAGCCCACTGAGAAAAATGGAAACAGGGTACACCTTCTAACTTCAACCCTGGCAGTGTTTGGTGGACGGGCCACGAACTACAGCGTTGAACTTACCTTGGGGGAAAACTCTTGTGCAGCTTTCTAAACTCCTTTTACATAAGAAAAAATATACAAAAATCGCATGCAAATATCGTAAACATCAAGAAGAAAAACAGAGTTAAATAAAAATGAACTGTATTAACAAATTGTTAGATCATCTTTAAGTCCTGTCGTCATTTTAAATTTTGGGCTCGATCCGGCCCTGCCTGTCCTCTGCTTGCAGCGCATTTTAGGCATTTGTACCTCGCGGTCCGGTTATCGGTTAAAATTAATTCAGATAGTCACGTTTCGTTAGCAGAATTCCATTGTTAAATTCATCCTTTGTTCTTTGTTGCCTGCAAGGCGGATGCAGATTATCTTTTCCCAATATTTCGCTAGTCCGAGACATTTAACCTTCGAGTCCCGTGTGAATCGTCCAGTCAGCTGTCCTGCGATTCTGTTGAAATTTTCCGTTACCTTTCTTCGTCTTCGAATATGCAAGAAAGAGATGCATATAGGACGCGTTGGTGGCCGTTGGGTTTAGCCGCAGTTTGAAATTCAGTCCCGATCTTGAAGTATACAGCACGTCTTCTAAGATCGCACCCCCTGACGGCTTCGCGTGATGCAGCCGTTGGGGGTGGCTTAGTTCTCGTTTCCGTCTTCTGCGTTAATTTATGTGTTTCGTTATTGTTGGTGCCTTATGAAGGAGTCGTATGCTATCGGTGCGAGGGAATATCAGTTATTTGATGCAGCAAACAACAGCCGAGCCGGGGGGAATTGAAGTGAAGCAAGTTTTAGTTAAACGTGGTCGGAGTTCTTTATCGTCGGAGGATTGCGAGATCGTCTGAGTTGTCGCCATGGGCGGATTTGTTTACGGACTCCTAACTAGACCATCGTTAACTAAGCATGACGTGTATCGTTCTCGCATGTCGAGGGCTTTGCCCATTACAGCTACGTACGTCGTCTACCTTTCGAGGGGATTATAATTGCATTCTACCGACCCCGTTTGCTGTCGTTACCATCTTTAATATCGAAGCTGAGTTCCGTATTCCATCTACTCTGGGATTCCCCGTTCCCGTTCTCGTTCATTTCTTCAGGCATCTTAAGGCAGGTGCTTGAAAGGCAAAACACCCTACCGCGCCGACCGTCGATTACATCTCGTAACGAGAGTCAGGGCTTGCTTTTCGGCGTATTCCCGATTTCGTCGTCGTTTATAGTTCTTTTGCGTACAAGTTTGTGTGACACGCTTGAAGGGCTGGATTTTAGGCCGTAGTTGCCGTTTTGTACTGTAACAAAATGACCTTTGGTATAGTGAATAAATGTAACGAAATGGGTTCGTAAGGATTAGGTTACATCTTAGATTAGTTAACTGCGGTAAACTTGACAACCAATGAACGAAATGACTCGCAAACTGTAACAACATTAAATGATCAAAACACAGACTCAGAAACAATAATACATGACGGTAATAGTATATTACACAACGAGAGCTGTAGGAAACATATTACACGCGAGTTGGAAAAGTTACGCACAAGCCGCGTAGCGGCGCGTGTGTAATTCCACGAGCGTGTAATTGCTCTATAGCTCGAGTTGCGTACTATACTTTTTCTACGATCACACTCATTTCGTTAAACGAAAAAGAAATATTTTATTAACTGTCAAATCATCTGTCACACCATCTTAAAAATTAGGAGGCTGCAGTCACATCCCTACACCGCTTCGTACAAACAACAGAAGCTAACTGTAACGTAATAAAAAAAATTACGTGTTAGTCATTATCATTACGTAACACTGTTTGTAACAACGAATTTACTAATCAAGTAAGCAGTGCTTAATGAGCAATTTACTAATAAAGGAGTAGAAAAACAAATAAACGTGGCTCTAATGCGATACATACTTCAATTGCCACAACATTAGGTTAAGCAGGAACATAAGATCTGACGGTAATTAATTGATTCGACATAATGACAACTACAATAGTTTAAACGGTAAATGCTACATTGATAACAACGATACGCAAAATTGTCCGATACTTCGACGGAATACTACGTGCACTGAAAACTATGGCACTGTAAAACTAATACATACAACGGTACCTTAAGGAGCTCATTTAGCTGCGTACGATGTCCAACGGTGCTGCAGATGCCTGCTTCCAAACAAACTTCCCGAAGACGCCTGAAAAGGCTGCACACTAATAACAAGATGCTGCCGACGGGAAAGGCCTTGGCCGGTACTAACATCCTCAATCGAGGGTGAAACGAAGTCCTAGACGAAATGGCAAGCATCCTAAACGATAAACGGCACTTCATCAAGCCCAGTAAGCCGCCATGAGAGTCTTCCGAAAATAATCCACAAACGACATGAATTGAAGTTGCCCACTTCACGATAAGGCGAGAACTCCAAAGCATACAGCGGCATCGACACTTAACAAACATCACAAGACCGCCAACAACTAACACCTACAGGTCAAACGCAGAGTGCGGGAAAGGTCACTTTTACTCGGAACACCAGTAATTGCGATCTATGATCGACGGGACTTCAGATATCTGGACAAAAGATGCGGTACGCACAGACACGAAACAAACATAAGTCGCTAATTACAACTCAAACAAACGCAACCTCGACGCAGGCCGAAAGGGCCGCGCGGGGTAGAAAAAATCTCGCAAATACTTGTTGCGTCTTGTTGCGTGTCGGGAGGCCAAACTAAGAATCCCTTTACAAGCAAACCAAGCCACGCCAAAAAAAGCGTGGGAGACGTGTTCTTTGCTCCAAAAACTTAACTATCGATAACAGCCTGCGACAGAAGAAGTGGGGTAAAACAGTTGTTCCCTCTCACTCTTACACACAACGACTGTTCTTATAGCGAAATAATTCTTGGTTTAAAAGTAAGCGTTGCTACAGAATTCACGTCTGAAGACGGATTGATAGAAGACACGTGTTCAGAAATACGGGGGCTTACTGAACGGCTTGTTTTGCTAATGTATAAAGCATTATAGGAGCAAGGGACTGTATAAACACCTTTAGATGACATGGTGTTTAATTTACCTTTAGGTAGAGGAAAAACTTGTAAAAGATTTCTCGGTGTTTGAACACTGTTTTGATGTTTCGTTTTCGAAGAAATTTTTCTTAAATGTGATTCAGTTTAGCAAAGATATTATCGGGTTGAGATATGGAAACAGAACGGTGTACAAACGAATTGATGACGGAACGTTTTTGTGTTGGATAATGTTCTACCCTAACCCCTGCCAAAGACATTGACGCTTCGAAGCTGTCAAGTATTTAAGATCACCTAAACCTCCTAAAATTAACATCAAAGGGCTAAAGGGATGTTTTTAATACCTTACCTTCCGATTCCAATATTTCGATTTTGTCAGCTGGTAAAGCCACCGTAGTTATGAATGGAACAGAGTACACCATTAATGTTAGATTTTTACTCTAAGATTCTTTTTAGTTCTCAAAATCTCTCTCGACCCAATTTCCAAAATCGAGCAGGAAGTCACATTTCTCATAAGATCTTTGGATCTTCCCACTGATATTCAACGGAAGTCGATTCCTCGCGCTTAGAAGTCCCCTCGGCTTTATGGTCTTCCTAACATTTACAAACAGGACATTTCCTTCAGGCCCATCGTCCCCACCACACATCCCCTAGTTACTCATTAGCGAAATACCTAAATAAGATCTTCAAGAAGTTTAGTGGTAAAGCCCCATCGTATATTCGAAATTCATTTCGTTGAATTTATATCCATTATGGGCGTTGAACCTGTGGATGTGCTTGTGAGCTTCAATATTACTTACTTCTTTAATAAAGTAGGTACCTATTCCCGATTTCATAATCATAATGCAACAGTTGTTATTAACAGCACGGTGAGACGACTTCAACATTCGATTTCGGGCTACTGTAGAAGAATTTTAAAAATCGTACGCTCTACCGGTAACCACGCTAACATCTGTGGTAGTCGTTAATAGCTAACAAGGAAATATTACCAAATATTCAACTTCGGCCTAGCACATTAAATTTTGAACACCCGGTAATAAAAAGGGCCAAAAATGACCAACTCAGTTTCAATCCCTGAGTGGGTGGGTACAATTTATAACAATTAACCAAATCCCAAAAATATGTATAAGGTCTAACTTAGGCGCCAGGTTTGACAAAGCCCCAAAGAAATAAAAATACTACGATTCAGTATTTCAAACCTAATAACTAGAATCGCACGGGATGAGTTACAATTAAACCTAACTGTTGCTATTTTCGCTGCAGAGAACCTGAATTATTAACACCTGTAATGTTGATTTAAAAAAACAACCAGTCAATAAAACATTGTATTGCGAACAATAAGAATATTTACTGCCGGTCTTATAAAGGCCACTAATCTGACGTTAACTTTAACTCGTCGTTAAAATAAACAAAAGCGCATCAAAACGTCAGTGCTTATGACATTTTATTTATTAGTAAACAAACTTTGATGCGCTTTTGTTCATTTTAACAGCGAATTAAAGTTAACGTCAGATTAGTGGCCTTTATAAGACTGGCTGTTAGTTTATTTAAATTAATAAATATGGAGTTAATTAACATTGTAACACATGCATTACCAACATATTAAAAATATTCAATTCGCATGCATAAAGCTGCAGAAATATAACTCCAAAGAGTACAAAATGAATGACGCCGGTCCAAACTTTGAAGTTGCGAACCAATTGAAATTAAAATTGAAAATTGAAAGCCAAGACAAAATTGACTAATGCAACTATTCAAACATTACATAGCGAGTAGGATCGTCTACTCTAATAGTAGCTATGTTCAATCAAAAGGTAATACACTTTAAAATTCTTATATGGCGTAAATTGTAACCATTTTATGACTAACAGTTCATACGCCTTTCATTCATACTAACATTCTATAGTCATAATAATGCTTACCAATATTTCCCCTTTGGCATAAATTCTGCCATAGCGTGTGATATCAATTATAAGATAAATTTACTATTTGGAAAGGAAACGAGTACCTCCTCGCTTGTATTACGGAAATTGCTAAAATGCGGAAATAAATAAAACACTAGTTCGCATCCTCCAGCTTGAACTGTTGAATGACCCGAAGTTCTCCCATCAAATCTCGGATGAATGAAGCATCTTTGACTGGCGATGTGCCGCTTATCATGTGAAAGTGGTTCCAGTTCGTGTTGACAGAGAAGGCTCAGCGATAGAACATGTGTGGCCTTGCGAGAAGCGCTAATAAATAATAAATACATAACGCATTAGCGAAAAATTTAGAGCAAACCTAACCACGCAATAAATCAAAGAACTGTTTCGTATACCTTCTTTAATGGAAGTGCCACAAATTACAATAGCTTGCTTCTGCGGTTTCTTGACCCATAAAATCCATAAAAATGAATTTGTAAGTGAACGACCAGTTGTCTTCAACAAAATAACTAATTACAGTAGAACCGACAAATCCGTAAATCACATTTACGAAGAATATCCTACCAAGTGCAGTAGTTCACAAGTTCGGATACGACTTGGGCCCAAAAACACGACCGCTTGAACTGATTTCTAAGAACAGAAGAAGGATTTGCGCTGCAATCACGGTTGCTCGCGCAAGCGAAGTGGGTTCCGATAACAAATATGCAATCAGCGTGCGTTCGGAAACCAGAAATATTAATACTTCGACTAACGCGAAAGTAAATCGTAACAAAAACTCCTTTTCAACTTTGACGGACAAGGCTAGCCACCTACCCGACTTGCAAGCAAAGTGGTTTCATAGAAGCACAACCTTGTGGACTTAACCAGACCACTGGCCTAACATAAGAGGAAGAGGAAAAAACTCAAGTTCACTTTCCTATTTCAAGGATAGTTCTTTAAACACATTTTTGATACGGATATGGGTTAGCCTCTTTCAATTGTCGTTGCCAATATCTTTATTAAAGCTTTTGAAACGGTCTGGGAAATTTTTAGAATTGAAACACAAGATCTGGTTCCGATACATTGACTATACCTTTATCATTTGACCACATGCTAAAGGCCTTCTCTCAATAATCAATATGAAGATAGAAAGTAACGGCTCGCTGCCATTCTTGAATGTACATGTTTCTCTCCAACCCGGTGGCAAACTTGGTTATTCTGTATATCGTAAACCCACTAAGTCCGATCACTATCTAAATGTCGATTCCCAGGATCATCCAACACAACATTTTCCGTGATCAGTTGTACATCGTGCTGCTTCTCCATAATACCTACGCCGAACTGAATCTTATCTAGAAGTGAAAATTCTTCGAAACGAAACATTACAACGGTGTTGAAACTCCGAGCAAGATCTCTTAGGTTCTTCCTTAAATCAAAGATAAATTAAACATCATGCCATCTAAAGCTGTTTATAGAGTTTTTTGCTCCTGTAATACTGTATACATTGGTGAACCAGGACGTTCAGTAAAATTTCGTATCTCTGAACACAAGCGTTGTTTCAGGTCGGGTCTCGTTTCATCATCATCCATCGCCGAACATCAACGCGATACCGGTCATAAGATTCTTTTCGATAAAAGATCAATTATCTGCAAATCCCCATTATTGTTTAGCAGAAAAGTTTATGAAACCATTGAGCTTTACAAACAACTCAATAATCTCAATTGAGACGAAGGCTCTTTCTTCCATGTGGAAAATGCTAATTTCGAAGATCCGTCCACTTCACTCAACTATGACGACTCTTGACTATAAATTCCGCATTCCTCCTTTTCATTAGTAGAAGTTTCGCTTCTCGTGTAGTTTACACGTAGAGTTACATTGCTCTTTTACTCGCCTTCTGATGAAGGCCCTCATGAAAGTCGGCGATCTCAATAATTACACGGTTCAATCCCGGATATCGTTCGTTAGATTACTGCTACATGCAATCATAAATACATTTACTATTTATTGTTACAAGAAGCATCCATGTACTATAATCTGGCTTATATAAGTAGAACGCTGTCAAATTAGCCGAATTAAATAAAACGAAAGTCAGAGAAATTTTGTAACACGACGAATGATTTTGTGCTGATTACAAATCATAATGAATCCAAGTAAAAGTAATCGTCTTTAAAAGCGAATCTCTGGGTGTCTGTGTCAAAGAGAACTGTGAATATGGCTTACTGCCATATCACGTACGCACAGAGAACAGTGTAAATTTCTGTGACCTGTACCATACTTCAAAGGGCTGAAGAATACATTGCATTTCGTGTGAGTTAACCAAGGGGGCTGTAGGCCGAAATAATAGCTTCGGAACAACGCAGTGAACAGCTCCACTAGTATTACGGTAGTTTCACGATGAAAGGTTAAATTAAGATGACCCAACTCGTAATTGAAAGTAACTTGAGGAATCACTTGACGGTTTTGGCAAAATAACTTGCAGATTCGCGTGACGATGACTTGAAGAATCACTTGAGGGTAAATGATTCTGTTAGACGCTAATCAAAAAAGGCCTGTAATAAATACAGTGAGGTTTTAAGTTAGCCACCAACAAATCACAAAACCATCACAAAAATGCTATATTCGATTACGGGAGACTTCAAAAAATAAAATCTACCCTTAAAGCGTGCACCAGAAGAACTTTAAAAATGCTACCTATGGCTTAAGAAGTGATCTCTAGAATCGATCAAAATGGGAACAGGAAATAGCTCTTCTTATAAACTGACAGTTTTTCTTCTCCTTCAGCTCTCTGCCGACGCCGCAGCCTAAAAGGCTTATTGGGCATACCCATTCAGTGATATTTGTTCCATGTAGCAAAAGATATAGGTCCATCACCGGGTATGTAGCAAAGTTCTTCGATTCCATAGTAGGCTGGCCGAATATGCGCTGTATTTTTCTTCCTAACGCATCACAGACACACAAAATGTGTATTGCAGTTGCTGCTTCCTTATTGCAGAGTCTACAAGTAAGGTTTTCAATGTATTTTGATGTATTCGATCTTTCGCAGGTGTTCCTTAAATGTCGCATGTCCTGTTAGTAGACCTGTGGCGATCCTGAGTTGCTCTCTACCTACGAGAAGTAGTTCTGCAGTTCTTTTCCTGCAAGGTCCGCTTATGAATGCCTTGCTGTGGTTCTGTCCTGGTCTGCCAACCCAGAATCTTTCATATTGAGTGCCGATCCAATCATTTACACAGCCGGATAGCACTTTTTGAATTCCTAAGGCTGGTTCTGGGCTAAGGTAAGCTTCAGTCGATTCCTCCCTTGCTAGTTCATCGGCTTTCTCGTTGCCGTCTATGCTACAAGGACCTGGTACCCAGAATAGTCTCACGACATTCTGTTCTCTCAAGCCATTGAGTTTCTCCAGGTACTCCCATAGCAGTCTGGAACAAGTCTTACTACTTGACAGAGCCTTCAGAGCCGCTTAGCTGTCCAACATTTGTAGATCACCTTATGTTTACAAACCCTACGTTTGTTTTCTCGTGCACACTGTAGTATCGCGTAAATTTCCGTTTGAAATAAGGATGCTTGCTGACCCAGTGAGAAGCTGAACTTTTCTTTTGGCCTTTCTCCATAAATTCGTGACCCAGCACTATTCTTAGTCTTAGAACCGCCCGTGTACCAGATCAATATTGCAGGATAATATATAATAAAATAGGGGTTTTAAAATATAAAAACTGGCAACGGAAATTATCACTTTCTCATTATTAAGCTTCAATTGCGAATCTGCCAAACTTAAGACAAATTAAAAGAGTGTGCTAAAATTACAACACATAAATGGTTTTTGCCCTTTTCTTATCTTATCTATTTGCATTAAATGCGGAACTAGCTCGATAGAATATGAGACAATCTTGGTTTCAGGGTCGTGGATTCATAAAATTTAGGGAAAATTTAGTATGAAAAATTACTTTTTGTATGATAAATACTCGCATCTATTTCGGGTAAATGCACCATTCCATCTGGCATTTAGCTAAACTATAAGTTTGACTCAACAACCAAAATAATTTGTGGTCACCAGAAACAGTGTAAATTGAATTCTAAAAACACCAAAAAGGCAAAGACGCGTCAAGCAAGCATTAACTCTGTGACGTGGCAACTCCTAAATTCGTTTTGTTTCTAGCTGTGGCGTCACAAGAGACGCGCGATAGGTATTTTGTTTGATATGCGACACTAAACTGCAAAATGCGGCGTTATTTCGCATATTTAAGGGACGCTACCTAAATTTCTGGAAACTGGGCGACTTTGGATCACTGGCTCTTCACCTCATAGACGGTCTGAACTTGCAGCAGTCCAAAAGTTATGGACCTACGCCAAGGCTTTCCCTGTAAAAATCTACCTTAATCGGAAACTTTTCAGACACTGGTGCTCTCCAGATGACGCCACGGGAATTCTGGATTTGGGAATTGCTTGCTGGTTTCTGAATGTCTTCCCTACTCGTAACAGGCACTATTTTTGCTGGGCGAAGCTGCTTGCTGCTGGAAATGGGCCCCCGAAGTCACTCGCACTTGGACGATTCTTCTATTGGCTTATCTACTCCACTTGGACCTCTTAACACCTGGAAATTAAATCCACCGATGGACAGGACACTTGTGAATAACTATGTACACAATTGAAGTAACTAAGAACAGCCCAAGACCACGAGCTACTGGTTAAACCCCACCAACCGCTATACTCCATTTGATACGAAAAACTCGAACGAACAAGAAACAGACTTCTCCAAAAAAAAAACGAACTGAAACCCCCACCGATCTTTGTTTATGACGTCAAAACAATCAAACCTTTAATCGAATTTCTGGAAACCACAGCTAAAGACAAGTATACAATAAAGGCCCTGTCTAAACGTATATGAGATAGACAAACGTATGCACTCTATAGTAAAATTCGAACACATCCTAAAAAATCATACCTCAGCAATGTTCGAGATGCCAGAAACACGGACACACGAAAAACTTTTGCTACCGCACACCTATATGCGTCAAATGCACTAGAATTCTCCCTCCTTCACAATGTGAACATACAACTAAGTACAAAGATGTTACTTGTGTAAATTGCAAAGGGAACCATCCCGCAAGTTATAAAGGATGCCCTGTCTACAAAGAACAATATCAAAAAATATTCCCTTCACTAAGACCAACCTCAAGATTATACCAACCAGGGTTTTCGTATGCTCAAGTGTCCACCAACAATACCCAACACAACGCCAACACCGCCACCCGACTACCAAATTCGGGACCGCCACACCACTCAACAGACATAGCTGACCTAAAACAGATGATGAAACAATTAATGGAACAGATGAGCACAATGCTTAACTTGCTAACTACAATCGTACTAGAACCCATAATGGCTCAACACTTTAAAATAGCTGTATGGAACGGCAACGGGCTGATAAACCATAAAGAAGAACTTACTGCTTGCATTAATCTCCACTGTCTTGACATAGTGCTGACTTCCGAAGCGCACTTTACCGAACGAAGCTACCTCAAAATACCAGGCTTTTCACTCTACGTAATGCAACACCCAGACGGCACTGCCCACGCGGACACTGCCATAATCATTAAGAACACGATCAAGCACCACGAACTTCTCAAATATAATAAACCACACCTACAAGCCACAACTATAGTTGTTGAAGACTGGTTAGGACCACTTACTTTATCAGCAGTGTACTGTCCACCAAGAGACAACAACAAACAATAAAGCTATGAACATTATTTCAGTACACTAGGCAATAGATTCATTTCCGGAGGCGATTACAACGCGAAGCATGTCTAGTGTGGCTCCAGAATAACCACTACAAAAGTCAGAGAAATGCTTAATGCTATAAATAACTTGGGATTACAGCCCGTGTCTACTGGCGAACCCACATATTGGCCCACAGACTTGCCCAATCTTTGCTTTGTAAAAAATATAAACTCAAATCTTCTTAATATTAGCTCTTGTCTTGACCTCCCCACAGACCATTCACCTATACTGGTAACATTGGGTACCAATATAATACTCAAGAAGAAGGCACCTACTCGTACACTCACCAACAAAAGCACAAACTGGAACTTCTTCCGCGAAATAGTTCATGAAACCCTACGTATATTCCCCTAAAATCGACAAAGGACTTAGAAGATGCAGTGTTACACTTTAACCGGGGCATTCAAAGCGCAGCTCATCAGGCCATACCGGAACTCGTCAAACGCATCGACTCAATAAACTGTCCAATTATAGTCAAGCAAAAAATCGCAGAAAAACGCAGGAGGTGGCAAACAACAAGGCACCCGAATGACAAAATAAACCTAAATCGGGCTACCGCTGAGCTTAAACAGCTCCTATTTGACATTAGAAATCAAAATGTACAAAACTATTTGAGACACCTGTTCCTGCTCGAAACAGATGACTATTCACTTTGGACAGCAACCAGATACTTAAAACAACCACTACAGCACAAATTCGCACTCCAACACCTGGGCAAAAACTGATAGCGAGAAGTCGAGCACCTTCGCAGAACATCGAGTTAACGTGTTCACACCGTTTCCGACGGATGAAGACAATGCAGAAGAAATACAACAACTACTAGAAATGCCTTATCAAATGAGCCCGCCAATTAAAACATGCAAACTCACCCAAATAGAAACCATCATTAAAAAAAAACGTGAACCCTCACAAAGCCTCAGGCCAAGACTTAATTACAGGCAACATCCTCAAAGAACTTCCACAAAAAGGTTACCAATTTATAACCTTTCTTTTCAATGGAATATTAAGACTTCGGCACTTTCTTGAGCAACGGAAAGTCGCCGTAACAATCCTCATCCCAAAGCCAGGGAAACCTACAGACCAACCAGCATCATACCGACCAATCTGCTTGTTACCAATATTGTCGAAAGTGTTCGAAAAATTACTACTAAAGAAGCTATATCCAATTCTACTGGACCTGGACAATCAGATACTAGCAGATCACCAATTCGGCTTTCGAAAACACCACGCAACAACAGAGCAAATTTACAGGGTGGTAGCCAAAATTAGTAAAGACTTCGAGGAGCGCAGATACTGTGCTGCAGCATTCCTTGATGTTAAACAAGCTTTCGACAAGGTTTGGCACGTGGGGCTACTCTATAAAATCAAGCAAACTTTACCTACCGACTACTTCGAAATCCTACAATCATACTTAACTGATAAGCAATTCATCATCCGTTACGGCAGCGCGACAACAAACCCATACCCTGTCAACTCAGGGGTTCCCCAGGGCAGTGTGTTGGGCCCAATATTATATCTTATATTTACGGCAGATCTCCCGATAATACCAGGCAGCATGGTCGCCACTTTTGCTGACGACACGGCGATACTCACATCAAACGCTGACCCAACCATCGCATCTCAGCAACAAATACACCTTGACGAGATACAGCACTGGTGCAAAAAGTGGCACATGCAAATAAATGAAAGCAAGTCAGTGCACGTCACATATACCTTAAGAAGAGGCACTTGCCCTCCGGTGACATTTAACAATCAACGAATCTCCAAGCTGACAGCGCAAAGTACTTCGGTATCCACTTAGACAAAAAATTTACCTGGAAAACCCACATATGGACAAAGCACAAACAAATGGGGCTAAAACTTCAAAAAATGTACTGGCTGATAGGGCGTAGATCACAGCTTTCTCTTGAAAGCAAGATACCCCTTTATAAAACTATTCTAAAACCTCTATGATTCTACGGCATTCAGCTATGGGGTACAGCCAGTACATCCAACATTGAAATCATCAGAGGCTTCCAATCAAAGGTACTCAGAGCCATATTAAACGCACCATGGTACGTCCCAAATGAAACAATAGCACGCGACCTCGCAATTCCTACCGTCAACGAGGAAATACAAAAAGTTAGTGCGCGTTATAGTGACCGTATCAGTGCTCATCCCAATATAGGTACTAGTGGAGTGCTTAACAGAAAACGACATTGAGGTGCAACCGCGATTAAAAAGGTTTAAACCGCTCGACCTAACACACAGATTTGAACAACAGTGATATAAGACTTAAATTAGATTACTTAGAGTATGAAAAACTAGTTTTAGGTGATATAGGAGTGACATCATTGGATACATATCCCTCACGATCTCCATTTATTTGTTATTATGTGTGTTAAACCAACTACTGAATGTCGCCTTAATACAGATTGTAGTAAATATAATTTTTTTTAAATTCTTCACAACTTATAAAACTATTTTTTGTCGAGGAGATAATGAAAGGGGATGCTATCAAAAACTGATTTTGGACGCCATCTATCCAAGATGGCGGAGCGAGCGAACACGCACAATTAGTATGTTATTCAGACTATGAAACTATGCTAAATTTACAATTTGCAGAACTTCTTGATTTTTTCCAGGCAAAAATTACATTGTTTAGCCTATAAGGGTTGTATTGAGATCTACAATAACAATAAAAGAGACGCAATTGTTATTATTCACCAAGTGACATAAATTATCGAGAAGACATATCTCTTGGAGGCATGTAGACTACGCATATGAATTTTATGAAAATTCACTGTGTATGAAAATAGTAACTCTTAACTTCTTGTTTTTTACACAGCTAGCAGAACCTTAACTTCGTAAAATGATATTTACTTTGTTACAGTTATTTAAACACAGTTTCGAAACCACCGTCCTTCCGCGTTAAAAACGTCTAAGCATTTCAACGACACATCTAACCGCTTCTGCCACTTTAATTTGGCTGAAAGTGTTGAAAGTCACTTTAAAAGCCATTATATTATCGAAATAGTTTTATTCCGCCGAAGACATCTGAAGTTCCGTACTCCAATCTCGGCTTCAAAGTGATTGTAATCGATCACAAAGTGTCATCGCGGAAAGTTGGCCTTTACTTCGATAAATTGAGAAGATAGCTTTGTAGAGATTTCCAATGAAGACGTACTATAACTGCGGATACTTTTTATTACGTTTCTTTTTAAATAAACACAAAGAATTTTGATAAGGTACATAGGCGAGAATATTGACGTTTCCCGAATTTAATTTATAGTTTTATGATTATAACAATGCTCTTATATTGCTTACTTACAAGCAATATGAAATTAATAACATAATTTTGGTTTTGTCCTTCTCTTTCAAATCGATTCAAAACCCCTTGAAACTTCCATTCGATGTCTCTCTTTTCTCGAGTAAGAAGATGACGAACACATATTTTTTGTATCCAGAGTTTCCGTGAATAAAATTTCCTATACAGACGACACTTATTCCGGCTTAGACCGTCTTGTTTTTCTAGATAAACACCCGGCATTGGAGCTTGAATAATCAAAGTTGCTTTAAGAGCGAGATGACAGCGTGAAGGTATTGATAGTACACGTGGAGTTGGCGGGGCATGACTGGCTTATGGGACGTGGTTGCGATTGTTTAAATTGTGAATGACATTAGCCAAAGTTCTACTAAGTCTAAAACGTTTACGTCGAAACTTGCGAATGTAGCGCAGAACGTCTGTTCGCATCTTGGGCCAGTAGTACCTCTGAGCTATACGACCTAAGGTTTTCGAAACGCCAAGATGTCCTGAGGTAGGATCATCATGATTACGTCGTAGTATTTCTGAACGTTTGTCCTTAGGTAGTACCATTTTCCAATCTTCATTGGCCTGCATGAGTTCTGGATACGGGCTCCTAACATGTTTATAGAGTTGCGAATTCGACTCGCGCCAAGCAGGATAGTGCTGTGGATCGTTTCGGACTTTTAGGCGCATCCGAGCATACCAGCGATCTCGAATATCGTCGTCGTCGATTACTTCATCGACAATAGGCACGAACCTGGATAGAGCGTCAGGTACGACATTGTCTTTGCCTTTGCGATGGATAACATTGAAATTATATTGTTGTAGGCATATGGCCCAACGCGCAATGCGTCCTATGGGATCTTAAATATTATGCAACCACTTGAGTGCGTAGTGATCAGTCACGACGTCGAACTTAGTTCCCTCAATGTACGGGCGAAGTTTTTCGATGGCGAAGAGTACCACGAGACATTCACGTTCCGTTGTGCTGAACTTCCGCTCATTCTCCGTGAGCGAACGGCTTATATAGCAGACGACCTTCTCTCCCTTAGGATACGTCTGGGACAAGACGGCTCCGAGTCCATAACCAGAGGCGTCCGTCTGGATAGTGAAGGGCCGACTAAAATCTGGGCAAGAGAGCACAGGGGCCGAACGAGGCAGTCTTTAATGGTGTCAAATGCGGTTTGGCATTCCTCAGACCAGACAAACTTTTGGTTCTTGCGAAGCAGGCGAGTCATAGGCGACACAACTGAAGAAAAGTTAGGCACAAAGCGCCGATACCACGATGCCATTCCCAATATCCTTCTAACCTCTGGTACCGTCTTGGGTTAGGGATGTTCAAAATTGCTTCGACCTTTTCCGGGTCGACGAGTAGACCTTTGGAGTTCACGACGTACCCCAGGTACTTCAATTCGGGCTTGCAGAAATGACATTTTTCCCGGTTCAAAGTGAGGCCGGCCTTGGCGATTCTGGATATGACTTCCTTCAAGACCTCCAGGTGTTTTTTGAAGGTAGGAGTACAGATAATTACATCGTCCAGGTATGTAAACAAGTAGGGTTCTAGGTCCGCACCAATAACTCGGTCGATAAGACGTTGCCAAGTCGCCGGGGCGGTATGAAGACCGAACGGGAGGCGACAAAATTGATACAACCCACGATTAGGGACAGTGGAAGCAGTTAGCGGACGGCTAGCGACGGAAACCGGCACCTGAAAGTAAGCTGACTTGACATCTAACGTGGTCAGGTATTGTGCATCACGTAACTTGTCCAAAATGTTGCTGATGTACGGGAGTGGATAGGCATCAGGTTGGCTAACCTTGTTGAGCTTCCGATAGTCCACACAAAAGCGGTAAGAACCATCCTTTTTCCTTATCATGACGATGGGCGAGGACCATGCCGATGTTGAAGGTTCTACGATGCCCTTTTCCAACATATCGTCGAGCTCCTGATTCACATGTTTCTGAAGAGCAGGCGAGATTGGGTAATAGCGCTGCTTAATTGGTTCAGCATCAGTTTTAATTACATGTTCTACTAGGTGAGTGCATCCTACGCCATCTCCTATCATGGAAAAAGCTTCACTGATAGTCTGGTCAAGCACGGCTTGTTCTTTATTTGTGAGGTGTTCAGTCGAACGGATTGCTGTGATTTGCTCGTCAGCCCAGGCTTTGGAGAAGGTCCATTCCCCATGGCGAAGATCTGGCACGAGAGCCATCTTCTTCCAGAAGTCGGTGCCCAAAATTAGTGTATGTGGGAGTGAAGGGATAACCAGGACTTCGAAAGTTCTCACGCGATCTCTCAGTACGATGGGGACGGTAAGTGTACCTATGCTATGGCATTTATCACCATTGGCGACGCTGCAAGTGGTAGATTTAGCAGAGCTTAATTTGCAGACGTCCCTCAATACTTCCCATCCTTGGCGACCTAAAATGGTACGGCTCGCGCCGGAGTCCAACAAACCCAGTAATTCCTTGCCGTAAATAGAGACAAGAAGATAGGGCCTCTCATCTTTGTTGGAGTGACCTAAGATGAAATCGAGCAGAATGCGATGTTCAGTAGGTATGGGATCCGTTTCTCGAGTCTGGGAGACGACATTGGCCTCAGAAATGATGACGGGAGAAGACGCTAATCGGCCTCTTAACGCCTTCCGTTCCCATTTCCCGAACAGGAAGGGCAGATACGAATTGTGACGTCAGCTTTACCGCAGCGAAAACATTTCAATTTGCGCGGCGAGGGACACTGAGCTACGCGATGGTCGGGCTTTCCGCAGTTCCAGCAAGTACCATAGGGTCGAGCAGCCGTAACGTTGCAGACATGTTCTTCAGCAGCGGGACTAGGAATGGAACTAGGTTTTTCAATAGCAGCAGCTCCTGCTCCAGAACGGGGCTTGTGGTAAGCCAAATCGGGTTCGAGAGCCTGATAAGGCGGAGGTGGATTCTTGAACCTCGAAGATCGCACCTTAGCATCCTCAATCAGTTTGCCAAGTTGTCTAAGCTGAGCGATACTCGTTGGGGAGTAGAGAGCCAATTGGGCCTGTAAGTATGGTTGCAAGTTCCTACGCATAATCTCTATGCGCTCCATCTCCACAGGTACGCGAGAAAGGCGACTAAAAAGGTTCTCAATAACAGCAACATAGACCGTCACAGGCTCATCGGGTCCTTGAGTTCTACTACGGATCTCATCCCATAGGCTGATTTCATAATCACAAGGCAGGAAAGCGGCTTTCAAAGCGATGATCAATTCATCCCAAGAACGAATGGTGTTGCGAATGGAACGAAACCAAATTCGAGCGTTGCCGGTGAACAATTCGATGGCAGCAGCAAAAAGTTGATTCTTGGATACCTTTCGAGCTATGCGAGTTTCTTCAATTTCTTCTAAAAAGCTAGTTAAGCCATTTCCTCCATTGAAGGTGATTCTCCATTTGTTAATGGCTAAATAGTTGGCGGTCGAAGTGTGTCTATGCGACGCAGACTGGTTGACATCTTCGGCAGCAGAAGAACGTCGATTGACAGCATCAGCAAAGGGCGGATAATCTAAGTATATGCCAGGCTGCATGGCTGAGCTACTAGGATTAGGCTGAGGGGCAAAGAACTGTGAAGTGGACAAAGGACGACTCCACGTAACCGAGCCAGCAATAGGAGCTATGGGGGCGAATATGAGTTTCCTGGGGCGAAGCAACTAAACCGTCCTCCGAGCTTGAATCACTCGGTGCGACTGACGTATCGTTACGAGCTTGAGCATCAGCGTGAAGCTGAAGCTTTGCTTCCAAGGCAGCAAGTAGTTGTCCGCATCCTTTCTTCAAGGACTCCAACCTAGAAGCGGAATCTGGTTCTGCAGTAATACGACCTAAACGACTTTGTACATGAAGAAGGCGAGTACCTAAACGTTGTGCATCATTGTCCAAGTTCCTAGAGGTGCAACTGTCAATTTCGGCAGCTAAAATAGAAAGTTTGTCTTCGCAGATCGCAAGTTCTTCAGTAGCGTCCAAAGACACGGGAGTGAAAGTGACATTCATAAGAAGATCTATCTTCATACGCGCACGGAGTAATTTACGTTTGTCTTGGACGTTGCCCTGAATGGGAATGTCTCTCACTCGAAGCTCATAATCGAGCTCATCGACGAGCAAACGATTAACATCTAAGCGAAATACCCTCTTGCTGTTCCAACAGAACAAGATGATCACAAAAACGTATTTAAACTAGGCTTATAACTAACCCAAGCAAAACCTGTAAATAGCATGCAATAAACAAACCTATAACTAGCAATAATCAATTGTAAATACCCAACAAATATCGACAATAAATAGTTCCAATAAATTCTAACACCCTAAAAATTTTGTTTGCACTATAGTACCACCTAGTACCCTAATAACGACGTAGTCAAAAATCCTTTCAAGCCCCAAAACGTTGGAAGTCAAGCCCTACACGTTGGGCGTCAAAATCTTCTTGTAAAAGAAGACAGACGGTCGGCCTTACCTTTTGGCAAAAGTTGTACTGGTTATTTTGCAGGCTGGTAATTATCGGCCTAGTTGGGCTAGCTCGCCGCGAGGGTCGCAGGGTTCCAGCTATGCTGAAAGAGAATAAAAAAAATAGGAGAGGGCGCCAGGTCCTCGACGTAGATCCAATCCCTGTGCCGGACCAATAACAAGGTAAAGACAATTTCCAGCAAATCAAAAATAAACAAACCACCAACCAATGAGAATATCATAGCTTTATTTCAATATAGGTGGGTACTATAGTGCATAGAAAACACATAAGTATAGGTCCTAAATCACAGCAGGCAATAAATATATGTATATATCTAACAACAACAAATAACGCACAGTAGGCAACATGCAGTAATAATTATAAATATTTGTATATCAAACAAACAGTAGCCCACGAGCAGTAATGGCTATAACCTGTGAATGGGGTAGCACGGCATAAATCAATCGAACTCCCTACTCAGGTGCCGACATTCCGCGAGAGCATGAAATAACACGGAGTTTAAAAGAAGCGTAGCGAGTATTAAATTACGCGTAAAAATAAAATAGATAAACTGGAGGTACCCTGTGAGGCAGGATGTAGCAGAGCCGGGTTATGCAAGCGCACAGCTGATGCGAAACCCCGAGTATCAGCTCAGAAAGATCCTAAAGTAAATATTCAAAATTTCTAAGGGTCAAAAACCACCCGGATATATGCCCATATAAAAGCAGGGTAGTTTTCTCAGTGGAAATACATCAAGTACATTTATGAACGCTAATACAATCGCTTGAATAAACCCTCGGCAAACTTGTACCTACGTAGAATCTCGCAAATAAATTACAATAACGCGGAATTGACAGAGAGCCTACCGGCGGCGGGCCTTGCGACACAACCGCTACTAACCCGAGATTAATTAGACAAGAACTTAAACTGCAAACGTCAGGCGGCTGACAAGCAAATGGCGACGAACGAGCCGTAAGTACGACCTTAACACTGAAATAATTGAGCGAAAGACCTAACATACAGATTACAAGGGGACTCGATGGGGCGCGTCGACCGACGGGGCCGCAGTCCTCAGCAGTAGAACCACCAAAACAGGGCTCTAGTAAGTAAATGAAAACAAAGCAAAACATGAAAGCTAAGTTCTGTAATTCGTAGGTTCCGCAGAGAAGCCGTGGCTCGGGGCTAATTCAAAACCGAAAGCTCCTACAGGATTAAGCCGCAGAGCTGCCTTCACAAATTCGGGTAAGCTCGATTAATGATTCAATAAAGATCACTAAACTGCACAAAATAGACGCTCGAAATTTGCAAAAGCCCTATCATAATAATAACGCATCAGATCTATACAAAAGCATGCACTAATATCTAACTAAACGAAGCATTGCTATGCCAAAAATATCACACATGCCCAAGCTACTAACGAGGCACTACTAACCAACTATAAAATACACCAGGCGCAAATAGCTATATCAGTTTCTTGCCTGTAGTAAAAACATGTCGAATCCCAACCTTCCTGTTGGCTTGAGGGGGTCGAAGACGGCTGAAGCAACGAGGGTTTCGGCAGACGCAACGGAAGGCCGAGCGGGCCGAGGAAGCGGTGGATATGTCGCAGGTGAGTGCAGCGCTACACTCTCTAGCGTAGCCCACAAGAGTTGCGGAATTCCTTGACAACTTGACAGTTTCAGGAACCCAAATCGACGGTTTGGATGCCCGCAGAGTGCAACCGAACGGGGAATGCTAAGCTTCTTCAGTGGGGAGTCCAACCTCTCGCAGGAAATCGTATCCGACGGGGAATCGTATCCGACAGGAAATGGCTATAAACGCATCATGCCCAAATAAATCTACGATTAAGGACCCGAGGCTAGTGACAGCTTACCTTGAGTAATGACGGGCAGCCATAAAAGTGCAAGGGTGCTGTTGACCTTAAACGAATCCGCAATTTGCGAATAACGTAAGTACAACCAAATTAAATACGAACGTCTTAAAGGACACATGTGCTTTGTAGATCCTCCTCGAAACGAAACGGAGCGAGGCTACACTAATTAGCCCATAAATCAAGCACACTGTCGAGGCACCAGCAGCTCACACCAAGTTTAAAATGGGAAAGAATTCAAAAATTCCACCAGTCACCAGTTATCAAAACTTTCCAAAATTTTTGGGCCAGAAGATGCGAAAAAAACATCCTGAAAAATGTGACTGCAAGAAGAGATATCTTTTATCTAGCAACAAATAGAATAGTGCAGAATAATTGCAATAAGGGTTGCCTAAGCGCCATATACGAATTTCTGTAGAAATGTAACCAGAATAAATTTGATTTGTAAAATATGGGTAATTATTCGAAGAGTTGCTTACCAAACTGCTTGATAATTATAGGAGAATAATTAAAAATAAGATACAGCCAATTATACCCAGTTTAAAGCATGCAAAAATTCCAAAAAGCCACCTAATGAGACTCAAAGCTAAAAATTCAACTAGCAAAAGTTTACTAATACGAGGGTCGCTCCAAAAGTATCGTAACAAATCCACCAAAAAGTGGGACTATCCCGCCAAAATCGGGACGTGTGGTCACTTTACCTTAGAATGGCTTTAAGTCAAACAGCATACAGGGCCGGACAAAAAATATGATATTGGAGAAAGAATAAGTTCCATTATTTCAAAAAATATAGCAAACATTTATTGAGAAAAGTTATTTAGAATCAAAATTTATGTTCAAATACAAAGTCACGGCCTCCTATTCGAATTTGTATTCTTTTTTGGAAAATTTTGTATTACCCCCACATGATACATATTTTTATTATTCTGATTTTATATATATTTAAAGTAGCCACAACCACATCACTTTGGATTTATATTTTTTAGGTAACCGTCTACTTCAGGGCTGTCCAATTTCAGATAATGCGAGGGCCACAAAGTTATTTTCTCAATGATTGGCGGGCCGCACCCCAGAAAAATAAAATATTTTGAGCAATCACTTATGTTATGCAACTCCTGGGTAACACTAAAAATGCCGGACATAATTCAGCTAATATGTATTACGTTACCAAAATTGAAATTGAAGTAATTCACTCACCCTGTAAACTGTCTCAAGGACGAGGATTCATTTGCCCTGCATAAGTGCCCAACGCCCATAAACCGCATAAAAGCGAAGCTTCCACAAATAATATTTCAAAATAGCTGAAGCTAAGACCTAAAACTTGAGCGCAATCACAGGAACTCTGCCGACATGGTGCCACTTTTTGCAAGAGAAAACAATACAAGCGGCCTGAAACAGTTGCTTAGTCTGCCGGTAAAGCAGATTACTACCTAATTGCTAAAAGCTGGGTTCGCACGGCAACCGCGTTCAAATAAATGAGCATGGCCAAGAATTATGCACAAAATAAATTCTAATGTTAATTGCGATTACGATAACTGGTAAACTTTTGCATCACACTGCATCTGACATTTATAAGAAATTTTCAACTTGGATAGAAATTTTCAACTTGGATTTCGGTCTTGGGATTAGGGCTTTTATGTTACGGAATGCAGTCCTTGTATTTGTTCTCTCTGTTTAAACTGTGGTCGTACTACGATTATAAATGAAAAACAGGCTCGCCGGCGACAGATCAGACAGTTATTCCGGTAACCGCAACAACGAGTTAACGACACGAACTGCACCCGCATCCCCACTGTTGTTATTTGAAGCGGTAATGGTGACTCTAGTGTTTGTATTACTGAGTACAAGGTGGTCTAAACATATTCGTTGCCAATCAGCTGGCCACTGATTACGATTTCAGAATCATTCTCAATTAAAAAGGCATCGCGGGCCGCAAAATATGATTTTCCAAAATTCCTCGCGGGCCGCAGAGTACAATTATGCGGGCCACATGCGTCCCGCGGGCCGCTAGTTGGACAGCCCTGGTCTACTTCATGTTTGTTGCAACGATATTTAACAGAACTTTAGAATTTTGCAAATATTCTTTTTAACAAGGCAAATGCTTTACTCATGATAATTTACATATGAAAAAATTCACAATTAAAGCTTTAAATTTTATTTCAAGTTCTTATGAAAATGTTTCATGTAGAACAGATACTAGCAAAACATACCAAAACTATCGCGGATAGCTATGGAAAAAAAACAAATTTAATAAGAGCTAAAAGAATCTATAGTTTGATAGTTTGGTTTTTTAAAACTTATCTGCTAAGAGTTCTTGTTTATTAAATGTCTTTAATTACAAATGCATTTTCCAGTATTGTTAACGTTAGCCGAAAAGGCAGAATTAGTTTTAAAATGTGGAGATGGTTATAAAAGAATGCTACAGATATTTTTAACGAACGACATCCAGAAAAACAAGTTCACTACTCAACTGTAAGTAGAATTTTGAACCAGTTTAAACGGCCGGGATCGTTACAATACAGTTATAATAAAGAACGTATAAAAACTGTATGCACAGAAGAAAACCAGCTAAACGTACTTCAGGCAGTTATCGAAAACCCTAAAACGTCCACACAACAAATTTATGAATACACCGGTGTAAAAAAACCTCTGTGAAGGGCATAAGATATATACCATGCTTATAAGCCAAAATTAATTTGTACCTTTCAAGAAAGAGACTATATTTTAAGGTATGATTTTTCCATGTGGGTCCAGGGTAAAATAGAAGAACAAGTAGATTTTCATCGACATATTATGTTTGGAGATAAATCTACTTTTACAACAAATGGTGTTGTATCATCCCAAAATTGTAGCTGGTGGTTAGATGAAAACCCAAATTTCGTTATCGATAACAAAAATCAATACTATCAAAAGAAAAACGTTTGGTGTGGTATATTAAATGATAAATTAATAGGTCCGTGCTTTTTCCGAGAAAATTTGAATGGTAATAGTTAGGTGAACTTTTTGGAAAATGAATTGGTACAGTTTTTGGATAACATGATATTACAAGAACGGCAAAATTTATGGTTTGTACATGATACCTGCTCATTCCACCAGAGATGTTTCCCAATGGCTGGATAGGCAATGTGGTAATAAATGGTTAGAACGGAATATCAATTCACGATGGCCTCCTCGTTCCCCAGACCTTACACCGCTAAACTGTTTCTTATGGGAATATTTGAAACAAAAAGTGTACAAAGCGCGACCTTTTAATAACGTCGAAGAGCTTGAAACTTCCATAAGATTACATTGCAGAAATATTCCTGTCAGGATGGTGCGATCGACTTTAAGTGAATTTTATGAGCGAACAATTAGATGCATCGAAAGGGAGGGTGGACATATAGAGACGCTTCGATAATTTTTGTTGTTATAACTGCTTTAATTTCTTTTTACTTGTTCAGCTAGCTATTGTATTTTTGTTTATGAATTATTGCTCTTTTGCTTTTTTCATAGCTATCCGCGATAGTGTTGGTATGTTTTGTTGTTTATGCTTTAATTGAGAGTTTTTTCATATGTAAATTATTATTACTAAATCATTTGTCTTGTGAAAAAGAATATTTGCGAAATTCTAAAGTTCTGTCAAATATGGTTGCAACAAACATGAAACGGACGGTTATCTAAAAAAATATAAATCCAAAGTGATGTGGTTGTGGCTACTTTAAATACATATAAAGTCAGAATAATACAAAATTTAAAAAAAAAAGAATAAAAATTCGAATAGGAGACCCTGACTTTGTATTTGAGCATAACTTTTGATTCTAAACCACGTTTCTCAATAAAATTTTGCCATATATTTTTTAAATAAGTTAACTATTTTTGAACGAATTACATTTTTTTTGTCCTGTCCTGTATGCTGTTGAACTTGTAGCCATTCTAAATGCATCTGATATGGTTATCGAACATGCATTAACTTGCGGCGGTATTTAAATTTAGGTTGTACAACTAATTAAAAAATGTCCCATTTGTTGCACACTTAATGGACCACACTGTATAATTAATTTAATTTTTAAAAGTAAATTGAATTTCATATCTGAGCTATCCTGGTACTATAGAAGTAATGCTTAGCAGGTTTTATACGTTTAATACGAGGACCAAGATGAATTTATTGAAAATAAAAGAACAAAAGAAGTTGACAATTAAATTATGCGATAAGTTCTTGGCCACAAAAGTACAAAAAAAATGCGAATAGAGTTCTATGAAGTTCTACATAGCAGAAACAGCTTCTTTTTCAGAAAATATTGTCGCAGTTATAAAAATAATAAGGTAACAGAGCGCCAACTTCAGATTTGATTTTCTGCTGTAGTATAAGCGTATATTATGGTTGTTTGAGATATTTTACTTTTATTTCAGCACAACCTGCCAAAATATTGTTTTCGACTACAACCATTTTGACAAATTTACAATTATTGATACACTGCTCAATCAATCGCGACCAACCCTAAATTTGGTAGGTTAATTTTTATTCCTAACGCCGCTTTTGGAAATTAGTTTATTATCGTTCATTTCGGACCAAGCCGGCCCAGCCCATCGTGGAAGTACCCCAAAAATATGTGGGCTACTTCCGCTGATCAATATGAGATGCTGTACCGTCGCATTTTCTTCGTGGACGGGAATGCATCTTGATAGCATAATTTTGAATTAATTCCGATCAGGGCAGTATGTTAGACAAGTCTTGTTGTGCGATGCATGAGAAAATTTGTGATTACGTATTAGAAGGCGTTTCTACCGTGAAACTTGCGTGAAAGTCGGCTACAGGTCAGATTATAATTGAGGCCCCCTTTTCATGCTAATTAATTAAAAACGAAGAATTAATATAGTGACAATATGTCGTTTAGTGTATTAAATGAAGATATCCACACTGAAGAGTGCTAAGGACCGAAACCATCTCCACCAATATACAACTGATCCTGTCCGTTGACGAAAGGTAATTTCAAAGCCTTAAGAAGATGCATTTCAAACTAAACTTTAAATTTGAGCAGGCCCAATTTAGATTAAAAGCACCTGGTTGCCACAAGATATATGTGAACATCGAAGGAGCTTCCGATTATACCACATACAAATCTATACAAAACGCAGCAAAAACACGACATTGAGTTACCCACACTAAGTTCAATCAAAGCCATGTTGGAAAGCAGAGTGATAACCACAACAATATAAACCGACAAGCTGGCAGTGACCGCCGTTAGAAGCTGCCCCGTAGGAGGGGCATTGTCGCCTCTTATATGGTCTGGTAGTTGGTCTTTTTAACATTGAGTTTAAGCCCCATGGACATACTGTTGTCACTAGCTCTTGCAGATCTTCTATATTGGTAGCTAGTAGTACCGTGTCGTCAGCATATCTAAGGTTGTTCACCACTACACCGCCAACGACTACTCTAATGTCTTTGTCATCTAGGGCTTCTCTGAATATATTTTCTGCGTAAAGATTGAAAAGCAGAGGCGAAAGAACACAGCCCTGTCGAACCGCTTTCTTTATTATTATCTCGTCTGAGAACTCGTTGTTCACTCTTACCGTGGCTGTTTGATTGCAGTGTAAATTCGCTATGATGCGGATATCTTGTCCATCTAACCCCAGTTCCTTGAGTATGTCTATTAACTTGTTATGGTTTACCGTGTCAAAGGCCTTTTCATAATCCAAGAAGCAGGCAAAGACCTCTACATTAACGTCTCGACATCGTTGTATCAGGACCTGCACACTGAATAGTGCCTCTCTCGTCCCGAATCCACTCCGGAAACCGAACTGAGAATCGCTGATCTTGTCTTCACACTTGCGATAAATGCGATTATGAATGATCTTCGGAAATATCTTTAGTACATGGCTCATTATACTGATAGTTCTGTAGTCTCTGCAGTGTTTTGCATTTGGTTTTTTGGGTATTGTCACGAAGATCGATTTTAACCATTCTCTCGTTATTACCTCTGTCCTATATATATTATTAAACAGGTTAACCAAAATAGACAGTAAACTATCTTCTTTGAGAGTCTTTAAAACCTCAACATACATTTTGTCTGGCCCTGGCGATTTGCTATTCTTTGCTAACGAGATAACATATTCAACTTCTGACTTAGTTATGTCAATTCCTTCACTCAGCTCGAAGTTATAATTTTCATTTCTATTGTCGTTGAGTAAATTTTCCAGGTATTTATTCCATTCTTTTAATTTATCTTCAGTTGATGTTAATATGTTGTTATGCTCGTCCATTAATGTTCGAGATCTTTTGTGCTTATGATTACCAGCAACTTGTTTCACTTTTTTGTGTAAGTTAAGCGAGTCGTGTTTTCCATCTAAGATTTCAATTTCGGAACAACGTTCGGTGAACCATGTATCTTTTGCTATTCTGATTTTTGACCGGATTTCTATTTGAGTTTCCTTGTATCTTTGTGCACATTTATTTTTGTATGTTTGTTTTAGATCCATCAATTGTAAGATTTCATCTGCCATCCAAGGCTGTTCGTTTTGTCTTGTATTTGATTTTAAATAATTTTCTCCAACTTTTTATCTGATTCCACGTGTGTTCTATTCCGCCACTACCTGTTGTGTCTTTTACGCTTGTTAGTTTTTCACTTATTTCGTATCTAAGGTTTAAGTTTATTATAGGATCTTTTAATTTTTGTGTATCTAGTCGACTTACTTTTTGGGATCTAACACATTTTTTTAACTTTTGTTCAAGATGGAGGCTATAGTGGAGTGTATGATTTTAATTTGGACAATTACAGGATACGTCTTAGGGGTGCAGGAATTAAAAAGGGTTGCAAACCAACGGTCTTGCGTAGTCTCACACAAGATAATGTAATTATAGACTTGTTTCCGTTGGAGCAGAGGTTTGGTAAATACAGAAACTGATGTCAAAACTGTATTGTTTATTGACTAGAAAAGTTCCTATTTATATACATAAAACTATGACGTAAATTACAAGGTTCAGTTTATTTGCCCCAGTTCAGCTCGCATTTGCGTGTTTAATTTTATAACAAATAGTGATAGCAAGTCTGCATAATTTCAGTTTCTTCACCGGGTCATTCGACCAATGCTGACAGAAACGCTGACCGCTTTGTTCTACATTTCCGCATGTAACAGCCAGCTTACGAAATGTATGCATTTTTTAATTTTAAAAGTAAAATTATGTTTTGGTTCTTAAACAACTTTAGATTTATGAATGCTGCTAGTAAATTCTGATCTGTGTACACGTCGGCACTAGTATAAGTTTTTTATAGAGTTTCTGAATCTTTTATTTTTAAGTATGAAATCTATCTGATTTCTTACGTTTCTGTTGGCGTTGGAAGTCCACGTATACGTCTTGGATGATGATCGAAAAATGTGTTTATTACTACTACATAATCTTTATCGAAACAAAACTGCACCAGTCGGTTTCCTCTTTCGTTGGATGTTCCTAAACCGTAATTGCCTACCACATCTTCTCTTTGTCCCTTTCCTATTTTGGAGTTGAAATCGCCCGTCACTATGTTAATTTCATGTGTCTTGAGAAAATCAGTTGCCTTTTTTAAGTCCTTATAGAATAACTCAACTTCGTCATCAAGTGCCATTCCTGTGGGGGCATATACTTGAATTATGTTGCAGGCTATTGGTCTTGTTTCCAACTGTACTAGAATTACGCGATCTGATGACGTTTTTCACTGCTTTATTAATTGCCTGGCTGACAATTATTCCAACTCCATTCCAGAGCTGAGGGTTTTCGTTTCCAGAGTAGTAAATGTGGTATCCATCCATTTGGCATTCCCCTGACCCTGGCCATCGCATTTCGCTCACTCCGAGTATGTTCATCTTAAGCCTTCCCTTTTCTCTTAATAAGTTATGTGTTTTTTCTCCCTGGAATAAACTGCGTACCTACATTCCAAGTGCTAATTCTTTTAATTTCTGACATTTTCGTGCTAGTGTAGGGATTTCGTTGGATGACGACCGAAGAAGCCCTACAGTCTATTAAGCTTTTCCTTCTCCTGCAGGATCTTGGAGTCCGAATTCCATGATCAGTAACTTTATCATCTACCGAATTACTATTCATGTCATGCTGATTTTACTAGGGAAAACATAATGCAGCGGTTTCCCGTTGCTTACCGCATTCCTCTGCTTTTAAGCAATTGCAAGCTCATCTTCTTCTTCAAAAAATACTAAGAAATTACGGTTTGGGCATTTATTTTAACGTTCTTTTTTATACATTGAATAATCGAATAGATGAATAATAAGCCTAAATCAACTTAATCTTAAAAATAATTTTTGGCGGCTAATCGCTTTAAACAGACTACCTTCATATCTCCAATGGTAGGGTATAAACGCCAACTTAATTCGCGTTTGCTTAACACGACTAATCGGTGTTTTTGAATTCAATTTCGTAATATGTCTTGTGGAAGTACCAAAACAGACTGAAATGTATTTGCATTGATTAATAGACGAAAAAGTTTATTTCACTGTCAATATCCCTCGGTTTCTGATATTGAACAATTAAGAGCGCGACATTGTTATTTCCTTCTAAATGTACTAATAAATCTACGATTTGAGCGTCAATTTTTTTCTAATTTTTAGATACGTATTGGCAGTGATGTTCTGTTGTTATGCATTCATCAGCCGAATACAAGACTAAATTAGATTAATTTTAAAAATAATTGCTGATGACTAATCGTTCAAAACCACTTTCATATCTCCAATCGTAACGTCTAAGCGCTACATCAATTCGTCGTCTTAAAGCGTTAGATAGATCCTATCTTTAATGTAACATTTTCTGAATATTACGACAATAATCTATGGAAGTAATAACCATATAAGAAAACGGTAAAAATGGTAACTGCATATAAGCTTACCTTTCGATTCTTCAACGCAAGGCTGGATATCAAACAGACTTTTTTTTAGTATTTGCATTATTTCTTTATTTTGTCACTAAGTACATTTAATTAGATTTAAAAAAATCGTTTTATTCGACTTAATGAATGCACGTTCTATAATTCCTGGGCAATCTCTTTTACCGGTTCTTGGTCTTTTAACTTGTTCTTGTTAAGTAAAGGTGCAGTTTGATTTTTTTATTGACAGCTTATTTACAACCTACTCTTGTTGTATAATATACATTAGTAATAAGTAAATGATATGAGTACATGCTACTTGCTGTTTAAATTAATAAAATTATTTCCAGTGTTTATTTGGCTAGGGTTTGTGGGTTCTAATAAAATAACTAACTATTTTACACAAATAAGAGAACATAGCAGCATTTACAATCAACAAACCTTATTTTGAGATGAGAATATTTGTTTATATATTTTAAATTAATTTACCTTTGTATGTTTGTTTTTAGGGCTGTGCAACCCTTCGCATCTTTATGTGCAGTACTTCTCGCTGCTTAATTTATGTAGATACCACCAGACAATTCAAAGGCTTCTGCATTGCAATACGCCAGTAAATATTTCACCAAAACTATGTAAAGTTAGAATATAGAATTTTGTGTTAATTTAACTCAGCTGCTTTCCAGGTTCATGTGCTCCAAAGTGCTGCATCAAATTTGGTAAACTGCAATTTTGTTTTGCATAGATTATTGATTGTACTCATATTGTACATTTAAACTGAATCTTGCTTTAGCTAATTTAAGTTCTTTAAATATACAATATTATTATGGAAATAAAAGCTAGACTCTTATGTGATTTTCATGTGACTATATTTTCACAGTACAGCTGAACTTACAGTTAGATACGTGCATAAACGGTGGTTTTTGCATTATTACCGATGTGTCAAATTGTTTAAAATAAATAATCAGTGTCACAATCAAGTTGAAACGATGAAACAATAATAATTTTATAACAAGATTAAAATTGCGAAATTTTCAAAAAGTTACAAAAATGCATATATTACTCCTGACAGGATTAGCTTTTATTTCTAGCGCTGTCTAATATGAAATTAAGACATTAAAAGTAGAAGAATTTATTTATTAAAAAGAGTTTATGCATTGATTTCTATATCAACATAAATATACATATAACCTTGTGAAAATATTAGCTAACATTTCGTTTTAAAAGTATAGTTATTTCAAAAATGTATTTATTTAGTAAGTCGGTTCAGAAATCTGAAGCAATTCCTTCGGCCAACAATCCATAAGAATGTGCTACGATAACGAGTCAGCATTGTTAGTCATTACGATTCTCTGAGTCACAGTTACACAATACTATTCAGTACAAATGATGTCCGAAACAATTGAACGAACTTCAACAGTTTGCTAAAAATATTTATTTGTGTACTTTTAACTAAGTTATCGGCCACTGTTCATTTATTAGCGTCAAATCTGTATAATTTTGTATACATAGGGAATAGGTTTAAAATAATAAATCAGTATTAATCTACACGATTTTACTTACTCAACATCTACAAAGGGTATGCTATCCAAGCCATAAACTTCATATATTACTGTTAAGGACTTTATAAACTTTTGCCGCCTCTCTTACATGCTGAGTTCATGCTGTGCGCAGTGGACTCCCGTGCCGGCATCCGATTCCAAAACACTTACGTTTCATCTGTCAAAGTGGCAGCATGCAAACCGGTCACGCACTACGAAAACTAATTCTTTGTAAATGTTAAACTGTTAGTGTTAATTTATGGCAATAAATTACTACTTTTGCTTTTCAACGTGTGTATAATTCAGTGAAACCTACAATCCATACAGTCCACAAATTCCAAGGCGAGCTGGCAGTCAGGATGTTCCAAATAACTAAAAACTGAGAAGGCTACAAAACATTGGAACTTCGATCCTGATCAATGCTCAAACATTGGTCCTACAGAACCGGATTTAAACCACATTAGGTCATTGCGGGTCCAAAACAGCGACAGCATTCGACAACATTGGTCATAGGCAAGTACAAAGCATATTCAGTTTGTATTGCATCGCATACAATCGGCCGCAAGGAAGCAGCGTCCAATTTCGCAGCAACGCGTGGAACAAAGAGGGAGCATGCGGTGCCCGTAGCGAGAGGAAGGAAGACAGCAGACGGTAGATACCCAAACGCCGAGTCTCGCGCCAAATTCGTGCAGGTGTGGAGCCAGCGGCCAGCTGCAAGCGAGACGGTAGTAGGAACAGAAAACCGGCAAGGCGGCACACACCAAGATCAATGTAAGCCTGATTTTCCTATGCATAAATTTGGTTTATTTCGTCTGTGTTTGCATGTGTGCATAATTTCAGCTGCGTATTATTGCGTAAACAAATGGTTTATGATTCGTATAAACATTTTAATTGCGTGAAATGCCAAGCTATTACGTTTGTTAGCGATATCCCCTGCATCTTCAAATTGCAGAGCCGTTTGCGTTGTTAAAACAGTCTCGCGTTCGTGGCGCATTTTTGGTCTTGCGTAGTACACGGCCATCCGCGTCGTGATTCATTCCCGCGTTGTACCGCGGTCGTTTTTCCTGCGTCGTAAGCGACCAGTTTCTCCCGTTATTAGCAAGCGCTGTCTGAGCTATAAACAAATTCGCGCCAGAGGCGTGCGAAAGGGTTTTATCATTAAAGAATATTTCAGATTCTGCAAGTAGTAAGGCTACGCGCGCGTAGCATTTTGCCTGAAATATCACAGATAGTTGACCCGTTGGGGTCCGCGGACCAGGGGCGTACGAAAAGTAAGTTCGATCGGTTAAATTGTTTTTAATCGCAACAATTATGGATTCGCTTGTAAGAGTACGAGGCTCTATTAAAGGCAAGCTTACGCGTTTCTCAAATCACGTGCAATCCTTGCAAAAAATTCATGATGAAGATCAATTCTTATCTAGCGCTCAGATTATTCAATTGCAAAAAAGATTGAATGATACAGCCACCTTGTTATCGGAATATTATGCGGTTCATGAACAAATTTTAGAAACCAGTGAGGATACAGAATCTGAAATGCAGCAACAAGTTGAATTTGAGGATTCTTATTATTTTGCAATTTCACAAGCTGAATATTTGATTAATGAATACAACAAACAGTCTGATGTTGCACCAGATCGTTCTGGATCTCCTAATGGTAGCGTAAGATCAACGCATTCAAATTGCAGTTCACATTGCAATAATCAAGCTTGTACGCCTTCCTGCCATTTCTATTCCCAAATATTCAGGGAACGTTTCAGAATGGCTCGAATTTCGTGAGATTTTTATTAGTTTAATTCATGAGAATCAAGCGTTAACTAATATTCAAAAGCTGCATTACTTAAAGGCTAGTTTACAGGGTGATGCAAGCCAAATTATAAAAAGTTTAGAGTTTACTGCGGGTAATTATACTCTAGCTTGGGAGGCATTGTGCAATCGATACAATGATCCAAAAATTCTGGTTCATAACCACCTCAAGGCTATTTTTGAACTGGAATCTTGCAGTAAGGAATCTGCGACTAAATTGCGTACGATTAGCGATATGTTATTCAAACATTTTGCAGCAATCAAATCATTAGCTACCGAAAGCGAGCTTCTTGATTTTGTTATAATTTATGTAGTTTCTAAAAAACTGGACCCCACTAGCATTTCGTGAATGGGAGGTCCTTAGAAACCGGTCAAGTTCTGACCTGCCTAATCTTGATGAGTTCAAGGAATTCTTGCAAAATACGGCAAATCTTCTAGAAACTCTGGAAGTAAAAAATGTTAAGCTTGTACCCGAAAAGTCTTCCAAGGTACATTCGAAATCATTTGTGTCAGGTACCCCTTCGTGTCCACTTTGTAAAGGATCTCATTCCTTGTACAAATGCGATAAGTTTGTCAAGATGTCTGTTCTTGACAGAAAGTCAAAGGCAAAAGAGCTCCGCGTATGCTTTAATTGCCTAACTCAGGGTCACCTTGCGAGCCTTTGTAGCTCAAAATATACGTGTAGAAAGTGCAAATCAAGGCAGCAGCACACTTCTTCATGAGGATAAACCTCAAAATGCTTCTTCTAGTCAACCAGGATCTGCGATGTCGGCAGAAACCCCTGTTGAACTAAACCAATCGATTTCGCGCATTCTGTTCGAATGCTTTTCAGGTACTCTTACCTACGGCTACCGCTAAACTCATCGCTGATGATGGTACGCCTCACATTGTGCGAATCCTGTTGGATTCCGGTTCCCAATCGAACTTTATACGTTCAGATCTGTGTAAAAGGTTGAAGCTTCCAACTCGCGAAGTCAACGTTACTGTTTCTGGCTTAAGTAAAGCCACTTCTCAAATCAAGGCTAGGTGTGATATCAAGCTGCAAGCCCCTCACACTTCATACGGCATTGGCCTATCCTGTCTTGTTCTCGATGAGATTACGGGTGTTACCCCAAGTTTTCGCGTCCAGCGAAACAGCTTCAAGGTTCCTGATAACATCAAGTTATCAGATCTGTCCTACGACCAACCGGGCACCATCGACATTCTGATTGGTTCGCCCATTTTCTGGCAGCTCCTTTGTATTGGACAAATTGGTCTAGGCCCAAATCTTCCATCCTCCAAAAGACTCGTTTTGGTTGGATTGTTTCTGGCCCCACAGGCCCCCCTTCTGCGTACCCTGTACAGTGCAATCTTAGCACGATCGAGGATGCTTCTGATCCCATTGCTAGGTTTTGGCAACTCGAACATTACCCAGAGGAAAAGGTTCGCACAAATGAAGAGAACGCCTGTGAGGCACATTTCGTGCAAAATACTCAACGAGAAGCGAATGGTCGATTCGTTGTCTCTATCCCTTTCAAGAAGCCTGTAGAGGTACTGGGCGATTCATTGCAAATCGCTCAGAAAAGATTCTTATCATTAGAGAAGCGGTTACAAGCGAACCCTGACTTGTCCAATCGCTATTCGAGTTTCATGAATGAATATTCTGAATTAGGTCATATGTCCGTTTCAAACCCTAATTCAAACGAGATATCCTATTATCTACCCCACCACGGAGTCTTAAAAGAGGAAAGCCTGACAACTAAACTCCGAGTTGTATTCAATGGTTCTCAAGCAACCACTTCAGGGCAATCTCTGAACAGTATTCAGATGGTTGGCCCAACCGTGCAGCAAGACTTATTTTCAATTCTTGTTCGCTTTCGCAAGCATTTATTCGCTGTATCAGCTGATATCGAGAAGATGTATCGCCAGGTTCTGGTGAATCCTAACCATAGGCCCCTTCAGAGAATCTTGTGGCGACCCTCATCAGCTGAGCCTCTTCGGTCGTACGACCTGAATACGGTTACGTATGGCACCGCTTCAGCATCTTTTCTTGCTATTCGATGTTTAACCCAATTGGGCATCGAATCTGAGGCTTCAAATCCCGAAGTCTCTCGAATCATAAAGGAGGACTTCTACGTCGACGACCTTCTGACAGGTGCCGACACTCCTGAGAAAGCGCGTACTCTCTGCTCAAACTTAGATCAGATTCTTGAGTCAGGCTGCTTCAAACTTAGAAAGTGGATTTCTAACTCTCCAGAAGTTCTCGATGGAATACCAGATTCCGATTTGCATCCGGGTGTTCTTGATTTCAGTGCACATGAGCACACAAACACCCTTGGTTTGATTTGGTCCTTTAAAAGCGATCATCTGATGTTCAATATTTCAAATTCTACAAGTAGTAAGGCTACGAAGCGTAGCATCTTGTCTGAAATATCGCAAATATTCGACCCGTTGGGTCTTCTAAGTCCATGCACCATGGGTGCCAAGGTTCTTTTGCAACAGCTTTGGATGGAAAAGCTGGATTGGGATGAACCCGTTCCTAAATCCATACAAGAAAAATGGTTAACCTATCGCAGTGAGCTTCTCATGCTCAATGACTTAGCAATTCCTCGTCACGTCCTCTGTCGTAGCGTGGTCGAGATAGAGCTCCATGGTTTCTGCGACGCCTCTAACAATAGTTACGGTGCGTCGATATACCTACGTTCCAAGAATCAGGAAGGGGAAGTACAGGTTCACCTTCTCTGTTCCAAGGCCAAGGTAGCCCCTTTAAAGCCCTTGACAATCCCGAAGCTCGAGCTCTGCGGAGCTGTTCTTCTAAGCAAACTTTCCGTGCAAGTCATAAAGGCACTTGATTTGCCCATATCTAGAATCGGTCTGTGGACAGATTCCACAATAGTGCTAGGATGGTTGAAAACCAGTCCAAATCTTCTTAAGACCTTTGTGTGCAACAGAGTTGCTGATGTTCAGCAACTCACCTTTGATGCCACTTGGCGGCATGTTCCCACAACGTCTAATCCTGCTGATCTTCTCACTAGGAGAATCACCCCTTTAGGTTTGAAAGAATTGAGCCTTTGGTGGCATGGTCCCACCTGGCTAAGCGAAGGTGAGGCCTCTTGGCCTACTTCCAAACATGTTCGTGCTGAGCTTCCAGAATTCAAAAAGGAAGTTCAGAGTTTTCTGTAACCTCTGTTGAACCATTTCCGTTCAATCAGTATTCAAGCTTTGCTCGCTTACAACGAGTTATAGCTTATTGCTTTCGTTTTTATAACAATGCGCGAGCCCCTAAGGCTGATCGTCTTTCTGGTTCCCTCTCTACAGATGAACTGCAAGCATCTATTGTAAGGCTTGCCAGGTTCTCCCAACGCGAGTCATTTCCTGACGAACTTAAACTGTTGTCACAGAGCAAGCCTGTGAAACAATCTTCTGCTTTGATATCCCTGAATCCCTTTCTGGATTCCGAGGGACTGCTAAGAGTTGGTGGTAGGCTCCACAACTCTCAATTACCCTTTGACAAGAAGTTTCCTCTAGTGATTTCTGGCAAACATCCATTCGCCAAACTCCTAGTATCGCATGAGCATCTTCGGCTTCTCCATGCCGGACCTCAAATGCTGTTAGCTAATCTCCGAGAACGATATTGGATCACCCTCTGGCAGAAATATCGTCAAGCAAGTGGTTCATCAATGCTTACGGTGTTTTAGATTCTCTCCTAAGTTAACTGAACCCATAATGGGAGACCTGCCAGCCTCTCGTACTCAATCATCGCCCCCATTTCATACGACTGGTATTGATTATGGTGACCTTTCATGATAAAGGATCGCAAGGGACGTGGTTCTAAACTAGTGAAGTCCTACCTTTGTCTATTCGTTTGTTTATCACAAAGGCAGTGCACCTTGAATTGGTCGCTGATCTTTCTACCGCGAAGCTTTCTTAATGGCTTTTCGCAGGTTTGTAGCTCGTCGAGGCAAACCGCTCCATGTATATTCAGACAATGGCACTAACTTTGTCGGCGCTAATTCCGAATTAATCGAATTAGGCAATTTTCTCGCGGAACAAAACCCTTCTATTTCCGAATCAGTCGCGAACGACGGAGTAGCTTGGCATTTTATACCCGCGCACAGTCCCCACTTTGGCGGATTGTGGGAGGCCGGAATCAAGTCCTCCAAACATCACATACGTCGCGTTATAGGTAACGCTAGTCTAAATTATGATGAATTTAGCACTTTGTTAGCACGGGTGGAAGCGACCTTAAACTCCCGACCCCTGTCCCCTTTGTCCTCTGATCCAAACGACCTTCAGCCTTTGACTCCTGCTCATTTCCTGATTGGTCGTCCGTTGGTGTCACTGCCTGATCCCAACGTAACTGAGATAGTCGAGTCTCGGCTGTCTAAATACCAGAGAATACAACAACTACACCAGAATGTGTGGAAGAGATGGAGTAAAGAGTACATCTCGGAACTCCAACAGCGCACCAAATGGCGCACGCATCTTTCGGACCTCCAGCCTGGTTCCATGGTCCTCATCAAGGATGACAATCTACCCCCTCTGAAGTGGAGGTTAGGCCGGGTCACCGAGCTGCACCCTGGCCTTGACGGCGTTACGCGTGTGGCGTCAGTGAACACTGTGTCAGGGATCGTGAAGCGATCCTTCGCTAAATTGTGCCCGCTACCTAGTGTTGTGAACTAGTGCGTTAGATAAGTACAACATTGTCTTGTAGTCTATTGTTTATGCAAATATTATTTTTTACTTTTTTTGAAAACTACACACATGGATTTTATTTATTTTGTTAACTTTAAAATTATTTTTCTCTAGTTCTACCAGTATTTAATAGTGGTGTTAATTTTAAATGCAATTTATTATGCAAAACACATTGTAAGTTAAATACAGGGTTTTTATGATCCTATTTTATTTTTAACGGGCGATAATGCGATAAGGCGAAACATCAGTTGTATAATAACTGAGATAATATTACAAAAATGTTCTAAATTTTGTATATTACCTATTAATTTGTCAGGTGTAGTTCGTAGTCGGTTGTCAATGTACTACACTGCTTTGAGATTATTATTGTTGTGTATAATGTGAACGATGGCCCATTCATTTTCTAATACTGAATTAGTTCACATGATTTTAATATATAGGGAAGTGCAGTTAAATTCGGTTGCTACAAACCGACTTTACTGCGAGTGCGACTTTGCATACAGTAGTGGGATAATAATTTCAAACAACTGTTGCAAAATCACTTTGCCTAATCGTTTTCACCATTGCAAAATAAAAACTAAAAAAATATCTTTGTCATTATAAAACTTTTACTCCGTTGTTTTAACGTTTATCAGCTTCTTTTGACCTGTGGTATCACCTATAAAAATAATATAAGAAGACCGTAAACACCCTATATAAACATATAGCACTCTGTGTGAAAAGTCAAAAGTTAAATGCAACGTAAAATAACTGTGCCGTTTTGACTGTTCAGTGTGCTGTCCAATCCCTGAAAGACACATGAAAAAAAAATAAAATTTTTACTCACCTTGATGCATATCTTAGAGTCTTTGCCTTTACAATTAAAGCCGCTCATTGAAATCCTGAAACTTATAAATATTGGGAACGCCCATAAAGGAAATCACTTTTGTATAATGCACTATTTCTAGCCAAAGATATTATCTTAAAAAGTGTGTATTAATATAGGTCCAATGCGTCAGTGAAGAATTGCAGAGCCTGTACAGATTTTTCACATTATATAAATTATTACGATTTTTTTTAGTAGTTGGTGTTTTCACAGATAAAAAACCAGCGCATTTAAATCAAACAATCGTGGTGATCAAAATACTGAACCTTCACTATCAATCTATTTGACGAAGAATTGTTTATGTAGTCAATCAGTTGTCTTTCTTGTTACTGAACGATGTTAAGTGGTACGTTTCCAATGAAACTAGAAGGTAAAATCACAGGAATGCCGATATTAATCAGTGTTAAATCTAAAACATAATTATACTTGCTTGGTTTTTAGTTGCTGGTGGGAAATAATAGCAATAACTAATTTTACTTTAGCGAGTTGTGTTTCCTTTTCACGGTTATTTCGATCTACAGATTTCTAACTGCGACGTATCGAGTTATACCTAAAATAAGAATCACAAATGGCGTTTTTAATCCAAATTTGAACAGGATCTGTAGGATTATCTTTCTTGAGATATTATTTATAATATAGTAACTTCTACATATTTACAGTAAAAATGAATTAAAAACAATCTATATTTCTGGATTAGTTTGCACAAGAAACACTGTTAACAATATAGAATAATATTAGATTTGCACTCAACGCCGTTTTCGGGTTAAATTTACTTATAAATCCACTCCCTACCTCATGCGTAGTTAACTTTACAGTTATTTAGAGCTTTTAAAGATCGTAATTTGTTATAGAAGCCTAATAAATCATATGTTTTATACCATGTAGGAAGTAAGATTTCGTGGAACTTTTTAAAATTACGTAACTTTGAAAGTTATGTAGATGAACCAAGCACGTTCGTAAGTGATTTTAAATCGATAAAGTTGGTTGAAGAACAATCTCGACATTATCTATTATTTTGACTATACTCATCAGCTTTTTATAAACATCTCCTAATTTTTGGTGCAATCTAGATTTAGTTAGTAAAATAGCTACATTTTGAGAAATGACTGCTAAAAATTCATGATGGAACTATTTTAATCGTAAGCTTTACGAGTTCAATAAAAAACTTACATGGCAGATCAACAGTAAAAGGATCCATTAGTAACTCTTATCATTAGCCTGATGCTGACTCTTTAGTCGAAACATGTTGCTGTAATAACCCTAGCTTATGACTTTTCATTAAATGTGATACATGGGGAAGGTTTGGTGTTTTTAATATCTCTCCTTTGACAGATCAAGCTTAAAATCAATTTCTTTATACTTTATATTTCTCAATTCATATCCTGGTCTAAGTGTTACAAATACGGGCGGATACAAATGCAAGTGATTGTTTGAACACATTTAATTTCATATGTTCTTTTGCAAGTAAAACTAAGCATTGGATAATATTGTCAATATTTTTAAGGGTGGCATGCCATAACGATCCTGCATTAATATGATTCAACAACGTTTGCTTTAATATTTCATCCCTTTTTGACAATGTTGGAAGTGTTATAAGTCCCATGCACTTGGCTTTTCAAAAAACGTCACAGAAAGGATTTGGATAAGATAATTTTGATAAACACGAAGTAACTTAAGCAATTTGTAACATTTTCAGTACATACTCCTGCTATATCTGGCAGAGAAAATTGTTTTGTTGAAACCACCCCAATTAACCCGCATTCTTCAAAATTGTCCAGGAAACTGTTGCATTTAATTAAAGATGATGGATTTCATGGGTTAAGCAAATATTTTCCGTCATCTAATGCGAAAACGACAACAATTTATTCTGGATATAACAATATATTACTGACTCATGTGAAATTTTTATCGACCACATGAATTTCATTACTAAGTAGATCTAGTATAATTACTTCAATTTTCATAGCAAATAAAAATGTGTCAGTTATTCCTGCTTGCTCCCGTATTAGATAATCTTTAAGTCAACATTCTAAGATCAGACACAACTGCTCTCAGCTAAACAGAGTGCTTCTAACGACCTCCGCTAAGGATGATTATTAATGTCGATTGGAATATACACAAAACTGTATTTTCACCTTGGGCCTGTGCCAAATCTGATCGATACGCCTAATTACGAAGGCTTGCACTCAAGATGATACACGGCGGCCCAGAAGCCTTTACTACAGAGGAGTTTACTAAAAAACGGAAAGGTATTATTAGCAGCAGCTTGTAGTAGCATACTTGACACTGCGGATCACAAAGGCAGTTACGCTCCTGGTCCCAATTTGGCACGGCTCCAGTGGACCGAATTAACCTAACGCACGGTTACACAACAATCTAAGGTACTTTATTATCTGTGTCACATACATCTATATACATAATGAGAAGCGACATACACGAAACGCGTATCTAAAAAATTACAAATCGGATGGGCGTGCCCTCCAGAACGCTCGCGCACTCAAGCCTCAGTCCCTGCAACGTCTCAAAATTCCTCTTCCTCCTGCTCTTTGATGTGGATCGCCCGACGCATGGAGATGGGCGGTGTGACGTCGTTCTCTTCGGCCACCTCGGCGATGAGGGCCCTCAACCTCGCAGCCTTCTTTTCCCTCTCGGCTTGCCTCTCGGCCATGGCCTCCATCTCGTCGTCCAAGTCGTTTAAACGCGCCCTTGACTGTTTGGCCCTTACGGAGGCTGATGATTCCTTGTCTATTTCCTCGCTCCTGGCAGACCACCTTCCGATTCCCACTTCTCTGCTGCTGGAGTCTTCCTCTTGGGCTAGTCGCAAGGAGCGGCGCTTGACGGAGACGTCCTCATCGTAGGCGCTTCTTCGCGAGCTGTCCTGCAGGGCGCGGCGACTCACGGGGGGCTCCTCTTCGTAACCCCTGCGCAGATCGTTCTTCGCAATGCCTATCGTGTCTAAGATCTTGTCGGTCCTGTCTAGGAAGCGCCGCGCGGAAATATTATTGACTGTGCTGTCCATGTTTACGTCATCAACGATTGACACTTTCTTGCTTGCCCTGATGCTCTTTATCCTCGATACGGTCTAAGGGCAGATAATGGAAATTATTAGTAGTTTACTCATGTCTAGTAGGTGGGGGAAGAATCCATGGGGTTTATGATCCTACTCGCACGCTTATCGTTGTTAATGGTACTTAAATGCACTCTATTCTATAAGCATGACGATTATGGTGATATGGTGAGAAATTACGTTAGAATAAGCGCACCTCGTCGTCGAAGTTGTCCATGAGGTCGCGGGCTTCTAGTCGGGCCCCGCGCGAGTCATAGAAGGATGGTGCGGTTATGTGCTTTTCCGCCCGACGCCGGCAATTGTCTAAGTCGTCTTCAAAAAATGCGCGCTCGTGGCGTTCTAGAATGTCGCTGGGGATTTTTGTTTGGCGTGGCTGTGGAGACAGGGGCCTCCCCGAATATTTCCTGTTGAGGCGGTCGAGGGCCGGCCTGTACATGCTCTCGCCGATGTTGTAGTTCGCATCGTACACGCGCGTGCGTGGTCTGCTTAAGATTGTGCGCTTGGACATCCTGCAATAAAAAGAAGAATGATTAAAGTTGGAATCGCTAATCCTTTCGTTTGTTACTTTGCGTTTTGAAATGGTCGGCGCTATGGCGAGTGAACAGGTACCGACACAATTACACGAAAATTTGGTAATTGTTATTACAGAGTACGTTACAACCGACGCGAATAATATTGAAGACAATCAGAAGATTGGAGCAGTTGGTGCAATGAAATCGATAGGGTGATACAACAATTAAAGCAAAAATGCAATTAATTCACGAGGTTAACCGAGGGAGTAGAATAAGCTGCTAATAAATTACACAACACCCTTACTGCAAATTCTTTTCAAAATTGAAGATTCGAACTTTTATGTCAAAATGATAGCTGGCAGTAAGAAAAATAACGGCGACAATTTTATCGTTAGCGATGCCTTTGTTAAACATCATTGATCATATCAAAGAACTACTAAACGCTGGTAGTACTAAACATTTATCTAGCCTCTGGGAAGCTACTACCTAATTTAGTTATATAATCAGACAATTCAAATCTTCAAACAAAATTACTGTGTCAGAATGTTTCCCACTCTCTTCGTTCATGACCATCTACCGCATCAATGGCTCGGCCATATTTTCTAAATTAGAATTTAAAAGCCCTACTTCCAAATTCCTTTTGCACCTGAAGGTATAAATGAAATTATCATATAATGCCACTAGTGGGTTCTTGATTACCAAATAATAATTTCTGTTTACACGAGATATATTGTTTGGCAATCACGCTCCTCCTTCGGACTCGCGTAACAATATATTGAGTGGAAATAGAAATGATTATTTGATAATCACGAGTCAATAAATAACGTTTGAACAGTTTATCTATAAATATTAAAAGTACGGTTAGTGTGGTTGCTACGACGGTTGTACTTTCAGCAGATAACGCCATGTTTGTGAAGTTATTTGACCATTAGTTATTAGTCAAAAGGGTATATGATTATCATCGTTGCTATGTACGTTATCAAAAGTTAGTACATGCGTAACTATGTGTTTTAACCGTTTTTCATAGGTTGATGTTATAGGGCAGGGGTGGCGAACCTTTATTGATCTACGTGCCATTTTTTCTAAAGAAATGGTTAATGAGGCCATGACGTGCCATCAAATAATGCCAGGTAGAAATAGACTAAAAATACATATTCCTAGGTACATAACCTAGCTAAAAGGCGGGAGCTGAAGAAGACTAACCTGGGGGTGGCGGACAGCCTTGAGTGCCGTGCAAACAACGAAAGTGGGCCCCCAAATTCCGCAAGAGCGTAGTGAACGTAAGGATTGCAACCATAAACAATTATCCTAACGTTCAGTGGGCTTTTGTTGTTTCTAAATTATCTCTCACAAATGAACCAAGCTATAATTAAGCTGGTGAAGCACGAAGCCGAGGGGCAACCAACTTATTTAAGCGAAGGCTGGGATGGAAAAGGTCGAGAAATACTACCACACCTAATTTAACTCAGGTTATCAAAATCTACCAAAAATTGGAAAAGGACAGCTGTATTTTGCTGAAAAATGTTATCACAAGATGAAAATAGGGTTGCCTAGCTACGCAGGGGAAAATTTATTCAATATTTAAAAATAAATGTGTATAGGGCTGCCTAACAATCCAGGGGAAAACTTACAAAATAAATGCTTAAAGTAAAATCCAACTAGTTATTTCAAATACTGCATGCGAACTACAAACTAAGCGTAACAGCTCCCCTCTCGCCGTCCCTCTGCGTCGCCCGCTCTAGCTCACTCCGTAGCTCGCTCCCATCCGTTCGGTCAGAAATTCGCGCGAAATCTACCTATCTCTGTCGCGCAGTCTGTTGCCACAATGAACTTTGTTACTATGACCTCAAATGTAGACGAAAAAATAAATTGTTTCGATGAGGTACCTAAATTTCTTATTTAAGGCCGTGCCCAAATTATTTTGCCGCGTGCCATCAATGGCACGCGTGCCATTGGTTCGCCACCCCTATTATAGGGAGTGGTATAGTCGCTACAAACGAATGACTTTTACTTTATGCAACCCCCAAAGCAGCTGGTTCCGTTTTATGAACGAAATATTTGAAGGGATGAGTTTTGTCTTTTATTATTTAAACAATATACTAATTTTTAATATTAAAGAAACACAGCACTTAAAATCATTTCAGAGCAGTCTTTGTGAAATTACACAATTCTCCTATTTTCATTTTTCCGGTACCTGTTACTGTCATTATTATTGAAAAGATCCAGAAGGTTTAATAGCTAACTCTCATTCTATTGCTCACAGTCCAGACTTATAATATCTTTTCTACCAGGCATTTTCTTGTTTCTTGGGACGGGGGATGGCATGTTTTCATAGAGTTCGCATAGACTATAGCTTTATGGAGTTCAACTACCATTTGGTACTGTGGTATCAAACTACTCTGAGACACCACATAACACGACTACACATCACTGTAGTTACTAATATTCTACTTGCCTCAGACTCAAATATCTAATGTGCTTGTTAGACCTAAGTAACAAAAAGAATTGTTTTGAAAACGAAAAATTTCCGAGTATTTAGCTACTATCACAAAAAAATGTTCCTCCATCACAAAATCAAATAGCATCTACTACCACGAGTTCTGTAGTAGCTAGTACTAGTAATGGTAGTACTCCCACTATTACCAATGCGCTCTCGTTTACCAGTACATCTACTGTTTTAACAGATTCTCAAAATAGCTTGTCTATTGATATTGATAATAATGATACTTTAAAAAACTAAAAACTCTGCTATTTTGGATGGATTTTTTTAAGTTTCATTACATTCACACCGGTAGTAAAAATATTGAAGCAACTTGTCTTCCGAAAACAAAGATAAAATTAAAGGATTTGGAAACACCACAACAAACTTTATTAAACATCTAAAACATGGCCAATCAGGTAATTTTGTTAAATATGAAGCTTATAAAAGCACAAGGAAAAAAGAAGATTACAACACAGATAAAGGAAATGGTTCTTTTAATAGAAAGAAGCAGCTGGAGATGGAAAGTGTTACCAATTCTGAAGCTTTGTCTGTTTCGCAAGCTGAGTTTCATACAAGAACTATTAACTTTTTAGCTAGCTCAGTGTCACCAATAGCCATAGTCGAAAACGAAAGTTTTATAAAATTGTTTGAAGTATAAATGTTAAAGTAATGAATAGGAAAGCAGCTGTTTGTAAAATTTCGGAGATTTATGACAAGCAAATACAAAAGATAATAAAAAAAATAAAAATTGTTGACTACGTTTATACGACTGTGAATTTATTTTAATGGTTAACATAGCAGTTTCGTTTCTATGCCAGCATGTAATCATACAGGTCACTTCCATAGTTACCAATGAAATCAATAGATTAGAGCGTTTATTTTACGAGTTAATATATGCAACTAAAAAGTAGATACGTAGGAACAAATTGTGTGTTGTATCTTTTCTGCAGTGGTATACATTAGGATAAGTTTTAATTGTCTTTTTGACAAGCAATAATTTCTATGTTAACTCGTAAAATACACGCTCTAATCTATTGGTCTCATTTGTAACTACGGAACTGACCTGTATGACTAAATTCTGGCATAGAAACGAAACGCTTATGTTAACTATTAGAATAAATTTCCTGTATATGGTCAGCAAAGGGATGAAGTCTCATGGGTGTTACAGTCCATTGGATTGAGGCTTATTTTAGCAGAGGATCTGCAACTCTTACATGTAAGAGATTCATTGGCACTCACGATTTGAAGAACGTCGATCTAAAATTCGGTATCAGTGAAACAAAAGTTGTAGCAACTGTTACCAATAACGCGATAACGTAATCTTGTTACGGCCTTATAGAAAAGGATAATGATGACAATGAGACTGAGGATAGTGAATTTGAAATGGACGTAGAAATTGAAACTTATAATGGTCCAGAAAAAGATTTTCAGCATATTCTTCCTCAACATGTGAGATGTGCAAATCATACAATCAACCTGATTGCTACAACCGATTGTCAAGGAGCTATAAAATCTAATGCCGCTTTAAGAACGAGACACATATATGCCTTTGACAGGTGTTCGCAGTCATTGAAAAAAGCTGATAAGGAAGCTTGTCCTATATTTTCAAAAGCACTAATTTATCAAACCTATATATAGGTACTAGTTTTATTGTAATCTCTCTCTAGAAATAATGAGGTAGCAAAATTATGGAATAAATTCTACTTTATTATTCAATAACTGTTTGAGATTCAACATAACATGAGATATTCGAAACTAGAATTAGCCTTTTTTAATACGGTATATTTTCTATTATACACAAGGGACAAAATTAAGGAATCCAGATATATATTTTTTCGCTTTCTGCTTTAAAATTTGCATTTATTCAATGAATAGAACTTGATAATTTGTAATCTGTGTTAGCAAATAAAAATAGTAGTTTGTATACCAAGGCACTGAAGTTTAGCGTTTTATCACGAATGTGGCAAATAAAACACATGAGGGATAAAAAGGAACTTCAGTGCCGAGGAGTACATTATGTTTTATTTGAAATCGAGAAGTCGTGAAATTACAACGTCGGTCGACGTTCATCTGTCGCCTCGCCACCTACAAAAGAGTCGTAAAACAATGGATTACTTTTCCACCAATTGTACTAGAACTGACAGATTTTGTTGAGCAAAGTCAAACATTCCATTACATCAGCCGTTGCTAGGGTAGAAGATATTAAAGGGTATTGTTACTGCCGCAGGAGAAAAACAAGTTGTAAATGAAATGTGGGATAGAGATAATGAACACACTTCTCAAGATGATATTGACAATATCAGTATCAGCTGCTAATACAAATTCTAGTGAAGCATATTCAAGAATTCAGTTGGAATTATTAAAATATTTAGATGACCAAAGAAAACATGTATCATTGTTAAATGATTATCCACTCCTAAAGAAAATGTTCCTGAAATATAACAGTTGTTTGAAATTTCGAAAAGTTAATTTTGTTTATAGTCAATCACTATGTATAGGTTAGATATGAAGTTTGCGTGATTTAGTGTAATCAGATTGTTTTAATTTCTTTCCATATATATGTTTAATGAATGTTCTCTGTTTGAAATAAATAATCTCTCATTTCTTGGTTGCTTTATTTCAACTTTCATCATTCATTTTCATTCAATTTTTTATGACATCGTATAAGAAATACATCAATATATTTTGGCTTGGGACGGTCGTTCGTTAATATTTATTTTTTATAGAATTGCAAAGAGTAATTGTAATCGAAACATAATTAAAATCAATTACAAATGTAATTTGTAATCGATTACATTTTTATAAAGGTCATTGTAATCGGTACTCGATTAAATTTTTATACAAGTAATTGTAATCAATACTCGATTACTTTTTTCTTGTAATCGTCACAGCTCTAGGCGCAACGATATTACGAGTTTTCTCGTGCTACCCCTCAAACTGGCTAACTAAATGATGTGAAGGACACATTATGGAAAAGTCTAGAGGCTCACCTACGGGTTTAAGCCCGGGAGATCAACAACCGACCAATTGTTTTCTGTTGAACGTCTTCGAAAAATGCTGCGTATTTGATATTGACGTGTTTCAGCTGTTTGTAGATTTCACGCAAGCTTACGCCACCATTAACAGAGAGAAACCATATACGTAACATCATGATCGACCGTAACATCTCAAACCAGTCAGTATTGCCAAGTTAATTATGGACAACCCCACAAGTAGGGTGAAGGTACAGGAACATCTAACTAACCCCTTCGAAGTTAACCAAGGCCTAAAACAAGATATGGCCTGGCACCCATCCTCTTTAACTTGGCACTAGAGTATGCTATAAGGAAGATCACAATTGATAAAAATGATTCGCGGATATATAAATTCAGGCAGATAGTTGGATATGCAGATGAAAATTTAACCGAATTCGAAGATGCCGGAGCTAGGTTTAGAAGTTAACGAAGAAAAAACTAAGGCACTGATCTAATCTAGGAGCCAACGTGCAAACGTGATGAAGATAAAGGAAATGCACTCCGGAAAACCAAAGTGAAACTGTACAAAACAATAATCCGGCCAGTTTTATGTTATGCACGTGGACGCTAAATCAGAAACCAGAGACAACAATAAACGCCTTTAAAGGAAAAAATCTGCGCAGAATCTATGGTCCAGTTAAAGAAAATGAACAATGTAGAATCAGATACAATCATGAGCTCCAGCTCTACAAAGAAACAGATGCTGCCACTTTTATAAAACTGCAGAGACTGACGTGGGCTGGACATGTGCAACGGATGCACGAAACAAGAGTAGTCAAGAAGATCTTCAATAGGAAATTGAATGGCAGACGACCGCTTGGAAGACCACGATCCCGATGGCAAAATAAAATATAAAGAGACGCATGAAACCTGCTAACAATTAATAACTAGAAATTAGCAGTCAGTGATAGACGGGACTGGAGGTGGATCGAGGAGGCCAAGATCCTATTTGGGATATAGCGCCATTGAATGGATGGATCCGTCAGATCGACGAAGTGGCGCACGACGTGCTCAGGTAGATGAAGCCTGGAAAGTGGATTATCACTAGGAAAATTTGCTAGTGAAATGTGCACCAAGTCGTCAAAGAAAAGAAGGCGTACCAGATGTGGTTCCAATCCCGCACTGAGATGAACTACTAACGGTACCAAACTCCCAAAGTGTACCGTGGCCAGTTGTACAAAAAAAATTACACACCCGAAAGAGCAAACAAGATCTAATATCTACTTGGCCAAGTCACACACATCAAGAACGAACACCATTAAGTTCTACGTCCCTCTGCAATGAGGAATTCCCTCACCAGCCTATCCAAAGGACCGGGTAATGCCAATTACCACCAAAGAAGCCACTAGTGAGAAGATGCAAAATGGAAAGTCTATTAGCCAGAATGATTGATGAACTCTGGAAAACAGACTGTTTTTCTGGAGAGATATGGGTAGAAGAATAAGTTCATCCACATGGCGTTCTTGAACCTGGAGAAGGCATTCGACAGAGTCCCACATGCTCTTATCTACCACGTAGTTCAATCGCACGGTGTCCTTGAGGCCTATGCCCAATGGGTTCAACTGCTCTACTGCACCGTCACTATCGTGGTAAGACGCCCAGTTTGAATCTCATCGCCTTTTGCCATTACCGTCGACGTATACCAAGAATCGTCTATCAACACTTCCTCTGTTCTTTTTTTGCATCGATGAAGTGACAGCAGACATTTAGACGCCGCTACCCGTGATTGATTCTTTACGCCGACGACTTGTTTTTAGCGAACGGAGTGTTCCAACAGCTCCAAAATCTAACGCAGCACTGGAAAACTCGGTTATATGAATACAGCATACAGCTTAACATTCAAAAGTACATTCAAAAGTACATGGAATGTGGACCTCATGATCTCATATAGATGGAGCCACAAACATTGGCGGCGAAGACCTGAAGATAGTCACTTAGTTCAATTACCTCGAGTCCATTATTAGTAGCTTGAGTAAATGTTGCTTGGATGAAGTAGTGCCAAGTCACCGAAGCCATATATACGACCGCATGAAAACAAATATCTACAAGACCGTCGTTCACCCACGGGTCTTCTATGAGCCAGAGCGTCGGTCAGCGACATAAAAGCATGAGCAAACCCTTTACGCTAATGTGCATTGGTCTGACCAAATGTGGCCGTGTCAAGAACGAGGATGATGATGGGCAAGAAGGTGCGAGAAACGAGACCTGGTCAAAAGCGACAACGATTGCCTCTCAGCCCACAAAACCGAAGAAGCGGTGGCTTAACTGGTTTGAAGCAGACATGCGACACTCCACTCTCCCTTCGAAAAACTCATTTAATAGAATTAAGTGGAGACGGGCGTGCACACCAGCCGCTCTGCACCTGCGCGGGACAAACGCTGAAACTAAGATAGTGGAACTAAATCAAAGATCATTCAGTTGTTAGTTTAATGACAAGAAGCCCAATGGAAAGTGTTGGCATGTATAGAAGTTTGAGACAGTTTGTACTATTAAAATCAAGGAACAAAATACAAGATTTATTTAAATTTCTAATCAAAATGATACAATAGATGGCATAGGTACAGTTCCATCAATTTGTACAGACAATTTATACGTGTCGCCATATTTATATCGATGGTAATGTTGCCAGTCAATAATTATTACAGTTCATTTTCTTCGACATTTAAAACACTTTACAAATATTAGTATCACTACCTACAAGATTAATTTATCGCATTTCATATGAAAATGTACTAATTGCTACATTTAAATTCGTTGAGAAAGGTGGTGTTTTGCACCATAGCAACCATTACATCATAGCAACGGCGATTAGTTTTACGTTGGGCAATACTGGTATATATTGTTGGTGGCACTGTCAGTCTATGTCACATTCGAAGTTAGCAGGTTAACTTTTGTGTCAGTCTGCGTGAAGACTTCGTAAAACCTAACTTGCTAACCTCGAATTTGACATAGACTTACAGTGTGCCACCAATAATACACTTCAGTACTGCCAAACGCATAACATCAACTGGAGCTGTTTATTGTGTTTCATTACATAAAAACATGTTCTGCTCTGTTAGGTTATGTTTTGACATTTAATATTACTTTTATATATAAATGTAGTATTTCACCTTTCTATCTGAAATGCGATAAAATAGTATATGAAATAGGCAGAGCTCTGGTAAGAGTCTGTTTCGCTTACCGAATTGTAATACAGTTTCGAACTTAATATTTTTATACTTGATTTTTACCGCACTGTTAGCATCGTTTTTGGTCAATAAACGGTCTACAATGCACGCATAAAATCGGAATAATTATTCTCCGAATAATTTATACCTCGAGTTCTATAATATCCGTGCAAGGGGGAATAGTTATCTAGAGAATAACGATGCGAATAGCTCTGGCGCACGGTTTTAGTTCACATTATCTGACTGGTCGCAAGGGCGAGAATTCTGAAAGTTGGCGGTAGTTGTTGATTAGCGGCATTATCGATTTTTGAACACTTTTGGATGTCACCGTAAGACATACCCTCAGCAACATTATCATGATCTGAATTTTAAAAAATGAAATCCAGTGGATCCATTTAGTTTGAGCAAACTTAACAGAAGAAAACATTCAACACGAAGACGACTGCTTTGTATGACACGCGGAATCGAAATGGGAATTCAATACAAATGCTCTATTTTTTATAAAAGCAGAAAGCTGTTTAAAGACGAAGGGTGCATACCCCACTCTAATAAAATGTAGAAAGCGATCAGAAGCGATCAGAAAGCTGACAAGTGACAATGACAAAATAAAGAGCGGTAAACTAATAGAAAACAAGGATAACCTCCTTCCGAGGACATCCACCCGATTTCAGATCCCGCAGTTTATATCGGGAATAACGTTATACAGTGATTGTAGAACGCAATTTTCGAATATTATTCTAAGTGTAGCTGATTCTAGGTATATAGTACTTGTATTGTAGAAATGGCCCTAAGTGCGATAAAAATATATGCAGGCGTGTGGATGGGATACACTTCATACAAAGGGATTTACAATTAATTTTGGATTGTACTACATATTCAGTCAGTGAAAATTTGTTCGTTTAAGGAAATTCTATTATTATAATAACGTTTCGGATCTCCCAGCACTAATTATTCACAGTTACGATTTAAGTATCTAACGTTAACGTGTGGCAGATGACTAGGTTTCGGAAAAAGATATTCGGCGGACCTGACCCGTAGCATTTTAGGTGATATTTTTCTGTATGGAATGACGCATCTTAAACTTTACTTTTTATTTCAATTGCTCAAATGTTATTACTGTTTTTATACGTATGATGTTCGTTTATCTTTGGTTTATTTTTGGCTTCGTTTGAGTCAGTTGGTGGTTTATAGTCTCAATAATCCATGGTGAACGTGCCAGATAGAACCACTTGACTCTCGTTAATTAATTTTGTAACCTATTAAGGTAGGTCGACCCGAATCATTCTCCCGAGATAGTCTGTTTACCATTTTCGATAGATCTCGTAACAAGTTTTTGTCAAATTGTCAATTATAATGTTATTTGCGATTTTTTATATGGCTAGAAATGTTTCAAGTGGATAACTAAACTTTAAGTCAACTTAATTTATAGAAATGGGAAATCAAATTGGAGATGAAAGCTTAACCTGTGCCATTTATAGAAGTTTGAAGTCAAATTAACATAAATGTGATAAAAGTTTTTGTCAGGTTATTTATATTGTAATGGATTGCATATAAGAAGATTACGTTAATTTATTAATGCAAGACAAGGATTTGATATTATATTAAAGAAATTTATTAAAATATTTCACTATTGGATTTACAAAGATGAATTTGGGTATAATAAAAGGATGTCAGATTTATTAACGTGTATTTTGTGAAAATAATGGAATAATTTGAATTCAGAACAAAGAAATATAAGAAACAGAAGGTTCTAAAAAGATTTAAAAGTTACCTGAAATATAGTGGCAGATTAATAGCAAATACTTTTTTGGGAAATATTATTCAATATAGCGGGTGCTACTAAATGTGATAATAAAATATAGAGTGCTGTACTGTAAAAAATAAGCAAAATCGATCAATAACGAGATATGAATTATTATGTACACAATATAAATTTTTGAATTATAAAGCTGAAATGTTGAAAATAATAGTAGATTATATTATAAGTGAGAGAAATGCATCATTATTTGCGAGTGAGAATTTTGAATCGCGAGTGTCCCAGCACGACCGATACAATTTCTCACGAGCTTATAATGGCATTTCGCTCACGTGTGATATACGACGTTTTATCTTACAGTAGCAATTCCTGTGCATAAATAGTTTGCGCAGTCAGAATATGTCGCGAAATAAATTTATAATTAGTCGCCTATGATTTGTGATATACGTTTGACAGTACTGAAGTGTATTGGCAGTACTGAAGTGTATTGTCAGTCTATGTCAAATTCGACGTTCGTAGGTTAGGTTTTGTTTGTTATTTGAGACAGACTGACGCAAAACTTAACCTGAAAATTACGAATTTGACATAGCTTGACAGTGCTACCAACAATGCAGTAGTATAAATAATGAAAACTCACTTGTGAATAAAACTTCATTTTAGTCACTGAAAACAGTTGTATAATGTATGGTACTAGGCGCTACTGTAAGATAAACTCTTTTTAAAATGTGATTTCTCGATTTATAATGGTGTGTGAAAGGGTTTACTTATAATAAAATTGGTGAGAAGAGAATAAGTGAAAATTTTAAAACTTGAAGAATGTTATGAAGATATGGAGAAGATGTGTATGGTAGAAAGAGCATAATTTAAAATACGATCGGCTACTGAAATAATTTCTGGAATTGGATGTTGAACTTAGTTTATTGTCGAATAATTACATCTTGTGAATTGGATACCGTCAGCTGTATTTACTGGGAATAGCACACGGCAGGATTTTGGAGTAAGAGTCTTGGGAATTTGAAGTGGTTTTCCATCTGATGGAGTTGAATTTGGCTGCAATTTTGTTGGAGTGACATTTTGAGATTGGTACTAGTTGAAGTGACGTCCTGTGGTTTTTGACAGATCGGGATTCGTATGATTTGGATTGTTAACATCTTGTTTGGAAGGGATAGTGTCTTCACTGCTGGAGAATTTTGTCGTGGTTCGTGTTGCTGAATTGTATGCTGAGAGTTGGAAGGAGGCATTTCCGAAGCTGTTTGCAGTTCTTGACAGTAGGCTGAGCTTGTACTGGGGTTACTCGATAATTGGAACATCTCTGAAAAGGCGGATTAAGTTCTTTGGGACGAACTGCAGTCACATGTATTTATTGAGCAAACTACAATAAACGGTAAATGAGTGAAGTGTAGCAATTAATAAAAAGACTACTTACTATTTCAAGTTTATTGAATGACAGGTATTGTAACAAGGAGGTATTTGCAATTGATATTCCATGTACATGATTTGAACTGACACTGACGTTCATAGGGGTTGTCACAAAAATTTGAATACGTATTCATTCAACAAATCATATTTCAGAAAAAAATAATAAACAGTCTTGATATTGCGTGAACCGACTTGTTTTGGGAGTAATCACGTTCTACTGAGCTAGCAAGATTGAATAACTAAATATTAACGATTTATAAATAATGGGCATAAGAAGTACTTGAGAAATTATTTAAAACTGAAATAGAATTCATAAGTTCAAATGTGACATATAAAGAACATCAAATAATTGGCGTAATATAAAATAATTACATATTCAATTCTTATTGCAGTATAGTCAATCAGTGTATAATTAGACACCGTAACGTAAGGCTTTAATGACTTCATTAAGGAAGGAGGGGTGACTATTGCACTATATAGGATACTTATCGGTTCTTATGTCGCTAGCTATATAATAAAGGTTCGCGTGTAATACTTGCGAAATGGAAGATTCGTCTTAACACATTGGAATTTGAAATAAAACTAACACAGTATAATAGTCTAGCCTAGTATTCTTATTGCTGTATTTACATCGCTAATAAAGTGTTGCATTATGCAATATCTCACCTTGTAGAGATTGCGTTCTCTGCACTATTTAATGTTAAAATTGGAAACCATATACTATATGTAGTGTTAGCAGGCTCGATCAATATATGAATGATTACCTCGTGTTCTAAAAGCTAGAAATATTACCAACGGTTCAATGCGAGTTTTGTAGATCAACCACTTACATTATTTAAATCTGAGATTCACATCTGCAAGGTGTTTCCCAATCTCTTCAAGTGTTTGTTAAACATGCTATTTTCAAATCGAAAACAAAATTAGTTAAGACTCGCATTATGAAACAGTTTATGCGCATTGGAGGGTGAAGAATCATCAATCATTTTCCTTGGTAAAGCGAGGGAATTAGAAAAACCTTTGAGTTAAAGGCTGTGCCTTACACCTCGTTTTTGCTTGTTCCTTCAGCTGAGGAAACGCTGTTCAAATCTTAAAAATCACTAAAGTAAACAAAGTTGTTGCAACTCACTGACTCACTGTTTTTCAGGCAAAAAGGTAAGTTGTGCAAGTGTACAAGTTCCTGAGAACTTTTGCGCAAGACTATGTGACAGACACCGCGAGCTTCTTCACAGAACTATGTTGTAAATTTTTGGCATGCGCTCTTGGCGCAATTTCCGCAAGTTTTTCCGGTTGGTAGCCTATTTTAATTTTGATATAAAAACAGCGAGGGTCACTATCCTGCTCTTCGCCAATCTTCCCGGTTGGATGACACCGGCCGCCATGTTGCCCGCTAGGTCGAATTGCTTTCTAAATGGCATCGAAAACAGTTTGATTTATGGGGAACGCCTGCTGGACAAAGCTCTGGCACTGCTTTTCGCCGACGCCGCGGATGGGCGCGAATGTGGGTTAGTAATTGATACAAAGCGTGTCTTCGCTATTTTCGACGCAGCCTCCTAGCCGTGTCATTTCCCTCAAGCCTAACCCTCAATCTGACCTTCAGTTATGACGGTTGCAACATTCGAAAGCCACAGTCTCCCAAATCTCGGGATAAAGATAGCCCAGCATTGCTGGACTAACTATTATTAGGCAAAAGCGTGGTCAGCCTCACACGCCCGGGTACAAGAAACCTACATTTCTTGCGAACTCATTCATAAGGAGCCGGTTTTGGAAATGGCAGCTTAAAATTACGCCAAAATGGAAATTCGTTTTATTCATCCAACTATGCTCATGTAAAGAGCACAAAAAATATTTTTTTTACGAAAAGGCTTATCAAGAATCCAAAAACAGGAAATATCCAAGTATTCAACTTGCTTCTACCTACACCCCAGTTTTACAATTTTAATTGTTCCAACTCCACCATAGCTTAAATCGACCCATACAAGGTTTAACCGTATGCAGCACATGCAGAAAGCCATTAAAGATAATTACCTGTCTTATCTTGAGCAGACTATTTCTTATAACTTATAAGCACTACACACACCAAGAAAGATAACTGTCGAAGTGGACCGACGCTACCGGCGTTGCGTACTCCCTCCTAAAATGCAAGCTCCCACTCGTTTTATATTTTTATATTTAATGATCTGCTTATTTTTCCAGTAAATTTGTGGCTAGCTGAGATAGGATCTAAAAATACTTTATTATTCCGTATTTGTGAGCGAGGTGTTCTAGAAGGCAACTTCTAAATATGGTAAATCATGCCTATTTTTACACAAAGGTATCAACACAGCAATGTCGTAGTTAAATTAGTTTGATTACATTCAAATAGTTAATGGTGATATAATTTATTTCTTAAAACAATGTTGTTCTGCTATTACAAGACTACCACCAGTCATAGAAACTAGCATACCAGTTATCAAAATAAGTAGAAGTATAAGTAGATTGGGGCTGGAATCGGCGAGTATGAACAACTAAGAAAATGTTGCATCGCAGAATGGTGAAAATTAGTTGGGTAGCAGAATTAATAATCCAAGACTCTAAGAATAAATTACTCTGTTGAAAGATATAATAAATAGAAGAAACATCCTCTTCGGACACACACTGAAGCATGAAGGAAACTAAAAACAATACTGGAAGAAATTGTGGAAAACAAAAATGAACCAAGATAACCAGGGCAGCAATATACATCAGAAACAATAGAAGAAATAAAAGGCTAAGATATCTCAAGAGGACGGTCCAAAACAGACAAAAATGAAAAACAATGATACAACAAACCAATTAACCCGATTGAAGACTAAGAAAGAAAGAGAGAGAAGGAAAATAATTAATTACATATTTAATTACCTGCAAGGATTTTATACCCAAAATGTAGTACATAATTCGCACACGCATTTCTATTGCTGTTCGTACTATAATACGTAGTCGGATAAAGATGATGATGATAATTACCTCAAACCCTTTGAAAAATATGTGAACCTGGCCACACCTGTTTCCTAAAACGAATGACGCCATCACTCAGATTTTTTCTGCCTTTATCGTAACAGTCATCAAATATTATAATCACAAGAAAAATACCAAGAAATGTCGCCTTCTACAAGAAAAAAATTGAAAGTTAGTGGCTTTGCCATTAAAGAGTTCTGAGACCTATGTTTCATCCACTGTTAGCCCACCGATAATAACCAATATTCAAAAGATGACATACCCATATGAACTGTCATATCGAATATCATTCAGATTTACCCAATCGTCCTATTACTACAAGACTTTTTTTAAAGAACATTGAATCATTTTAGGGAAAATTTAAAAAGCTGGAATTAATTTAAACAACTAGAAAATCAATCTTTCAATACATCAGACACAATGAAAGAAAATAAACTTTTTATAAAGCGGTTGGAAAATAGTAACATAAATGTTTCTTAAATTGTGTATTACATTGAATTAAGAAAAATGAAAAATATGGTAGGACCAGCACTTTTTTTAATGCTAATTCTCTAATGCAAAACCTCGGAAGCTGGACGAAAAACCAAAAAAACGACAAAAGCTACCTGAAATATCCACTAAGTTAACACTAAGCATAATACAGAAATATTCGAACACCTTGAAAAATTGCAGCTTGATAATGACACACTTACAGAGACAAAGAAGAAAGAGGTAAATAAAATGAAAAACGTGGTCAGTTTAAACTCTGTATACGTGGCCATCAAATGGAAACATGAGACTTTTCTCCGACAATGAAAATAGTAGCAGATATGGTGTAGCCCTTGTACTGTCCATTAACATCAGTAAATCACTCATGGTAGATAGTACTATCAATAACTCAATCATAACAACTAAACTGTGCCGCAGACCTCTCTCTAAGTATATTTCAAGCGTATGCACCAACAAGTGTTAGGTTAATATTAATCCGAAAGGTTATTTGACGTAATTTATTTATTCGTGGATTCGTATAAGGGACTTTACCTCCGCGTTTAAATCCGGCGCGATGAGAATGATCGAGGCTATGATCGAAAATACATCAGTTGCGTAATATTGGGACTTTCTTTATCGTGAAGTATATCTGCAATATCGGCTAAAAGTCGGATTATTCTGAGGCTCTTTATCCAAATACTTAAGAATAACGGAGAGCAACTATCGCGACAAAGTAACGTTTGGTTGAGTTACTCTTCGATTTCACATTCTGTGGTTTCTGTTGACGAAACGTTGGATTACAAGTCATCGTAAAGAAGTGTTTTGTTTTTCCTTTGTCTCGAATTCTGAAGGGGTTAAATGTGGTTGAGTTAATAATTCGTGGCGCCAAAGCACTAACATCTTTCAAACTAAGTATCTACCCCTAACATATGGTTTTCGCAAACCCTCTCTTGGTCACGACTGTTGAGCTAGCGGAGATAATTTTGTGCAGGGCCAAATATTACCGTTCAAGTAATCGTTAATCCGATTTGATATCCCCTTGAGAGTTTAATGGTTTAGAAAAATTTCAAACATTTTTATGTTTTATTGAATTAAAACAAGGAAAGGGAAATCTAAAAGCAGTGTATAACCTTCGACGAAAGAAGGTTAACTTAGCTTATGTAAGAAGCCAGAAAGGTGAATACAAGAAAATATTTAAAAAGAATATACAATGTTGGATGGTAATGAAGAAACCAACGCGTATGCTTGTGTTCCTTTTAATTCAAGCAAGAAAAAATGGAAATTCTGATTAACCGGAAAGTACTTATACAAACGAAAAAATATCGGTGTGATAATTCTGCTACTATTTTTAAAAATACTCAACTTTATTTAAATCTTTATTTAGCCAGTAGCTGTACAACTGCTCCTCGGTAGAACTATTTAGGGCAGCAGTATCAAAAATAAGAATAGCTGTTATGATCACCAAGCTCCGATAGGAGAATACACCTAAAGAAGAAGATGCTAGTAGCTAAACGCCTAATTTAGAATTGCGACTGGTGGTGCAAAGGAGGCACCTTAAAATACACCCAGAAATATTTATTCTAGAAGTTGGCGTTACAATCTTCCATTCTGTGATACGTTATTTAGTTCTTGTTTATTTCTGTTTTGGACATTTTGTTCCTCCAAATTTTCAATTTTATTGTCTCCTTTTTTAGTTTAGGATATTGGCCTTTGCAATCTGCAGCTTTTTATAGAGAGGAGAAATATAAGTCGAACCAGTAACATAATCATATTTTACTCACCATGTCGCTGTCAGCTAGCTATGGAGCAACGTGCTGCGAACATTCTACTTCTGGCATGTTTCCTAAGCCGTCAAGGGATAAATAACGACCTGTAATTTTAGTCTAACAGCTAGTTAATTATATTTTTGTAATGAATAACAGTGAAACATTCGCGTATTTGGAAAAATTGGACGTGTTCGAATCCTGGTTGCGGTCATAGTGAAGCAGTGGAACTTGAACTTGAGTCTTTATTTATGTACAACTTTAAGCAAGAATAATTTGCCTTGTCAAGTATTACATCTTTCGTCAAATAATATTTCTGAAAATTACCTTTGGCTGCCAAATTTAAGTCTATACACTTTGAAACTGTTTGCACAGACTACACAAACTACAAAAATAAATATCTACAAAGCAGTGATTGAAGAAATAGCCACGCATGGTGCGAAAACGTGGGAATTAAATAAGAAAAATGAAAACAGTGCAGCCTAAGGAAATTGAATGCGATTGAAGAAGTTTTAAAGTGGGATTCGCACCTTATGAGTTTCGCGTAGCAACGTGTAATGCCAGAACTTTGTCCATTGAATAGAAAGCAGTAGAAAATAGAAGAAGAGCTTAACATACAAAATGGGGCGTCGTGGTAATTGGTTAGGTTAAAAGAAAAGAAGAAAATCAAATAAGTTTAAAAGCAAACAAAAACATATCATCAATGTTTAAATAAAACATTGCTGGAGCCTGTTTACAATGGTTTCTCTTCTAAAATTATCGATAATTTAATTAAGAAACAAAAAACAAAATTGCACGTTCGAAATTCCACAACTCTCGTCAGTCTTAGAAGTGAAGGACTCAAGTACATCAAAATTCCATTTCACTCAGTTACAAAGGGCCTAGCAAACATTTTTAAAGAATAGGGCCATAAAGTTGTATATGGTTCAAACAACAATATTAGAAGTTTGTTGGGAAATCCAAAAGACAAACTGAGGACTTTAGAGAGAATTTACGAAATTAAATGTTCCCATTGTGATTCTAAATATATTGGGCAAACACGTCGTAATTTTGGTACTAGGTTTAAAGAGGATTTAGCTCAACTATCAACACTACACCAAACTCTTACAAGTGTGATATCCGCCAGAAAGTATGAATTACCAAGCATCGACACTAAACCCTGGGAAATAATTAAAGCATACTAAAATGCAAATCTTTAAACCAAAGGAATGGCACAAGTAAGTTCACTTCACTTACAGCGAAAACCCCGTTATTTTTATATTAATTCAACTTCTGATGTTAGCTTTTACTAAACGCTACTAGTAAAAGGATAGATACACTTCATTATCCAACACAACTGCACTCAACAAGGCGTTCTGATGTATAAGTTTCTTGTGAGTTTCTCGATACAAAAATTAATACCCAATAATTCATAATTATAACTAAAGAAAATGTAATTAAGTTTTAAGAAAAGTTAAAACTAAAAAACACATAGTTCGTGCACTTCATATTATACCTATTTAAAATATAGCTGAGCTTATTAAAGGTGTAAACGATAAAAAACAAACACAATTGCAAAGAGTAATAACGATTTTTATAATTGTCAAATTCTTACTTTAAATGGAAACATTTCCACAACTACAATAATTGATTAATTGAATTTCGCAGTAAATACATGTGCAGTGTGCGTAGTATCACACGCTGCTGCTAATACCGAACTACAAAATTATTTATTTATTGAGTGATATTAAAATTACAAATGATAGTTCGCCGAAAAAAAATATTTGAAGTTAAGCTTCAATGCCACTGAAAGGGAAATAGTCCAGTTACATTAGACGGAAAACCGCAGCACCTGCCGAAAAAATCCAAGTGAGCTGAAATTTTGCATACACCTTTATTTTGACATTACAAATAAAGTCTCAAAAGTCCCCAGCGATATCGAGCTTGCGTTTTGAGTTATTCAAGGTCAAAGCTCATAGAAATAAGTTGTTCTCAAATATCTCGCTTAATATGGGTCGTATGACTTTTTTAGTTATTACAAAAAATGAAGGCTAGGAAATTCTTTACAAAAAATATTATACATGTTTTTTTCGTACAACTAACCATTCAATAAATAACACACTGTTAAATTTTGCAGACGGGTTATACTTCCTTTTACGATAAAGAAAGTATTGGATTCACCCTAAAAATTTGAAATTGAGTTTTCAACAGATCTTCACGTTTTAGAGTCCCCTGAACCCAAAAAAGTGTTCGTTTGTCAACTACCTACTATTTGCATATGTGCAAAACACAACGCTTGCATAAAATTCCCTGCAGATAAAAAATGTTAATTGAAACTTGACCTAATGATAGCATATTAATACTGAGCGCGGCACACGTCTGCCGTAATGTTTTAAAAGACAAAAATTCATTAAATCCATTGCTAACGCTGTTGCGGCTATAGTGGCAGAACAAATTAAAAACAAATTCCTGGAATTAAACGCCCAAATTGCGGATTTCAAAAGTCCAGAATTTTTGGGTAGATAATGACTATGGGGTATCGCTTATGAGTAAGAGGAAAATGCTGTCTGTGAAGATGCTCAAAATAGAGCAATTTTTTATAAAAAAAATTTTGTTCTAGTTTTTCCAACATTTTTTTATGAATTTAGGCGTTCAAATTAGGTTTCCTTTGTATTGATAATTACACGTCAATTATTGTTATCTTTACCTTTATTTAGAATTGTTATTCAGTAAACTACAAAATTATCACAGTGGCGGAGACGCGGCTATCAGCGAATTTTGGGGGTGAGACTATTTTAATCGGTGGTTACTCTTTGATTCGACCAGGCAGAATAGGTAAACGAAATGGCGGAGTAGTTCTTTACGTAAGTAATGAATTGATTTATAAAACTTAATTTTACACATGATAGGTATGAGTATATTTGGATACAAATTAATTTAGACAAAAATATATAACAATTGGAGTAGCTTATTGCCTGAACTTATGAGTAAGAAGAAAATCTTGTCTGTGAAAATGATCACAATCGTTAGAGCTATTTCTTAGCAAAAGACTGTTGTCAGTTTTCCAATATTTTTTGGGGTATTTGGGGGTCCTGACAACGAACATTGCAACGCAGTGAAATCAGTCTGTTACCATCGTTCCAAAGCTTTATAGAACATTTCTGTAAGTTTTCATAAAAATCCATCCCTAACAGTCGCAGCTATGTGTTTCACGGAAAATCTTCTGTACGAAATGTATACCCCTTCTCACCAGATAGCTTCCTCCCTGGAATGTTTTAGTATATAATTACTATGGGCTATTGCTTATCAGTAAGTGGGAAATCTTGTCTGTGAAAATAATCAAAATCGTTAAAACAATTTTTTAGAAAAAAAAACTGTTGTCGGTTTTTCGACATTTTTGGGGCACTTGCGTCTGCTGGCAATGAACGCTGCAACGCAGCGAAACCCAAGTTTGTTGCCATTGTTCCAAAGCTTTCTATAACATCTTCGTAAAATTTCATGAAAATCCATCCTTAACTTTCGCCGCTCTGTATTTCACGAAAAATCGTCTGTACGAAAGGAGTACCCCCTATCCCCATCCGACCAGATATCTCCCTGCCTGGAATTTTTGAGTATATAACGACTGTGGGGCATTACTTATGAGTAAGAGGGAAATATTGTCTGTGAAATTATCATAATCACAGAGCCATTTCTTAGCAAAAAAAAAGTTTTTTCGACAATTTTGGTGTATTCGGGCTTACTGACAACGAACGCTGCAACGCAGTGAAACCAAGGTCTGTTGTCATCGTTCCAAAATTTTATAAAACATTTCTGTAAATTTTCTTGAAAACCATCCCTAACTTTCGCCGCTATGCGTGGAACATTCATACATACCCGGAAATGAATTTTCGTCCAGTAGTTTCGAAAGCTCGGTCAATTAACGACTATTTTACTGATTAAGTGCAACGTATTGCGAAAACACCTGATTAAAATTTGATAAATTTTTATAAAAATAATTGAAAAGTTGACGTTGATATAAAATTCTCTTTTAACTTGATATCCTAAAATGAGGTATCTCATTTAAACTACTACAACGACATCCACTGGCACTGATAATATCGGAATACAATTGATCCAACTTTGTTGTCCCTACTTATAGTCACCTATAACACATATTGTTAACTACTGTCTGACATATAGTCTATTTCGAAAATGTCGGAAAACTGCTTGTGTCATACCACTTCCTAAAGTACAATCCAAGTAGTTTTAGGGATCTTAGGCCGATTAGTATCTTACCTACACTTTCTAAGATTTTAGAAAGAATAATGGATACGTAGTTGAGAACATTTCCAAATAATCAGGAACTACTCGCTGCTACTCAGTCTAGATTTAGAAAATGCTTTAGTTGTACAACTGCACTATTGAAAATAGTCGATGATATATTGGTCGTCACTGATAATAGTCAATTAACTAGTCTTGTTTTACTACATTTTACAAAAGATTTGATACATTAAATCACAGTATGTTATTGTCTATTTTACATTAAATTGGATCTAGTAATAATTTTAATAATTACCCTTCCGATAGATCGAAGCTTGTAAAATTAACAAACGAGAAATCTGAGATTTGTTCTATAAAGAAATGGCGTTCTTTAAGGCTCAATTTTGGGTCTATTATTATATGCAACCTACACTTCTAATTTTGATACAGTTATAAAATCTTGCAGTATTCACTTTTATGCGGACAATACTCAAATCTACCATTCTTGTGATTCAAATGACATTACAACAAACAATATGATTACCTCTGATTTAAAAAATTCAATTACATTCACAGAAAGGCGTTCTTTGGTAATTAAGCCTTCTAAATCCCAGGTTGCCCTATTTGACGCTTCTAGTTCTAAGAAAGCTAAAGTTGACCAATTGAAAATTATTGTTGATAACACTCAGCTACCTGTTGTCGACGATGTGCTGAATATTGAACTTTATACAGACTGTGATCTAAGAAAACAGTCTTATTAATATTCAAAAAGCTTACGCAAATTTGAAAAATATTTATTGTAATAGACACATACTTAATAAGAATACAGAAAAACTTGCTAGAAAATTTAGTTCTTTCTCATGTTAACTTTTGCGATTCAGTATATGGGCCTTGTCTGGACAGCAACCAGGATACAGCAAATACAAAACTGTTATATAATATTAATTTTTGGTTTAAAAAGGAGAGATCATGTTTCTTACAAGTTAAAAGAACTTAATTGGCTCAATATGTTATAAAGAAGTATGGTACAAGATCATTACTTAAAAACTCTACCATGTCAGGATATTTTCAAATTGTACGAATGTACGGTTTATTTGCCTATTTTTCTACATTACGATCCCGCTTGTATACAGTTTTTTCCGCTTGAATTTAAGCATATCGAGTTTTATGCAGGCCTTGGCTCTAGGCCGTTACACAGCCGTGTTATTGCTCCGGTCTGTCGCTGCGCACGTGTGAATTGATCGCCTCGCGGCTGTCGTGAACTTGCATTCCAGCGTGTTTTCTAGTGTAAATTTATAACGCAAGTCTATGAGTGCGAGAGAGAGGATGAATGGTTTATCTCGTTTTTCGTCTGGCCGGTGCTCGGTAGATTATCAATCGGTTGTGTCCGGGCTCGAGTGGAGCAGCTCCTTCCCGTTTTTTCTCGGCTGCGGTGTGGCGTGAGTTGGCAGTTGGTCACGGTTGGTTACTACAAGCAGTTCTGAGAGTGTGGCTTCTTGTCGCCTCTGGGGCTTCGTGTCGTGGGGGCGGCGTTTCATAAAGCGAGTTCCGTTATGTGGCGTGTTGTTTTGGGTTGTGGTTCTGAAGCTTGAGGAGAGTCGGATGGACGGTGTTGGTTCCCCCTTGTTGTGCCGGCCGTCGTGCCATCAACCCCTGTTTGAAGATGGGATTATTCGAGAGCGTTTACGCCTGGTCGAGTTTTACGTGCCCCGCTTCGACCTTGTTAGAGCTAGCCGCTTCGTTTCGCCGACTTTGGGACACAAGCCGCCGGCTGTACGTCACGACGGCCGCCACAGGTGAAGCTATGTGAGAGGTATTGTACTAGGCTTAAGTCTCCCGCGCTAATCATGAACGTGCACTAACTAACATTTGAGTCACCTCCTTTTGTGCATTAAGCAGTGCGAACACCATTTCAATATACAGGGTCTTATGCCAGCACATCTTATTTGCGCTTGATTTATTGTAGCTAATCCCGAACGTGCGCTAAATTAGCATTTGGTGTGTCACCCCCTTTGTGCATTAAGCAGTGCGAACACCATTTCAATATACAGGGCCTTATGCCAGCACATCTTATTTGCGTGCCATTTACCTTAGTGCCTTAACTAACGGTTGTGCTAACACCCCCCATTTTCGTTACGCTTTGCGTACTAACCATTATTTGTGTACCGTATTTGTGCATCTTATTTGTGTACCATATTTGTGTACTTTATTTGTATACCGTAACATATGTGTGTTTGAAGAACAACAGACCTACTTGCCAAACGCTTCCGTTGTATTTTTCTTTGTGTTGCATGTTGATTTTCAGTGTGAGCAACCTGTAGTGTCTTCGCCCGATTGGCGGTTGATGTAACATTGATGTAAAGTGGATCCTGGACGAATTTGTGAGCGTCAAGGTAGGCTCGCGCGCTCCAGCTGCCGGTTCCAAGGAGTCCCAAAGTTGCACCCATACTCTACCCCGTTTGGCTTTAGGGTTTCTGCCAAGTGTAAAGTGAACAGGTCGGTTTACTTGCTTCCTGGTTCCTCAGTGAGTTTACCTGTGCATTCTCGTTTATCGTGATGGAACTGTGGTAGCGCTCAATCTATTTAAATCTGTTTACCGTTTATTGGGTCGTTGCCTTGGTGTTATCTCGTGTTGGACCCCCTTGCTCTACTGAAGATTAGTCGGCATCTCTTGTTATGGGTTGGTTAGCGCTCCTATGTGAGTTACATTCCCGATTTTGTAAGATATTGTACCCGCTAGCTGTTTAGATTTTTCGTGGCTTTTCGTAAATACCGTTATGAGGTGGCGCGTTGTCGTAAATTCGTTTTGACCCCTAACAACCATACCTATTTAAAGAGATTACATTTAGCTGTGATATACATAATATTAATGTAAAGAGTAAATGGCTGATTATACCGCCTCTCCATACAATTAGCATGTTTTGTCGTTCTTGTCAAGTATTACAATTTCTAACCGTCTTTATTTAAGTAATTATCGTCTTCAATATTTAATACCAATATCTTTTCTTATTTTCTAAATAACTAAATACCTTCCTGCACTAGTGGTTACTTCAATAAATTGTTCTTGTTAAAAAACGTACAGGTAAACGAATAGTCAGGTTACTGAGTCACTAAATTATTTCTATGCATATAAATAATTATCTATAATATTAATTGCTCTAAATGGTTAAGTGCAATAGCAGTTATTTTACCAAAATTACTAAACTTCGCCTTTTGTTATCAGAAATGGTAAAAATTGAAAGGATTGGAATTGTTTATTTTAATTGATAACAATAAAGACATTATTTATGTATGTATTATCTGTAACCTCATTTATCTGCCGGTGTAGACGCTGGTGCTTGCCCCGGATTCGGGATACAGAGTTGGAGCGCGTCATAAAGACATTATTATTATTATTGTTATTTGTTTGTTTTCTCGCGTACTATACATACGGATGTGATTACCTCACGGGCGAAATGTCAAGATAAAAGTAAGTAATATTGTTTATTGTGTTTCATTATGCATTTCACAATTCTATTGTAGTGTTGCAGTTACTCAAGATGACCGGTTTTTGCATCTCAGTGTAGGTGTTCTCGATATCCAGTTGTTTTAACATTGAATATAGTGTTCGACGGATTACAATAGTAACAAATATAATTATTTATTTATTTATTTATTTATTTATTTATTTAACCTGCGACCAACAGTTACAGGAAACCAATTACAGGTCACAGCGTATAAATAATATATATATATATATATATATATATAAATACGAAATAAATACATAGATGGCTCTCGGACATTTATCCGCTCCAGAACCCGGCCCCCGACAAAGCGGATATGACCTAACCCTGAAGCGGGGGACACCCGAAAAGTCACCTCTCCACCACCTAAGAAATAACATATGCAATTATAAACTTAAATAAATTAATGCTAACAACAAATCAGGTTAGCCAAACCTAACCACTGTATCTTTTTAAATCATAATAAAAATAAAAATAACTGAACCACTGGTAACATCAAAAGAAAACAACCACGATCACAACTGGCACAATTTGGCAAACCTGACTGCTGCATGTACATTAAAAGTTCCTTAAGTTAATATATTTCTTAAGATGATGAGAAAAGAAAGAAATAACACAATACAAAACGTAAAAAAGCTAAATAAAAACGCAATATATGATACACCAACAAGCGTCTTGATGATACATGGGTTTTAGGCATTCAGATATTTAGATGAGCATCCCGATTCCAGATACAACCTTGAAATGAAGTAAAGATGTACACTGTACTTTGTAAAGTTTGAATTGTGAAAGAAATATGTCGACGCTTTCACAAATGCTGTTATAAATCCAACAAGCTTTATATACCGGCGAATTTAATAAGACATTTGTTCGGGGGGTCGGCAAATAAAAAGTCGTTTTGTGTCTAGATGACAATTTAGGAACATGAAATAAAATTTTTGTTAACAAACTACCGCATGATTCAATTTGAAAATGAATAATTTTGTACAGAAAGGTTAATGTTGCTACGTCACGCCTTACACTAAGAGGGGGTTCATTATATTTGACACACAAATTGTGATAGGGCACTAATAAAGGATACGTTCCAGCAAGTTTGAAGTCAAGGTAACGCAGAAACCTTTTCTGAACTTTTTCAATTTTCTCTGTATGAATCTTATAGAAAGGTGACCATATTACCGAGCAATATTCCAATTTTGATCTAACGTATGTGTAATACAGACGGGAAAGTGTATTTTTCATTTTAAACTGACCCGAATTTCTAATTATAAAACCTAAAGATTTTAAACTTTCATTTACTACTTTTTGTATGTGGTCATTAAATGAAAGTTTATTGTCGTAGATGATACCTAAATCTGTAATTTTGTCTTTACGCGTTAAACTGTTTTCATCCATCACATATTTATACTGGATAGGATGATTTTTTCTTGAAAATGTTACTATTGAACATTTACTAATATTGAAAAATAATTTATTTTCAGAGCTCCAATGATGAATATTAATAACATCCTGTTGCAGTAAGTCACAATCCGATGCAGTTCTAATAACTTTCCAAAGTTTAAAATCGTCAGCAAAAAGAAGATATTTTGAGGATTTTACAGTGAATGGAAGATCATTTATGAAAATGAGAAACAGAAGTGGTCCCAGTATGGATCCTTGAGGTACACCCGACGAAGATTTGTATGTTTGTGATTTACTTCCATTGTAGACTACTACTTGTTGTCTTTCAGAAAGATATGAGTTAATTAAGTTAATAAGTGCTGGACCGAAACCAAAATATTCTAATTTTTTCAAAAGAACAGCGTGAGGAACTCTGTCGAAGGCTTTAGCAAAGTCAGTGTAAACAACATCAACTTGTTCATTATTGTCTAGAGCTTCCGACAGATTCTGTGTAAAGTTTGCCAAATTAGTTAAAGTTGATCTGCCTGCTACGAAACCGTGCTGCTCATCAATTATTTGTGGTTTAACATGAGAGTATATTTTATTGTATAGTACCTTTTCGAATATTTTAGAAATTGTTTGTAAAAGTGATATTGGTCTGTAGTTTACAATGTCAGTCTTCCCTCCGGTTTTATAAACAGGACATACTTTGGATATCTTCCACTTCTCCGGATACACCCCAGTCTCCACACTAAGATTGAACAAAACTGTTAGTGGTTTAGCTAAAAATTCAGAGCAGGCCTTGTAGATATATATAGGAATTTCATCAAATCCCACTGATTTTTTAGGTTTAAGAGTTTGCAATGCACAACTAACATCATTAACAGTAATTTCGCTTATTTCGAACAGAGAGGTTGTTGCATAGCAAGACCGTAACTTAATGTCACATGATGTATCATCTTTGATGTACACTGATTCAAAATTTTTTGCAAATGCATTCGCTATATGCTCAGTTGTTTCTAAAAGGGCATTATTATAATACATATTATTATTAGTAGTAAGTTTTGATTTCTTTTTGGATTTGATGAAAGACCAAACATTTTTAGGATTACTCTGAATTTCATTCTCCACTTGTGCGCAGTATTTAACATAAGCTCTTTTAATATCAATCTTAAGTTTCTTTCTTAATAGTTTGAATCTATTCAGTAAATCAGAAGACGGTTTAGATTTAAATTTTTTTCGTATCCTAGATTTTAGATGAATGTCGTTAATTATGGAACCAGTAAACCATGGAGGATATTTACAATTTGGATTTTTTGTTTTAGGTACAGTAGTATCAAGAGCTCCGTAAAATAGTTCATAAAATTTATTGACGGCATCATTGATATCAATAAAGTTGTCTATTATTTGCCAGTCTGTATCACGTAACGCATAGTACAAATCCAAAAAAATTGCCTTTTTAAAATTATATTGTTTCTGAAAAACCGTCTCTATTTTTGCTCCTCTATTAAATTCTAACCTACATTCAAGAGCTGGATGATGCCCATCTAATCGCACAAGTGGATCCTCACATTTACATACTAATACATGAATATTTGATAAAACGTAATCTAATATCCGGTAGTTGCTATTTACAATACCATTTAGCTGATTTAGATTTAAAAAGTTTATAAAATTTAAAAATTCATTTTCGATATTACCCAGGATGCGATCATTAGTAATCGGGTACAGTTGAGGAATATTAAAGTCTCCTATAACTATAACGTTATTATTTAACAATTTGATATTATCTGCCGTGTTATTGAAAAACAGCTGATAATCTTGGTATTTGGAGGACGGCGGAAAATACACAATGCACATATACACAAATTCAGCACCCAAATTTATTTTCACCCACAGATCACCTAACGCAGTTTCAAAATTACACATACGGGTACTAGGAAACTGTTTTTTAATTGCTACTAGCACACCACCCCCGTCAGTTTTGCCAGTACCTTCGAAATCGCGATCTCTTCGGAACACTATATAGCGATCGTCAAACAGTTCACTATCATTTACATTGGTATTAAGCCACGTCTCAGTTAGAGCTACCAGATCAAAATTTTCAGAGAGCACCGCGTTAGAAAATATTTCAGTTTTAGTTTTAAGGCCCCTTACATTTTGATAATAAATAGTAAGAAAGCGTTATAGATATTGTATAATAGTATATCACATACAGAGGTGGAAAGTGTCTCATTACTTTCGAGACGCCAAGCGTCGCAGTTAACTTTATCTCGAGACAGGAATGTAACTTTTCACGGTGGTGTATATACTATTTTATTCACAACCACTTTATTGGAAAAATGTATTTGTCAGCTTGTGGCATTTGATGTTTGCGAGAATTAACAGAAATGTCACTTTCCGACCAAGGGATGAAAGTATTGAACTGTCATTTTCCACCCAAGAGGAACAACTTTCCACCCGCTGCGCTGTCATGGTAATGTACTTTCCGCCCGGGGTGGGAAGTAAAAGTCAGTGATGATCTTATTACATACTAGTGAGTCACGCGAACTACGCTTCGGCTCACTAATTTAAGAGAGATTCATTAATATAAATTAAAAAAAAAGAATGCATCTGCTGGAAATTGCACCCGGGCCGCCCGCGTGGCAGGCGAACACTTTACGCCTGGACCATCCTGGGTTGTTTGAATTATGCGCCGTCCGTTCCGCTGCTTAGTTGATTTAATTAAATTAAAACTTGTTCGTATCTTTTTTTGTAAATAAAAACTTTTAAGCCATCGTACAACTTAATCGGTCCAGTATCTTCGGAGGAGATAGCGAACAAACATACAAACAAAGAAAGAGAGCAGCGATTTTATGTTAAGGAGGATATGGTTGTGAATAAGCATTTTTTAATCATCACATTTGTTTTATTTTTATTGCTAGCTCAGTCTATACTCGTAGTTTCGCGTTATATGTCCGTGTGGTAAGTTGAAAGTGTTAGGAATTGCAGTGTACCAAATAAAAACCCATTTTTGGCTTCTTTGTCCACCAGTGTAATGTCGGGTCGATTGTGTGCAATTGTTTTATCGCTGATAATACTCCTGTTGTAATACACCTAAGTGATTTTCGATTACTTTTAGCGGCCCATATTTATAATATGATTCGGTTTTAAGATTAAACTTTATTAATAGTTTTTGGTGTAGTATTTTAGTTACATTGCCATGCTTAGCTTTATAATCATTTTGAGTTAGGATTTGACATCCCGATATAATCTGATTGATGTTTTCGGGAGCACTTTCGCATCTCCTACAAAAGCTGTCCTAAGTGCCGCCTTCAATAATATACTTTCTATAGTTTTTGGTATTAATTACCTGGTATGATTATTGTATATATCTGTCATTCATTTGAATACCAATCCCTAACTACGTGCATCGATAATGATAGTTGTGTAATAGTTTTAATCACTTTGCGATAATTATGATATGTAACACTTATCGCTAATACAAATGATTTATGCAATAGTTACGCAAAATATATTTCTTTAATTCATTTTTACCAATAATTTTACTTGGGATATGTACTACTCTTTCTCATTGCTTCTGAAAATTTGCACTCCTGCTTCACAGTCGTGCAAATTTTCTTCACAACAGGTAAGCGTTCATATCCTTGTCAAAATTACGGGTGAAATAAATCAATTTAATATATTACAGTTTATTACACTATTGACTATATATATTATTATATTATATGTGTTTTAGATACTGCAAACTCATTTATGACCTGCCTATTATTTCAAATTAATGTGATTTTGACCATACTTCGAATTTATCAGTTCTTGTTTCTATTTTACATTCGTGTTGCCTTTATCATAATTTAATTATAAATAAATATTCTTCATATCTATATGAAAGGCTAACCTCCCGTACTGATGTACATAATCTAAAACTCAGATACAAAGGTCTATTAACTCCGCCTATACATCATACTGCGTTATTTAAACGCTCTTTTTCTTACTGTTAATGGTTAGAACAAGCTACCCCTCGATTTAAAGACGTTAAGTATTAGTCCTTTTAAAATTAAATTAAGATTTCTCTTATTCAAATTACAAACGGAGGGAAACGTCTTTTAAATTAAAAATCTTACTTTAGAAATAAAGTACAGCCCCTTTGTCGTAACACCGTGCTTCTTTTTCTTTTTAAATCTTCTTTGTATTCTTAATCCATAATCGCAATACTAGTTTATCCCCGACTTGACAAAAATAAAAATACCTTATAATGATTTTGATAATCGAATTGCAGAACATTATTGTTCCGACAATTGTCTAGGTTAAGTGGAGCAGGCGGTGGGATTTCCTTCGGATTTCCCTTCGAACTGGACTTCGTCTAGTTCATAAGTTTATTTTATTGTTATATTTATTTTTAAATTAATAAAGTTATTATTATTATTCGGGAATATTCGTTGTATTAAAGACATTTTGGTGCCCTTTGCAATGCCATTAAAGCTGAGATTTTGAATATAAATTATGCCGTCTTCTCTGTAGCTAGTCGGCCCTCGAATGTGCCTATGTAGTCACGATAAATTGAAAATAATCTGGAAAATGTTGGTATCACAATGTTAAAATTATACGCTAGATTTAATATAATCAACTTCTATGCATTCTTATAGCACTATAATAGTAATGCAGAAGTTACGGAACAGAATATTTTTCAAATTGATCAGATTAGTGAATAGTAGTTAAAACGTTTGGAAAACATTGTGTGTGAGTCGCGCACCCCTTTTCTGGAAGCTGTATTGATCCAGTACACTCTGGCAACGAAGTTTGTCCTCTTCTAATGGGATTCAGTGGCAGGTAGGGCGTTAGTAAGATAAATTGCTTCTTTACTAACATAAATTCTACAAATAGTAAGACCAACCCAACATGAGCAATTAGGGATACCTTACAAACCAAAACCTCAAGACCAGAGATTCAGAAGAAAGAGGGAGAAGAAGAAGAGGGGAAGAGAATCTCCGAAACCGAACAGAAAAGGAGGCATAAAGCCCGGCTTCAGTCCTCTTATAAAGTCTAAAACTTCTAACGCAGAGGTTGCCTCCACAAGTTAACCCTGAGTTGCTGGCTGGAGGTTTAAAAGCATCACCACTATCTGACCGAACAAGGAAGAGAGTCAGTTTTGATAAATTCAATCTCCAAGAGACAACCCCATGAAGAAGCTACCACAAAAACTCAAAAAAACCGTTTAAGCGACTTCAGCCAAAGGCGACTGCGGGTACAATACCGTAATAGACACATCCAACCCACTGGAAAGAACCACCTTACAATAAACCATCACTATTAAATACGTACTAAAAGCTTGGAGGGAAGGCCAGATTGTGTTATATAATTTTGCAGCCACTAAGCCATAAACAACACGCATTCATTCCAGGAAGATACGTATACCGAATCTGCACTACATGCTGTATCTAAACCGATCAAAACGTCTAATTCTGGTGAAAAAGAGCCAATTACATGTCTACCGTTTGGCCTTCATTCATATCGAAATAGCTTTTGACTAAACAACATTTGAATCAATTGAAAACTCTTTCCAGCGTCTTGTAGTCCCGAATCTATATTTTCGTTGACAAAATTAACTCTCAATTCCTTAATCGCTGAAATACATTTTCAGCGGTGTGTGTAGATAGTCGGAACTCGAAACAAAATAACTGATAGGAGTCGACTTTGAGCAGGTGTATTGTCATGGTGCAGCGTCCAGGTCTTCATAAGCTCGTTGCAATTTCTAAAAAATGTCCGTAAAAGTTTTTCCTAATTTGTAACAGAATTTCATTCTAACATTCCAAATACTTTATTTTTCGAAAAAGACGATAAACACCGTTCAGAGGCGTAGCTATATGAATAATTGATTGTAAACCCGGTAAGTGTATTTTATCAATTTCTCAGTTTATATACTCTTGCTTCGCAATTAGCCTTTCTGAAGTTACTTTTCTTATGCTCTTGAATAAATAATCTTCCAAATGCGTAATGTACTTGATGTAAATCACTTTTAAAACATTCTTTAACAAACTTTGCGTGTTTTAGAAGTTAAATCTCCTCTTTGCCGTCACGATTATAGGTCAGTTACAAATTGCAGGTGTGTGCTGTAAACTCGACCTGTTTATTTTAATTCTCTCTATTGGAAAAACTTGACGTTTTAATGCGGCGCGGCGTTTAAAAAACTAATCCCTCGTGTTTTTCGATTATAAATAACTCCTTCGTCTGGTTTAAGAAAATTGCAGTTGTGGCTGCTTCATTCATTTGCCTTGGATTCCGTTAAATACAATTTCAAGTTTTTAATAGCTTAAGCCGAACATTTGTAATGTGTGTTCTAAGTCTCTAAGTAACGTTCGACCTCAAGATCGGTATTTAGGTGGCCCGATTCGAAATCTCTGGTACACGCTTTTTCTCCAAGCTCCGTTGTCCTTTTCCATTATCGAAAATGGGCTAATCTTAATTTACTGTGCTCAAAATACGTGCAGACGTTTTTTTACTAAGTCGGTGTCAAATGGTGCACTGATTCCATGCTCTAGATATTTGCTTATTAACAAATATTTATTAACTCTTAATGTTAAAAGTAAATATAAAGTTCTGTATAGTCTTCATACTGAACTCGTGCATTTTGTAGAACTGCGCGTTATGTAAAAGTAACTATAAGCAGGAATGAGCATTGAAAGCGATGTTAATGACCTAAATTAATTGCAACATTTCTAAGACAGTGATTTCTAAGCTTTTACCGAAAGGACCTTTATAATTAAATGAGATTTTAGAGAATTTTAAGCAGTGTCAATATTAAAATTAAGTTTCGGCTTAGATCGCGTTGTCTTTTGATACCGAATTTTCGACTCGTATACTTTACTTCTATATGATCACGAGACTAGATGGGCACATTGGTACCGTCGACCTGACTGTAAAAGGAAGAAGCAAAAGTAACCGACTTCTCAATCGGAGATGGTCGTGGGTAAAATAAAAGACTCAAATCTTCAGCTGAAAAGAAAAATATATGCGCCATGTAGCAGGTAATTCAGCACTTTGCTTACCAAAAGATATTCGTCGGGAGGCCCTACTAACCACACCTGAAAAATAAAGGCAACGGCAGAGGCACAAATATAATTCGCTGGCGTAGATAACGAGTCAGTATAATTTACATCAGTAACAGTGCTGGGTAGCACATATACAAACAAAGACAATACACGGCAAACCAGATTAAAATATCACAGGAATTGTCACAGTTGTTATGGTTGCTGTTAAAAATCGCCAAAGTACTTATAATTAATTTATAAAAGTCTAGTTTAAATGAGTAAAGTTTAGTCTAAATGACTAAGATAAAACGAGGCACCAATTGATTACTAAAACTAGAAATTTTCTCCAATCAATTAACGAAATATCTTGCAAGCAAGAAACTAATGAGAGTAATTCAAGCATGTTGAACGCTCATTAGCATGACGTGAATATCCAAATCTTAAATTTCAAATAGGTACAACGTGCAAAATTACTTTACAAAAACAAAATTATAAGCAATAATAACGTGGATGGTAGGGGAGACACATCCAAATCGATTTTTCAGATTACAAATTTGTTTGTAATTGTTTATATTTTTAAACAGTAGCTAGGTTGTGCTGATTACCAAAATATACTAGCTGTACATAGCGCTACGTTATGCTAATAATTCATGTAATATATGAAGGCGGACTAGTATTTGCTGAACCAAATATAACCTGATATTTGCCAAACACATTGAAATTCTAAACGCGCATATACAAAGAATCCCAACTTGTAGGTTAACTCGAGGCAGCAACAATGCGACGCGACAGGGAAATAAGCTAAATTAAACAGACTTTGGGTAACTGCATAACAGGTCGTAGACGTGCAGGAAGCCCTGTCAAAGACGTCAAGGAAGCCACAGGTAATTCACGCTAAGTGAGTGAATCGACAACATGCAGGTATCGTAACGATGGGGCTCCAAGGGATTGGAGCCCTAGACAAGGAAGCCACAGTAACCCAAGGACATTATGCGTTTACGAGGGGGCTGACTAACCCAACGGGAAAAAGAGAACTAAAAATAGAACCTAGGCTTAAGGCACAAACCGAAGGTTAGGCATACCTTTTCGGTGTTCCGCTTTCAACTTTGCCGAAATGAAACCATGTGCTTGATGCAGACAGATTCAGAACAATGTCTGATTTTAAGAAATTACCATAAATATCGCTCAAAAGAACGTCATCAGAATATCCTGAAAGAAACGTGAACCAAAGTGGGAATTCTCAATGTAAAATGCTAGTGAAAACCCCGAGTTATGGTACGTATCACAAACGTAATTCACAGAGCAAACTTTATGCATCAAGGGATGAAGGTGAAATGGAAGAAATATGCAGATAAGGCCCAACATTTTTTAAAAGGGGGGGGGGATATTGAGTATGCAACCAAACTAGCACGAAGCATTAAGTGATGCCTAACATAAAGCAAATTAATTAGGAATATTTTCGTCTATTAAAACCCAAAAATAGGCTGTTAGCTCAATTATAACATAGGCCAAAATTTAGCTTTAACTAAAGTAGGGCAAATAATTACAGAGATATTTAAAAGTTACTTTTGACCCGTAACAACATTTGCAGACCGGTCAACTAATCAGGGAAGATGGCGTGCAGTCCTTTAGAAAATACTAAATTAAAGATAGTTACTGAGGGTGCCAACGAGTCTGTATACAACAAATGTGTTCAGATAGAAACGAGAACTCATGAACTCAAAAGTTAATCGCAATATATCTGAAATAAGAGGGTTGAAGTGACAGAATAAGACAGGTGCTAAATAGTAACAGTGTATAATATGGAACTGTACTGTTGTATAAAAATAGCCGGTACAGGGGTACCTGTGTATAATTACTATAGTACTCCGGGTGCATCCAACAAACAAAAAAGTATCTAAAACTACAAACAGACTTACGTCTAATCAGAAAACATAGGTTAAGGTTAAACAAGGTTAAAGGTTGAATTAAGATTGTAAAAATTTAATATATAAACTAGACAACTTCGGCGAGGCTTGAGGGGCAAACTCATCGGAGGCTTGAGTAAAAACGTGATACGCTAAATGCAAAAGTAGGAGGTTGATATTCAAAAATTAAACACAGAAAAGCAGCGGTAACATTCAAGCAATTCTATTGCTAGTAATTCGCATAGCCCAAAAATATATCAACGTAGAAATTTACAGTAACATACATGGGTTCTGATGGACCCCACTCGAACTGAGGCCAGCATTGCACTCAAAGTTCACAAACACAATTAGGTAATGGTCAAATTGCAAAGATGAAACATTTTAATGCAGCTCTCACAAAGGAATCTTATTCTTCCCAGGTCGCTAACAGAATCTTTGTTACTGGGACAAGGTTGCGTTGACATAATGGACTCACCAAAACATATAGAATGCTCATATAATCACAAAGGGACATCCATTCGGTAAACCTGACCATTGGCCATATCCTAGCGATTTTTGACCCGATACTGGCAGCTGCAAACTATAGCGCAAATTAAAACGAAACCGTATAAGCCGCGATGCAAACAAAAGATGCAAAAACTCTCCCCAAGCTGGGTCAAAAAATGCTGAACTCCAGCAAACCTCGCCGCATGATCCACCGACAGGCGCAGAAGACTAAGCTTCCAAAATCTGACTACAAAGCTGAAATTTGCCTGCTGGCGTGATCTAACATACCATCTTCTACTCCAACAAAAGGCAATAAATCCAAAACACACAAGGCTCTGGAAAGCTTTGAACCGCAGCATCTTGACTGGAACACCGCATAAATCGGAAAGAAGACAATGGCACCCGACGCGCAAATACCAAAATCACAGCGCAAAAACAAAATTCTTCAGTCGAGCTGATAACATGACGCCCGAAATATGAATATTAGCCCTAAAGGTGATTTTACACCGTAACACTTTCTAGATAAGCGCCAAGCATTTTTTGGCGTTCCGTGCCTTACACCTACTAAACCCAAATATTTTTGTATATTTGTATATACTCGTTGGAGGCTCTTGAAACCTTACAAGCCAACCATGATTCAGTTTGAGTAGTTAAAGTACCTCGTAAACAAGGAGACATCGTCAGACTTGGTGTTTTTGCTGTTCATCGGTTCCCAAAATGTAGCTTGCATCATCAGAGTCAAAATTGCGTTAAGAGGTATGTCCGCGTGAATGTGTTTTAGCTCTATATGACAGCCGCGGGAAGCGGCGTAACGCTGATTGATTGGTCAAATACATAACACGTACAATCAGCGACGCGTGACTGACTGAATGGGCTTGGTTGTCATGCTTTAGATCACGAATGACAAGAGCCCAACTCTAAAAAGTTTTAAATCATCATCCCTGTTTATATTATTTAGATGTTTTTTCTATTTCTGTAGCCTCACGTATCATTCGCGGAAAGTCGTGCTGTACTTTAGAAAGTCCTCTGGAGTGCTCAAATTTGAGGTATGTTCAGCCACGGCTGATTTTGTATAGCTTTTATGTTTGCAATCGGAATAATGGAAAGCAGAAAAAGTAGAACAGGATACAATTAATCACAGTATTTCCCATTTACATTCTAAGGCAGTGGTTTAATATTATAATTGTTGTTTTATGAATGAACTATAAGCAGAGAAACAGCAAACACAAACGGTAGAATAATGGAGGAAATGACAGATTGTTATTAAGAATATCACATTAACAAGGATTTCAAACAAGTACGAGTATTGTAGATTATAGATATAAACACATAAAACAGTTTTCACTTTTGTTAAGTAACACTACAATACTCGTTCTGTTTTTTAAACTATAATGAATTGAAATTGTTAAATTGATGCGAGTTCTAAATCTAACGTGTTTTGTTTTTGTTAATGTTTTTCATCACTGTATAGCCAGAATCTAATGATAACGCGCATAGTTTAAAAACAATACAAATCAGTCAAGGTAAGACATAGAACAACACAACACCGAAATAAAGCGTCTGGCTTTGCTCCACTTGCCAAAGTCGTTAACATGGTGTATAAACAAAACTAAAACATAATTTGTAGAAGAGATTTAAAATTAGTGTTTGACTATATCACTACACTTTTATTTTTTTTCCTGTGCAGTTTTACTGCACAAATTTTATAAGAACAATGCAAGGAATTCTCCTTGAGAGATAAATTTGTAAAGGTTTAAAATGCTTTGGATAGATTAATTCAGTACCTACCTAAGTTTCCTTTTACTAAATAGGTGAATAGATATACATATTTCGATAACAAATCAAAGAAACTTACTGTGACAAGGTTTGACATATGCTTTTATGGTATAAACTAACTAAACAAGGGGGACGTCGTTGAAGTAAACAATATACGTAACTGAAATCATGGTGTAACTATATAAGAACTTCTTAAAACATGGTCGATGAAAATACATTTTTAAGTTTAATACGAATCTGAATACTTACTGAGTTCCAAACCGTTGCTATTTACGTTCAAATGCCAAGTTAACTTTTTCTATTATAAAACCATTAATACGGAAGCACAGACATTTTCAAATTCAAAGGTTGGAATATAAATATAGACTTGGCGGCCCGAGCTTCCGAATTCGTGAAAATTTCAGATGAAGAGAAGCAGGCGTTCTGCATTAATAGTAAATATTTACCGATAATTTTGTCAAAAGGAGAGACCCAACTACAATTTAAACGATGAAAGTCGCAAGCGGAATAATCAAGTGCAAAACTTAAGTTTATAATCTCAGAAAACAACATTTCCTATTACAAAATTACTTAAAACTTTTTAAATTAAAGTGATACATAATTCATTTAAAATTTTTGTTTGGTAAACAGTGGCAGCTAGCTAAACTGAAGTTATGAAGTAATAGGATTAGAGTTTCAAATTTAATATGAAATAGTATAAAAATTAGCATGTGTTTATAATACTTATGTACCATTGCTAAATGTCTATGGCATGGATCGTACTTTATAACTAAAACAGTGCAGAATATTATTAATAATTCAGAAATACGCATTAATAATCCTTCACAAATAATTTGATTACTGCACAGTGTTTGCCAGATGTCTTTACAGAGGTTTTGTTTGCTGCTAGGTATGTTAGGTTGCATACTTGCGTGTATTGATGTAAGCCTGGAAATTCATCTGTTCTATTTAGCTAATAAAAGGCAGGCGAAAGCATTTGTCAACGTCTTGAATAGTGGAAGAATTAAAAGAGGAACTGTTCATTTTAGTACACGCATTTGCATTTTATTTGTTTTCTTCTCTATTTTACTTTAGCTTTTTATATTTTTATGATTTATAAATACCCTGTTACGGAAAAGGCGTCGTATTTCGATATAGAGCCATTTTTTTAATTTTGCGCCGTTTTCTGATTTTGTCCGCTATTGTCGCGGTAGGCGCGTTCTGTTTTTTGCGACTCGCTGGCGTTTTTTTTTGTGCACTTTCGTTTTGATTCTCTCAGAGGTTAGAAGCCTTCTCCTTAACCTAATTTCGACCACTAGGGGTATAGGTTGCAGGTGGTTGTTTGTCTGATTTCTTATTATTGTCTAATTGGTTTAACGTTTCAGGGTTTTTCTAGCTGTTCCTGCCGGCCATGCTCCTGTTTCCAATCTTGTTTTGACCCGGCCATGAGTATCGAGCTGTTTTTGCCGGCCATGTTCACGTAGCAAGATGGTTCGTTTGGATGCGGCCATGAACGTGTTTCGTACTAAGCTGTATGTTTTAATGCTGCTATGTCCCTGTGCATGTGGTGTCAAGATCCAGTTAGATGCCTCCTTAAGTTGCCGCTTGTCCAGTCCGTGCACGGCCTTGACAATATTTTCGACATGCGTTTGGTTGAGGTAATATCGCATTGGAGGTGCTAGCTCTTTGCTGCTGTTTGTCCGAAAGGTAGTAATTCGTCCAGGAAGTTCTGTACTGATAATATATGTAGGTTGTTCATTTATTTAATGTAATTATTATTGTATTTATATATTTGAATGTTATATTTTCGAACGTATGTTTATTGGGTGCACGTGAGGTACTAAACGCTTGTATCCATGTGCCATATTATCGACGATTGTACATCCATCCATATATTGCTATGATATGATATGTGTGTTTTTATTATTATAGAATAAAATAAATTAAATTAAAATTGTCTACCATACCAATTATTTTTCAAAGATCGGTAAATGTTACATTAAACTGACTAATCTTGGGTTCACCAAATTAACTAGTAATATCTATGGTATTTTGCCCTCTTAAACATTGCATATAACCGTTATTGATAATATTTGCTAGCTCAAAAATTAAGAACATGAAAACTCAGCTCTCAGGTGTCGGGTTCCTTAAATTTATTTGAAAATGGCAGCACGCCACTGGGAAATAATATCAAATTGCACTGCGCCGGTGCTCGAGTTGACAGTTAACCTTGACCTACATAAATTTCAGTGTGTGCGACTTTCTGCGTTGTGAAATGACTAGTAAAATCAAATTATGAGCAAATTAAAAATTAGGTGAGTTATGGATTGATTTTCGCGCCTTTGTGGTAGCGTCTGTACATTCTTTTGTTCTAGGAAAACCGGATCTTCGTTGTTTGCGCCTACTCTTTTGTTTCTTGCATTCTAACCTCCAAATTTGGATTAAATTGAGATTTTTGGCTGATTATCGTTGCCTGGACAGAAACTAATGCTGGCCCTCGGTTGTGAAGCTCACGAGACACAGGTAGGCTCATATGTTTCACGCCCTTACGGTCGATTAATGAAAATTCCCACACTAACCTCGCTCTTGCATCGGTAGCTGTTGCGGAAAGCCTTCCCTGGTGCCTGCGGTACCTGCGGTCGCCCTTTGATGCCGGTATCGCTGCTGGGACCCTCGGACAGCCTGTCTCCACCTTCTGGACCTGTTCGTAGCCCTCCGGAACGCTGGGATCTCGATTACAATCTCCTCGGGTGCCTGCCGTTGCTGGTTCGTCGAAGGAGGCGTGAAAATTTTTTTCTCTTTCAAGATGGATCGCCCCTTTTAACACCACTGGTTACACACATAAAACTGCACACTTTGGTAAAGTTTCAACTCTGTATCTTTATTTTAACCATATAAAAACTTTAATTAATTGCAGAGTAAAAGGCAGATGCTGCTGGTGTCAACGTTTGATAATAATTGAATAACCAAGCTTCTAAAAACAAATGAACATCAAAAATCAAATACAAGGAAATCAGCTTAGTACAAATTAACAACATTTAACATTAAGTTCATATTTTACAAACATTTAACTAGAACTCTTAATACTAAAATTATTGTCTTTCAAAGTAAGTTGTTTATAACCTATCTTCTTGTCCATTAAATTGTTTATAACAAATGTCTTTTTGCTGACATCACTTCATTGACTCACTAATAGCACTAAACTTGTCTATTTCCTGTTTACTGTTTCATTTTCTTCAAAAATAACTAACTGTGTCCTTTTTGCCAAAATCTCTCTTATGCTAATCTTGCTTGCATTATCCAATTCGTAAATCCTTTCTTACCTTAATCAAATAAGCTCACAACGTCAGTTTTTCTTTAATTACTGTACTAACTAACGCTTCATCTCAAGTTCTGCACAATTTGAATTCTTGTGTCAATTTTAACTAATTCATGTCTGGCTTCTACATTGCCAAACTTTTGAAATTATAATTGAAATTCTTTTATTAACTCCAACACTTGAAATTGAGTTCCCCTATTTGTATACTCATTTGAATGCTTTTAAAGTTAATCGTCCATTCTACCAGTATTATTCTGATTTAATAAAATTACATGACTTTTCCCAGTTATTTGCATTGCCTCGACTTTGTGCCTTTGTGACTGTATTTTGTATTTTCTGTATTGCAACCAGAGCCGAGTACGGGGCTAAAGACCATCGCAATATATAATAGGCTTGTCTGGGACGCTGTTTCAGCAGCCAAACCGTAAGAGATAGAGAAAAAAGTTATTAAAGTTAAATGTTTGGAATGGTCATGTCAGATCAGGAACCGAATTTCAGTCACGTGACACTTCCGGTTTTCGAGAAATCACGTGATTTCCGTCCGCCCGGGACGCTGGTCCGTCTGGGACGCTGTTTCAGCAGCCAAACCGTAAGAGATAGAAAAAAAGTTATGAAAGTTATTTGTTTGGAATGGTCATGTCAGGTTAGAAACGGAATTTCAATCACGTGACAATTCCGGTTTTCGAGAAATCACGTGATTTCTCGAAAACGCGTTCTATTTGAAAAACGGTCTTTTTTGTTTTATTAAATGAGACATTTGTCTCACTGGTTGCTAGTTTTATTTTAATTATGTATGTTTGCAATATTCATTGCATTTCAGATTTGGGTGACCTTCATATTATATTTTTGTCATTATTTATTTTACGTTGTTATGTTCTTTTTTCAATACTTTGTTTTTGCTTTCTGATGACTGCTGTTTCTACTTTTAAGTGTTGCTCTATATTTTTATTTTTGAAGTACTTGCTCAAAGATTTCCCCCAATAATATTCTTTTATTTCTTATTCAGTTCGTAAGACTACATTGTTTTCTTCATTACTGGATTATTAGCTATTTTCATTTTTTTAACCCATCCTGTTATTTTATATGTGGGTTCTAATTTTCCACTGTAGGCTCAATTCGTGTTTATTTAACTAAATTATTTTTCATCTCTATTATTTAATATCGTCATTTTCGTGCTGTTGGGTAGGATAATTAGATTAAGGCTCTATTACGTCTTTGCCTTTCGATTTTGCTGTAATTTCAGATTTTCATATTACAAAATCCACGCTTTTCCCCTCTCTGCAGTCACGTGTTAAAGCTTGATGGTAGGCAACAGTGTGGCCGGTCCCTGAGTTTTCCGCTAATTGGTAGACCGAGTTTCGATGTTTGTCAAATTAACATCGAGGAAATTGAGAGTATTTTCTCTTGAGACCATTCCTTGACGCACTTCCATTCTAAACTACCTCGAATTTACTTGCCTGCGGCACTTCTATATCACGAATCTGGAGAGCAGCAACGTGTCTTGTTTCTTCATTGGCATGTCGACATACCCCGGCGCAGTATCTCAACTTTATCTTCTTGCTCATACCCACACGCGTGAGATTTTACAACTTGCTGGAACGGAAATGAACGAACGCCTGTTTTAATGTTTGCAGAGAAGTGTAATTTGTTCTTGATCAATTTATGAATGTAAGTATCTCGAAATTACTGTAATCTGATCACCTTTAGTAAATAAGTTGGGATATTGGTACTGCCTTATATTTAGTACGCAGTTGGTTAGAGCATGCTGGATTTTGGATTGCGACATCGCATTCAGAATTAAACGCAGTAGTCTTTGCATTTTTCTGAAAATGTTTGTAACTTTGTTCACGGCTACCTCCGCAAAATGTAAAGTTAATAGAACTTTTATGTTTTGTTTTCTCTTTGATCGAGCGAGGGAGGTATTTTGAAACTACTGGTCGAAAATTCATTTCCGCCTATGTAGCGTAGTTATTTTTCAAAACTGCCATATCAAGTGCTACATCGTGGGATTCTACACAAAAGCAGCTTTCTAATGATGGTACTTTCGACTCCCATTACAATTTAAAACAATTATCAAGTTGGCCGTGTTGCAGTCTTAACGATCGATAAAAATATGGAACCACGAATATTAGTAGAAAACCGTGTGTTTTACTTCTATACCAAATTGCAGAGTTCTATCTATGGCCGTATTCAAATAATAACACCGCTTCCATACTTAATTTACGCACTGTATATTCTAATAGGTCGCTTGGCGGCAAAACATGAACGATTATTGCAAAACTATAGGAGAGCACAATACCTTCAATTTGGCGGTTTGGCCCTGGTGCGTAAGCGCTGATTGCAGTGGGCGATCAGCACCAATCGTTACAGCTGTCAGTCGAGGAAACGTGGGTGAGAACCTGCGACGTCCAATGGATCCCCCAATTTATCCGGGAAGAATTGTGCAGCTCCCCCTTGGCGACCACAAAAACCTGCGAGGTCATTGGGTAGCCCACTCGTAAGATGAGATCCCGAACAAGAAGTCGCAACAATTAGCCAAACAGGTCTTCGGAATTGATTAACGAGCGGCATCGGCCATCGATAAGGATATCACAACTGCACCCAGAAGCACACCCTGCCACTTACACAGCTCGCCGAGAACCGTCTGCGTCTGCTCGAAAAAACAACAAGCCACCTTTTCACGCTAGCTGCCTGTCGTGCGCTTGCCAGATGCAACCAATCACATCGCATCTCGCAGCAAGCCCGACGGCTTGCTATCGGTAGAGTGCGACATACGTTAAAATTATTTATTATTATCCTACTTGCTCCCATTGACTGTATTTTGAAAATGCTGTAACCAAGCGCTCTTAAACGCGACGAGGCAAAAACAGCTGCACATACGACGGCATAAAGATTAGAGCGGTTCCGCTGAACCTTTTTAGAAAATCAAAAGCTGTGTGGTTGTTACCTTTAGATTTGTTATATGCAAGTGTTGCACGATAAAAGATGACTGAAAAGGAATCTATATACAGGCAAACTCGTCAACTTTGTACCCAAAACTGCTCCAAATGGTCACGTAGTACCTATTGAATTTAAAATGGCCTGACAATTTGGAACGATGTTACACACACGATCATTGAAAATGAACAGGGTTGTGCAACACATGTTACACATTTGAAACAATGTTTTTAGAAGGCTACTACAATTTTAAAAAATGTTATAGAACTTTTAATGTAAATAATATTTCCGATCATGTATAGACCATTTAGAAAACGTAAATCAACTACTGTAATGTTGGTTACATAGCCCTGTTCATTTTCAATAATTTTTTGTGTACCATACTTTGGTTGTACATCGAAGTGAGAAAAGTAAAACGTAATATAAATTTTTCTTTTGTAGCAGGAATCTTTTTTTCTGGTTGGTTTAGGGAATATAGCAGGTATTTTTTGTTAAATCAGTAAAATATATTTCGACTTCTTAGTAGTTCTCTTCAGTTTACATTTTAAAAGTTTTTTAAAATATATTACCCAATGAAAATAATATGGCACTCAAAACTGAAGCTGCTTAGTTAAAGTAAAGTTGTAAAATTCTTGTAGACAGGTCCATGTTCATTTATTTAATCTTTGTTTCTCTCATTTTTTGTTTAAGTGTAATGGATGTCATTATTTTGGTTTTAGTAAATTAAAATTCAAAATGAAGTGCATTTTTGTTACGCTCCATTTCATATCGCAGAAGAAAATGTACCTTGTTTATGTGGTATAAGTTTTAAAAGTTATTTGATAAGTTTTTTAAAATTAAAATTAATAAATTAGACATCTATTCATTCATTGGCTGGTCAACTACTTCCAACAAACAACAAATGTATGATATAGGGAGGAACTAAACGCACTCTATCTTGAATTTTAATTTGCTAGAATGTGCTATATTACATTTAAACAAAAAAGGAAATAAACAAAGACTAAATATAAATGAACATTAATCTGGCTACAAGAATTTTACAAATTTAATATAACTAAGCAACTTCAATTTTGAATGTCACTTTATTTTCAACGGGCAATAAATGTCAAACAACTTTTAAAACTTTTAAGATGTATACTGAAGAAGACTATTAAGTAGTCGAAATATATATTTACTTTACTGATATAACAAAAAAAAATAGCTAGTATATTCTCTAAACCAACCAGTAAAACATAATGACTACGTATGTACCACCTACACTACAGTAAAATTGTCGTTTTACCTTTAAAAAATTGGCCGCGGCGATTCCTCTTGCCCAGTGGTTTAAAGCTATTAGACAAGTGTAAAACCAAAAAGCCGTTCCCCCACTCCCTGCCAAACAGCCGCCATCTTGAAAACAATAAAATTTGTTTTTTCTCGCGATCCATTGGTCGCACAGAAAAAGTTATTGAAAAAAAAAGTTGGAAATAAAATTATACACATTTTTGGTCAGTACCCCGATACCGAGAAGTTGGTATTTAAAACGGTAGAGGGGGACAAAGTTACCAAAAATCGGTTTCCGCCACTCTAGCTCTGTGGGGGTGGTTATTTTCCGAAAATTGCGAATGTGAAAGTTGTAGTGCTTGAAAAAATGTGCACGATCTCTTTTAATAATGTGATTGATTTAAATAGTCTCCGAGTGACAGCCCTTCAAAGTCCGCGCAGCTTGTAGAAGTGGAGAGAAATATATTATTTATATTTCGCACTTATTATAGCTAACGACATGCCATGTCTGCCATTTGGTTAACATAAAGAAAACCATTATCGCTCGTACTAGTATCCATTTTTAATCAGAATACAATCACAAAACAGCATTCGCAATCATATTCGCGGATTTTTTCCAAGAATTTTTCACATTGCGTTTATAACAAGTTGTGGGCTCTTTTTTCAATAAAAGTTTAAGCAACACTTCTATCATGGTCGATAATGACTCGGTTGTGTCCGATGCTCAGAACCAAGACGAAGGAACAGCTCAAAAAAAGAACGTGTCTGAGTAAACTACAATATATTTTAGGGTTTATGCAAAAATAAATTACTTTCAATATACGAGCCCAGAATCACATAATTTGGCCCAGTTAAGATTTTTCAGGTATCTTTATTTTGTACCCACAAAAGAAAATCTTTTTGGTCAATATTCTTTCATCATAATTGTAGACGATTTTAGCTTTAGGAATAAGAAATTACAAACATCTGGTATGATACACGCACACAACTTCCTTTTAAAGTGATCTTATAATTAGCCAAAAATTTAATTTTAAATAGAGTGTTAGTTCAAGAGACAAACTTTCTGTAGAATTTTAAGCTGAATTCAAAAATGTAATAATATACCGGGTGTTCTATTTAAAATAGGATTTAATAAAAAAATATAAAAAAACCAAATTAACCCATTTTAGAAGTATTAAAGTTTTAAAAAAATCGTTAGAGCCGTTTTTGAAAAAATCGAAAAAAAAAACTGAAAAATTACAAGAGTAAACACCTACTTCCGGTTATGCGATTTTCTTCAAAAGCTTGCCGTCGTATCTACATAATACACAAAACTTATATATCAAGTTTCCACGCCATACCTATTACCGTTTTTGAGATATTTTGTTCACAGACAGACACACAGACACGCAGACAGACAGACAGACACACAGACAGACCAAAAATATATTTTTTGGGATCACGGAACTCTAAAATCTGTTGAAAACTCAATTTAGAATTTTTGGGGTGAATCCAATACTTCCTTTATTGTAAAAGGAAGTAAAAAATAGTCGGAAAACACCAACTTTAAAATAAATTACCGATTCATTTCATTATGAGCCAACCGATCAAAATATAATTTCGTTCATCGTAGCATGTTTTGGTTGAAGTAAAACAAGCTGTTTGTTGTTTAATAACATATAGACAGTCGGGTATCTGTATTATTTTTGAAAAAATGGCACGTGGTAAAGCTATTGTCAATTTATTGAATTTTGGTCATTCTTGTTGCAAAATTTACAAATAATTGCAATTATCGTATGATATAATTAATATTACTCTAGCAAATTTAAGAGTTTTGCGTTTCTGAGCTAAATGATATCATTCTGGGCTCGTATATTCCTTTCTCATAATTTTAATTTTTTTTACCTATACCAATTTCTCGGTATCGCAGCAATGACCAAATATGTGTAGAATTTCTGTAGGTTCTGAAAACCTATTCACATTGAAACTACTTGAGTGACGTGACGATTTTATCTCGCAAAAGAGAAATGGTTACTTCGCTGCGCCGGAATATATCGTACATTTCCCACGCTGCGCGGACTTTGAAGGGCTGTCACTCGGAGACTACTTAAATCAATCGCATTATTAAAAGAGATTCGTGTATATTTTTTCAAGCACAACTTACACATTTGCAATTTCAGGAAAAAACCACCCCACATAGCTAGAATGGCGGAAACCGATTTTTGGTAACTTTGTCGCCCTCTACCGTTTGAAATACCAACTTCTCGGTATCGCGGTACTGATAAAAAATGCGTAGAATTTTATTTACAACATTTTTTGTTCAATAACTTTTTCTGTGCGACCAATGGATCGCAAGAAAAAAATAATTCAATTGTTTTCAAGATGGCGGCTGTTTGGCAGGGGCTGGGGATACGGCTTTTTGGTTTTACACTTGTCTAATGACCCTAAACCACTGGGCAAGAGAAATCGCCGATTCCTTTTTTTTAAGGTGACGGGGTATTTTCCGACAATTTTACTGTACTACTATAGAAAGACCTCAGCTCTTTGACGTTGCGGGTTCGTGACGTCAGGTAAAGAAAGCCAGTTATGGCCGACGACGTAAACTATGACTACAAATCGTAGCTACATGCGTTTTGCAATTAGCAACTATAATTGTTAAGCTTCTTTAACAGACAAATCATTGGGCGCCTTCGTTAGCGTTTGGTGGTGTGCGTATGAGTGATTTACCATCAGCATTGCTCAAATAAACACGTAAATGACCGTTATATCTGGTTGTGAAATAAGTGCATTGGCATCGCATGACGATTTGCTTAGCAAGGGAAGTATTATATCGACTGTAACTGGGCTGGTTTTGAAATTTCTTACAGAGAAGGTGTTGTGTCCCAGTAATTTGCTTTAAAATAACACTAAATTATTTTTTAGACCAAAGCGGGCGTAGTGTTCTAGCTTAGACAGACTGTACTACCTCAAGTACCTCTGCCGAATTTAAAAAATGCACCTACCTTCAGCGGCTCGGTGCGCCCGGCACACCGACACTGTGTAAAACGGTATAAGGGGTTTCAGATGTATGTATGTACTTCAAATTCAAATTAAAATAGCAGGAAGATTATTTAGTTATTTTCTTTTGGGTGCCATTGCCATAACGAGGATATAATAGCGAAGATTAATTCCAGAACCAACACTTTGATTAAAATTTCTTGTGGTAAAGTAAATAATAATCGAACGCGCAAAAGCGATATGGGTAGAAAATCAAAATCGTTAACAAATAAATAAACAAAATTTAGAGTTTTGTATTTTATAGAGTAAAATTCAAATTTTATGGCGAAACGCGAAAGCATAGGAATAAGTTGTCAGTGTCAGTTAAAACGTAAGCGTCGAAGTAGGAGGGATAAATTATAATTTATTAATTTTGTAATTTCATCCTACACTACTATTATTAAAGTCAGATTAACTTGGATCACTGAAATCGCCATTACAAATGAGCAAAATTTTATAGACAGGCGAATTTCCTGTGCTGATGTCACGCCGGGGAGCTGCGGCCTTAGTCTTTATATGTGGTATTGACACACACGGAATCGTTCATACACGATCTTTGCCATTCGCGTCTATTTGATCTTTGGCGCTGCAATACAATGTTTACAAGTGGATGAATACAGTGTGGTATAACATTAGATTTTAATTAAAAATTTACAGTACCCCACTCAAGAGAAGCGCCCTTCGGTGCTTTCCAAGAATACTTCGACACTCAGCATCACTCCGTTTCGCTAGTACAATGAAATGTTATGAACCAGTTATTTATCATAAAAATCTGGTGCAATACACTCACACAACTTCCGTTTACAGTGATCTTATAATTAGCCAAAAATTTGATTTTTAATTTTTAAGCATTTGTCAAACATTTTCACAAATTACAAATTCTACAAAATAGAGCGTCAGTTGAAAAACAAACTTTCTCTAGAATTTTAAGCTGAATTCAAAAATGTAATAATTTATCGGGTGTTCTATTTAATGTAGGAGTTAATAAAAAAAATTTAAAAAAAACAAAAGAAACCCATTTCAGAAGTGGAAAATCACCTATCTCACACCAATACACATTAAAAATTTAATAAACATGTACAGTTTGAAAAAAATCATTAGAGTCGTTTTTAAAAAATCGAAAAAACTGAAAAGTCACAAGAGTAAACACCTACTTTCGGTTATGCGATTTTCTTCAAAAGCTTGCTGTCGCATCTACATAGTACACAAAACGTATATATGAAGTTTCAACGCCATACCTCTTTTCGTCTTTGAGATATTCTGTTCAAAGGCAGACACACAGACACACAGACTAATGAACAAAAATATGTTTTTTGGGTTCAGGGGACTCTAAAACGTGAAGATCTGTTGAAAACTGAATTTCGAATATTTTGGGGTGAATCCAGTACTTCCTTTATCGTAAAAGAAAGTTAAAATTGTCAAACGCACTTCACTCCGCTTTACAGTATATTGTTATTAAAACTATTGATACGCGCCCTTCGGTGCTTTCCAAGAATACTTCGGCACTTTATATTTGCGTTTATTATCAAATTGAATGTGTTATTAATGAGCGTATCTAATAAATCAGTTGAATGCTGTAAAAATATGCTGGTCGTTATATCATGTAAAAAATAAAAAACAAAAATTTATTTTAATGCTTAACCAAAATGAATTTATTAATTATTTCATTCCAATCAAATTTTAACAAAAACAAAAAATAAATTCATGAAATTAACTTAAATACTAAAAATTGGCAAATCTGATCAATTAAACTTTGTCTGTGTTGTGCTGTGTGCGATTCTTAAGAAACCGTTATAACAAAATAGCTATTTATGCAACAAGTGCTAAAAGTCGACGTTTATGCGCGAGACATGAAAATTGTGAACCGAAGCCGAAGGCTGAGTTTCATAACACGTCTCGCGCATAAACGACTTTTAGCACGCGTTGCATATAATATTTTATCTACGACCTTAATTTTACCGTTATTAATCCATAAATATCGATTTAAGAAAGGTTCGCATCTGCGACACTTTTAATTTATGTCATAATGAACAGTAGGCCACATGGCGCGGGCGATTGTTTGGCTACGCCCGTGCTGTCAAGGTGAGTTATGAAATGTAATTATTGATACTCCACATATGACTGTATTCATTACATAACGCTTTAATTATTTCAAAAACGCTTTACCTGTAACGCAAGAAGCAACTAGAATAGCTTTACAACTTCACTTGCAGTTCGAAATTGTAGTTTTATAACCTCACTTCACTTTTAGCCCGTGTGCTAAAAGTAAACAGCTGATTTCTTTAAACACGGTAAACTATAAAACGTCACTTTTAGTGAAACAAGCTAGCGCTAAAAGGCCTACTTTTAGTAGTGGTCGTAGATAAAATATTTTATCTACGACCTTAATTTTACCGTTATTAATCCATAAATATCGATTTAAGAAAGGTTCGCATCTGCGACACTTTTAATTTATGTCATAATGAACAGTAGGCCACAAGGCGCGGGCGATTGTTTGGCCACGCCCGTGCTGTCAAGGTGAGTTATGAAATGTAATTATTGATACTCCACATATGACTGTATTCATTACATAACGCTTTAATTATTTCAAAAACGCTTTACCTGTAACGCAAGAAGCAACTAGAATAGCTTTACAACTTCACTTGCAGTTCGAAATTGTAGTTTTATAACCTTACTTCACTTTTAGCCCGTGTGCTAAAAGTAAACAGCTGATTTCTTTAAACACGGTAAACTATAAAACGTCACTTTTAGTGAAACAAGCTAGCGCTAAAAGGCTTACTTTTAGTAGTGGTCGTAGATAAAGATCTTTGTTTAGTTTAATTAAATTATTTTTTTTCTTGTAATCATCATCATCATCATCAGTGGATTTGCCCTATATATTTACATGTGATTATTATTAAGAAAAATAACAACCGGGCGTATACGGACATTTTGAGGACTGACCACTATTGTTTGGCTCATGGCACGTGGGTCACAGCCTTGCACGTGGGTCACACGTAGGAACTTAGAATAGGTTAACGGTCATTTTTTAATTGATGTCGGTATATCAAGACTTTGATTTTTATTTATATCGGTTTACCAAGGTTTTAGTGTTGTATGAAAAAGATCAGAAAGTGCCATATCTTTGGATTTTTGCTTTCGACCATACCTCAAAAGTTGATGTTGCCTTTATTTTAGGACGACCTATCGTATGAAAAAGATTCAAGACTTCAGGAAGGTTCTTGGCGACCAGAATTGTGTACACATACTAACATACGTACACCGCACAGCACGTTTAGGCACCCCCAATACGAGGGAGGGATCTAGTGGGCTGGGGTCTTCACCAAAAGATCCGCACAGCCGAGACGGAGATTTGGTATAGCGGGTTCATTAGTCGGTTGACACGAAATTTTAGAGATATTTAACTCAGATTCGTTTTCGATATGAGGGAATTTCAATACTTCTTACATTTCGTGTCGAAGTAATACATCATAGATCAGGATGAAATAGATATATTGGGAAAAATTGATGTATGCGTTTTTTATATTATCAGATTGGTACATTTGGTCCAAAAACCAAATATTTTGCGTCCGGTTTGGGTGAGGACCAGACAGTGATTTTTATGTTATTTACCTCACAACTACTAAAGCAAACATTTTTATGCTACTTCCTGTCATTATTTTTGGGAATTTCTCTTAAGATAAATGAACTCGCAAGTATTTATACATACACACATAATCTGTAACCCCTTATACTGTTTACACAGTGTCGGGGTGCAGGGTGCACCGAGCCGCTGAGGGTATAAGCATTATTGAATTCGGCGGAGGCAAGGGCGTAGCCAGGGTTCTAGTTAGAGAGGGGCAAACATTTATATACATAATTAACTATTATTGTTACATATTAATGTTGTTTACTTTTTACAATCAGCAAAAAATTATAATTTAAATTAACTTTAGATTTCGCAAACATTTTTAAAACTTTATCTTTTAGTTCCCCATTTCTTTCCAATATATTTTTTTGTGTACACTCAACATACATAGTTTAGTAAATCGGTTTTCTGATATTGTAGATCGCAACCAGATTTTCACTCTACGTAAAGCACTAAAGGACCTTTCAATGGTGCCTATTTTATTTTCCGCTAGTTCCAACTCTTGCAGTTCTTCTTTTCTAAGCGTTTATTCTGCCAGGGATTGTACCACAGTTCCGCTTGATTGTAAGACTTACTCAAATTATAGCAGGTAATCCAAAAATCTTTCGGTATTTTTTTAAGTTTTCAAATATCATGTTTGTTTTCCAACTCTTTTTTCGAAACAGAACGCGCACATACACACTGAAATATTGGAAGTGAATAACATGCGATCATTCAGCGTTATTGTGCATTTTCGACTACAACCAGATTATTCCACATATATTGATTAAGGGAAAAATGTGAGTGAAGGTTTTTGCTACTGTGCCATGAATATTATCATGCAAGCGCATCATATACATTCATTAATTGGCACTCACTGAATTTGGTTTTTTTCAAAATAACAGTATTTTTATGTATTATTTTCTTATAATTTGCAAAGCACGCTATTGCCACGAACATTGTTTAAAACCATTGGCGGCTATCACATTGTTCAGTTCATTGCACACATTTTTTGACACTGACATTTACATCACAAGCTGCACTTCTCCCAGAACTAAATAACCTTCCTGTTGCAACCTGTACAGCTCGAAGATATAGTATATAATGGATTGAGTCGTACGAGTTCTTTTTTTATCATTTGTTTTTAATTAAATTTAGAAGTATAACCTATTATAAATCAACGTCTTTTGCTGTTTAATTTTTTTAGGGGTGGGCAAATGCCCATCCATGCCTCCCCCTGGCTACGCCCTTGGGCGGAGTTACTTAAGGTAGTGGGGCCTGTCTGAGCTAGAACACTACGCTCTCTAGATGTTCACCCATCCAAGTACTGACCAAGCAGACTGGAACTTTTACAAACGCCGTGAGATATGTAACACCACTCAGCCGTACTACCGGCCGCTGGGCCGCAAGTATTTATACTACCCATATATTTAATAGCCGACAGTACGGCTGAGTGGTGTTGCACATCTTATTGCAGTTGTAAAAGTTAAGCGCCAGTCTGCTTGGTCAGTACTTGGTTGGGTGGCCATCTGGAGAGCGGGCGTAGTGTTCTAGCCAGACAGGCTCTACTACCTCAAGTAAAGTAAGTTTTTTTCTATAATAACTGTCAAAGTGTTACAATGTTGGTAGATATGTGATTAAAACGCTAGGAAATTTTTATACCTCGTGTTGGTAGAACTTTTTCAAAATTATGGTTATGTGTCAATTTTGAATGTCAAAATTTATCATTCTTTCAATTTGTCGTTTAATTACAATTACCCTTAATTTTGAAACATGTATTTTGTTTATTTTCAAATATTGTAAGTTTAATAATTAATGGTAAAATTGCAATGTTTTACTATGCTGTTCGTTTTACCCACTATTATGACATATCTGTCAAAATGACAATAATCTTTTTAGTTGAAAAAAAATAACTAAAAATCTATGTATCAAAACTAGGGACCCTGCAGGAATGTAACGTATCGCCTAGACAGTTGACCTTGAAAATTATTATAGAAAAAAAAAATGTACTTTACTTCCGCCGAATTTAAAAATGCACACACCCTCAGCGGCTCGGTGCGCCTGGCACCCCGACACTGTGTAAACGGTATAAGCGGTTACAGATTATGTATGTATGTATACTACCTAAATATTAAGAAAATGCAAGTATAATGCGACTCATTACTTCCGTTGCACTTTCTCCGCAATATGATCTTCAACTCCGCAATGTAGAAGTCTAAAAATCTAAAGATAATAGTGTAGGAACTCGAATTAGTAGTATGTAAATTGCCGAGTATGTAATAAGTTTAATGTGGAGGTTGGCGGCGAAGTGAGCAAGCGCCATCTAGGCATTTGTTTTGCACTATTAATATTATCGAACGTTGAACGTAACATGGCGGTTTAGTTGACTGAATTTGACGATTATTTTTATAAATAATTGGTCGTTGTAAAGAATTACCGGATTCAGCGTTGGAAACTTTATATAATCTTGTTTATTCTTGTAGTGCCCTGGTAGTATAAGATGGAACCAGTGTACGTATATTACCATAAAACCCTTATGTTATCTCGCCTCCAGAATAACCTACAAATTTATCGTTTCAGGTCGTCGGGAGATTCAGATGCCGTCGAAATAGTAACAGAAAGCCCAAAAGGCGTCGCCGTCGCGAAAAGAAAGCACAAAAAGGACCACAAGCACGGTCATAAGCACAAAAAGCACGCGACAGACAAAGTAAAAAAGCATAAGAAGCACAAAAAGCATAAGCGAAAACACACTGAAGAGTCTGACGACAATGCCGCCTCCAAGAGCGATAAATATGATCGGTATACCCCAGAAATATGCTCCAAAAAAATTGAAGTATCTAAAGTTAGTAGTAATCATGTTGCTAATGGTAAATCTTATTCAGGCGTAAGCTCCCAGGAAAAAGCTCCTCAGACAGAAACCGATGAGGTTGTCAATTACGTGTCTGCAGGCCTGTCGGCCACCCACTCACTCGAGGTGATCTCTTCTGAGAGCGACAATGAAGAGCCTCCCGAGGCTGAATGCGACAGCGATGCAATCGACGTCGCTGTCATCGAAGCTGATATGGACTTGGAGGAACTCATGCGGCAGAAGGAATTGCTGCAGGCAGAAATTGCTAGAGCTAGTTCAGAAATTATCAGCCCGGCTCCAAACGCTACCCAGAATGCGGAAACTGATGGAAAAACGACGGACGAGGTTATATTGCTGGATGATTCCAGCAATGACGACGAAGTTGAGGTTAGGCGCAAGCTAAAGCGGCCGAAAAGCAGGGAACGCAAGGTAATAATAAGCCACGAAGAGATAAAAAGGCGCCGCACACACAGCAGGGAGAGGAACTATAAAGATCGCAGGTCGCGAGAGCGTGATTACAGAGTACGAGACGGCGATTTGAAGGCGAAGGAACGTAAGAACGAAATTTTAAAAGGCAAGGATTTCCACAGGTCGACTGATAACAGCAGAATACGTGACAGAAATATCACTAAGTACAAGGACATGATGAAAGAGAAGAACTCCTATAGGGATCGATCGTGGGATCGAAGGGATAGGGACAGGATGCGAGACGGAAAGAGGTCTCGCTCCAGGGAATTTGACAGGAGGCGGTTGCGGGAACATTCAAAGGACAGAGGGTATGGGGATCGCAGTCGTGATAGGTACAGGGATAGGCGGGATAGAGACAAATTTAGAAGTAACGACAAATCCAGGAAGCATGAAAAGCAGGACAAATTCAAAGACTCTTTGAGTGAGGGTTTGCATAAGGAAGTAAGTAGCAGCGAGAGCGAAATAGATTTGGATATTGACATGAAGGATGATGAGGAGGACGAAGAGCAAATTATCGAAAAGAGGAGAAAGCAGCGCGAAGAACTATTAAAAGTGAGTTGGTTAATGTGTTGCTTCGTTGCTTGTACAGGGTGTTTCAATACTTATTACAATCCTTGTAGTGCTGCAGGACATATAACAATGAATACAAAGCAAAATGTTTGCTTTTTATTCTCATTCATTTCATTAACACTTCTACGTCAAGAACATTTCGAATAAACTGCAAAAAGACATTCTTGCAAACTGTTATTTATCAATTAATTACTACTGAGTAGGACATAGAAAACAACAAATTACTGTAACAATGCTAAATAACATTCTCAGCTGATAATTTTTGAAATGGTAATTACCGTCGGTGTGTAAAAAAATCTGCTTTGGTAAATATTGAAGCACCCTGTGTATTGCTTTGCTCTTTACCAACTGTAAACAACTTCATTTGAATGTAAAATGATGCAATCAGTCTAACTTAAGCATACAGTAAGTAGGTGTGTCTTTCATGATGTAAACCGTATTTATTAGAGTTTCACTTGTTTGTTTATTAATCAGAACTGTTTTACTGTTAGATGTCGATGCTACTGTTTAATGAAATACTAATAGGCTGAGCAATCTGGATTAGCCAAACTAGAGTCCTTATTTTGTGGTTCAAATGGCAACGACAATTACTGGCCTTAGCTAGTTTATTACTTTCATAAACAATAGAAAAAAGTATCCGCTCAGAATCTAAAATAACTAAACCATCTTGTGTTTATTGCACTGTTCTGAAGAATTACCGCTCACGGGATGGATATTTTTTTAGTATTATTATTTATAATTAGATTTTAATATCTCAAAATATAAAGTTTGAGGAGATTAGATAGAAATTAAAGAATTGAAATTGGTTTTATCTTATTCTATTTATGGCTTCATAAATGAAAAAACATTAAATCATCTACGGTTGGAACCTCTTGTAATATGTTATTTTGTGGTTGCATTAGCTTGTCTTACATTCAGTAAACCTTAAATTGCCCTCGTAATTAAATGAATTTAGTATAACAATAGCACTTACTTAAGTAGCACAGGATCAATTAGTAATCCAGATTTAAGGCGTTTTGTTTACTTCGTAACCTGTAATGTGTCAATCACAGAACCATACCTGTGTGTGTCAATTCCTACCAGAAGTGTCACATGTACCACTCACGTGAATTTTAATTGTAATTTTGGGACTTGCAAGGCACCTTGCATGAGAATATAATTTGATTTTGGTTTTCACGTCAGATTAGTGAACCCAACTTATGATTAATCCCGCACTTGCAAGAATTTGCTTAAATACTTACTATTATGGAACACATTGAAACTGATGCGACTTAAATCAACTATATTCCGCGTTAGGAAGCGCCTTATAATCAGAACAAGATCTTGAGTCTGTGAGAGCGATATGATAATTACTATCAACATCTAAATGCTCTTGCATTAGGGGGTTTAGGGTTGAATTCAGCGTGACACCCAAGATTTAATCTGTAATAATTTTGTTGTGGTCATACGTGCTACTGACAACCTTCTGGTAATGCAAATTGCCAATTTGACAGTTAATTTGTAATTTCTTTATTTACATTTAAAATTCTTACATCAATTAATTAAATTATATATAAATATTACATTCACACTTTAATTAATTAAATTGTAAATATTTTGGTGAGTTTCTAAACTACTCTGTGATATTGTACCTGTGTTATTGACGCTGATTATTTATGATTTAATTACATCTGGTTTGCTGTGTTTGTTTATTTTTTATTGTTGTGTATGTACATGGCCGTTACATTTATTGTCTTTCAGGATTGGTTAGTAGCACCTATCATCATGTATCTTTTTGATTAGCAAAGTGCCGGGTTACCTGCTACTTGGCGCCCATATTATTTTTATACATTTATTGTCTTTCAGGATTGGTTAGTAGCACCTATCATCATGTATCTTTTTGATTAGCAAAGTGCCGGGTTACCTGCTACTTGGCGCCCATATTATTTTTTTTATTTACATCTTAAGATTCGAGTCTTTTGATTACTATGCTCTACGACTATCTGAATATTACTCTTCACAACATTTTTTATTTCCTACAAGCATTGATTTTTTAAATACATATTTTGTATCGTCAGACAAAATTTGTTATTTTTTGTAAGTGTGTCATCTATAAAACAGCACACGTATAGCCCCTCTGCTGGAAGAAAACCTGGCAATCGTTTCCGTTAATCTCAATAGTTTTTACCGTAATCAATTATTTTCTGGCTACTTTTCAATGCCTTTTCTGACAGATCTACAGATTCTTCTGTACCGTTTGCTGTATTTTCCAGTAGTTTTAGCACTACGACCTGTAGATCGAGTTGCAAGTGTTGAATAATTTAAAATAGAATTTATGTTCCTTCTCCCAGACACTGATTTTATCAATTTTTCATGGGGTTTTAAATGTCTATAAAAATTTACAGCAATCCATCGTTTTGTACCACTAGGAGACTTACTCATCTTCTTTATCAAAATTTTTCCATTACACATGAAACATGTTACCACACATTCGAGTGTAAAGTAGATTGTTTCGCTCGTTTTTGTCAACGCAAAGTAGAGGTTTTCTGAGGAGAGAGCGCCAAAGTAATTTGCTGCTCGTTACTATGGAAGATAGTCTCAAAGAATTTTTTCTAAGTTAGTAAGAGTTCGACTTTAATTTCCTAACTGTTTTCCAAACTTTTATTTATGAAATGACATACTTTTCCACACCTTTTTTAAAATAGGAAATATTCTTCTTGTTTTCACAAACAATAAAAAATTAAGTGTTTATTGACGTGCAAAATTGACTCTTCTCTTATATTCCAGTCTGTCATATCGCAGACTCATGCACACAAATTTAGAAAAACACTGGCAGAATAACAGCCTGCAGGGAAACGGGGACTTTTTAATATAAGTAGTCCTGAAGGGCTCAAACACATACCTACAACAGTCAGGAACAGGGCATTCTTTAACAAAAATTTTACATCAGGGCGAGTCAGAAGATGCAAGTGACATGAGCTAGAACGCCCACCACAGGAGTTTTTTTTTCTATCAAGGAGCATAGCCAATAGCTTTTCTACCTTGCGATCTCTTAAATTGAAGCGTTTTTGACATGTTTTCCATAACATATTTTTAACTATTGGTTGAAAATGGAGCAGGCGATTAATTCGGCAATGTGATTGGCTGAAGCGCTACTGGGATGAGACGTGACTGATTTTGCCCAAGTTTGATAGAAGGGGTTTTCTGCACAACTCATACATTTTATGGCTCATATATCAGCCGTGAAATGACGTTTACTGCCTTTTTAATGCCCTAACAAGCGTTTGGCATCCAATTCCCGACAAAGAGACTGCCGTATGAGCTACATGCAGCTGCGACCATGGGACTGTACTTATTCGAAGGCGGCTCGGCTCTGCCCATGCGTGCCCGTCTGCTTGATTAATTATGCGACTTTGGTTATCAAAGAATAGGCTGCTAAAACACGTGGCTGTGGTTGGGAACATGATGTCTGCAGCTGCAGGAGTTTTTGCTAGCGTGTGCTAGCCCGGAACATTATATAACATTTGTATTCGCTTTTGTCATGTTTAAAATACTTGGCCTGGGTTTAATTTAATCCTGTTCTATTTGCCTGTGTTCACACAGGCTTTGCTATTAACTATTTTTTTCTTACGGTTTATTTTTTTATTACACCATCTAGTGCTATATTAAATAGATTCGCTAACAACGTATCTCCCTGTCTTACTCCTGTGTTGATTATGAAACTATCTGTCTTCTTTGCTATGGTCACAGAATAATAATAACCAGAAGGATATCTTCTACAAAACCGCATTGATGTCGACGCCGACAACGGGTGACCTCAAACCTTTGTATTCCATGGGCTCTCCCCAAAGCCGCTAGCTACACTGGCCGTTTCGGGGTAGAATTTCAGGGTAGAAACGTCTCAAGGCTATGCGGGGCCGGCGGTCAGGTAATACGAGATATCCTTCTGGTTATTATTATTCTGTGCTATGGTTCTGACTCTAGCTCTTGTGTTCATAAGTGTTGTTTTGATTAATCTTAGTAGTTTTTGAGGGATCTCGCTGCAATTAAGTATTTATAATCTCATTTTTTATGTATTGGTAACATTATACTCTCGTTCCATTCATTAAGTTTTTTTTTATTTACCCATGCTTCCTTTACTAACTTATCTACATATTTTGATCATTTTGCTCTTCACTGTATTCCATCATTCCCTGGTGAATTGACATTTTTCTGCTCGCTTATGATTGTCCTAGTTTCTAGTGTGAAGTTTTCTCCTCTATTCTTTTGTTTCGGTGTCTGATTTGTAATGTGGCTTTTTCCCGTGCTTTATACTCTACTGTACTATGCATTTATTATGCCCTTTGTTTACTAGTTTACTCAATCGTAGAAGTACAAGACCCACTCTTATCTCAGTATGGCTAAGGCTGTCAATATTACTTTTGTAGGCCTGCTCGTGATCACCTATAATGCTGTAATTATATGTGCAAACACTGCCAGAAATGAAAATCAAACATTTTCTTGTGTGCTGAGGCACTTTTTGCACAAGAAGTTAAATTATATAAAAGTTAGACCATATTATAAGATATTTATTAGAAACGGATGCTTTGATAACAACTGCATCCACCAGATACCGTGCAGTTCATTTTATAAGTTTAAAAATTTTTTGTAGCGATTGGGGGCGCAAAGTGAAGACTCCAACACGGCCACATCAGTGGCGACGCCTGTAGTCGAGCCTGAAAAGGAAGAGCCCGAACCGCCGCCACTCGAGCCAGAACCAGAACCGCAGCCGCCTGCAACAGAACACCAAAATGACACTATTACTGAAAACAATGAGGAAGAGTCGTTAACGCCCCCCTTGTTACCCAATATGAAAATCAAAGTGCCGCCGGAGGTTAAGCCCGCGGACGTCAAAATAAAGAGGCCCGACTGGGACATGTTCGCCGATGAGCATTCATTCAAAAAGGAGGTCAATGTAAGTGTATTATAATCGTACGACCTCATACAAAACCCTGTTTTTCAGTCTCCGAACACCATAGTCCGGAAAGGCACTGAAATTGAAAATCCGGCCCTTACAGACAATTGGGACGATGCCGAAGGTTACTACAGGGTGCGGATAGGGGAAACCCTGGACTCGCGATATGTTGTATACGGTTACACTGGGCAAGGTGTTTTTAGTAATGTAATAGTTGCGAGAGATCAGGCGAGAGGCAGCCAAGAAGTAGCTGTTAAGATTATCCGTAATAACGAAATAATGTTAGTGTTTTTCTAATGAGAGTTCTTGATGAAGGTCTAAATTTGTTTGTTTTTAGGCACAAAACCGGATTGAAAGAATTGGAAATTTTAAAGAAGTTGAACGATACCGACCCAGAGGACAGACTGCATTGTTTGAGGTTATTTAGGCACTTCTTCCATAAACAGCATCTGTGTTTGGTTTTCGAGCCCTTGTCAATGAATCTGAGGGAGGTTTTAAAAAAGTATGGTAAAGATGTAGGGCTACATATCAAAGCTGTACGAAGCTACACGCAGCAGCTATTGCTCGCACTTAAGCTTATGAAGAAGACCGGCATCTTGCATGCAGGTAAGATTCTTGAATTTAAAATTATTCAAGCTGTTTTGAATTCAAATTTTTCGAATGTATTTCATGATTGTAGTTATTCAAATTGAACAAAATGTGAATGTTGCAGTTATTAACGATGTTAGGACTTTTTGAAATTGCTGTTTGCTATTAAATTGTATGGTGGGATTCACTTTTTTAAATGTGCACGTTTCTATCTGTTCAATGAGCATCCAATTGCACTGCCCAAATAACTGCAGAATAGAATTTAATTCTGTGTCCTTCCCATTCGCCGGAATTCGTTTCACCAGATAATTATTTCGCCGGGATTGCAAGGTGTGTGTCATATAACGAAATTCGGCAAAGTACTGTGTCTCGTTCTAGCCTGTTTAGGTTAGTTGCAGTCTTTGATAATTTTTTATTCACTACCACGGCCGGTGTTGTCTCCACGATCAGCATAGTGACCTCAATCTAGATATCCGGCGAAATGTGTTCCGGTCAAAAGACTTGCGACGAATTGAATTCCGGCGTGACGGATTCTAACACACAACTTGTTTTAAAAATCATTTTACTACGTAAATTATAATTAATAAAATAGCATAAATTGTATTTTAGCCAAGTTGACTTCACCGGTCAACTTTGCCCTATTTTACGGTACTGGGCATTGCGTAAACCTATTTTTTCTGCCAAATTGGTAGATATTATAGAATTTAGCAATATATCGTATTTATCTCACAAGTGTGGTTTCTAAATAGCCACATCTCGTATAGAATTATACTGTAAAAAGGTACAGTCTGCAAGTATTAAAATTAAATTTTTGGTAATGTTTTGTAAAGAGATCTCAACACATCAACTTTTGTTTTAAAAATACATCTTTCATTGTATTTTTTACTTCAGATGTAGCCCAGGCATAATAGATATCTACCTCAAATAAAAATATTATTATTCTTGCTAGAAGACAGGCAGCATTAAGCTGTTGACGTCTTCTTTTAACAAACGGTACCAAGTAGGCATGTTTTTAACAATATCACCGTAAACTAAAATTAAATACAAGATAATATCACAAATAAAATAAAAATGAGATTATTCTAATTGACACAAAATATCTAAGAAATAACAAAAAAAACCACATTTATATAGTGTGAGTTTGAAATTAGAATGGCAAAAGGTTAAATTAATAAATAAAATTGATCCAAATGGCACAAGATATTGCGATGGCTAAAATTATTAGCATGATATAAACGGTCTGTGCGAAGTAAAGCCAAACCCATTTGAATAAAACTGGTACAGAAAGGTTCGAAATATGTTCAGTCTAAAAGAAGCGTAGAAATTAAAGTAATTAACGTGGACAATATTATGAGCATTTTAAAATAAGAGGTAAGAATAAAAAGATCATAGATGGACTGTGCAGAATGCATAAACCAGGCAAACAAAGAAATTACTACCTGCTACAGCAAGACGTGAGAATTGAGGAAAAGGAAGCAGCTTTAGTAGAAATTGCAGAAAAGAAAACGACAGGATATGAAGCAAGAGTGATGTGAAAACTAATCAGTGTAGTGGCGGATTGAACAATCAGTGAAATTAAAAACAAACTAAGTGGCGCAATAAGACAGTGAAAAATCCGAAATTCAAAGGACAATTATTTTAGTATTAAGGTTTTGTAAATATTTATAACTTAAGTTCAATTTAATTGTAAAAGTAATATTATTGTACTTGGTTGATTTCCTGTTTTTTTAATTGTTAGATAGTGTTCTGTTTATAACGGGGGCATTAAAAACATAGCAAGGAAGGCTAACTCCGGAGATCTTAGAACCAGAGATTTTTGTGCGATGGTCACTCGAGATATTCAAAACGCCTTTAATAGTGCGCCGTGGACAGGGATAGTAAGCGACCTGAAAGAACGAGAGATATCCACATATCTAATAAAGCTGATATGCAGCTACTTTACAAACAGGAAGATACTAATCAGACAAAAGCATGAAATTGAAGTAACATGCGGGGTTACACAGGGGTCCATAATTGGACCTCTGCTGTGGAACACGTACTACGATACCATCCTGAAGCTGGAAATGCCGCAAGGAGTACACTTGGTGGATGACCTGGCCATAGTGGCATGTGGAAGAACCGGAGAAACAGTAGAGTACAGGTTAAATACTGCAATATTGAGAATCCGGGATGAAATGAGGCGAAAGAAGCTACAAATGGCGCCCCATAAGACCGAAGTGGTTATATTGGCAGGACGGTACACGCTAAGAGAACTGACAATTGGAGTGAGCGGAATGGAAGTCAAGACGATTAAGGCTCTGAAATACCTGGGGGTGCGCTTTGATCACAATATGAAAATGACAAACCACATTGAGACCGTAGCTAAGAAGGCAGAAGAAACAGCCAAACAACTTTCTAGAATCATGCCTAATCTAGGAGGGGCGAGGACTAGTAGGAGAAGGATACTGGCATCAATAATATATTCCATAATATTGTACGGAGCACCTATCTGGAGTGAAGCAATACGCTTTAAAGAATACAAGGAAATGTTGGAAAGGGTACAAAGAAGAACACTGTTAAGGATATGTAGTGCATATTGCACGACGTCCACACAGGCACTGCAAGTAATCGCTGGGGTTCCACCCATCGATCTTATGGTTGATGAAAGATGTCGAATGCATAATGAAATGGAGGGGCAGATAATGAAGGAACTCAAAGAAGAGACAATGAGGAAATGGCAGGAGAGATGGGAAAGAACTCAAGGCAAGGCAGAGTGAACCAAAAAACTCATACCGGATTTACGGGTGTGGAAAAACAGGAATCACGGTGAAGTCGATTACTTCACTACACAGGTGCTGTGAGGACACGGATGTTTTGCTGCATACTTAAAAAGATTTAAAATACAAGAGCTAGATAACTGCATTTACTGCGATGAGACAGATACCGTTGAGCACACGGTTTTTCACTGTCCGAGATGGATAAGAGAAAGAACGGAAATACAAACAGCCATAGGAGAAGCACTATCGAGCGAAAACCTAACAGTAAAAATGCTAAGAAGCAAGGCAGACTGGGAGGTAATATCAAGTGGCATAAAGAACATTATAGGCCAAAAGGAAAAAGAAGAGAGGAATCGACAGCAAGGAAATAGAACTTAGTGATAAGGTTGTAATAGTCCCCCCCTTGAAGTAATACAGATGTCTCCCAAGGGAAATAGGGAGGTTTCAGAGGGACCACTTGTTCCAGTTAGCCCACACGGCGCTGGCTGGGGGGGCATTAACATTTGAATAAATTCTTTAATGGACAGCCAGTTTTACTTTTCGGATAAATTAAGTTTTTATACAGTTAACATAAAATTAATTCAGTAAAACATATACCAAAGTGCTCAGAATTTTGAGGAGTACCAGCAAGAGTAAAGGTAGCAATTTCCACGTCGTGAAGTGATTTTTCTTCGGCTACCTCCATTGGACGGGAACGGCAACGAGGGAAGCTTCCGATTCAGCCAGTTTGGAGTACTGCAGGGATTTTGGAGCTTATGCGAGGTGTGCCAGCGAGTCAGCCCAGTGGATACGAGCCACATCAACCAGCCCAGCATCCTGGGGCCCATCTTACACAGCAGGCAGCGCAGAGTGGATCCGAGGTACCAGCCGATCTAAGAAATTTTAAGGTTGGTGGGTAAAAGCAAATAACCGGAGCTAAAGGCTTGAAAAGTATTACCATACCTAAAGGATGAATCAAGGAACCGAATCCCATTGAATTTCTTTGTCCATGAGCAACCATTTATCCAGGAATTGTATTTTTAATCATTTTGAGGTTAGAAAAAACAAATGCAGCTAGGCATATAGCACATACAAATTAGGCGAGGTTTTTAGCCTGAAACAAATGAACCAGGTGACGCTGTTTTGAAGGCGCGATAATTTTAAAACTTACCGGAAAATTTGCTCATTAAATCCTTTTGAAACAAACACGCGAGCTGTCCGCATATTTCGAATTATTTTGGCCAGCTATTTGACAGAACAAGCAGCACTTGCGTGCTGCGTTCCAATTTCATTGCCACCCAGTGGTGTACGTTTATGTGACTGAAAATAAAACATTTTTATATAGTACAAAATGGAAAAAACAAAATTATCTGGCGGCAACTCACACTTTCACTATTATTTAGCACTGGCAATTAAAACTGTAGTTAACATTAACTATCTATTTTATTCTTGAAGTGATCAATGGTGGTAGAGTTAATGGTTTCTTGAGTCAAATTGTTCCAGTCTTCCACAACGCGATTACTAATAAAGTTGTTCCTGGGATTTAAGGAATATCGTCTCTTCCTTAACTTTAAGTGGTGCCCACGAAGATGGTTTGCTATAGTTGGCTCATACATCACTCTTAAGTCATTTCCACAAGTGTAGTGGTCCATTGCGAGAAGTTTGAAGGTTTCTATTAGGTCACCCCTTTTCCTACGTGATTCAAGAGTTGTTCTGTTGCTCTAATTTTGGGCACAAACTTTGTTTAGTACTCCAGGAGTGACCCTTTAAAAGTCCCGGCCCCTGGAGTGCCGGCATCGTATCAAGGAGGCCTTGGCATTAGTTAAAAAACATTTTTTTGTAAAATCGTATTAAAATAAGGTCATTTATGCATTCATTTGCGGGCGTAAATAGTGCCTTTTGCGCTCTAAGGCCTAAAAATAATTTGCGGGCGTAAATAGTGCCTTTTGCGCCCTAAGGCCTAAAAAACCAGCATCACATTCGCAACCAACAACAATTTGATTTTTGAGAACGAATCGTGCCATTTATTTTTTCAAAGCTTTAAGGTGGATTTTACAAAAAATCTTATTTGCATTTCGGGCGTGAACGGCGATTTTGGCCCTTTGGCGTTTTATAATCCTTCGGGCCTCGGGCTTATAATTTCGCCGCGGGCCAAAATCGCCTCCTTCACGCCTTTAATACAAAAATAGCTATCTATTGAGGTAAATTACCTTTGCTGTTTTGAAGACAGCACATCATTAAGAAAAGTTGTTCGTAGTGTAAAATCATGGCTCAATGCGAAGTTTCAGAAATATCGGTTGACGGGCTATAATTTTACATTCTAATAAACAATTTTTTATAATATTTTTCTGTAATATAAACCAATAAGGTAATTTACTGTGATTCTTTCTAATAAACACGTAGTTTCTGCTTCTTGCTTCAAAAAACTACGACACCAGCACCCCGAAGACGGGGTCTTTTAAAGGGTCGCTCCTAGGATACTAAGGAATGTTGGTACGAAAAATCAGGATAAAATTTTTTTAGATTTTCCTTAAAATTGGTCTATATGCCTGGGTCTTCTGTGCGGTATATCATCACTGATTTTTTATGGCAGCTCATAGTGTTGTAGCCTGTCTGGTTATTTTAATTTAATTTAGTCTAATTAAACTGTTTGCTACAAAATGCCGGGGTGAAACCGGCTTCCAGATAGCTCAGAAAACGCCAAAGTCCACTTATCAAACTCAAGCTTATTACCAGAGTCTGTCAAATGCCATTTTGCCATGTTTCTTACTGTAGGTCCCTTTAGGGCCAGATTTCGTATTTAGGCATTTCACGTAGTAAGGGGTGAAATGAACCACATTTGTTGGTGCCATAAATGCTATAAAATGCCATATTTTAATGCTATATTTCAATCAAAATCAATATTATGTGGCTAATTCACAACAAATTTAAAAATAAACATGCAGAAGTTTTGGTGAGTGCCAGGTACTAAGGTCGATGACCCGCAACAATGGCTAGGCACTACTGGAAAAATAATGCAGGAAAAAATGAGTGCCATTCTCAAAAGAAACACAGGATGGCTTCCTATGCAGCAATTATTGAAGATGCTGAAAGCCGAAATTGGGAATTGTCCAACCGGGTGGGAACTTGCGGACGTCATGGCGTGCAAGTATGCGCCGATGATCTCATGTGAGGTCGAAAGAGGTTTCTCAAAACTGAAGTGTTTACCAATGATAGGTGTTTAAATTTCTCTATGGATAGTGTAGCTTCTTATTTGATAATACCGGGTGACCATAAATGATAGTGATTTTTTCTTGGGTTGGCACTGTTAAAGTTGGTTACCCTGCGGTCAATTTTAAGTCTATGTCAAATTCGAGGTTAGCAGGTTAGGTTTTGTGTCAGTTTGTGTCAAAACTGACGGAAAACCTAACCTGCTAACCTCGAATTTGACATAGACTTAAAATTGTACCCATTTCTATCCTAACCATATTGTTGTTGATCTTTGTGACATCTTTTATTTTTAGGTCTATATGCAGGAAGTCTCTAATTACCTTTTCTGCTGCTTCTTTTATAATTCCCTTATCTTCTGTATCTATGGCCATCCCAGACATTATCATTTTATTTTTTCTTCTTTCTTTATCTATTATATCGAGTTCCTTTTGGAGTTTCTTGTTTTCCTGATGCACGGCATTTACTTTGTCTAACAAGAGCTCATTCTGCGTCTTCAAATTTTTTATGTCTTCTCGATCTGTCTTTTGCTCTTCCCTCAGTTCTCATAATTCCTTTCTCTTCTCCTTAATATCTTCTTTATTTTCTTTTTGATCTCTTTTAATGTCTTTAACGTCTAACATCAATTGTCTCCTTCAAGTCCTCCATATCTTCTTTATTTCCTTTCTTTTTTGTTGGGGTTCTTTTAGGTTTTAAGCTCTTATTAAAACATGAAATATTTTAATATATGAGCGTGTAATTATAAATTTGTCAGTTAATTGGTTTTGTAGTTCAAGGCAACTAAACTGTGATACTTTATTTGTAACTTAATAGTGACTATTTTTGCCAACCAATATCAAAATTTGTAAGAGTATTTAATAAAAAAAAGAAAGTTTTTTACTAAAAGATGACGAAGGTAGTATTCGATATTCTTATGCACTTAGTAACTTTCCAGTTGTATACATGAAATTTTTAAATGTTTTAATCTGTTTGTATTTGATGAATCAATTAACTCTAATGTAACTACTAACTTCAATTTACTAAGTAGACGTCGTGAATTCTTCACGGCGACGCGATGTTAATTATTAGTTTCCCTTCCAAAACCCACGACGGTTTTAATTCTTTTCTGTCGCGTTTTAAATGGCTGTTTCCCACGACCACTTGGACACGTGTTTCCCTTGGCTGAAATCATAAACTAATAAATCCCCAAAGTAATTTAGTCGGCTGTTTATCCCTCAAATTCGCCTAAGCCCCTGGCCATAAACCTAATATAGAAATTTTCAACTCTCGCACCTAGGCGCGCTCATCAGCTACAAAAGGAGTCGAACTACAAACTGGCAAAACAAACGAAAGCTTTTGTTGGGTGATGTAATTGTTACTTCATATCATACTTAGAATAGGGATTATTATTGTCCTAGAAATAAGATAGCTAAGATAAAATAAAATGTCTGTAATTACACTACCCTCACAGAATAAAAATAAAAAAAATTATATTTACAGACCTAACAAAGCGTGCAAACCTAGAAAGTTTGGCCTATCTGTTTGGGTTTCATTTCTCATCCATGGTTTCCATCCCACAGGTTGGTTTGTCAGCCAATCATTCTTGTCTGTTCATTGTTTTTTCTTAATGAAGTGCTGTGCTGGAGGTGCGATCTTTTTTCCCCTTCACCTTTTATCATGATCTTCAATAATTCTTCTCGTCTTAAGCATCTGTCCTATTAGTTATTTTGTTTTTTTTTGTTTCAACAGTCTTCTTTTTTCTTCAACCTTTAGGAGAACTTCATTGTTTGTTGTTCCATATGTTCAAGTAATTTTTAAGCTTTAAAAGCTACTTGTTTTCTCTTTTTGCTTTTTCAGTGTTCCAGGCCTCATTCCAACAATTGTCTTTACTTGCTCTTAAGATGTTACAATTTCATTAGTTTTTTGTCATAGGTTTTCTTATGTTTGTTTTCTTATATTTGTGCGTTTTATGTCATCTCCATTGTTGGTGTCTACTTCCTCTCTTGTAACGTTTGAAAATTAAATAGGTAACCAATGTAGACGAGTTTTTAACGAGGTTGGCAACTTCTTTCATTTCCATAGTGAATTAAGAGATACGAATTGAAAAATAACAAATGTAAACATCCATGTACAAAATCACTATTTAGCAAATTTTGCTAAGGGCTGACAACCAGTTTTGTTGGTGTTATGTAGGTACACAGAGTCATTACAGATTTTCCTGTGAGGCATACAGGATCATTCCTGAGGGAAAATGTAATATTTACTAACACATAATAAGTCGAAATGACATATTGGGGGGTAAGAATAATGCACAGATAGTCGTTAAGGTTCTATAACATATATTTTTCTACAGCTTTTTATAGTAGTCGAATACTTTCATATAATAGATGAATAACCTCTTTGTGAACAATTTGGTGTGATTAGAATTCGTCCTATATCCTGATAAGTAGCTAACGGAGATCTTATCAATTATTGTATGAGGCAAGATTTGAGCAATAAACATATTTTGTTACATTTGTCAGTTTCTATATGACATTCTATAATTGTGTTTCCTATCCTTATGTTCATATTTCCTTCACACTTCTTTCTACAAGCCATTACTTTCATTTTAGTTTATTTCCATTTTGTGCTTGTCTAGCAGTGTCTCTTCCATTTCATTAAGTGTTAAAGCTTTACCACTGCCTCTAATAAAGCCAATGTCCAAAGTTTAAGCAAAATAATTAAATTGGAGCCATACATCATGACAATTACATAAAAAGAAGTTTTTTTATAAATAAAAGTTGATGGATTGCAGAATTTTTTTCAAAACAATATTGGAGCAACTGTTTCAATTGCATAACTTACAGTTAAACTTAAATTAAGTAGTTCAATATTTTAAATATGTTAGTATCAGAGCTGGGCAGTATTTGTATTTGTAAATACTTTTTTTATTGAAGTATTTTGTAGTATTTAAATACTTTTTAATGGGCTGTATTTGTATTTGTAGGTGCAAAAACTTTACAAAGTATTTAGTATTTAAATACTTTTAGACTATTTAAATATTCTCAAATGATTACGTATTGGACATTTAAAATTATGCAAGAAGTATTTACTAGTTAGAAATATATTTCTTGGAGAAAGAAAAGTAATTAAATAGCTTTGAGAGTATTTAACTACTTTCATTTCTTAAAGAATGTATTTCTAACTAGTAAATACGTTTTGCATAATTTTAAGCGTCTTTTAGGTCATCGTTTGAGCTATTCTGGCATTATTAGGCATTATACGTTGGAATTTACACTACGAGTCTGTAATTCAAATTTTTAGCAAAAAATACTTATAAATTTTAGCAAAAAAATACTCATTTTATATAAAAAACTTTCAATTAACCAATATTGCTTGAATAAAAATGAAGTGGAGTATTTGACAGAATACGTTTCTAAGTCACTGGTTTTAGCATTAGATATTCTGAAAGGAAAAACTAATATATATGATGCCAACAATCGCCATTAAGAAAATTAATTTAGAAAAACTAAAAACAGAAAATCTCAAGTATTTTTCTTCTTCAAATATAAAAAATTTAACCTCGGATGCTAAATTTGAAGGACAACATTGTATTTGAACTGAAAAATTTAAATTGATCTTCAAATTTGTTATTAACTGAAGGCCTACAACTTATGGCAAAGATGTAAAGGAACTGTTATGTATATTGAGATGGTTTTAAGCCGATAACTTGGCTCTATTTGCAGTGCAAAATATTTAACCGATTCAGTAAAGCACAGAGTTAAGATATTTTATGAAACTGCAATTTAAAACAATAATAAAAGTGAGATGCGAGAAGTAGTAATTAAAAGGATAAAGGCACGCATAAGCAAAGCATATTTCAGAGGGTTGGAATTTGAAGTTGAATAAAGTAAGATAATTAATAATAGGTTTGTGCATATTTAACGCCAGACCAAACGAAAGTAATTGACACAAAAGGTTTGTTATGTGCAGACTAAATGAGCGAAATTATTAATAAAAGCAAAGGTCAGTGAATGGCAAGCAATCTGAAAGGTAAATGAGATCGGAATAAAGGAAGATAGAAAATTGCAAAGAGCAATCCCGAAATTAGGAAACCAAAAAGAAGGAAAACGAGCAACGTGTGTAAATGCGAACTCAATGTCCAGTGCATTAATAAAACAGAGTGAAAAAGCAGAGCAGTGAATTTTAAAACATTTGTGTGCGTGACGGAAGGAACAATGATAGTTATAAGCAAAGGACAATTTTTTTAGATTTCAGGAAATATCAATCTAAGATTTATGTAATCAAATTTTACTCCATTTGTGTATTTTGCTATCAAAACTAATTTTTAATTAACAAAAACTATCGCGGTAACATAGCAACGTGATGCTTTTTTGTTGTTAGGGGAGAACAATTGAAATAAAAATTAATAAATCTTGTCGAATTTGTGCTCTATTTTTAATTAACGTTTTTTATAAATAAAAAGTGTGTTAAACAAATAAAAGGTCTACCATTTTATTGACCAAGTATTCAGCCAGCTGCGGGAGTGTTTGTAGCCAGTTCCACTAGATAAAATTTAAATTTTTAAATTTGCCTCCAAGATTGGACATCAGCAGCCGATCAGCTGAAATTTCCCAGGGTTGTTTCCAGCACAATTAAGCAGCTGAACCCAGACGTCTGTACTGCAACGGGTCGGCAGGGTCTGCAAGAGCACCTAAAGCAACATCTGAACTTTATGAGGTACGATTGATCCGTAAATTGAGGGTCAGCATACGGAAAAGCAATTAAAATACAAGAGTAAACCTTGCTGAAGAGGCCTAGCGCATTTCCAAGGATCCAAATACTTCGGCAACTTCAAACGGCGTCATCAGTTTTTACGAAATTGGCGAATTTCAAGGACAAGAAACAAGTGAACGGTCGGCGTGGGTTCTACGTCAACCTAGAACAACGAAGGCAAGGGTTTTGTTGCCAAGCAGAATAATCAAATTATTTACTTGACGATTCCTTGTAAACTTCACATCTTTTTATAAATATTCAAAATCGCTGTTGCACTAGCGACATTTTGTGTCGGATTGTAAATTTTATGTCAGAACCGCGTATATGAGCTACTCAAGGACGAATAATCTAAAATAAACTACTAATTTGTAGGGATGTCGGCGGGTACCCGGGTACCCGGGTCGACCCGGGTAATAGTCGACCCGGGTCTACTTTCAGGACCCGGGTACCCGACTAGTAAATTATGTAATTTCCAAGAAGTCAGCCTTTTTCGGAGATGATAAAAATAATAGCAATAAGCGCTAGAAAAACATAACCATGCAGTAATAACAAGAATGGGATGGGGTGATCCCATACCACATAATGTTTTTTGTTTCATATAAGGAAGGCAATAAATCCGCTTCACGGAAATATTCAACCCGTCAATAGTACCATTAAATTGCGTCAGTATGGGATGAAGTAACATAAACATCCTGTGTGTGATGTTGATTGATGCTGCTACCAATTTCGGACAAAAAGTCACGTACTTGAATTTGGTAACACTTGGAAGTGTGAAAATGCTTACGAATAACAGACGACTTGCAGTTTGATTTTGAATTGGCGAGTAGGTACTATTTCAATTTAGTCAATTTGTAGTTACTTCAGATGTTCAGATGTACACTAACATTTTTGTTATATATTTCGGGTACCCGGGGGTACCCGGGTACTGCTTTCGGGTATCCGGGTTTGATCTTAGACCGGGTACGACATCCCTACTAATTTGTAAATATAGCCCATTTCAGAACCCAACCTGAGATATGCAGTTTTGTGTTTACCGAGAGCTAGCTTAAATAATATTGCAGTTAAATAAAATATAGAAAAAGGGGCATTCAACCATTTTATTATTACAACACTGAAACTGATTGAAGGCAATATGAATAACATTAATGTATATTACAGTTGCGTATCTTTTTAGATATAAAGCCAGACAACATCTTAGTGAACGAAAGTAAATTAGTGTTAAAGTTATGTGATTTTGGCTCTGCTTCATACGTGACAGACAACGAAATCACACCCTACTTGGTCTCTCGCTTCTACCGGTCCCCGGAGATCATTCTAGGCATTCCGTACGACTTCGCTATCGACACGTGGTCAGCAGCGTGCACCATATACGAACTGTACACCGGCAGAATAATGTTCTCGGGAAAGTCTAACAATCAGATGCTGAAGTTCTTCATGGATTTGAAGGGCAAATTCCCCAACAAGGTGATACGCAAGGGAGCTTTCAAAGACCAACATTTTGACAGTAATTGCAATTTTTTGTATCATGAAATTGATAAAGTCACTGAGCGGGTAAGTTAAATTTTATATAATTTTGTAGGAATTAAAATTTTCGAGTTGCAAATTGGCTGCGTCCAGGCTTCAGGGCTTCTCTATTAACTTTGAATAAAATTGGTTAGAATTTAAGGATTGTAGTCGAATTAAAACAGTTTTATTAACTGGAAGTCCTATTGCCTAAAAAATAAATTATCACTTTTTAAGCTTACAGCTTCACAGTGAAAAGTGAGAACAATACGGGACTAACCGTCTTTTTTTAACCAGGAAAAAATCGTAGTTATGACGGTGGTGAAAGCCTCGAGAGACCTCCAGGCGGAGCTGGTAGCAGGCCAAGCTCTCCCACCCGACCAGCTACGAAAAGTCACCCAGCTCAAGGACTTTCTGGAAAAGGCGCTGGCAATCGACCCGGCCAAGCGCATCAGCCTCAACAACTCTCTGACACACCCCTTCATCCAGGACCGAATCTGAGCTTGGTTTAGAGGTAAAATGACGGGGACACTCGACCGAAGTCTTAATTTAAATTTAGTTGACATGCCATCGTGGTGGATTCAATTATTTCCCAAATTACGAGGACACTGTGTTAGAATAAAAGAATTGTAAATTGGTATTATTTGTCGGTAAAATGTGAACATCTCAATAAAATATAAGACCAATTCTGAGTGAATTTGTATATTCTAACGGCCCGGCATGTGGCATGCAAGAGTTTGCATGCTACATGCTCATACTTGCTGTCTCGCTGTTTTCATTGGTCCGTTATTTTTGTTGCAGAAGGCAGTTTGGAGTGGTTTTCCAATGGTAGTCGTTGAGTCTCATTTTACAAGGTATTTCATATGTGGGATTATTAAGAGTTGAATGACAATCACCATTTCATTCTTTCGAATCTTTGGCAAAAGCGTTTTTGGCTTCCGGGCTTTGTATTCAATTAGGTCGGTGAATAATAAGAACCGAACTCTGATGATGCAAGCAGCAAAGACGTATGAAACGTTAATACGTTACAGTAATACAACATTGTACGAACAATCTGTTCCAAATCCTGCACAATTAAAAAATCAGCTTCTGCATATGGTTAATTTAAAAAAATCAAAACAGAACTATAGCTAACATTTGATATAAAAAAAATTATGTATTTTTGTCATTCTCCACAAAACTCAATCAACTATCGTAAATTATACATCGCCCTGTAGAAAAACCATGAAGGAAGCGGCGAATGTTACTCGCTTTTGTTACAAAAACTTGCTGCCAAGAATGCTTTCGCCTGCCAAAATTGCTGAAAGGTATCGCAGACGAGTTGTACTAACTGCTTTCTTGTTGTCTTTCTATCTAGATGACTACAGCGGTGCAAGACGCCATGGTAAGGTATTACGGGCTAGATACGGCTAGGATCCGAACTGAGAAGTAACATGAATTACTTGAAGTACCAGCACATCGGCGCTTGTTTCATATCTGCTCTTATTTTAGGGCGTGCGCCTCTTTGAGGCCGGCCGGAGGTGCTCTAGGCAGTACCGCGTCGAGTAATGGATAAGGTGTATGTTAGAGGGTCAGACGGTAACCTTGCAAGTAATGCTGAAGCGAGCCTGCTTGACTTGTGACGAAGTGTTTGAAATGTGGCTAGATTTCAGGTTAAAGAAGTGAAGAACGTTGATTTGGAAGTATTTATTACGGTTAATGGGTTAATGACGATCTGCTTGTGTTCCCTGATTAAGGTCTATAGGCAATTTACGTGTCAGTCTGTGTAGGGTAAGTAACGACGTTAAATTGAATTTTTTGGTAGCAATTATAACACAATGTTTAAGTTAGAAATTGGATTGAAGCTGAGATATAACAAATAAATTGGTTTGCATCTCGACTTTAGCACCAACTGAACAACTAAAAGTAATATCAAGAGATCAAAAAAAAAAACTGATCCTCAGCGGGCTGTGGAAATTCAAACGTATGAATAATACATTCTAGTTGCCTAACACGAAAAATGAATAATTTCAAAATGAGCACAGAATTAAATATTTATTGCAAGAAAGTCAGTAATTTTACACTAATAAATGCACTTGACATGAGTAGCAGTAATTATAATTTGAATGAGAAAGGTTGGCATTAGATAAGGCAGGAATCAAGAGGGTTACATTCAGCTGTTAGGAATGGCAAACGCAGCTTAATTTGTGTAGCCGACAGGTTTAAGTTGGGTGAAATCAATACAATGATATGAATTTTAATATAATACAGAGATCGTTTGTGTAGTTACCAGCAAACGGCAACACAACTGAAGGGTAAAGAAATGATGCAAAGCAGTACGAGGAAGTAAAGATGGCAAAGAGCAATTAGGCTACCTATTAAAGAACACAGACATCGTGCAGTGCTAAAATAAACATGTGAAAACAGTGCATTTAAAACTGAAGTGATTAAAAAGCAGAGATTTCAAGTGTAAAAGTGACAATTCCTAAGAAAAGATTTAATATTTAAGCAAAAACACTATATCAAAGCTCTAGTTCATTAGTTAAAACATGTTATCAAAAATCATTTTCATAAAAACAATTGTAAATCCAGGTTACTACGATACGAGACAGTCAATTGTTTAAGATCGAAAAAGAAGTGTAAAATTTGTTGGGTGCAAAAGGTGTTCCCAGTTTTGGTGTAAAGTTATTAATGAGAAAGTTATTAGTATCGGCCAAAATGTGTTTTCCATATTCACCAGTGTGCAGGCCATCTTTGAGTGTAATTTGTATCGTGGCAAAACATCCCAGTGAACAGGAATCAGCCCAGCAATATTTCACCAGGTGCATCCTGCAGTGAGGCCAAATTCGGGGTCCCTTTACGAGTAGCAGAGACATCGACCAGCAAGAATCATAGGTGTACCATATAAAGCAGACTTTCTTGAGCGGCTGAGTGCAGAAATTTGGAAGAGGAAGCCATCACCAAGTCTGTAATTGCCGTGGCGTCCTTCGATTGTGCGAGCCAACATCGGAGCACCGCTTCCAAAGGTAAAAATTCACAGGAAGCAGTTGGAGTAGGCCCGTAAAATTTGGACTTCATCAAGATTAGACTGTTGACGAAGTGTAGCACTAGGCCCCAGTTCCCAGAAGCTTTCCAGATATTTTTAATCAACGTGGCGTCCTTCCATTTTGCGATTTGGACCGAATATTTCGACCGTTTTTGCCGCAAATAGAACAAAAGCAGATCAGAGCGGTTTGCGTCACTGAAACAAAAGCAGATTAGCCGGAAATTACGTCACATCAATTACATTGTATTTACCTGATGTTAGTTTTGCCATTTTTGGTGTTGGAATTCAAATTACCCCAAGTTTTATACGTGCACATCATCTTTGTGTTTACAGTCAATTTGAGGTTAGAGTTGTCAGAAATGAATTTAAGCAATCGCCATACAAGTGAATTTACCATACCCAAAAGTATTTGTAATACAAGCTGTTGAATTTACCCCCGAGACTAGAGTTATTTCATGCTAGACCGAAGCTTTGCTCTAATTAATTGCAAATAAATAAAATACATAAGAGCAGTAAACCATTTATTTAGCAGTTCATTACATCATTTTAATGAGCCTTGATGTTGACATAGAATTCTATTATTAAGCGCATTTTATTGTAATCTGTGTGATACGTCCCTATTTATTTATCTTATTATATTTTTACATAATTTGTGGGGGCGATCATTACAATATGTTGGTGGCACTGTAAGTCTATGTCAAATTTGAGGTTAGCAGGCTAGGTTTTGCGTTAATCTGTGTCAAAACTGACTGAAGACCAAACCTGCTAACCTCGAATTTGACATAGACCATAGACCACCAACAGATTATTGATACGTTTGAATTTCCACAGCCCGCTTAGGATCAGTTTTTTTTATCTCTTGATACTTTTGTTTAAGAAGAATAATGTGAGTTACGAAAATATAGTAAGTACAGTAAACCAGAACTTTTATGATGTGTTTAGCATAAACAACCGCCAACTTTGGCATAATGTTACTGTTAGCGTTAAAAGCAATTCTTGATCTGTGTAAGTCTTTTCCAAATCACCAGGTATGCCGTTTCTCCATTTCCAATTTTTCTCAACCTAACAACTACTTCAACAAAACTGTTTTTGTTGTTCTTTGCATTTATAGGTAGCGTGTCACCTAACTTTTATTCATTCATAATCCTTAACCTCGTTTTACCTTTCCAAGTTAATGGTAACTCTTGAACTAAGTCAAGAGACCAATTTTGCTGTAGATGGCCGTAAAAGTGTAAAATTGCTGTTGGGTTTCATGTACTTATTTATCCACCTGCACAGCTTTTTTAACCGTAACTAAAAGGACTCTTGCAATGTTCTGTCTTAATTAAAAAAGAAACAGAATTTCTCTTATTTTTGTATTTTAAAACAATCCAGCCTAAGCTGCAAGCAAGGCAACACTTACGTCTAATAAAAGCTAAAACTTGTTTTATATGAACGTACACAAATTTAAAAAAGACGTGCCTTAAAAGTTACATGCAACCATTGAACATCTAAAGAATAAAGGTACCCCGAGATCTATGAGGTAATATTGCCCCAGTTTGTACGTAAGCTGCTTAGGAAAAGGTTCAGCCCAGGCAACAACACTCTGCTTCCGTCACAATCAACTTCCAGATGTAGATACCCAACTCGAAGACACCTTATCCTGTAATTATTTGAAATAAATGACTGTTGAAAACTACAACAATTTTTATTTATGCATTTCCTGTTTAGTGTAACTGCAGTTAGTGTGTTGTTTGTCATAGCATTCTCGGTTATAGTTTTTGTAGTATCTATTAAAATCTATTTATAGACAGTGTAGGTGGCTTAGAAGTAGTGTGGTTTTACTAGAAAATGGATTCGATTCCCATAGATGACTTGCGAAGAGAATTGTATGCAAAATATGAGTGACGAGTTTTCTCTTTGGAATTAAGTTTTATTGGAACTCGTTTAGGGTAGACCTTAGAAAAAAAGATAGAAAAACTAGTCATGTCTTAACTGAAGTCTGTAGGTGAATGTCAGATTGCAATTTGTTTTTAGAAAAACATCGTCACTGTGACAGGCAATGGTTTACACTGCATTAAATTTACTTGTATCAAGCAAAAAGGAAAATAAGATGGCATGTACACAACAACAACGAGTGTATTAATCATAACAGTCAATAAAAATTGTTTTTATTTAGTGTTTTGTATATTTTGGGAAAATAGTTCAAGATCAAGTTGTAATTTAGTTCTCTCTGACTTATGGTAGTTCATTTGCTTCAATCTAGCAAGTTAAGGCAAAGTTCAATTTGAACATGGCATGCTACAAATTAGTTTTTTTTTAAACACTAGTAAGTCATATTTTAATTTTTCTCAATTATTTCTTGAATCATGTTCTGTTTCTTTATCCTATTTTCTTTTATAGTTTTTCGTAGGTACTGAGGACAGGTGAGATAAAGAACTAAGACAAACAAATGAAATTCAGAAATGAGTCCAAGAATAGTAAGGACCTGTACGAATCTAAACAAAATTCCACTGCAACGAACAAAACAAAGGCTAAAAAGGGAAATATTAAATGTAAACTGTGCAGATGGGCCCAAAATCGAGGAGGGAGAAATACTTAGTGTGATAACTGAAATGAAGAACCATAAAATGCGTGGAAAGGATGATATCGCAAAAGAACAAGGTACGGTTAACATGAAATGAGATCCTATGTTTGACGGAAAGTCATTGACGGCACATTAGTTTTTATTGAAATTTAAAAAAAACAAATGAAAAATAGAAATAGAACTCCATTTAAAGTTAATCCTCCAGTAACTAGATTAATTTTGCTCGTTTCATTGGTTTTTAATATTTAAACTTTAAGACCTTTTTTCTCGATTTTTTTCAGATGTAACATATTGAAAATTTTATATCATTGAAACAACATAAGAAGTACTACTGAAATCAATAATAAAAAATACAGGTTGTCATTTAAAAAAAGTCGATGTATCAAGAAAAAAATTACATAAACTGAAAATCAGCTGAAAATAATCCCTATGGTCAAAATCGCTACACCCTTTTGACATTTTTTCATAAAAATGAATATTAATGAAGTTAATGAATTTATCCGTTACTTTATTTCCACACGGTATATGTTATTTATAAGAATAATTACAGACAATTAACAACAAATTAGAAACTTACGTGACAGAGAAACGTACTATTAACAGTTAAAAATACTGATCGAATAAACCTCTTGCCACTGTTGGTTGCTCTAGTAGACTATGAAAAAGTATTTGATGCCATAGAAAAGTGAGCAATACAATAAGCTCTATGGATTAGCAGATTAGACCATAGATAATATGACTCTCATTCATAATATCTACTAACAAGCAATAATCAATATTGAAGTGCAAGAACAAGCTCACCACATACCTGTAAGGAGAGGAGTACTACGTCAGGGAAACCATCTGTCCCCGAAACTGTTAATATTAGTACCTACTTGAAGATTTATTTAAAAACTTAAATTGGGATTCAAAAGGAATAAATATTAACAGAAATGTTCTAAATAACTTGAACCCTAGAACCACACGGTGATTAAATTGACACAAACCACATAGCGGGGTGTTTGTGGCTCACTTTACATTTTTTTATAAGGGTATGGGAACTTGAGCAAGAAAATATTACACTTGAGACTCAATACATTATATTATACGGAGTGACTAATCGTACACATAGTATGTATGATTAGCCTGGACGCTAGTCGTACACTCCATGTGTACGGCTAGTAGCCGGTCCGTTTTAATCGAACACACACTAGCTCGTCGCTCGCTAATAAATTAGAGCTGTTTACATATAAGGAGTACCAGTTAGTTGACTGTAAAAGTTAAAAATGCCCTGCTATAGCCCCTATGCAGTTTGACCATCATTATAAAGGTAGGTATTAGGGATGTTCCGAATACTCGTATTCGTATTCGTATTCGCGAGTATTCGCTATATTTTAAATATTTGTATTCGTAATCGTATTCGCCAAAATTAACACGAATATTATACGAGTATTTGACATTAAAATTATAGAAATATAGATAAGAATTTTAATAAAAAATATAAAACAGGTATTCATACATTAAATAAAACATTTTTTTAAATGTTAACCATTCTATAACATTAATAAAAAAACAAAACTATTTTCCATACTACTTCTAAAATTTGCAGCGCGTACAAAAACGATGTTGATGTTGATTATTATTCACTCAAGGTCATGTATTCGTATTCGTATTCGCGAATATTCATATGAGTATTTGTATTCGGTATTCGTATTCGCGAATACGAATTTTTGTATATTCGGAACATCTCTAGTAGGTATCTATATTTAATAATTATTGTTCAATAGGTACTGTAAGACAAGTGCAACAGTTCTAATCTCTAACCCCTACCATTGTTTGTAGATAATGTTACCAAACACGTATCTCAAAATTTGTTGCACCTCGCTTCGTCATAGTGCTAATTTGTCCATGTGATTATCTCGTCTGGCTAAAATTTATAGAAGCCCGATTATCAAGGTTCGCTCTAATTATAATTTCATTATTCAACAATTATTAGGTATTAAAATATTGTTGTCTACAGAAATGTGATGTAACTACATCAGGAATCTCAAAATTCGTCTCGTCTCACCTCGTCAATGTGCCTAGTTCATCGAAATACAAAATGTTATCAGTCGGAAATACTTTCGAAAGTTATGAAGATTGGCAGCCTCAGTTTAAAAGAAGATGGAGATAGGGCATTTTATATATTTTTTATAAAAAAAAAATAGTCTCATAATTTTCCGAGGCGAGAAAGAAAGAAAAAAAAGCAGCTAAGTTGTAGTGATTAACTTACGATTACTATAAAATTGATTATGCATGTGCCAAAGGAAAGAAAAAAAAAATTAAAAAGTGGATTAAAAGGCCAGACAAGACAAAACATAACGGGATAATTGTCCAGCGAAGATCAAAATTAATATCAACAACAATTGTCAATTGTGTATCACGGAAATTAGCAATAAGCACAATCATAGACTTGAAATTACAAATTTATGGCCAGAAATCGCAAATTAGATAAAAATTATAAAGAAGAAATAATGCATCTAATGCAAATTAAAGCTAACTCTAAAGATGCACAAAGTTACATTATGTCAAAAAACTAACAAAGTTTGTAACATTAAAAGATAACAGAAATTTGAAGTTCATTGCTAAAGTACCACTAAATACAAACAAATTAGAACAAACAAGCAAACGGCGCACTACGCGCACGTGTGAAATAGGATACGCGATAAGCTCCGAGCCGAGCGCCAAGATAAGAAAAACAAAACCTAAACAAATATAAACATCTGTGAAGCTGGAACGTGAGATTTTATTTTGTGCCACAGACAAACACACATTAAGGAAAATTATATAGAAGATCATTCCAAAACTCATTCATGAAGGTGAGTCAGTGAAGATTCTTCGAAATAGTGACAAAAAACCTGATAGGCAATTTTACTACCAAGACAAAGGTATGAAACAAATGTTCAGATTAGAGCCCTTTATAATACAAGCAGACGCATGTCGCACAAGTTGCATAAAATCCTGCATCACAGTACTTTCGCGTTTACATGTTGGGTGGACATGAGGCAACCAAAAACATAACCCTACAATGTCAAACATTTCAGTCGCTGTGGGTTATTATATTATCTATTCTCGCTGTTCTAGCTTCTAACCTTGTGTTTTGAGTGTCTTCGTTTTCCTGTGTTTTTTGCCTTTTATGCTTTGCATCAAATGTATACACATTAACCTATTTTCATTTTCTGAAAAGTAACTAGTTTTTTGAATTTGCCGCTTTTGTGATGTGATTCAAAATGGCTGACAAGCATGCTTGTATTATAGAGGTGCTTTAGTTCAGATCATTCCCCGGAAATACATATGTGCGACGGTACATTCAAACTCAATAATTGTAAAATGCCATTATATCTACTACATAGTGAAATAGTGTGCTCTTGTTGTTAGTTGATGAGGACGAAAATACTTTGAGTAAAAGTGATACAATTATTCAAAAAACTAAAACAGCAACTGGGGAAATTACAAAAAACTGTTTTCACTGACAAAGACACGAAATAACGTCATATTTTCAAGCAAAAATTTCCAGATACCACATTGCTGTTGTGCTTGTATCATATCCTGAGATTTTTTCAGAAGGGAAAATTACTACGGAAAAAATGAAAATTTTCATCTGCTCAAAGACAGCTATATTTGACCTTCATGCTGAAAAATTGCCTATTACCATAGTGAATAACAGCTTGATCAATCTAAATTTTCCTAAAGTCAGAGCGTATTATGAAAGAAGTTGACATAATATAAAGGAACAATGGGTTGATGCCCTATCGTCTTCATTGCCTAACATTTCGAAACAGAAACGACGAATAGATTAGAAAACATTAACCAAAACTGAAAACAGGTATTGAGAAATTATCTTATAGATCAGTTTTTTTACAGATTCCAAGAAGGGTATTATCATAGTTGCGAATAGAACAAGACAAGGAGGTCTATCACTTCTCAAAAGTAAAAATAATTGATTTCGAGCACGATACCTATCAATGGAAGTATCACAAACTAATCACACATTTTTGCTTAGAAAACATTTAGTCCAGCGATTTTCATCCATGAAGAAATATAAAATTAAAGAAAATCTTTGATTCGTCGAGAATGAAGTAAACAATAAAAAAACTAAAAATCAGATCATAAGAGTCAAGATGAACAATTGTGAATGTAGTTTTTTTCAATCAAATGGATCTGCCGTGCTGTCACATTTTTGCCTTAAGGGGAAAAAATGAATGTGAATGTTTATGACGAAACTTTAGTGCATGATCGTTGGAAGAAGAATGGGTATTTGATGAACCACAGAGCTACTGGTAATATAGAAGAATTATATGCAAGTGAGCCATGCCAACAAGTGAGAATTTTGGATTTTACAGTAATCAGCACTAACAAAAAATATTCAAGAAGCAGCAAAATTATGTTACAGGCTTGCTGTTGTTATGTTTGAGTTTGGTACTGAAAAATATACACAAAAAAAATGAATAGTCAGGTCACTTCTAAGTTTCTACGAAAGCAATAAAGAAGTGCTAATCTGCGAGGTAAGAGAAGAGATTGCAGTCATTGAATAAAATGAGGACAGACGACATTCGCCGAGACTGAAATGGAATAATGTGGATTGGAAGAACAGATTTCCGAAAACTAAAAACTGTATTAGGGCATCTTAATGGTTCCACTAGGGATGCTGTTGATACCCAAAGTCTTGAAGTTGGATCTGATGGTATAATTTGAGATGAAAAAGTTGATCATACCCAAAACCAAAGTGAAAAATATGATATCATATCTGGTTTCTACCGCACAAAAAACTGAAGAACCTCATCTACCAAATACAAATACTGATCATGTCAAAGTAAAAACCAATTTGAATAAAGCAATACTTTGTTGAACTGAAAGCTACGAAACTTCTACCAAAAATGGTTCGTTGTGGGTGCCCCAAAAGGCAACCTGTTTAACAGCTATTGGAGTAAAACGAAAAAGGCAACCTTCTACTGTACCAAAAGCATTCAGCTGTAAATCAATTGGAGAACAAAAATAACTGACCTTTGAATGGCTCGGACTTCTATATATGAACCCATCGTTCAGTATGATACTGCCTCTTTTCCAAGTTGATTCAAAAATTAAGTCCAAAATTTTTGAAAATGAGGCGAATATATCTTTAGTTCAAGAAGATTTTTCGACTGCAGCTTATTCCAGTTTACTCTTGATCTTGGCAGCTGCAAAAAAGAACAAAAGTTTTTGTTACCGAATTTGTAGCAATGCCGCAAATGGAACCACTGCAATTTTTTCTGCCTCGTGCTATTCTCGATGTCACAAAAAGTGTGTTAATATTATATGAAACCCCAAAGGCCATTGGTTCTGTAATGTGTGTAGTTCCTAATATTTTAGAGTTTAAAAATGAATAAAAAGAATATTTCATTTAAATCTTTCAATAATAAGTTATTAGTTTCTGTATTGACTTCTGTTGATGTGTATACGATTAACAATTAGCGCGCCGGGTTAATTGTAATATACATACTGTGTGTATAAATAGCCCCGCTCGCTAATCGTATTTGTTATACTGTATGTACTAGCAGCCGCACTGCCTATTCGTATATATTGTGTGTACGACTAGCGTCCAGGTTTAGTCGTACATTACTGTGTGTACAATTAAAACGGCGCCCATTGAAGCAACTGAACTAACGTAAGTCAGAGAATACTAAATTACATCGTGATCTTAAACTATTTTACTAAAAATATATAAAACACTTAATAAAAAACAATTTTTATATAATAAAAATCGCTGAAACAAACTGTGCACGTCATCAAATATTTAGTTAATAATTTAAAGTTCCTTTTTGATGACGCGGCACCATTTGATTCCGTGATTTACCTATAGTTACAATAAATATAATACTACTTTGTATTCTTCTTTCAAACTTTCTGAGCTCTTCTTTTGCTGCTTTCAGGGCCCAGGTTTGCATTCCGTACGTTACTATTGGCCTTATTAATGTCATGTAGATACGTATTTTCGTTGCTTTTTGTACCTGGTTACTATAGCAAGCGCTCGATAACATAAACAACCGGCTAATGAAAAACGTCACGCTAATGTAAACACAAAATTTATACTATAAGATCAAACAGAACGCCCGATAATGTAAACAACCTGTACAGTTCAATAACATAAACAGTTCTTGGCGACGGTTAGTCGTCGATCTATGTAGGGGATTCCCCTCTGCGACACAGCCTGAGTCGATCGGAATGGGTGTTTATGATGCATTTGCATTTCATTTTAGTCATTTTTGAACATAGGCGCTAATTTATACAGAATAAAATAGCAGCTTATTTTCTTCTCATTTAAAATGTGTATTACTTATCGCTGTCATAATATGTTTTGTTTTTTATTGTGTTGTTAAACGGTTCTTTTAATAATGTGTTTATTAATAAAATCACGCTCGCTAATGTAAACATTTCGACAATGTGAACACGCTTGGTTTGAATTAATTCACGTTATAGAGCGTCTGCTGTATTTATAACAGCTTTATTGGCATAAAAGGCTTTGTTTCCTTTTTGTATTCTTTCTTTAAGTCTTTTTATTTTCTTGTTCCGGTCTTGTGATCAGGTTGCCAAGATAAATGTATTTACCCCATCTAGTGTGTACTGCTCTACCTGAATGTCCCTGTCTTTGTGCCTGGATTCTTGTCGAACTTTATATATTTTGTTTTTCGCTTCGTTAATTTGGAGACCATAATATTGAGCTTCTTTATCCACGCTTTTGAGTTTCTCTATAAGCTCTTTCTTTGTTCTGATTATCGTTACATCGTCGGCATATGCAATAACTTGGGTTCCTTTATTAATAATTGTCCCCTTCTATTTCTACTTTCTGTACGATTTTCTCAATTATCATGTTGAAAAGTATTGGGTGCTGTGATAGTATATCTCCTTGCTTCAACACCTGTGTCTATTTTGATGAAGTCTGTTGTTATTCCATTTATCGTTACTGCTAGCTCCTGTCTCTTCCAGGGTCATTTTTACTAATGTTACTAGCTTTTTCGGAATTTCTGATTCTTTTAGTTCCTGTATCATCTTCTGTCTATTGATGCAGTCGAATCCACTTCTGAAGTCCAGAAACGCTATGTGAAGTTCGATGTTATAGGCATATGCTTTTTCCATTATTTGTTCCATTATATGTAGTGCGTCTGTTGTGCCTCTTCCTGGTCTAAATCCCTGTTGGTAGTCTTGGATTATCTTTTCTGTGTATGATTGCAATCTGTGCTTTAGTACATGAGTAAAAACTTTGTATGACGTGTTGAGTAACGTGATTCCCCTGTAGTTGGTGCAGTTTTCCGGGTCTCCTTTCTTATAATGCTTACTTCTTACTTACTTATGTCCCATTAGTTCCTCGTGGGACATAGGGTGTTGGTTAAGTTTTTCCATTCCGTTCGGTTCCTTGCTATGGAACTGAGCTGTGCAATGGACTTGTTGGTTTCTTTCTGTAGAGTTCTTCTCCACGTCTCCCTGGGGTGCCCTGCTTCCTTGAGCCCTGGGGGTTCCATTGTAAAACTTTCTTGCATATCGCCTTTGGGTCTTTTCTTAAGGTGTGTCCTAACCATCCCATTTTCCTTCTTCTAATTTCCAACACTTCTTATAATGCGGAGTTACTTATTATCCCTCTTCTCCATTCTTTTGGCATTGTTTCCTTTTTCCATATCTCGCTTATCATCCTGTACATCTGGCGTGTTGCCTTTTCTCTTCCATATTTTAGTAGTTCATTTGCCATCATTCCCAGGCGATATGTTATTTTTTAGCTTGTTTACTACTGCCTGTATCTCCTCTAAAGTTGGTTCAGATTCTTCTTTTTCAATTTCCCTGATTTGTGGCCTGTCTTCTCTATACAGTTGATTCTGTTCATTATCTTCATTTTTAGTTCACGTAAGTGGTCTTCCCATATTTCTTTGATCTCTTTTTCTTCTGCGTTGACTTGCCATCTTTGTTTTTAAATGCTCTTATTTTTATCTTTTGCTTGTTCTGATTTTCATAGCTTGTGTCGTCCTCTTTAGATTCTGCTTTTCTTTGCTTAGTTTGTTGGCTTTAGTTCTTTGCTCTCGTGGTCCCATACGTACCGTAGAACGGGGAGAATCACAACAGGAGGGTGAATGACAACAGAATTCGGGAAAAAGAAATCTATTTTTTTGATATCGACACCAACGCTTATTCGAGAAATCTGTTTACCATCAGATGTTCCTGAAATACCTAGCTTTCTTTAGTCTAAAATAGATGTCGCCACTTTCGAATAATAATGTAAGAATCACAGCATATTTCGCGCTCAAAAAAATAACCTAAAATCAACCTCGTGAAAACTTGTTGTGTGTCCAAATAGAAAATAAAGGTAACGAAACAAGTATACTGTTTGACGTGATAGCTCTTGAGGTAAGTTATGCCACATTTTGATTAAGATTGTGTAATTTGTTGATCCAGTATTTTCAATATTTCGCAGAACTGTCATATTTTGGCGTCAGGCGGGGTGAATCACAACACCATGCCGCGTGTGTATAAACCTGATCCCCACGGCAAAAGACATAAAAAATACGACAAAAATACAATTCAAGAGGCCCTACAAAGTATCAGGGCCGGTATGAGCTTCAGAATAGCAGGAGAAGCATATGGTGTCAGAGCCGGATTAAGGATATGTGAGGCCCAGGGCTAAATTTTTTAGAGGCCCCATGCCCATTTATGCAACGGGTACAAAGGGATCTAAATGATTAGAAACCGCACTAGATTATAACCTTCCAATCTTTTTGAGGCCCCCGAAATTCGGTGGCCCGGGGCTGCAGCCCCCTTAGCCCCCCCTTTAATCCGGCTCTGTATGGTGTAGATCATACAGTCCTATATCGACATTACAAAAAGGGAAATACTATAAAATCAAAAGGAGGGCAGACCGTTTTAAGCCCAATTGTAGAAGAAACACTAATTGAAAAAATTATAACTTGCGGTCACTGGGGATATCCTTTAGATACATATGATTTAAGAATAATAGTAAAGTCCTATCTTGACAAAATGGGTATTGTCGAAAAACGATTTAAAAATAATTTGCCCGGACGGGAATTTGCTGAGGGTTTCATTCGGCGCCACAAAGATCGCATTTCCGAACGTATGTGCCAAAACATTAAAAGGGCGCGTGCTGGAGTTTCTCCAAACACGATAAATGTTTACTTTGACAACCTCTCTGATTCACTGGAAGATATACCCATATCAAATGTGATCAACTATGACGAGACAAATCTTACAGATGATCCCGGCAGAAAGAGGGTTATTGTCAAGAGGGGTACAAAATATCCCGAGAGAGTGCTAAACCATAGCAAATCAGCAACATCTATTATGTTTGCCTGTTCTGGAGGCGGAAATCTTTTGCCCGTTTATGTTGTCTACAGGGCCTTACATAAGTATGAGTCTTGGACCATTGGCGGTCCCAAAGGGGCACGATACAATTCGACGCCATCAGGATGGTTCGATGCCAGGTGCTTTGAAGATTGGATAACTACAATCATAGTGTCATTTTGCAAAAAGTTAGACGGTCCGAAGGTCCTCATTGGAGACAATTTGGCTTCACATTTATCAGTCGACAGCATAAGACTTTGCCAAGAACATAATATTTCGTTTGTGTTTCTTCCATCTAATTCGACACACCTCACACAGCCATTGGATGTGGCCTTCTTCCGGCCATTAAAAGTTGCTTGGAAGAAAATACTAACTGAATGGAAAAAGGGCGATGGCAGGAAGGAGGCAACGATTCCAAAGACAGTGTTTCCGACTCTGTTAAAATGTCTCCTTGGTACAATCAACGAAAACGCGACAAGAAACATTAAATCTGGATTTGACAAATGTGGCATTATACCTCTCAATAGAGAACGAGTTTTAGCCAGACTACCTCTAGATGACCAGGGCAGGGATGATCAAGAAAATGCGGTTAATGATTCTGTCGTAGAACTTTTGAAAGCTATGCGCTACAATGATGCACCAAATGTTCGAACAAAAAGGAAGAAAATAGAAGTAGAGGCTGGGAAGAGCGTTAAAGGATATGATAGTGAAACTACCACTAGCAATGAAGAAGATTCCCCGTACTACGATAGTACCAGCAGCGAAGAGTTTGATAATGAAAACGAAGAACTTGAACAAGAAAAAGATGACAGTTGCTTCTCAGTTGCAGAACCAGGTTGTTCAAAAAATGCAGCGCAAGATACAACACCAGGATGTTCACAACAACCCCCCAGTGCTGGCAGAAATACGAGTGTCCTCAAAAATGTGATGCCATTATCTCTTAAAGACATTAAAACGTCCGACTGGCTATTAGTAAAGCTGGAAGAAAAATATTTTATTTGTCAAGTGATTTGTAAGTTACCTGCCAACCTAATTCGGGCCAAATTTACAAGAGTAAAGTCAACAAAAATTGCTGCTGATATTGGGTTTCTGTACATATTTCCTGATGTGGAAGATATGTATACATTTCCATTCAGTTCAGTGATTGGTGCGGTGGGTAACCCGAAAATGGAAAGAAGAGGGGTAATGAGGTTTTCGGTGAACACTTCTAAAGTGACATCTTAATAAAAACATTATTTCTAAAATACCTACCTTATATATAGGTAATCAAAATAACCTTTTGTATGCTTTATGTACTCAAACCATGGAATACACTTTTTTTTCATATGTATCTTACTTATTTCTTCAAATTTTTTCAAAATTTCGAGAAATATATATTTTTGTAATAATTAAGTAATGTTGTGATACACCTCACGGTATGTTAAATAGCATTTAAAGTGTAAAAACACGTATGTTGTGATTAACCCCCACTGGCGGGGGAATCACAACGCTGGACATTTTAAAAAAATATAAATATTTACGATCAAAATGAAAATTTACCAATTTTCAGGCGGATAGCTGAAGCTTAGATAAGACTTTTGCTCTATAGTAGGTTATTTTACATCAAACTGTTTTGGAGATAATCTATTAGAAAAGTCGAAAAGTGTTGTGATTCACCCCGTTTTACGGTACAGTTTTCTTCCTACTTCTAGTTTCTGATATCCCACTTTGCTTCGATTTCCTTTTTCTCTTTCCTCTTTTGCCCTTCCTCTTATTGGTATCTGTATTTTTCGTTCTGTTCTCTATGAAACTTCTTGTACCCCTCAGTTAATTTGAGGCTGAATAAAATTTCGATCGCATCTTCTACTAAACAGCATTAGCTTTGATTTATTTGGGTTTAATATTAGCGAATGCGATTTAGCAATATTAAGGAGCTCCTCTAAGTCTTTGTTTACATCCTCACACACTCCGGCTATATCACTGGGATTAAAACATTTATAGAGCTGGGTGTCATCAGCATAGAAATGGGTAGTGGTATATTTTAAACAAGTATTAAATTTCGAAGTGTATAAAGTAAACAAGATTGGTCCTAAAATCGATCCTTGAGGGACACCTGAAGTAATATTTAAAAATTCTGACTGGTTGCGTCTATAAATATCTGCTTGAGATCTACCAGTTAAATAACTAGAAAGAAGTGAAATAGCATTTGGTGTAAAACCAAAGTACGGAAGGATATGTAACAAAGTAGAGTGATTTATAGTATCGAAAGCCTTCGAAAAATCCAGCAACACTAGGATGGTTGCCATTCCATGATCTAATGCTCTGAAAATGTCATCAGTAATTGCAAGTAATGCGGTGCAGCAACTGTAACCTGGTCTAAATCCTGACTGAACTTCAGGCAAGATATTCTCTGCTTCAATAAATTTACGTAGTTGTACATCCATGATTTTTTCCACGATTTTTGAAAAGATGGGCAATATGCTGACAGGTCTTAAATGTTTAAACTTGATTTAAACACACATAAATTTTAATAACAATATTTACGAAATCCAGTCAGAAGTTCTAAATGTAATTCTGATTACATAAACAAGCAGTTTTAACCTCCAGTGTTACTTCATAATTTCGCCAGTTTATATTTAATTTAGATCTGTTTTAATCTTGAATTAAAACAGGCAAATTTCAGTTCCTATTTACGAAATATTAACAAACTAATCTTGTTTCGCAAGCATTGAGTTTAAAAACCGCAGCAAACTGCAACTTGGCATTTCACGCAGTACGCAACCTAGTGAACCCAAGTTCACCGCTCTGTCTTGCAAACACATACGGAACTATAAAAAGCTTACTGTGCTGAATTGCTGTTTTCGTACCTTTAAACGCGTTCCAGTAAACTACACTATTCTGAACTTTGATATGTTACTTAGTTAAGCATTCTTGTTTTGTATAAATAGAACGTTTATTTTTGCAATAAAACAATCTGCATTTAATGTATGATTCATTCACTACGTCGCTACCCTGATACCAAGCCATAATATTATCGAGACGTGAGGCTGCGTCTCCCAGGGTAGTTTACTGTCGTCCCTTTTAAGTACCATTGACTACATTGGTTTAAAACATAAACGCAGTCTCGTTTATGTGCTTAAGGGATAGAACCAGCGCAAAGCAACGGAATCCTGATCCAGCCTCCAGGCAATTCTGTTCATAAATCTTTAAATTGTTTTGGTGTGTCAAGCTAAAGGAATAATGTAAGCCTTCTTCCACGCATTTGGGAAAACTGCGTTAAGTATTATGAAATTTATAATATGAGTTAAAAATGGAAATATAAAAGGAACACAAAGTTTAATCATGGCAATACTTATACCATCGCATCCTACAGCTTTAGTTTTGATGGAACTAATTATTTTCAATACATCAATCTCATCCACTGTTTCAAATCTAAATGTATTTTGATAATCAAGATTTAAGTTTTCGTAAATTGTAGCTACATTTTGAAGATTTGAGTCAGTTTTCGGAATTGATGGGATTAAATAAGAATTGATTTGATTAACATCCGATAAGTGATCTGGAAGTGCCACTAAGTTCTTATTTTTACCTAAATTTAACTGAGTTCTCATTTTTAAAATATACGGTACCCCCCACCCAAGAAAAGCGCCCTTCCGTGCTTTCCAAGAATACTTCGATACTCAGCATCACTCCGTTACGCTAATACAATGAAATGCTATGAACCAGTTATTTATTAAAAAAAAACAAAAAAACATTGTTTTTGCCGACGACCATAGCACAAAAGTTGATGTTGCCTTCATTTTCGGAGGACCTATCGTATGAAAACGATCCAAGACTTCAGGAAGGTTCCTGGCGACCGGAATCGTGTACACATACGAACATACATCAATATGGGGGATTGATCTAGTGGGCTGGGATCTTCACCAAAAGATCCGCACCGCCTAGACGGAGATTTGATATAGTGGGTTCATTAGTCGGTTGGCTCGAATTTTAGAGATATTTGACTCAGAGTGGTTTTCGATATGAGGGAATTTCAATACTTCGTACACTTCGTGTCGAAGTAATTGAGCATCAAAATATTTTTTCTTTTCTTGTCTACAGGAATTGTTTGTTATATTACGCAGTTCTTTGTAATATTGCCAAGCTAGTTCTGATTTGCAAGCTTTGAAACGCAGCAAAGCCTTGTCGCGTTCTTTCATAAGGAATCTTAAATTAGGGGTAATCCATGGAGCAGCAGGTTTACTTATTCGTTTAGATACTAATGGAGAATGAATTTCAAATAACTGTAAAATATTGAACTTTAATAATTGAACTTTGGAATCTATATCTACCTGGTCATATATATTGGCCCACGGGATGGAACGCAAAGTCGGCAGCGAATTGTTCATAATTTATATTGCAGAGTAACCTGTAAGTTTTATAAAATTGGCCAGTGTGAGGAATATCCCAGGTAATGGTGCAGTAAATTAGATCATGATCTGACAGCGTCCTGTCAATGCTAATTACACCACTATCTTTAATAACCAACGAATCTTTAATAAATAGTAAATCGATTAGGCTTAGATAATGAGTAGGATGCGTAATAATTTGTTTTAAATCAAAATTTTCACTAAACGAGATCAATTCACTGCTAGCTCTACCAATGGTTAAATAGTCAATATTAAAGTCACCCAACAGTACCAAACTATCAAAAGATAAATTAATTTCGCCAACTATTTTATAAAGTTCCGTTAATAATTCATTGTAAATTTTTTTTCTCCATGCCCATCTAGTAAGTTACACTTACTTTGACATATCCATTGCAGGTAAGTTGATTTTACTGTTTGTCATGACATTAGGGAAGTAAGGTAAAACCTACTCCCCAAGGGAAGTAAGTGAAAAGAAACGCAAGTAAAGTGATTCTTTATATTGACAGAAACAACTGAAAAACAATTGCTACTAAGCTACTCAACACTCGATGACTATTTGCTTTGTTTGTAATAGATTAATTTTCTACCAATTAACGTGGAATTATTAAGGAAAAATTATTCAAATTTTTGTTGGGCATGGAGAAAAATATTATAAGCGTGCTCGGGAATAAACTCTGCCAATGACTGAAGGTTAATGATAGCCGTCGGCGCATATGACGTCACTTACGGGTGTCTTTTCATTTCAATCCTGCTCTAACTTACGAGATGGGCATGGGGAAATAGTTATTTAAGCATCAAGGGAAGTAACTATCTACAACCAGTCTCGAACTTTGACAGCTTTCGCTCGCTCAGGCTGGCAAACTCGTTCTCGACTGGTAAAAGATACTTACTTCCCTAGTAAGTTAGAGCAGGATTGAAATGAAAAGACACCAGTAAGTGACGTCATATGCGCCGACGGCTATCATTAACCTTCAGTCATTGGCAGCGTTTATTTGTTTTTGACAAGGGGTCCCAACATCGCAATTCAGAAAATTTACAAAAACTACAGAATAAAATACACGCGCCACGCTTAATCGAACAAAGCTCACAAACAAACTAAGACAACAGTAAACAGCCAATGTTTGTCCGCGTTTTGCGATCCAGGTAGAAAACTTTATAAATACCGAGAAATATATTTAGCCGACGCTACTGTCAAAGAGAAGGTTACCCCTTTACTTATGTAATGGACCCGTCCAACACAAAATCAACTTTAGCGCAGCTATGACGCTGGTGTCTTTTCATTTCAATCTTGCTCTACAACTTTGACATATCCATTACAGGTAAGTTGATTTTACTGTTTGTATACTGGTTGCCATAACATTAGGGAAGTAAGGTAAAACCTACTCCCCAAGGGAAGTAAGTGAATTACGTGTTATTACAGTAATTTTAGTTTTGTACGTGATCTGAACGGGTTTGAATTTAACTGATCCTAACTTGTTTGAAATGTAAAACTTGTTAAGATAAGTAGGGTTAGGGTATAACCGTAAATTAAAATATATATATATATATATCTATATATATATTGATACCTGTTAAGTTGTCACTTCCGGTATGTAGAGGTGGCGACCTAACGTCCGGGTTTTCCACTTACCCCAGGTGCACAAAATTTACAATATATCTTGAGGGGAACTTGCACAATATGTCCAGCAAAAGAGGGGAAGACATTTCTAAAGTTCTTTTTCATATATATTTTGCATATCTACAGAATACAAAGTCGCTTCCTTGTATATGTTCTATATATAGACACGATTAAAGCGTAATTGCTTCCAGCAGTGTTGCCATGTGTTTCAGAAGTCACTACGCCTACTTCTTATTGCAGCATCGAGTTTGTTAAAAAATACAGCTTATTCTAAGTTCTCGTTACTTAGCAAGATGTAATTAGTAAAAAATAGAGTTTATGATTGAACTATTTCATTGTGGATGAAATATATAAGTATAACAATGTTGGAAATATATAAATGTATTTTTACTGCAAGCTTATTTTTATCAAATGTTGTATTTTAGATTTTATAACAGGGACTGTTCTGTTTATTTTTGTCTTTTTGATAAATTCTTTTATTTCCTTCCCCGACGGATAGACTTTTTTTCGAATGGAAGACTTAAATCGTTCCTGCACTAATTTAATTTCTTCATCAGACCATCCTTTAAAATGTGATTACTTACTTTGTTTAGAAATAAAAACATTTGCTTACTTTGTTTTTGTTTATTTACAAATGAATTGATTTTTCTTTTTTTTGTGGGAAGTTTGTACTCATTTTCGTCTGAATCTGCAAAATAAACCCAAATGATTGAAAAAGTTATTATACAATTTAGAATGCTTTATCACCTTCACGGTCATTTTCATTATTAGATATTATCGTGTTTGCAACGTTATCGTCATTCTCGTCGGAATCTGTAAAATAATCACAATTGTTTATTACCTACTTTGAAATGTTTCTTGATATATTTAGAAATCATATCCTGCTCTAATATACAGTGCTTTCGTAAAGTAGTGGATAAATTCGCTAAAAATTCAAAGAATAATTTTTGGAAAAAAAGCTGAGACCCGTCGACCTCGTAGGAGCTATGACGTCATCGATGTTTTTTTAAAATGGCAACCCCCTTTTTTATTACAGAATATGAAAGATCACAATTTGAAATTTGTAAAATACTAAATTTTATTTTAAGAAGTATGATTTTACGCTTTTATCAATGGCAGCAATCAATAAAAAACATGTCGGTCGTCTTAGTTACTGTCAGGCAGACAACGGTGCTCAATTTGTACATTTAATTTAGTTGGTTTTGAAATTATCATTGCAACTACTTAAATTTAGTATATGGCAATTTTAATTTTTCTTCTTAATTTTTGATCATCTGACCTATACTCAAAAATCAGCTTAACGTAAGTAAAAAGATGCTTTCTTTCAAATTCCGTAATAAAAAAAGGGGTTGCTATTTAAAAAAAAAACATCGATGGCGTCATATCTCTTACACGGACCCTGTGCAAATGCGCAAATAAAAATAAAGATCGAGGGGTCCGAGCGTTTTCCAAAAGTTACTCCTTAAGTTTTTGACGAATTTATCCACTACTTTACGAAAGTACTGTATACTATTTTCAAGAGTAAATATGCAAGAGGTCGATTTTCTTAACGAATAAACTTCTTTTCATACGGTTGTTTGGTTGTCATGGTAACCATTTCGAGAAGCGAGTGCATGAAAAACGCGCTACAGCTTGCCGAGTAAGGACGACGTTTATTCAGATAAAGAAATAACCGCATGCGTATTTTAGAAAGTTTAATATTTGTTAAAACTTATCACTATTGGCAGAGTGAAGAAAATTTAAGACTTGTGACTGATTAATAGTTAATTTGAAGATTTCTTTATCTTGAACTATAGAGGAAATAATAGGGTAGCCAGTGTGTAATCTTAACATATTTAAAAGACAAGATTTTACCTGTTCCCAAGATGAAGTGGATCTTGGGATTTATGTTTTCCTTCTAAATGTCTCATAAAGTTTTTGATGGATGGGTAATTTTCACAATATTTGCAACGTAGTACTTTTTGTTCTCTTCTTCTTTTCTATAATGGACACAAACAATAAATTTATTAAAAAAATTAAATGTATGCTGTGTTATAATGTTGAAAAAGCCGAATAGTCATATAAAATATTTTGTACTCACTATAATTTTTTTCCGACAACGGCTCTTCAAGGGTCTTATCGATTTCTAAAATTACTGATTCTGGGATGTTATCTATTGACCTACAGAACGACGTTTCTGAATTACCACCATCAAGGTCGTCTATAATGCCATTCACATTGAAATCTGCGTCCCTGCCATCATCGATTGTTTCGTGGTTCGAGTCAATGCTCTCTGAGGCCGATACATGACTGCATGTACAATTACCATTTTGATTACACATTTTTAAATGCCTTTTATAGCTAGATTTCAAATTCATATCATCAGTTGTATGAAAAACTACGCTATTTTGGAAGGAAAAAGATTCGTGAATCTTTTATCGCTTGAAGAGGCAACAAATTTGATTTCGTCTTCACGTAATTTTTTTTGTACTGGATCTGCACATCTTTGAGGTTCCACCGGACTATTTTCAAAATTGCTATTATCAATCTACTCCTGCAGGTATTAATTTTTTAAATTTCACTGTCAAAAAGAAAACAGCACTTACTAGTCCAACCCCAATTTTAAACTATTTACTTACACGTGTTTTTCTAAAATGAACTTCTTCATATTTTTCCACTCTGCTTTCAATCTCTTCTGTTGGATATTTATCTTGAAGTTTTAGGGTAACCTTTTCTTTTTTATCAAAGTGTTTTGTTTGAATTGTTTCTTTGCAATTCAAGTTTACTTCCCTTCCTTTTTTAAGTTTTTCTTATGTTAAAAATATAATAATGATTATACCACTCCCTCTAACATCCACCAATGAAAAACAGCAAAATGCATAGTTACGCATGTACTAACTTTTGATAATGTACATAGCAACTGACAATCACATACCTTCCTGATTAATAGGTGATAATCACACGCCTTCACAAACATCACATTACCTGCTGTCAGTACAATTGTCATAACAACCACATTAACTGTACTTTTAATATTTAAAATACACTATTCAAACGTTGTTTATTGACTCGTGATATAATCTAGCCGAATGCAACTCGTGTCTTCTTGATTATCAAATCATCGATATATTGGTTTAGGCAATCACGCTCGTCCTTCGGACTCGCGCGATTGCCAAACAATATATCTCGTGTAAACAGAAATGGTTATTTGATAATCAAGAACCCACTAGTTGCATTATATATGATAATACTATCATGTTTTCAATAAGTGAAATACACAATTACTACAAGTAAATTATTGCAAAGTAAACACCGTCTTCCTCATAAACCATCTTGAGGCTAAAAGATAAAGCTTATAAAAATACGGGAAAAAACAAAAGAGCAAACACCTCATCTAATGTCAAAAGTGAGAATGGACCAGATCCTGAATTTTTACTACAAGTAAGACGATATTTGAAAATATATATTTTTAAACACCACTACCAACGCAAATTACAAATTATATTGCATTCAACAGATTTTCGTCTACTATTATATTATTAGTACATTTTCTTTTAATAGCAGTAACTGCAAAGCTCGGAGAAAAACAATTTAAAATTTTGTATCGTGCCGAAGCAGAATGTGCAAAAAGGTAAATATGTTCCGTTTTAAATATAATGAGTATTAATTATTTTAATAACTTTTCTTTCTGAAGAATATGCTGCATCTACGAATTCAGAATCACATAATTTGACCTAGTTAAGATTTTTCAGTTTTTTTTTCAAAACTTTATTTTATACGCATAAAGGTAACTCTTTTTGCTCAATATTCTTAAATCAGAATTGTAGGAGTTTCTAGCAATATTTTAAATAGCTTTAGCAATAACTAATTACAAAAGTAATAGGAAAACGTACACAATGCACAATTCTCAAATTCAACAATCAATATTCACAGGAGTCGCCTTACAACACGTAAAAGAATGACTGTACGTAGCTTAGTAAGCGTGTCAAATTATTATTTGTTAAATACAGATATTGCCGAACTGCGCTTACAAGTATAATTCCTCTTAAAGTATCACACGCAGTTATTTTAGGATTATGCTGAGACTGCATAACCCTAAAATAATCGCAGCCTGAATCGAGATTATAAGAACACTACTGTAATACTTATCTGTGGTAAAATTTCAAACCATTGCAATTATCGCGTTAAGAGTTTACGAAATATTGTGAAACTATAAAGTAACAGGCTCAATAGCAAAAAGGCAACATCTGGGACCAACACCATCAAATTTAAAAGCTTCACTTATCTGGACCGAATGATCTGATTTCAGGCTCATAAATGACCTGTGACATAAGTCGAAAACAAAAATAAAATATAGGCAAGATGAATTAATTAAGAAAACAATACACATGCGAATAAATACAGTTTGAAAAAAACAAGTTTCCTTGTTGTACATTTAATTATGCTGAGGTTATTTAATATTTAAAGTTGCCCTTAAGAATAATTATTTACATGTATTTCGGGATCCGTTTGGTGTTTGACTAACTTGAAAATACGGAAAACGTTGATTCTGAGAATAACTTGCTTAGAATGCAGTAAATAATTAACGTAAACTAGAAATTACTGCAATATTATGACAGAATTTTCTAATGGTTAGCGAGTGGAAGCCATGTGACTAAGTTTTGTTAATTTAGAAAGTTTTACTTTAAGTTTGTTGCGGATATATTTAGTACATACTGTAATACTATTTTTAAACATTGCAATCAATGAAATAAATTAAACCAAATAATATTGCGTATGAAACATGTTCCTGATTGAAAATACATTATACGAGTAAGGGCAAATTACTTTCTGGATAAGCAAGGTGATTTATTTTACTTACAGGTACAAATAGATTTTTCTTATCTTTGCTATGTACCAGCGCCACTAATAACTTGCATTGAGAACACACCTTAACTTTTCAAGTTCAATTACACTAATATCACCACGTCGAAACATAAAACTTTATATTGCGATCGCGGCCTGGACCCCGATCGCAATATGCAGCGGGAATAATATGTAAGCAGCCAAATAGATGCGAAAACAGCGTTGCCGATAAACGGAAGCAATAAAATGCCGTCTAGTTACCGGACGTGACTTCGTGTTGGCCGTTTCTCACGTTAACAAAACTATGCCAGCGCTAGCGGTCTATAGTTGAACTAAAAGACAAATCCGCAGATATAGGGGGGTCATAGTCGCTTCCACAACATTTTTCGTATTTAGGCATTACTTGACCTGCAGTTCTGAAATTCGTAAAAAAACAAGCAAATCGTTGTGACTTCCGAAAATGGAAGTCACTTCGTTATATATGAAGCGATAACGTTTAAAGTATATCTACTTTTGAAGTGACTAACTACCTAGTATCAATATATATATATATATCTATATATATATATATATATATATGACTATAACCCCTTTCCCAGTCAAATTCTTCGCCTTGTGTAGTAACCACCGAGCTGTGAAAAGGACTTTGTTATATATATATATATAAGTTATATTACAGGCAGTTCCACGTAATAGCAGTGTTAGTGAACCTGGCGGCTTATGTGACTTTGTTGTGTCAGCGGAATCCACGCGCTCGCCTGAGTTATGACATCTTGCACTTTTTATGTTATCAGCGGCAGTCTGTATTTAGAACTCGTAACAGTAACATGTGTTAGCGTAATATTTGTAATCTTTGTCAAAATAAAGTTGTTTTTAAAAAGGACCTTACGGCAATACGTAATTTAAGTGGCGCAGTCGGTAGGATGGTCAAACGGTGTTAATGAACATAATATCGATTCGTATCAACGATTTATTGACCATAAATAAAAAAAATCCGGAACTTGTGATTTTTTTTCGGAGTTTCCAACTTTCCGCATCCAGTTAAGTGAAAGGGAGAGTAGCTTAACGAGAAGACTTCGAAGGCACATCGAAGGAAGCTCTGTGTTCAACCAGGACGCATGGAGAGGACAGTAATTTTGCTGTAAGTACCTATGTCATATAGAGGGCCTTGTAAACAATTTAATTCAGATAGTTCTGACGAAGATACAAATTCTGATTCAGACTCGCATTCTAAAATTTTACCAGCAACAATTTTTAACAGTACTTCTTCAAACGCAAATAATTTAAATACGTCAAAAATGACGGAACCACCTGTACTAAAACAGGAATACTTGGGAATGATCCCAGAATTTCATGGAGAAACGGAACTACTCCCTAGGTTTATTGAAATATGCCAAAAATTAGTTACCAAATTTTATAATAAGGATAACGCTGAGGACTTTCAGAATGAATATCTGATGTCTAGCATCTTAGCTAAAATTAAAGGAGACGCTGCAATTAATATCTCGTCTTGTGTAATTATAAATTGGTTAGATTTAAAAACTGCATTGTTGAATACTTATGCTGATAAACGTGATATTTACACTTTAAATATTGAACTCACAAATTTAAAACAGGAAAACGAAAGCGCATTTGAGTTTTATAATAGGGTTCAACAAGTATTAAATTTAACTGTTGCTAACATAACAACTCAGATGGTAAAAGCAGAAGCCATTATATTAACACGATATTCTCGCAACTTAGCTCTAAGAGTGTTACTACTAGGTTTAAAAGATCCAATTGGTTCTTTAATGCGTACTAAAAATCCTGCAGATTTAAATGCTGCATTGCGTATGTTAACCAACGATTTTCAATTAACGACTAGCCAGCAAAAACCAGCTCAGTCGTCCAAGTTTAAATTTTCACAAAAATTAAATCCTCAGAATAAACCACCTTTTCAAAATAGACCAAGAATGACATTTCCCTTGCAATTAACAAATTATCCTCATAATTCGCAACCTGCGTTTAAACAAAATTATTTTTATAGCAATGCACAGGAACATTCTTCGAATAATAATGCACGTCCACAAAGTAGTAGAAATCAAGTTGATGTTTTTAGGCCCAATCAAACTAAAAACTTTCCAAAACCAACTCCCATGAGTATTTCTACAAGGAATACCTGGAAACCTCAAAATTCACAATTTTCAGGCCAAAATTATCGCCAAAACCAGTTCAAACCCAACAATCAAAATTATATAGTTGAAGAACTGCACAATATCGACGATTCTCAACCCTCAGTTGAAATGCCCGATGAACATGACGATAATGAAGCCGAAAATCAGTTTTTTCGGGAAGAAGCCTCGGAACATCTAGAATCCCAAGATTTCAATTGAATTCATACAATGACAGTGCATTACCCTATATTTTATTTCCAGAACATAAATTAAAAATTTTAATAGATACTGGAAGCACTAAATCTTTTGTTAATCCTAAAATCGCTCAAAAATGTTTTAAAAATTCAATTATAAATGACCCTTTTCAAATATCAACAGCACACGGTACATCAGTAGAAAATTTTAGTACTCGTGTCCCCTGTTCAAAAATATTTAAAGCCAACGTAGCTCCATTAAAATTTTATTTATTCAATTTTCATAAGCATTTTGATTGTTTGCTTGGAATGGATAATTTAAAATTACTTAAAGCAACAGTAGATTTAGATAAAGACTTGTTAATAACACCCAATGCACAAATAAAAATAAATTATTATAACTCGCCAATTGTAGTACAACCTAATTCTGAACAAATAATTAAAATTGATGTTCAAAATATTAAAGAAGGTGACGTAATCGTACCTTATACAAAAATTGCAGATTTAGAAATACCACAGTGCCTTACTAAAGTGCACAATTATCAAGCAATTTGTTCCATTCTGAATCAATCAGATTCTATTAAAAATGTAGGTTCCCTAAAACCATTAAAAGTAGAAAAATTCGACGAATACGAATCTCTTGGTAAAAGGAGTCCTAATTTTAATAATTTGAACTTCGAAAAATACAAATTCGACATTTCAATGGTTCGAACTGAACATATGAATTCAGAAGAACGTCAAACTATTTTAAAGCTAATTAAAGAATATTCCGATATATTTCATGTTGAAGGTAACCAGTTAACTTTTACAAGTGAAGTTAAACATTCAATAAAAACTGTAGATGAAATACCAGTCTACACTAAATCGTACAGATATCCTGAAATTCATAGGAAAGAAGTACAAAGGCAAATTGCAAGTATGTTAGAGCAAAATATAATTAGGCCTTCGCATTCCCCTTGGTCATCCCCAATATGGATAGTCCCCAAGAAACTTGATGCGTCTGGCAAACAAAAATGGCGAATTGTGATAGATTATAGGAAATTAAATGAAAAAACTATAGGTGATAGGTATCCCTTGCCAAATATCAACGATTTGCTAGATAAATTAGGCCGTTGTCATTATTTTACCACCATTGACCTCGCATCAGGGTTTCACCAAATTGAAATGGCTGAAGAGGACATTCAAAAAACTGCTTTTAGCACAGAAAATGGAAAATTCGAATTTTTACGCTTACCCTTCGGGCTTAAGAATTCGCCGTCCTGCTTCCAAAGGGTTATGGACAATATATTAAGGGGTATACAAAATGAAAAATGCCTCGTGTATCTCGACGACATTATAGTTTTTAGTACTAGCTTACAAAAACATGTCGATCGCTTAAAAGAAGTATTTGATAGGCTAAGGCAATCAAATTTTAAAATTCAACTAGATAAGTCAGAATTTCTAAGAAAAGAAGTTGCTTATTTAGGTCATATTGTAACAGAAAATGGTGTAAAACCTAACCCGGAAAAAATTAAAGCAATTCAATGCTTTCCATTGCCAAAAACCACCAAACAAATAAAAGGCTTCCTTGGTCTTTTGGGTTATTATAGAAAGTTCATAAAAGATTTTGCAAAAATCACAAAACCTTTAACTAAGTGCTTAAAGAAGGATTCTGTAATAAATCCTAAAGATCCCGAATATATTAAATGTTTTGAATTATGTAAAAATTTACTAATTAACGAACCAATCCTTCAGTATCCAAATTTTTCTGAACCATTTATTTTAACGACCGACGCAAGTAACTTTGCGCTGGGCGCCGTTCTTTCTCAAGGTAAAATCGGTTCCGATCTACCAATAGCTTATGCAAGCAGAACTCTTAATTCTTCAGAAATAAATTACTCCACAATCGAAAAAGAGCTCTTAGCTATCGTGTGGGCTGTAAAATATTTTAGGCCGTATCTCTTTGGCAGAAGATTTAAAATTGTAACCGACCACAAACCCCTTCAGTGGCTATTTTCACTTAAGGAGCCAAATTCAAAGCTAGTGAGATGGCGTCTCAAACTAGAGGAATTTGACTACGAAATTATTTATAAAAAAGGTTGTTTAAATAAAAATGCAGATGCTTTGTCTCGGGTAGAACTTAATATGAACGAATCCACAAAAGAACCTCTAATATTTGAATATATGGAAACATTTAACGAACAACTTAAACCAAATCCAAATCAAACTGATAATGAGTCAATTATTGTCGAAACGGGTGATGTAGATAACTTAGCTAACGCCGTCGAAGACAGTAACGAAACGGTTCATTCAAATATCGAAGACCCTATAGCAGGGATTCCTATTGTTGACTGTCCCGTAAATTTTGGGAAAAATCAAATAATTATATCAGAAGTAAACTTTGCACCAGCAGAAATTTCTAAAATTAAATTATATGAAACCAAGCAAAGAATATTGGTACAATTTTCAAAAAATAATTATGAACAAGAAATAATTAGATTTATTAAAGAACATGTAGTGCCAAAAGTTAAATATTATGTTTATTTTGAAGACCCAATATACGAAAAATTTAGCTCTGTGCTTCAAAAATATTTCAAAAATTCTCAAATTAATATGATTAAATGTACTAAAAAATTAATCGACGTCATTAACGATGACGAAATTAAGCAAACTATTCAAGCTCATCATGAAGGCAAAAGTAATCATAGAGGGATCGAAGAAACAGTAAAGCGAATAACCAATACGTACTATTGGCCCAATCAACAAAAATCTATTCAAACTTTTATAAACGATTGTGAAATTTGCCAATTAACAAAATATGACAGGAGACCACTTCGATTAGAATTCAATATTACACCTACTGCTGTTAAACCATTTCAAATTGTACATGTCGACAGTATATCTTTAGAAAACTGCAAGTTTTTGACAATCGTAGATTCTTTTTCTAAATATGGTCAAGCATATAAGCTTAATTCGTCACAAGGAATTGAAGTAGTTAATAATCTTGTAAAGTATTTTACCCATCATTGTATACCAGAACAGATCATTTCCGATAACGGATTAGAATTTAAAAATTCAGTTGTAAGAGAACTACTAGAAACCCATAGAATAAAAATTCACTTTATTAGTTCACAACACCCCGGATCAAATGGTATTATTGAGCGTTTTCACTCAACCTTAATAGAGCATATTAGGCTACTTAATAATCAAACCGAATATAAAAAAGAACCAATCGAAATTAAAGTTAATTATGCACTTCTAGCTTACAATAACACTATTCATTCTGTAACAAATCTTAAACCATACGAAATAATAACAGGACATTTAGGTACAGAATCCCCTTTTAATCTAGAAATAGACAAACAATTAGTAAACAATTATATTTCTAATCACAAAGAAAAACTTAAATTGTTGTATCAAAAATTAAACACAGATATACAACAACAAAAGGAAAAAGTTATAAGTAAAGCAAACCAAGTCCGCGAAAACTTGAGCAAAATTCCAATTCCAACAAGAGTGTTTGTCAAAAATAAACAAAAACAAAGCAAAACGCGTAATAAATTCAAACCTGAAGTAGTTAAAAGCATTAATCCCAATCTAAAAACAGCTGAAATTAATCCAACTCATCATAATACTGTTAATAAAATACACATTTCGAATATTAAAAGACCGAAGTGTAAAACTTATAAATTTAAAAACGTTTCAGGTTCCTTGCCATCGGACAAGGGATAGAAATAAAGAACATCACCGAAAATTTAGGCGTTCTACCCATAAACCTGGGATCCGCCAAACTTCAAAGAACGGATCACACGTTCGTCCATTATTATAATTTAGAACCGCTATATATAGAGTATAATAATCTTAATATTCAATACGAAAATCTTAGGTTAAGTATAGCTAATAATGAAGCTTATACACGGGAATTAGATAATTACAATAAGGTAGCTCAATTTAGTAGTAAAACAATATTGGCAAAGATCGAAAATATAAAAATTCATAGCTTAAATAACCGAACCAAAAGAGGTTTAATCAATGGATTAGGATCACTAATTAAAGGCTTAACTGGAAATTTGGACGCTAATGACGGAGAAAAAATCTACAAAATTATTAATCATTTAGAAAATAACCAAGATTCACTAAAAACTCAACTAGAAATGCAATATTCCGTTAGCAACCAACTTGTTCGAAATTTTAATGATACAATACGAGATATTCAGCATAATGAAATAATGTTAAAATCTAAAATAATACAGCTCAGTGATCGTGTTAAGATCGAAGCTACACGTCAAGATATTCTTTTCGCTGGAAGTTTGTTTAACCAATTACTAATTCTTTATGGCTCACTACTTAATACCTTACAGGATATAGAAAATTCAATAACTTTCTGCAGAGTAGGAACCTTGCATCCTACAATAATTAAATCCAAGGAATTGTTCCTTGAACTCCAGAAAATTTCGGATCATTATAGGAATCAGTTTCCCTTCGAATTAAAGTACGAAAACATCTTAGATTTTGAATCCATTCTAAAAGTAAATTGTAAAATCGATTCAAATAAAATTACATATTTTCTGTCAATACCTATTGATTTTGAAAAAGAATATGACCTCTACTATTTAGTCCCGATTCCTTCAAAACATGAGTCAGAATTTGTGACAATTATTTCGAGTGTAAAATATTTGCTAAAGTCAAAATTTGGTAATACGATAACACCTCTAAATGACAAATGTACCCAAAGCAAACCCTACCACTGTTCATATCAACTACAATCAAATTATAAAGCATCCTGTGAAGAGGACATCTTATTGAATGGAAATTCAAGCAAGTGTCTCTTTACAAAAATTGAAATCTTAGAAAATCACATTGAAATCATCCCCGAAATTAACCAATATCTGTCAGTCTTTCCGAAAGAAGAAAAGCTCCAAATTCAATGCCAGAAGGACATCGAAACAAAATTGCTGTCAGGAATCTATTTAATAAAAGAAAATCCGTATTGCAACTTGTTTTTCCGAGGCCGAGAACTACGTTTTCAAGAAGCCACTTACGGAAGACCGTTGGTAATGGACATGCCACATTTGAAATTGGAGAATAGCATTCTACCAGAATTCAAAATTAAATTGAATAATTTACATCTCCAGGAATTACCAATAAATCCAATAATTCCGATTAGGGAAACTTATCGGGAAACATATCATATCCCCAGTGGCTGGACGATTATTCTGTACGTAATATTAATTATCGTCGTAACCCACATTTTAATCAAGAAATGGAAAAACATCCGAAGAAAAGGAATCTCATCAAAAAATCAAGAATTGGAAGCCCAACCTTCAAAAACAACAGTGAAACTTCCGGAGGAAGCTTCGTTCTAGGGATGGAGGAGTTATATTACAGGCAGTTCCACGTAATAGCAGTGTTAGTGAACCTGGCGGCTTATGTGACTTTGTTGTGTCAGCGGAATCCACGCGCTCGCCTGAGTTATGACATCTTGCACTTTTTATGTTATCAGCGGCAGTCTGTAGTTAGAACTCGTAACAGTAACATGTGTTTTCAGTAATTTTGTAATCTTTGTCAAAATAAAGTTGTTTTTAAAAAGGACCTTACGGCAATACGTAATTTAAGTTGTATGTATGTATGTATGTATTTATTCAATTTTACGTAATTAATACTGTATGTTAACATGAGACTAATTTTTAATGATGTTATAATTACTGTTTATTGTTATATCGTTTATTAAACTTTTCTCTTGAACACTATTAGCTTTATCAAATGTACTTGTCTTTAAATTTATTAATATTTGATTTAGTCAACTTTATTCTTACGTACCGTCGTCAGCAACCCCAATTGGTTATGCTACACGCATACACCATCAACATTTTCAGTATTTTAACCAAACTCCTCTTCTTGTGACTATACTTATTTGTATAACAATTTTTATGGGCACATACCAGTATTTATTATAATTCAAATTGAATTTTCATATCATTAGCTCCAATTTTAAACTGGTGTCATTCTAATGACAAAAGTTTTACACACCTTATTTTGTTCTTGTTATTTTTATAATACCCGCCAAAACCTTGGGTATTAACACAATTTAAATATCAAAATTGCATATTCATATTATCAACAATTATGACGTTTTAATTAAAATGAAGTATTTTCAGGTTATCTAGTTCTCAAATGTGACTGTTTCCATCTGTTTTGCATCATTAATCGTGTTATACAACACATATGTAAGAAATAATCTCATGATTTATCTTTTCTGATCTAATTTTTTTTACAGATAAAACCTCACTAATCGAATAACTTAGTACAAACTTTTATCATTTTTAACCAAATTGAATTACTCTTGCAACCAACAAATTGACAACTAAATGGTATGGGTTATAACTTCACATGTAAAATAAATTAATAACTATGATTCTTGCTAACTGAAATTTGTTTTAGCTAATTGACAGTCAAATTTACTAAAGAACTCCCGATATTATTGTAGAAAATAAGTTTTTTATGATAAAACCGTGCCATTGTACTCAATATCCTTTTAATTTGCTTTATAATTAAGCTGCATTTTAATTATAATTTATTAAAAGTGCTTTGCCATTTTTAACCATATCAATACGTACCTTCGCAAAAAAACAAATACAGATTTAATAGTAGAAATCCTAATTCATTTTGCAATAAAATAAATATTAAAGGAGCGCTGTATGCCACAATACTTCTTAATGTGTTTATAACAAACTAAATTGCAGTTTGTTGATAGCATAAACTATTAATAGGTTCTCAATATTTTTCTGTAACATTTCGTATCTTTATTACTGGAATAGTATATTAAGCAACAAATTCAGAAAAGTGATGCTTTACTGAACAAGTATGGCTGGTTTAAGTATTAGCGTTTGCTAGTACTTCAACGGCCAGTTCAGTAAAACCACTTTTCTAACGTGTTGCGTATACTATTTTATCGAATTCCATAAGAAATGTGTAATATTAACTATTTACATAAAAGTGACACAGGATGTCAAAACATAACCAAGCTAAGCAGAACTTGTTTCTATGTACTAAAGCACAATAATAAGCTCCAGTTGATGTTATACGTTTGGCAGTACTGAAGTGTATCGTTGGTGACACTGTGAGTCTATGTAAAATTCGATGTTAGCAGGTTAGGTTTTGCGACAGTCTGTGTCAAAACTGACGTAAAACCTAGCCTGCTAACCTGGAATTTGATATAGACTTACAGTGTCACCAACAATACACTTCAGTAGTGCCAAACGTAAAGCGAATCACTGCTGCTATGGAGAAAAGTGTTGTCAATACAGAAAAATACCACATTTCTAAACGATTTTCAATGTAGAAATGTAGTACATTACTAAATGAAATGCGATAAACACTTGTATACGACAAAAGCTACATTCCACGTTACAGGAAGTGGAAATTTCAATTTAAATTATGGTTTAATTTCTGGAGGCTCGTATTCTGGTTTTCCATTAAGTATCTTTCTAATGGTGTTTGTTATTTCGCACGCTGGATTATTAACCATCACTTCGGAAGTCATGTTACAACCCAGGAATACTAAAATATAGTATCTTAAACACAGAGAAATTGTGCATATTATAAAATTATACTCAGAATTTAAAAATAATACAAAACTATGAAAAAAACCTGAAAAGAAACAAATATATCAAAATATTTTGCCCTAATATGAAAAACAACATTTAGCCAATCTTTATATACCTGGTGACAATGAAACTACTACCCACGGCGGCATTTCGAAACGGCTTGAGATAGAGATATCCAATTCGGTATGTCGATAGGGTTGAAAATTGTGAACAATTGTAACATAAAAACAATTGAATGTGCTTTCCGGTTTTACCGGAAATGACCCTGACTTTGTTATTTTAAATAGGACACCCTATATATTTTCTCTTGTTATGACTCTCTAAACAATTCTAAATAACTTTTGTCTAACATAACCAATGTCTAAAATTAATAGTTTTTGAAATAGAGCCTCTTAAAGATATGCCGTAATTCCTATTTGTTTGTGTTTTACGGAAAAACGGAGTAAGCCAGGACAGAGGTTGCTATGGTTTTTAAAAACAATTGCATTTTACAAGTATTTTCAACCCTACATACCGAATTGCAGATTTCTATCTCAAGCCGTTTCGAAATGCCGCCGTGGGTAGTAGTTTCATTGTCACCTTGTATATAATTCTTCGGTATGTGTGTACGTGAACTCCTAAACGGCTGGACCGATTTTGATGAATTTTTTTTTGTGTGTTTGAGTGGGTCCCTGGATGGTTTAGATTCACAACTGGACCCGGTAGGTGGCGCTGCAATCGGGTTCTAGAATTTTTTAAATTTTTTTGACAATTTTTTTGGTTTTTTCTAAGATTTCTCGCATATCAGAACATATAACTCCAAAATTTTACCCCCCACCACACCCCAATATTTTTTAAAATGAAAAAAATCGAAAATTCCAATATCCAAAAAACGTTTGCTGAACCCGCTAATAGCAGGCAGCATGCAGGACAACTGCTGTCGGGTCCCCCAAAATTTCACCCCCCCCCCCCCCCCGCCCCAATATTTTTTGAAATGGAAAAAATCGAAAATTCGAATATAGAAAAAACGTTTGTTGAACCCGCTAATAGCAGACAAACCAACGTTCGGGCAGGACAACGTCTGTCGGGTCCGCTACCCCTTAGAGGGTGAAATGGGGTAATTAAGCTTACAAATCGATATGGGTGTCGTTATTGACGTTTTTTGGGACGTTTATTGCGAAAATGGCATTTATTTAAGTCCAAGACGATGGACATGACATAAAATTAAAACTCTATAGTGGTGAAACGAGGTTTCAGAAACAAATTATTTTTGGACAGAAAAATGTTTGCCGGGCCAGCTAGTAGACAATATATAATTTTAATAATTTACGGAGGCTAAGCAACAATCAAGGGTTTGGACTTTTTAAAATGAAGCTATGCCAACGAAAGTTATTCGCGGTAAAAATGCAAATAAAAAAAATTATTGCTGCTTCCTTCAAACCCAGTGGATGAGTTGCAGTAATTCCTCTTCACGATCACAAAACTACAACTTCTGATTAGCTACAGAAGTTTGCCTTCCTCAAATCTTCGAAAAATTGTATAGTGCTTGACGAAAGTTTTGTTTGGTAATATTTTGTTATACCATAATAATGCAACTCCCCATATGGCCGCAAAACGTTTAATTCTTCTACGAATCTTGCTATTAGCAATTTATTTGTGTTTCCAAAGATTTAAAAAAGCATACGTAGTAAGAGTTTGTTGAATTTC
>OW679199.1:117209171-117512768 GCA_940337035.1 Agriotes lineatus | reverse complement strand
TTCAGGCAGCACAAGAGATAACGCCGGCAGTGGTAAGAAATTCTATTCGAGCAGTAGAATAATGTGCTGTGGCATGCGTAACTGCCAACGGGGACCATTTCGAGCAAATGTTAGATTAGGTGATTAAGTAAGTAGTTTTCGTAAATTTTTTAATAATTGTTATTTTAATTTTAGAATAATTTATTATTATTATATTTGGAAACTGGTTTTCATAATTTTAGAATTTTAAAATAGCAGTTGCTTAAAAAGTACAGACCTGGACGAAAAATGGCAAAGGAATTTTTTGTTCAGCTTTCAATGTAGAATAACATGGTATATGTGCATATTTATAAAACAAATTTATTGCAGCAATATCTGGCGTCCCATAATAAGTTCATAAAGGCCATCTTCGCGTTTTCAAGCCACCTTTACCATTTTATATCATCCTCATGTTCGCTAACAATAGGATTATTCCTTAGAATATAAAGACTTATATTCTAAGGATTATTCTCATCTTCATTCTTGTCCTCGTTGAAATTTTCTTTTATCACTCAAATCCTCATAAGTTCTCCCAAGTTCTGCCTCCATAAGGGGACACTTATTTGGATCCATTCTGATTATTCCAACAAACCTCTGGGTTACAGGTGACCTCACAGTGTGGTCCTAGGGTAAGTATGTCGATGAATTGGAAAAAAAACTAGAGAACATCCACAGATGATATGAAGAGATACACCGGTGTATCGTGGAAAAGACATACTGAAAACAGAATGTAGTTGAAGGAAATTGGAGAGGCCTACATCCAAAAATGGATTGAAGAAGGCTAAAAGAAGAAGTACTTAACTAGGTATATACAAAGCCATGTTGCCCTGTGAAAAACTGGTTGCTTTAAATTTTTAAAATACTTCGTAACAGTAAACTTCAAATTTCAGATTTAGACAGCCTTTTCATGTAAGGTATGTTTTTTTCTATAACTGTCAAAGTGTTACAATGTTGGTAGATATGTGATTAAAATGCTAGGAAATCTTCATACCTCGTGTTGGTAGAACTTTCTCAAAATTATGGTTATGGGTCAATTTTGAATGTCAAAGTTTCTTAATTTGAACTCTTGACAAATTTCTTTTTTTAACATGGAATCATCATCATCATCAATAAAATCGGATAAAAAAAGAAAACCAAGAAATATTTTAAATGCAAAAATGAAGCAAGCAATATGGCATATCTGTCAAAATGACAATAATCTTTTTAGTGGAAGAAAAGAACTAAAAATCTATGTACCAACATTATTAAAACTAGGGACCCTGCAGGAATGCAACTTATCCCTTAGAAAGTTGTCCTTGAAAATTATTACAGAAAAAAAATTTACTTTATGTAAAGCCCTTTATGCAGAGCTGTTCTGAGTACAGACAAAAAGTACTCGAGTACCGAGTACAAATACTCTACTTAAAATGTAATCGAGTACAGAGGAATGTAATGGCGGAACAATGGTAAAAACGAAACACAAAATTCCCATTTTATTGGCTTTGAAAGTAACAAGTTTTTCAAAATTGTCATCTGTCAGGGCATGGCGACGTGGTCTGTTTACCAGTGTCACGAATGAAAATACTCGTTCTGCTACTGCCAATGATGGCAAGCATGTATAGCTCATGAATCTTTTAATAAATATTTGGGTAATCATCCATTATTGACAGATTGGTTCATTTATCTTTAAGGTAATGTAGAAGTTCAAGTTCAATTTTGGACTTCTTTTTATCTAGAATATGCCATTCTTTCGTTTTTTGGGTTTGGATAATTTGAAGAGATGAAGTTCCGGGTACATCATTGTTATATTCATCAAAATCAAAATATCCATAATATTCTAGATTCGATCTTTGGCGTCGCTGTCACATCTATAGGAATTTTCAGAATATATTTCCAGCATCTTTTTACCTGGTAAAATGATCAAATCGTTAATATCTCCAAAATAAGTTACTTTAGACACACAATTTTATATTAAAAATATTAGCCCCTCAACGCAACACTTTTAAGCAATCTAAATATAGGGTGTTCTGGTAAAATAAGTAAGTTAGGTTCGCCACCCTTTTTCAATTGCCTCGTATGATCAAAAATATTTTAAACATGCACTATCTTTGTATCTACAACTTTTATATAAGCAAGTTATATTATGACTAGACAATAGGCCCCTTGTGTAAAACTGCAAGCTTGCAACCTTGAACAATAATAGCTTCTTTGTATGAACTGCAAGTCTGCAACCTTGAACGCACGTGGCTTCCTGTCTCACGCTCCCTTTTAGAGATAACGCTTATCTTAGCTGATTAGACATAGTATATATACAAGTAGCCTGCACTTCTAAGACAAGCTCCAGTCAGTCGATAAGTTCCAGTGTGTTCGTATCATAGCTAGATGTAAGAAATTGTCCGGCGGCTAGCTGTGTGCTTCCAATGTTATATTTCATTCTAAAATAAAAATAAACGTTTTTTAAAAAGTCGTTTCGGCGGCCTTTTAATAAAACTGGCGCAGTCGTTCGGATTTGTGGAGGAAAACCTGGAAAACTACAAACATCGAGTCGACCAGCAACTTTCCTTGAGGTTCAGCTCTTTGCCGCAAATCGAAACCTACCACCCAGCGGATCTTCGGACATCTCCAACAGGGACAAACATCGCCCGATCGTGAGAAGCGCCCGTCGACCCAGCTCCTGCTCCTCCGTGGTTATTGGAACCATCTGGTCATTGGGACCACTTGATCATTGGGATCAGTCTCTGGTTTGGCAACGTCAACAACGACGACCCCAGGACAACTTTTGGATAACGCTCTAGCGCAAAGCAGACTATCCAAAGTCGGACTTCAGGACCTAGCTGTTTGCAGGCCAGCCGACATCAACAGGATCGACGCATCCTTTTTGAAGACAACAGGACGTAGCAGATCGCACGCCGTTCGTCAATTTTAACGCACAATGTAAGTGCATATTTTTATAATTCAAAGTAATAATTTTCAAGCTTTAGAGAAAAAGCAAAGGTATATTTTAAAAATAATAATTTTCAAGCTTTAGAGAAAAAGCAAAGGTATATTTTAAAGGCAACAAAGTAACGTAATATAATTTTCAAAAGTAATAATTATTAAAGCGTTCGCCTACTAAACAACAAGGTAATAATTTTAAAGGCAACAAAGTAACGTTATTAAAGCGTTCGCCTAAGCAACAAAGTTAAATAATATAAAAATTAAAAACTTATACTAACATAGTTCTAATATTTATTTATAAGATCAGGCAGAACGTAGTAAGCCAGACCAATTGCTGCACATACTAGGTGTGCTTAATTTGCATTTGTGCTTGCGTTCTTGCGCGTAGGGCTCCTACCCCCCTGTTAGGCATCCCCTAGTCATATAAATTGTTTACTAACATAAAACAAAATTAAAAATCAAGTGAAACAAATAAAGTAAAATTAATTTTTGTCAACAAAATTTTTATGTTAAAGGAGATCTTGAATCATTAGGTAAAACACTTATAATTATATTTTGAAACAATTGTAAAAATTTTATGTCACGAGATCGATCACGCTCACCAAGGAATTCAATCCCTAGAATTTTATTTTTAAATAATTGTAACAACCCAAATATGGTTGACCAAAACGCATCATTGTTTCCCCCACATTTTAATGTAGCTTTACTAAATGAAATTCCCACATATGATGGTAATCAAGCCACTCTTTCGGAATTTGTCAGATCGGCAGAAATCATTGCAACTAAATTTTGCACAGAAAATTTAAACGATTATATCAACCAAGTAATTTTAAATTCGATAAGGAATAAATTAAAAGGTCAAGCGTTAGAAGTAATTACAGGTTACCAGTATGATACTTGGAAAGACTTAAAAAATGTCTTAATTGAAAATTTTGGCGACCAAAGGTCAGAATTGAATCTTTTAATTGATTTAACTAAATTAAAACAGAATAAAGACTCTCCCATAGAATTTTTCAATAAAGTTAGAACCCATTTGGCTATTTATAATTCAAAAGTTTCTCTGAGTCAAGAATCAAAAGACATTATCACTTATAAATTAAAGGCTAACAAAGATTTAGGACTTCGCACTTTTACAAGTGGACTAAATGAAAATTTAGGAAGCTTCGTAAGAAGTAGAAACCCAACTTCACTAGAACAAGCCTTAAGCATAGTAAAAGAAGAAATTGATATCAGATATTCTCAAAATCAAAATAATTTTCAAAATCAGAAATTAAATAAATCAAATTTAACTTCCAATATTCCAACACGAAATTCATATCAACCTAAATTTAATAACCCAAATTTTATGCAAAGACCATTCCAACAAAATCGAAGTAATTTTAACCAAAATCCTAAAAGTAATTTTAATCAAAATCCCAATTATTTTAAAAGTCCAACAAATTTTAACAATCCTAATAATTCTAGAATAACTCAAAATTCAAGCTTTAATGCATTTGCACCTAAACCAAATTTTTCACCAATAAATAAACCAGAACCTATGGACTTTAGCACTATAAAAAGACCAGCTACTCAACAATCAAAGTTCCCCAATAAATATCGAGCAAATTCTCAAACGTTAATAGAAATTTTAATCATTTAAATTACCATCAAGAAAAACCTCCGGATGAGTATGAAAACTTAGCCGAAAATTTATTTGAAAATGGAGAATTTTCAACTCCAGAAAATTTTAACGAAAACCCTCAGGAATATTTTGACCCTGACAATTTTCAAAATACAACTGAAAATCGTACGACACTCATTAATGACCAATAGAAAAATTAGTTCACGAGCCGTAACCAAGACAACAACAAAATTTCTTGGAAATTTTTTGTAGGTAGATCAGCCTAACTTTGAGGGCTTGTATCGTTACGATTTTCTTACCGAATCTACATTCGAGCATTAATTCATATCCAGAAATTATTTTTCGTGCATTCCAACGATGTCCTAATTTGCCCTCGCGTCCCGCTCGGGCAAATTAATACGACGTTGTTGGAATGCACTCAAAAAATTTCCGGAAAGAATTAATGCTCTTATGAGATTATATGTGAAAATTACGAATCACAAGATTTAGACCATACTTACGATTATTTCGAATATCCAGATCCAAACGATACTGTAAATTTTCATTAAGAGCCTCGGAAAAGAATATTTTAACTTTTAATATAAATCCAAAATCAAACCTTCCTTATATTATAATTCCCGCCACCGGCGATAAACTTTTAATTGATACAGGTAGCTCACAAACAATAATTTCTCCAGAATTTGTACAACAACATTTTCCAAATTATATTTATGAAACAGAATTCGAGATAGTTACATCTCATGAAATTTCTCAACATAACTTAATTGCAGATTTACCAATCCCCAGTCTTTTTTATGAAAACGGAACACATACATGTTATTTATATAATTTTAACCAAGACTATATAGGACTTATTGGATCCGATTTACTTTCAAAATTATCCGCACGAATAGATTATAAATGGATGCATATTCAGACAGAAAGAGCTACGATACCATTTTATTACAACCCGTAAAAACTAAACAAAAAAAAAATGAAACTAATGTAAATTTTCCAACCTAAAAATTAAGATTTTTATTTTTCTCAAAACCTACAGTTAACCCTGTGTACAGAACTTTTCGTAAAATTTATCAGCATAAAGAAAAATGGAACTAAAATAACTCAAAAATTAAAATTTAATGAAAAATTAGTCATGCCTTCAGCAATTGAAATCATATAATAATCAATTTAAAACAAGTGTAATTAATACTTTAAACGAAATACAAGAAATTAATATTTATAATCCTTAATCTTATAAAAATAAAAATTATGAACTCAACAAAAATCAGTCTATCAGATTTAACAACTTTAATATAAAAACTCCAAACATTAAAAGTATTTTAGATAATTAATTTAAATAACAATTTAAAAAACAACTTAAGATCAGACCATTTAAACGAAGACGAAAAAACTATTTTGACTAATTTATGTTTTCAATACAGAGATGTATTTTACTCTCCCGAAATACCTTTATCCGTTACGAAACCGACAATAAAAGTCGTTCTATAAGATTTAATAATTTAAACATAAATCTGTAAAATATTTAGATTATATAGCTACTTTAGAAGGAATAAAATCAGATTCATCTAAAAATTCAACAATCAAAATTTCCCAGCACCTAAAAATCGAAATAAAATCATTTTTAACTAAATAGTCTATTATAGAAAATTTGTCAAGGACTTTGCCAAAATAACAAAATTTTTAACCGTGTGTTTAAAGAAAAAATAAGATTGTTCACACCCTTGAATTTTTGAAAAACTTTAAGTATTGCAAATAAATTCTAATAAATAAATCAGTAACTTTAAGTATCAAAAGTATTTTAAAAAATAACATCTTAAGAAGAAACTTAAGACTAAAATCATTTAAATCAGAAAAACTCAAATAAAAATTATACTTAACAAACAAACAAGACCTAAGCTCGTATTAATCTAGTATTTACAATTTTAATAATCACAATATTTCTCGCGTTAAAACTAAATGTTCACAGCAACATACCTTTATAATTGATATTGCTAAAGGAAAACAAAGAAAAACCTTTACAATTTAAAATTAAATTCAAATTTAGAAAAATCAAACATTTCAATTAAATGAAAAAGTATTTGTTAAAACAAATCTCAGAAGTAAAGATTAAATTTAAAATTAAAACCAATTCGGAAAAATCAAACATTCCAATTAAATGAAAAAGTATTTGTTAAAACAAATTTCAGAAGTAAAGATGAAATTTAAAATTAAAACCAATTCGGAAAAATCAAACATTCCAATTAAATAAAAAAAATATTTGTTAAAACAAATTTCAGAAGTAAAGTTGAAATTCAAAATTAAATCTAATTTAAAAAAAAAGGAAATATAAAACACCCTGACTAAAAGGAATTATTGCTCTCCCTTTTTCAGGATTACTACCCTCTTCATCGCCTGTACCCTGCTGACTCAATCACCAGTTATACAGAGCGATATTATTATTAAAAATTTAAAAGATAATCCTGGATTATATCCCTTAAACTTAGGAAACGTAGTGCTTAAACAAAGCGAATGGACGCTTATTAGAAATATAGACTATACTCCTATATTTGTTAATTATGACACACTTAGAACTAATTTAATGAAAATAATACCGTTACTTGAAAATAAAAGTTACGTTATTGAATATACAAAATTTAAAAGGATTGACGATGTTATTATCAATCATAACAATTTACTCATAATATTAAAACAATATCTTGAAAAAGCAGATAAACTCTTAAGTCAATTATTTCCTGATGTTAAACACAAAATTAATAAGAGAGGACTTTTTGACGGACTTGGATCCGCCTTCAAATTTTTAACTGGCAACCTCGACGCCAACGATGGAGTCAGATATGAATCTATGATTACTAAATTACAAGAAAGCAATAAAATTCAAAATGACGTTATATTAGAACAAACTAAAATTTTAAATGATACCATCTCAGTAATCAATGATATAGCAAAGAGTCAAGAATTATTAGACAGAAATATAAATAAAATAATTTTACAAAATGAAGAATTAGGCAAAAATCTCGCTACATACTCCTTAAAAGCAGTCTTGCTAGAAGCAATTCAATTTTTACAACTACTTATTAACACTTGTTTGGAACTAGAAAATGCATTAACTTTTGTCCAAAATCAGCAGATGCATATGTCATTAATTGATAATGACGATTTAATTGAAAATCTAAATGAAATTTCGACGTATCTCAATAGCATATCAGAAAAAACTTTAACTATTCCATATCCTGCAGAGTTACAGTATTTACATTTATACGAGTCAATTATCATTACAAAAGTTTACCAAGTTAAAAACAGAATTACATTTATATTCGAAATACCTCTTACTTCCAAAACTAACGATTATCGAATGATACAATTAATACCATTTCCGATTTTTATCCAAAATTATCAATTTCGTATGATTATACCTACATATAGTACTTTATTATTCAACGTTAAAAACAGCATTCCCGTTGAAATAAGTCATTGTAAACTTATAACTTTAGACACCTACTTTTGTAATCAAAATAACTACTTTGAAATCCCTAACGACAAATTGTGCGAAACACAACTTCTGTCATTTAATAAAAATAAAACATGTATCCCTTATTTATTCAATTTAACAGAGATCAAAATATCACAAATAAATCCTGCGACGTGGTTAATATCTTCCCCATCTGAAGCAATATTGGACGTCAAATGTAAAAATCAGAATTTTAGAAAAGGAATATCTGGCACTAACCCCTTACACCTCAGTTCAGACTGTCTTGTTTCAATAAATCAAAAACACATGTTATTCACCGCAAAAAGAACCTCAAATGAAATTGTTAATTTAAAAATTTCAAACATTGACCGCTTAATAATTCCTGAATCAAACCACATAAATGTTTCAAAGATTGACTTGATACCAGTTGACACCCAGAAATTGGTTGAGGACCGAATTAAGCTTAATAAATATGAAAATTTGTTAAAACCTGTTAATTATATTAAATCTGATAATTTAAGTGTGTCTGCAATTATATTTACTCTGTGTACTATTCTTATGTTAATAATTTTTATATTGTATTTGTATTATAATAGGAACACAATGAAGATTAAACTTATTAGATTTCTAAATAAAGATTTTGAACCAGTTAACGTAAATGCATAAGTTTAATTTTCTTTTCTTCTTTTTTGTAAGTTCAATAGAGGCATATTTGAATACTGCTATTGAACATTTTATCGGCGGACGAGTTATATTATGACTAGACAATAGGCCCCTTGTGTAAAACTGCAAGCTTGCAACCTTGAACAATAATAGCTTCTTTGTATGAACTGCAAGTCTGCAACCTTGAACGCACGTGGCTTCCTGTCTCACGCTCCTTTTTAGAGATAACGCTTATCTTAGCTGATTAGACATAGTATATATACAAGTAGCCTGCACTTCTAAGACAAGCTCCAGTCAGTCGATAAGTTCCAGTGTGTTCGTATCATAGCTAGATGTAAGAAATTGTCCGGCGGCTAGCTGTGTGCTTCCAATGTTATATTTCATTGTAAAATAAAAATAAACGTTTTTTAAAAAGTCGTTTCGGCGGCCTTTTAATAAAACTAGCAAATGTTACGTAACTCTAATAGTTTTAGAAATATCTTCCTCTTCTTTATTTTTGCCGTACCCTATACTGAATGTATTGTTTAGACCAGGCTGACCAGGTGATGTCTACCTGTAAATATGTTTGTTCAATATATGAAACAAAACCAAATAGTTTTTGAAAGCGTTTTAAGACAAAAGGCTAGAATTAAAAACTGTAGGTAAATAAAATGAAAGAACTTTTTCATAATATTGTATAAAAAAACACGTTTTCTTCCTGTACTTCAAAAACTGTACTTTAGAAAACAAAACAAAAATAAAAGTAATTTAATCCCTTTATCATTATGCACAACATCTAAAATTCATGTCAACGCTATACGTTTTATTAACGCTCATGCCAAGTGGCCGAGGTGATCTGAATACGGCGCAGAAGATCGTTAATGATGCTTTTACTACCTAAGGTCTAGTAATTAAGAACATATCATTAATTTAGGTACCTGCTTACTTACCTATTACTTGTAATATCTCACATCACTAATCGGTAATCACTGTAGTCAGTCACTTATTGAATTATCAACTAACGAACTAACCAGAAACCTGAAGATTGCAAGGGTTACAAAACTGCAATTAAACTTTTTATGGCGACTAGTGGCCACATGTCTGAAAGTGGATAAAAATGTAGGTACTTATTGCACAGTGCAATGTACTCGAGTACCCGAAAATGTATTCGAGTAGGGGAGATCGGGGTAAGATGACGATAGTAAGGAAAACTAAAATATTTGAGTACAAGGAAATTTATTTAGAACGTAATATTACATATATAAATAGAATACTATATTAGCTTCTAAATAATATATATTTTAATAAGAATAATAAAAAGGTTTTGTGACAAATAATTAAAAAAGATTTTTTTTGCAATTTCGTTATCTTACCCCAACCCGTAGGTAAGATGACGAACATATAGGAGTAAGATGGGTAGTAACAGAAATCGCATACAAACTGACCACATTCACCATAACGGTTACAGCTTTCATGCCATCATGTTGAACAAGCTGAACATTGAATCCAGTCTTCAGTAGAAGATTCTTGATAAGTTTCGTGACATCCTGGACAAGTGTGAATCGTTTGATTAGTTGCACGTGTCTGAACTGTTTGGTTCGTCATTTTACCCCCGTCAACTTGCCCCGACCTTCACAAAAATGCTTTGTTGAGGTTAGGTATCAACACGAGCAACAATGAACTAAAATCACATGACGAATAATCATCATTACTACACAAATTCATGCAGTTTAATAAACATATTAATTTACCTGATAATATTCCAGAAAACACTAAAAACGATCACTACAAAATTATACCGCGATATCGAAAAACAAACTTTATCGTTATATGACTTAGCTGTGTCTTAAAATATTACTTTACCTACACATTTTAGTCCTAGATACAATTCACTAGATGGCGCTAGTATTCAGTTTTGTCCACTTCTTTTGGTATTTCAATAAAACCCGTTCGTCATCTTACCCTGTTCGTCATCTTATCCCGTTCGTCATCTTACCCCGTTCGTCATCTTACTCCGTTCGTCATCTTACCCCGATCTCCCCTACACGTAAATGTATTCGAATACCCGAAAATTTATTCAAATACAGGGATATGTACTCGAGTACAAGTAAATGCGTCAAATACAAGTACAAGTACATTTTAAAAAATGTACTCGTGAACTGAGTACCGAGTAAGGCTGGGCCACGTATCAATAAATATCGATATTATTTCCATATCGATATATGGAAACATGGGATATCGATATATGGAAATATCGGATATCGATATTTATGGAATATCGTTATTTATCGCTAGCCCCATAATTATTGATATCGCCATAATTATCGATATCTCCATATATATCGAGATTTATGGAATAGCTGTCAAATTGTTAGTTTCCTCTTGCTTAATCCAACTGTTGTCAGAAACTGGTCATCATGTAAATGTTCAGATTGGTTTACGATAACTTTTTGTATGTATACCGTATACCTTGTATCTGCGCATGTACAACATTTGCTTAATTTAAAGTGCCATAAATTCAATTTGTTTTAATAATCCTAATAATAATAATACTTAATAATCTAAAATGATCTACTATGTTATTTTACATATTGACCTATTGTAACCACGCAGAACAAGACTTTACATTCATAAATTGTCTTTTAAAAAATCGATATGAATATGGGTGCACTAAAAACGACATTTCTGTTAACTATTAGGTAATCTTTAAAACATTCGAGTGCTGTATAACCATTTTCAAACCTAATTTTTTGCGTTGCCACTATTCATCTAAACTGAATTTGGCTGTTCAGAAACTAAAGTTATAATTACGCATTGATTGTGGTGTACAGTTGAACATACATACACATCTCATGTTACAGTAAAATAAATACCTAATATTTGTTAATGCTTTACTTTTGTTAACACATATAATTAGCAAGATAGAAATATACTTTAATTATTCACATTTTTTAACACATATTTTAATAAGTACAATTCTTAAAATAATGCAATACAATATAATAACATTGATAACGATATAAAGTATATTCGTACTCCGTAAGTCCGTACTCCGAATTTAACACGTATTGCATTTTGCAACTTTTAAATAAGGACTTCTTGTAAAGTCCCTAAATTTAAAAATATTGTGCAAGTCTGCAGATTTAATTTGCGTGGATAAATCCTTTTCGGGCGTTTTTTTTTATGCTACACTTTTTTCACATCGGGGAATTCTACATATTTGATAGTCAGCACTCAGCAGTAGGGCTGGGCGATATATCGATAAATATCGATAATATTTTCATATCGATATATGGAAATATCAGATATCGACATATCGATATACCGAATATCGATATTTATCGAATATCAGTATTTATCGATATATCGGAATTTTTAAGATATTTATCGATATATTGATAAATATCGATATATCGATAAATAGCGATATAATTCTAATATCGAATATCGATATGTAAATTGTAATATCGCCCACCCCTAGTACCGAGTACACTAAAAGTACTCAGAGTACAGTTAATTGTACTCGAGTACGGCACAGCTCTGCCTTTATGGGAGGAAATAAACAAGAATAAGATACTACAATAGCTATTTATATATCTAGGGAGCAAAGGTATTCATTTCTTCCCGTGTGTGCATTTAATGCCTGACGCGGTTTTCAAAATATTGACATTTGAACATTGAAGATTTGGAACATTTACGCAGCTGTAAAAACCAAACGGTTTCAATTAAAGCGAAACGGCTTGCACTTTCGTATCTCAGTTTTCTATGAGCTATCACTTGATGCTATTTTTTGATTCAACCATAAATGTCAATTTTTTGACGGGAAGTTAGAAAAAACAATATCAATGTTTTCAAACGTCAATATTTCGAAAACCGCGTAATTTATAGATATAGTTGGTTATACAAAAAGTGTTCAGTTTTCAACGTAGAATTCGAAAATGGTACAATATAGAGGGTGTTCCATTTAAAGAAAACCTACATGACGTCATATCTCTTACATGGGACACCCTGTAAACTAACTTTTTACTTTAAAAAATGCGCAACTAAAAATACTAATTGACATGTTCGAGCGTTTTTCCGATAATGAAATATCTGAATTTTAAATGAATTTGTGCAAGACTTTATGGACTCGTATATACAGTGTGTCCAAGATAAGGAGGGCCAGTATGGGGATCTCGGTAATTGTAAGAGATATAAATTTGGTTAAATGGGAAGAAAGTTGCGCAATTAAAGGACTAACAAAATGACGCCTAGAAACCCTTGATATGATTTTTCGTTTCTGAATTATCTCAAAAAAACAGAATTTTTGGATTTTCTATTTTATTTTTTTCTGACGTTAATATTAAAGGTAGAGCGAAACTGATTAAACTTCTTTATAGCAACTTTTAAGTGACTTAATGATTACGTTATCAAATTTTTAATTTGACGTTTCGTCTTCGAGAAACCATTATCAACTTTATTTTTTTAAATACGGTCTTGGCTTTTTGATGCCAAATTTGTGAAGCCCTTTTTATTCTGAATTCGAAAATGTACCACATATTATGGTTTAATTACGTTTCGAGCTTTATTTGATCACCATCAAAGTTTTTAAGATACGGACCTGCATTTCTCATAATTTTGTAAAAATAAGTTCATACAGTAAGTTAGGCGTTTTTAGATGCCGTTAAAATATTGAAATGCACATCATAATGTCATAATTCTGATACATTAATTTAATAACCAACCAATAACTATTAACAATAAACAACAAGTAAATGAACAAAAGATAGACAGAAAGAATAACAAAACGAACATCGAAACAATTTAATAGGTATTAAACTTACAGAAGGTATTCAAAAAGGTTGCCATCATTCTCTAAGCATAAATAACATCTTCTAACTGTAGAATCTAAAACATTATTCAGCAATACTGGCGTTATACTTTGAAAGGCTTCAAGAACCAATATTCTAAGTTCTTCTTCTGTTTCAAAGTTTCAAAACTTTGAATACCTATTACACTGTTTCAGTGCTCGTTTTGTTATTCTTTCTGTCTGTCTTTTGTTCATTTATTTGTTGTTTATTGTTAATAGTTATTGGTTGGTTATTAAATCAATGTATCAGAATTATGACATTATGATGTGCATTTCAATATTTTAACGGCATCTAAAAAAGCCTAACTTACTGTATGAACTTAATTTTACAAAATTATGAGAAATGCAGGTCCGTATCTTAAAAATTTTCTGATGATGATAAAAAAAAACTCGAAACGTAACTAAACCATAATATGTGGTACATTGTTAAATTCAGAATAAAAAGAGCTTTGCAAATTTGGCATAAAAAAACCAGGACCGTATTTAAAAAAAATAAAGTTAATGATGGTTTCTCGAAGACGAAACGTCAGATTAAAAGTTTGATAACGTAATCATTAAGTCACCTAAAACTTGCTATAAAGAAGTTTAATTAGTTTCTCTCTAACTTTAATAATAACGCCAGAAAAAAATTAAATATAAAATCCAAAAATTCGTTTTTTTTTAGATAATTCAAAACGAAAATCATATCAAGGATTTCTAGGTGGCATTTTGTTACTCCTTTAATAGCGCAACTTTCTTCCCATTTAACCAAATTTGTATCTCTTACCATTACCGAGATCTAGGGATGGGCGCGTGACGTGAAAACAGTCGTGTCACGTCGTGTCACGGCGTGTCACGTCGTGAACGTGACTAATATTTGAAAATCGTGACGTGAACGTGAGTGAACGTGAGTAAAAATTTCCAAGGCGTGATTCACGTTTCACGTTAATTTCACGTTAAATATTGAGTAACGAATAAAAAACTGCAGGGTGCAGCAACTTTTAAACGTCATTAAATCACGAATTGTGCCAAACAAGTTACATTATGTGACTTTATTTTTGGACCCTAATTATAAATCCTTAAAGTTCATACCTTCACATAAAAAAGAAGATATTCATTCGACTGTAACGGAAATGCTAGAGCAAATTCAAATTAACGAAAATGCAAATAAAACTATAGATGATAATGATGAAATACATAGCAAACGACTCAAAACTGGTACATCAGCATCAGATTCTTATTTTTCTACACTTAGAGATAGCTCTGACGATGACACATGTAATTAGGATGATGTCGAAACAGAACTGAATTAGTATGTTAAATTAAAATTCGGAAATGTTGATGACATTTTAGGATTTTGGAAAAACAGTGTAAATACGCCATTGTTAAAAAAAACTTGAGAAATTTTAAACATACCGGCAAGTTCCGCTACAAGCGAAAGAGTATTTTCTACAGCTGGGCGAATTTTAGAAGAGCGCAGAATTCGACTTAACGCTGAAAATGTTGATTACATATTATTTTTAAATCAACATTTTAATGTAAAGATGTGTAGATGAACTTATTATTCTAATAAAAGTAATGGTTTGTTTTTTATACTCGGCTAACGCTGAAAATGTTAATTACGTTTTATTATTAAACCAAAATTGTATTGTGTAGATGTGTAGATAAACCTATTTTTAGAAAAGTACCTAATGTTTTGTTTTATATACTCGATTTAACACTGAAAATGTTGATTACGTTTTATTTTTAAACCAATTTATTGTGTAGATGAACTTATTATTCTAATAAAAGTAATGTCTTTTTTGTATACTCGCTTTAACGCTGAAAATGTTGATCCTTGTACGTAAAAGTACTTTCAAACCTACGAATTAAAAGTGTTGCCTAACAACATATACCTTCTGTAATCATACCAATAAGGAAAACGTCAATTCCAATGACAGCTTTTGGTATTAAAAGTAATGTCTTTGAAGACAGCTGCAAGAAATATATTTGCGAGAAATCAGTATTTATCCCTTGTCGAAGTTATTGTAGTCAATTTTCATTTTTTTCTTTTTATGTCAACTATTCTGATTGCAACATATCACGTAAATTATGTCAGGTGCAAAACATATTTTTAATTCTCTTTAGGGTTTTTTCATTGGTTTTAAATTTGAACATTCTGTTCTATCTGAATTTAAATTTTCAAATAAAAGCTGCGTGTCACGTCGTGAGTGGCGTGTCACGCCGTGAACGTGAGTGAACGTGAGCGTGAACGTGCGTGAACGTGACGGTTTAAAGCAAGCGTGAAACGTGCGTGACGTGAGCGAAAATTCACTCACGCGCCCATCTCTACCGAGATCCCCATACTGGCCCTCCTTATCTTGGACACACTTTATATGATTTTTTCTTTGGATGCATGTTCTATAGTGCAAAATTTCTAAAATTTTGCCTTAGGAAATGATAAATAAATATTTAAATATCTAAAATCATCTTCAGGCTAAAAACAACCAACAAACTTAGAATACAAAAAACTAATAAGAGCAACACCTTACCTAAAGACAAGGAGCAGAAGGGATTATGCCATAGACCAGCGTTTCTCAAAGTGTGCTCCGCGGAGCCCCAGGGCTGCGCGAATAATGCGGAAGGGCTCCGCAAGTGGCCAGTGTGTGAAGTGACAGTGAAGTGTAAAAAATCCCAGTTTCTCGTTGCCATCAAAAATTCCTTAAAAGGGGGAACATTTTATTTAAGGTAACAACAGTGGTTATGCCAACGCCGCCAACGGTCATCGCGCCACAGCAGATTGCCCGACCGTTTAACATGCGACTATTTACTATCTTGTGCGATGATATAGGGAGCCTTCGTACTTCTGTACTACTTCACACAGAAATTCCATGGTTATCTCGGGATAAAATGCTACTTTGTTCGAGTTGTGAGCTGAAGTACACGCTTTTCTTCTGGAACATCCCTTTGCTTGAAAAACAGATTAATTGATAAAAACTGATTGTTTAGACTTGCGTATTTAATAGAAATATTTTCTAAACTTAATGTGTTAATTTGTCTCTTCAAAGAAAACAGATCACAGTGTTTACATCAAATGATAAAATAAAATCTTTTAAAAGAAAATTACAATTTTGGTTAAGTAGGGTTGAAAGTGGGGAGTTTGACTGTTTTCCGACATTAAAGGAGTTTTGTGAAGAGACGAATACAGAAGAATTACCTCAAGAAATAGAAGTTAATGACATTGCTAATCATCTTAAAAACATGGGTAGCTCGGTAACACAGTACTTTCCTAATGAATTGGGTACCAATCTAGAAAAGTATTTATGGGTTAAAAATCCTTTTGTTATAAATGAAGAGCCCCAACCTGTATGCTTTCAAGAATACCAAAAACTTACGGAATTGACTGCACTAAAACTAAAGTTGAACAATCAACCAGCAGCAGAGTTTTGGTACAGCCTTAAACAGGAGTATCAAGAGTTGACAAAAAAAAGTATTTCCATCCTTTTACCATTTGTAAGCATATACCTTTGCAAAACGGGATTTTCTTCATATATTTTCACCAAAACCAAGTACCGCTACCGCTTGGATGCCGATCCAGATATTAGGCTACATCTATCTTCAATAAAGCTAAATATTAAAGAAATTTATAAAAATATAGTACAATATCATTCGTTAAATTAGTCTTGTTATATAATTAATTAATTAATTTATTTTTTATTTAGCGTATGGGGTATTACAATACGTGGTTAACTTAGTACACATTTGATGTAATATATAAAGTAATATAATAAATGTAAATATATGCAATATAATACATTAAATAAATGTAAATAAATGTAATCTAATAAATGATAAAAAAAATCAAAATGTGCGTTGTTAGTCTTGTTAAAAACACACTAAAAATAAAAATATATACAGTCGCGGCCATAAAAACCGGGACAGTTTTTTTGACCTAATTTTCAAAATGCGAAAAGAAGTGCTGACACTGATAATTCTAATTAATAAATGTCATCAAAAGTCATTGTTTAGGTCTGAATAATGACTTTTGATGACATTTATTAATTAGAATTGTCAGAGTCGGCACTTCTTTTCGCATTTTGAAAATTAGGTCAAAAAACTGTCTCGGTTTTTATGGCCGCGACTGTATGTATGTTTTTTGCTTGGTTTTATTATTTTAATTTTACCCCTACTTATTTTTTTACTTTTTTTTAACTAAATACCATACCGGGCTCCGTCATATTAGATCCGACTATCTAGGGGCTCCGCCATCAAAAAAGTTTGAGAAACGCTGCCATAGACAAATAAATAATTAAATAATTAAAATAGACAAGACAAACGCATGAGGCGACAGACACGTTAAAATGAATAAAATTATTTATTTATCTATAGTGACCAGTCAAGGTGCAGAACTGTAAATATGTATCGAAGCCAACAAAGTGCCAAAAAATTGATAGGCCAATATGAAATTTTTCGAGTTTTAGATTCAGAAAAATGTAATTGCTACTGTTGGTTAAGTCATTGAGGCAATTATTGTTTAAACGGGAAACAATCTTAAAGATCTCGTAAAAGTTTAGATTATTGCCCTTAGGACAGATACGTAAAATTTTAACAGTGGAATCGCGATCAAATTTATGGTTATTTTTAATTATATGTAAGGAAAATGCCGATTTATTATGTTCAAGTTGATGTATGTAATTAGGTTTTATTAAGGACATGTGTTCAGACACGCGCTTACTGAACGACCTCCCGGTCTGACCCACATAAAAAGAGTCGCATGAATCATACTTGTAAATATATACGCCTGCTCTGTCTAGGAGAGGGATGCGGTCTTTATTATGTACTAGGATGTTGTTAAGAGAGAAGTGGGTGGAAAAGGAGATGGTAATATTAAAGTGTTTGAAGATGTTTTTTTAAAGAGTTGACAAAGGAAGTTACTCTGTTTTAGGGGGGTCAAAAACAAGCGTGTAAAAATAAATCTGAAAGTGCTCAGTTTTTGTGATAAGGGGTTGTGAGAAGAGAACGGGATGACAGAATCAGTATAGGTGGGTTTCCAATAAATGTTAAACTCTAGAGAATGTGATATTGTATTGCGTGAAATCTCCAGGTCTAGAAAAGGAATGGATAAATCGGATACAAGTTTGTAACGTTTCGCCCAGCAGAAACGCGTTTTGTGAATTAAAATCAATTCGCGCGTTCCAGCCTAGCGATTTCTACGTTACAAGTTTGAATTTTTCGCACGCGCGGCCGGCTACGTCATCAAGAGATCCCTGCTCCACGTATTGCGCTGCTCCCCCACTTAGAATGCCCGAAGTGGTTGCTTGACGCACGAAGCACGAAGAGGAGCGAATAAAAGCCGCTTCTCGGGGCAACTCAGGGGCAAACTTCATTCATACATTCATCCGCATCCAGCCCCAAATCATCCCCAATCCTGATCCTGTCCGCCTGTTTAAAGAGAATTAATTTCATTTTTTCGACCTGACCCGTAGTCGGCGATAGGCGAAGACTTCTCCTGGAAGTAGGCCGCCTTTACGATTACAAACTTAAACCTATCCCTTATCCTGCAGAATAGGTACGGGACGAGGTCCGCTGGAAAGCCGCTCCGCCATTCTGCCGTCATTTGAACCTGTATCCCCGAGACACTTTAATTAAGGAAATCTGTTTGTTAATAATTTAATTTGACAAATCCTTAAGACGTGTTTGCAGGCGAAGACTCAATTTAGAGACCGCCAGGCCCGTCCATTTAAATAACTTGCTTAGCAAGCAACCTAAATGTCATTTTGCGAATAATTATCTCCCAAAAGTCCATGCAATTAAAATACGACAATAGCATCTCGTAATATCTATTTTAAAAGCCCGAATAATTACTAAATTGCAGCCCTTGAAAGAATTGGTTAATGTTGTTATTAGCTACAGAGTTCTACCTACCAGAGAAGTCCGAGATCAACATCTCCAGGCCGTGCCTCCTTGAAGGGAATCTCCTCTTCACCAGCAGCTGACTCAAGGACGCTCACTAGGTGGATCTCTCCACCAAATCCTCGTGGCACCGCACCTTACACCAAACATCACGCCGCGAATTCTCCGAATAAGGGCAAATCTCTTAAACGCCACCGTCACGTAAGCGAAATCCCGGTATTTAGTTAATTAACCTGACATTACAGCGACATGTGCTCGTAAACCTTTCGCCGAGTGCCCAGTGAAGAACGCCTGGGGCTAACTTCAAGCCGTTCCAGAAGCTACCAGCGTCGTCTTCGCAAGAATTCCCGAGGGGGCTAACCAGAAACCACCGTTTACACGGCTGTACGACGGGTTGCAGCTAAAAGTGGCAAGAGGCGACGGGAGACAGAAGATTACTTTTATTATCAAAATAAATGTTAATTTTCAATTATCCAATTTTGTTTACGTTTGTAAATAGTTCTGAATATCAATATTAAATTGTTTAAAGCTATCCTGTGTTTGGTTTGCTACGCTTCTTATGTATGTCTGGAAATCTCGACCCTGTCTCCGACACGACTAGCTACCAGAAAGTTAATTAGTAATTATCTTTATACCCTTAATGAGCACAAGGGTGAATTATTACAAGTTCACATGTGAATGTTATGTTCTGGTGAAGCGTGTTAAGCCAATTTAGGTGGGCCAGATTAAACTCAGGAGTTCCCTCAAAAAGCACTAAGATATTATCCACATATCTGCCCCAAAAGACAACATGTTTTTTAAATAGATCATTCATGAAAATGACGGATTCAAGATTGTCCATAAATATTTCTGTGAGGAGGGGAGAGAGGTTAGAAACTATGGCCAAACCAGCCTCTTGTGAAAGGAAGGATTTGTGAAAAAGAAAGAAGGTTTTTTTAAACATAATTTGATTAAAGATAAAAACACAAAGTTTGATCGTTAGATAAGTCACTATTGACTAGACGTTGGTGAATGAGGGTGAAGCATACATTGAGTGAGATGCTAGGATAAAAGTTAACTATGTCAAAGGAGAGGAGAATAGTGTTGTCGGATGTGTGATGGAAACAACAGGACGAATGGGGATGTTTATTTTGTGTATTTTCGGTAAGCCGTAGAGGTGGTGTGGATTGGCGTTCATATTGAGCAATTCTTTGTAATGTTTCCTGAAATAGTTGGAAAGAGTATGACGGTAGGTGTACACTGTATTTCTAACTTCAGAAGTAAATTTGGTCATGGGGTTTTTATTGAGAATGACAAAAACCGGTGAGTCAAGGAAGGCGCAGACCTTGTCAACCTAGTCTTTACGATCTAAACCGACTAAGCAGTTACCTTTGTCGGCTTTGGTACATATTAGGTTAGATTGTTTAATTTTTTTGGCTAAATTAGTAACATTCTTGTCAAAAGTGTGACTATCTATACATTACTCTGGGGTGGAAAATGAAACTGGAAAATTTATCCGGTCGTTTGGATCTAAAATTACGTTGACATTGACTATTTTTTAAATGATTAACCTTCGAGTAACTTATTAAATACAGACCTACCAAAAATTGTTACTTTGTTTTTCACGTAAAAAAGGATATCAGACCATATTAAAAAATAGATTTCATGGGCCAGCTAGATGTGTAGTCTGTAAAGTTCGAAATTGATTTCGTCTTTGGATTTATACCAGTGCTGGATTTCTTCTTTCAACCTACTTCTTTCTCCCACTATTAAGGCTTCTTTTCAACGTGAATTGACAGTACTGCTTCTCATCTTGATATATAATTGGGAATAAGCTCTTCCTTACAGCATATGGAATTAAACCAAATGTTTAATTGTTCGTTTAAGTTTGATAGACAAAGAAATGAATCGTCCGACCTTCGGTGCACGAAGAGTTTTATACATTATGTATAATATGGCATTATACTGACTCTAGATTTCTGTAGTGACATTTTGTCTAATTTCTAAATCAACATAACGTTGTAAAGCTTTGGTGTGATACACATGGTGACATAAACACAAATGTGGGAGGTAAAAAATATTGACTCCCGCTGGGAGTTAATAAAAATTGGCTCCTGCTATTTGGAAAAGTCGATTTTCTATAAAGTGAGTAGAAAAATTACGTTTATTCAGTTTCAAATTTCTTACAAACATATTTGTCTTGAAACTCTCTCCTTATTTAGAGTGTCTCATCAGTTTATGGACGGAGAATGGCTGAGTGATGAGCCATTCAATATATACTATTAGAAAAATTAGGGGAGGGGGGTACTTCTTTAATAACTTGTAACCTTTTTAGGAGAGTTATTACAATGTAAGTGTTAATATATTTTATCAATCAAGTATTAGGCTGTGATATTAGCCTATTTGTGTGTAATTTCTCTGCGGTTTCTACAAACAACAGGTAAGCAACCATATTTTGTATGAATATTAAAGTGTTGCTACAATATCTTGACCCTGTATTATTTCTCAGTAATTTTGTAACATTTCAAAAAGTTCCTGCAAAGGGCTCTTTTGATTTATATTTCGGGTAATTTTGGAAAATTTATAGACACTGTTTGTAAGTACCGAATGTAAATATTAAGTGTTTCTCTTGTAAATACACAAAGTTTAGAAATTGGACGATAGTTATTTATTTCGCTTTTGCTGTTGGATTTATGTACAGAAGGACAGCATTCCCTCACTTTAGCAATAAGCAAGTTCCTAAAGAAATATTATTTGTTTTTAATATAGGTTCGAAAGCACTGCTGACAGACAGACAGACAGACAGACAGACAGACAGACATATAGGTAGACAGGTAGACAGCTAGACAGGTAGACAGGTAGACAGGTAGACAGCTAGACAGGTAGACGGGTAGACAGGTATACAGCTAGACAGGTAGACGGGCAGGCAGGCAGGTAGACAGGCAGGCAGGCGGGCAGCCAGGCAGGCAGACAGACATGCAGGTAGACAGACAGAGGTTGAGAAATTGTACGGTGAGGGGGATTGACTGTCTCATATGGATGAACTCGAATTAAGATATCTAAGTCCATTATCGACTTTATTAATTGTCCCGGATACCTGATTAATGGAAACATTTTTGCGACACAAGATTGGGGGCAACAATATATGTATACTGAGAAAATTCAAATTCTGCGTAGGTTTGGTGGTAAATTCAAATTATGCGCAGGTTTTTGGCGGGGAAATTCAAATTCTGCGCAGGTGTGGCGGTAAATTTAAATTATGATCAGGTTTTTGGTGGTAAATTCAAATTCTGCGGATCATTTTGACGATAAATTCAAATTCGACACAGGACAAATGAACCAATTTAGATTTAACAGAGGGGCTATATTTGCGCATTGCCAGATGTTTAAGCGGCTGTGGGAGTCTGGCCGAATCTTATTGTCTGGGAGATGTCAATGTCTGAAAATGATGATAAATTTTTGGAGGGCTAAAAGTCTCATTTGAAATTTTTACAAGATTCCCATGATGAGTTTTGAGGCTAAAAGTCTAATTTTTGAAATGTTTACAAAATTCTCTCTTGCTTAATCAAGTTTCATAAATATTACGTGTTTTTCCAGTACTTTATTAAATATACAGTTTCGAAATTGCGCCGATAGTTATTTATTTCAACCTGTTCCACTCTTACAAACATTCGAACATATAGAGTAAGACTCATAACTTCGAATAAGTTATCCTATCATCACCTTTGTTGCAGGTTTTAATAGAGGCTATATTTGCGTGTCGCCAGATGTTTAAACAGATGTAGGCGTCTGACCGGATGTTATTGTCTGGACATCTGTCGAATGCGGCTAATGAGGGTGGGTCAATGACCTCCATTATGTGAGCCGGATGTGATTGTATGCGAAATGTGCAAGGTTGCTAAAATGTATATCTGTCTGTCTGTCTGCTTGCATGCCCGTCTGTCTGTCTGCCTGCCTGCCTGTCTGTCTGCCTGTCTGTCTGTCTGTCTGTCTGTCTATCTGTCTGCCTGTCTGTCTGGCTGTCTGTCTGTCTGTCTGTCTGTCTGCCTGCTTGTCTGCCTGCCTGCCTGCTTGTCTGTCTGTCTGTCTCTCTGCCTGCCTGCCTGCCTGCCTGCCTGCCTGCCTGCCTGCCTGGGGCCTGATCATAATTTAAATTTACCGCCAAACCTGCGCAGAATTTGAATTTCCCCGCCAAAAACCTGCGCATAATTTGAATTTACCACCAAACCTACGCAGAATTTGAATTTTCTCAGTATACATATATTGTTGCCCCCAATCTTGTGTCGCAAAAATGTTTCCATTAATCAGGTATCCGGGACAATTAATAAAGTCGATAATGGACTTAGATATCTTAATTCGAGTTCATCCATATGAGACAGTCAATCCCCCTCACCGTACAATTTCTCAACCTCTGTCTGTCTACCTGCATGTCTGTCTGCCTGCCTGGCTGCCCGCCTGCCTGCCTGTCTACCTGCCTGCCTGCCCGTCTACCTGTCTAGCTGTCTACCTGTCTACCTGTCTACCCGTCTATCTGTCTAGCTGTCTACCTGTCTACCTGTCTACCTGTCTAGCTATCTACCTGTCTACCTGTATGTCTGTCTGTCTGTCTGTCTGTCTGTCAGCAGTGCTTTCGAACCTATATTAAAAACAAATAATATTTCTTTAGGAACTTGCTTATTGCTAAAGTGAGGGAATGTTGTCCTTCTGTACATAAATCCAACAGCAAAAGCGAAATAAATAACTATCGTCCAATTCTAAACTTTGTGTATTTACAAGAGAAACACTTAATATTTACATTCGGTACTTATAAACAGTGTCTGTAAATTTTCAGTCAATTTTAAGCAAATTTCTTAACCATACATTTATTAGCAACCTTGCACATTCCCAGATTTCCCGCCAAAAACCTGATCATAATTTAAAATTCACCGTCATAATGTACCCCTCATCCTTACTTACCTTTGAAGGCTTACACTTCACCGACTAGCTCAAGATACGGTTTCTTATCAGGGTTTAACAATTGTGGGATTTTTAGTTCGTTTCACTTTCATATAAAGGTAAAAGTTCATTAATCAGAAGAAATGGGCGCCATAACTTTATTTAAAAAGTTTTAAATTCAATAAGTTTACAAAGGTTACGTATTCTTTCTAACAGTCCACAAATCAATTGTTATGCATTAGAGGCTTATACCTTTCTAATTTTAATACACATTATGTAATTATTTAGCAAGTTTTATTCTTCTCTGACAAGTTAGAATTTGTTCTAATAAAACGTTAGGATTAATGAATCTATCAGTATCTAGGAGATTTCTTATACCTATTTAATTAATAACCTCCGGTTCGTAAGTTGAAAATATAAAGAGCTCTCTATACCCTCGTATTTCTCTTTCCTAGGTCTTAATTACGATTAATGATCGGTATTTAGTTTAATTGGTATCATTCCATGTAGTATAAGAAAGGTCCTTTATGAAAAAAAAACTTATTATTTGACAAGCGACCCAAAAACCAACTTGACAGTCACAGAACGATTTAATCTCACTTCAGGCCACATCACCTGGTAAGTAACTATTGTTTTTACTTGAAACTAATCTGTTATTGAATATTCTTAAGGCTTACGCCCTAATTTAATTATATTTAAGCTATGACGCGGGTTTAAGTCTAACTAACGATATTAAACCCTTTCAGGACTAACATACGGTTAATGCAGAGAACCCTTGAACCTGGACCTCTCCATCTGCCAACATTAACTATGAAGAACTCCTCATCGAACCAAAGAAGTTGCCCTTGACTGGTGAGTGATCTCCTAACTGGTTATAAATTTCTAATTGCGTCCTCTCTTTTCCTTATCGCTCGTAACTTATCGACCCACTTCTCCATGGCGAATATACAACTGACCAGAACTGGCGTCAAATGAAAAAGACCGACGAGCTGGTAGTCAAAGAGGAAGCCCTAAGAGCTGGTGGTCAAAGAGGTGACACTAAGAGCTGAATCAAGGAAAACCCTCTATTACGATTTGTATGTATTAGTTTGCCGTCTACCTACCAGTTATATAATAACTGCCCTTTTCAGAAAGAAAATGTTTGTGGAATTTATCCTATCTGCCTGAAAAATTATGTTTTTATACTATGCTGTATGAGTTAAATAAAGGCTTACTATTGTCTGCTTGTATCCTTTCTAAGCTAGGATTTTCAATTTGCTTCGCTTCTGCATAGAGAAGCGCCCTTTTGCTTTCTTAATTAAACAGGAAGTAATAATTTTTGTTATTTATTGTTTTTTTATTAACGTAACCATGGGCCTTCTAAATTAAATTTCAAAAAGGGTAGGCAACCCCTCCTACTGGTCTTGCGCTTAAAGTATCTATTAGGATTAATTAATATTGAACGATATTCCTGTAGAAGCTACGATATGTACTGCTACACTATCTCCCTTCTAGAATTAATAAGAAAATTGAAATCCTCCCCTTTAGACAGTTGGCTAAAGTTATTATAACACCCTTTTTAATATTTGCTAATACATTAACTTTAAACAATCTTTCTTAATAACATTGATTATTCATTATCTATGTACACTAATACCCTATCTTTTAAACTAAGTTATTACAATCTATGAACTCTAACTATTACCACTGAAGTTACTTCAAGTTACTTTTCTAATCTTAATTGTCCATAACGAAATCCAATGTATCTAGAATTCCATCATTTATTTCCTTTCCAGATATGAAACATTTCTGTAAATTCTTTTTAAGAAAAGGAATTAGCTTTGGAGGCATAGTCCATTCTATAAAGCTACTTTTTATTTTGTCTGTTTTTCTGCAGAAGTAATTGTTAACCTCTTGCATTTAACAGCTAATTATTAACTTTACACTTTGAGTAAAGTAATTTAATAGATAACTAAGGACAGCACCTCATAGGACACTACCTAAAATTCAAGATCTTCAGTCATGCGAGACTGGAGTCTTTAAAATAATAAACCGCACCTCATAGGACACAGTTTCGCTGAGGAGTGCTATGCCACAACTCAATGACATCAAGTTAGAAAAGTCGTTCGGTTATACAACCTAATCCTTTTGAAATAATATCTTTGGCAATTAACAAACTACTTAACTATACCTATTTATTTACAAGCTTAAACGAAACTTCATAATTCTTCCTCTATCAAATCTGGTTGACTACTGGTTCCAGGTTTGATATCTTTTACATGCCAGATTCCTAAATTCCTACCGTCCAAATCTACTAACTTGTACGTTACAGAACCTGTGACTTCGGCTACCTTCGCTTTTATAAATTTCGGAGCTAATTTCTTTGCAAAACCTTCTTTCGCATTTTAAAGTACCATGTTACGTTTCCAGACTATGTCACCCTTCTTGAAATGTAATGACCGTTTTCTCAGATTATAATAATGCTTATTCCTTTCATAGGCTTGATTAAGACATTGTATTACCTCACTATAAATAGGAGATAGTTGATTGACATCTTTAACTAACTGTTCGCGTGTTTCTAATGATATGTCCTCCTTTGTTAAATTTTCTAACCGACCATAATAATCACCGTGAGCAGGAACAGTTCTGCCAAAATTTAAAAAGGATGGAGTATAGCCCGTAACTTCACTAACAGCGTTTCTTATGGCATGTGCTATCTTATAAATTTGAGCATCCCATATTCTATGATTTTTTTTTATATAAGAGCGTAATGCAGTAGTAATGATTCTATTCGTACGTTCGACCGGATTTACTTGCGGATGATAAGAAGCGTTATACCAAACCTTTTGTACTTTATACTTTTCTACTAACTTCTGAAAAAGTCCACCTATGAACTGAGGTCCATTATCACACATAATGATTTGAGGAACTCCAAACATTAAAAAGACATCATTTTCTAGAAACTTAACGATAGAAGAGGCGGTTGCTTTTCTAAGTGGTTGTACTTGCACAAACTTAGTAAACCAATCAGTTACTACTAGAATAGAAGTGTAACCTTTCGTTGATCTTGGTAAAGGACCAATTAAATCTATTGAAATCAGCTGGAATGGATATTTAATTTTCTTTTGATTTCCATTAACCCGGGACGAAGTTGAGAAGACGACTTACTGGCTTGACATATATCACATTTTCTGACATACTTAGCGATATCTGCTTTCATCTTAGGCCAATAATATATTTCAGCTATTTTTCTAAAGGTCTTAAAAGATCCTAGGTGACTTGAGGTAGGTTCGTCATGAAATTGTTGTAATATATCTAACCTTTTAGCTTTAGGAACAACTATCTTCCATTCTATTAAATTAGACAAGATATCATGTTTATTGCTAATGTACTTATATAAAATGTTATCTTCTACTCTCCACAAGGGATAATTCTCTGGATGATCTTTTATTCTACCAATCATACTTTTATACCACGGACATAAATCTGTTTCCTCTAACGTCATCATGCTAATATTAACAACAGGAATAGGATTTCGGGATAAAGCATCTGGAACAACATTGAATTTTCCTTTACGATGTTCTATTTCAAAACTATATTGTGACATCCTAGCAGTCCAACGAGCTAATCTACCTGTAGGTGATTGTAATTTATGTAGCCATAAAAGAGCATGGTGATCAGTAACAATTTTGAAATGAGTAAGTTCAATATAAGGACGGTATTTTTCTATACCAAATAAACATGCTAAACACTCTTTTTCAGTTACCGAATAATTACGTTCTGCACTAGTCAAAGACCGACTGGCATAGGCAATAACTCTTTCTTCTGACCCTTCACCTTGTAGTAAAACCGCGCCTACACCTACGTCACTGGCATCACATTGTATAATAAACATTTTATTGAAATCTGGACTACTCAATATGGGAGAAGAAGTTAATAATTTCTTAAGTTCTTGAAAAGAAGACTCGGCTCGCTCATTCCATCTAATAGATTTCTTTTTCTGATGGCCTTTAATTAAATCTAACATAGGAGAAGCTAATGTTGAAAAATTTGGAACAAATCTCCTATACCAGCTAGCCATTCCCAAAAATCTTTTTACTTCTGTGGAATTCTTTGGAGTAGGAAAAGAAACTATTGCTTCCACTTTGGACGGATCTGTTCGCAAACCATCTCCATCAATTAGGAAACCTAGATATGTCAATGAAGGTCTACAAAATTCACATTTTTCAATATTGATAGTAAGTCCCGCATTCTTTAATCGATTGAAAACCTGTTCTAACGTGTTTAAATGTTCTGAAAATGTCTTAGAAATAATTATGACGTCGTCCATATAAACAAATACATTATTCAATTCTGGAACAAAAATATTATCCATTAGTCTCTGTAAAGTTTGAGCACTGTTATTAAGACCGAAAGGGAGAACTTTAAATTCAAATAATCCTCTACCAGGAACCGTAAAAGCAGTTTTTTCACAACTATCTGGGGAAAGTGGTACTTGCCAAAATGCTTTCTGAAGATCAATTGAACTTAAAAACCTAGCATCTTGTAATCTATCGAGAATACCATTAACATAAGGTAAAGGGTATGCATCTCTCTTAGTAACCTTATTCAATTGACGACCATCAAAACAAAATCTTAATGAACCATCTTTTTTCTTAACCATGACAATAGGAGAATTCCATGGCGAAAAAGATTTTTGAATTACCTCTAACTTTAACATTTCATCAATTTCTTTATTTACTGCTTCTAGCATAAGAGGTGACATTGGATAATATCTTTGTTTAATGGGTTTAGCATCACCGGTATCAATGCGATGAACTACCATATTTGTACTACCAAGCTTAGGAACACTAATTTCTTGAAATTTATCTATAACTACTTCCAAACCACGGATCTGTTCTGAAGATAGATCTTCCCTTGCTAAAATGACTTTATTTAAACTATTCATGCCCGAAACTTGAAATTGACCTGACCGAAAATCTGTAATATTCAAATTAAACACATAGCAACTATCAACTCCAAGAGTAAGAGAAGCCGAAATAGTATTGGAAACTAAACAACTAACAATTCTAGTTATTCCTTCTATAGTTATCGGTAATTCTACTATTCCCATAATAGATTGGTAATTTCCATCAGCTGTTTGCAAGTTCATCTGTATTCCAGGCTTGGTTAAAGGTAATTTAAGCTGATTAATCAAAAATAAACCCTGCCTGCCTATTATAGTTTGATTAGCACCAGTATCTAAAAGAGCTAACAATGACATGTTTTTAATTTTAACCTTAATAAAAGGACGATTATCTTTATGATTATGTGAAAACGTATAATTAGCTTGAGAACTTTTACAAAATTGTGAGACTTTTTTTAACCATTCATTCCATTTCAATTTTTCAGCCCTTAGAATTGTTGGACTTAAGCTTCGCGGACTGCGGACGATGCTTGTCTCTGTTCGTTTTTTCGAAATTGACCTTTACATTTATCGCAATTATTAGAATTAACATTGGAATTCCCACAAATGTAGCAGAAGAAGGTACGTTCTTTATTGCATTTATGATAGGTGTGACCTTTTTCATTACAATTCCAACAAGTTACATTCGTAAAATTTCTTATAAACTTTCTAGATGATACTTCTCTCTTATCAGCATTGGCTAACTTATTTGACAACTTGTTACCAATAGTAGAGGAATGAATTTGACGTTTTACTTGAGCTTGTACTTTATATGCTAAGTCAGGTTCTAAAGGTGTTTTAACTAAGGAAAAATTTGGTCTAAATTTTTTATTTCTTTCTTTCGTCTCTTCTAAATCTCGACAGTAATCAATAAGTGAATTTATGCTAATGACTTGGGTTAACGTAAGGTGACTACTATAATAAGGTTACAAGTTTTTCCTAATATATTTTAACTGAATATCTTCACTGGGAACTGAGTTTAATCTATTGAACAAATTTATCATAACCGCTATGAAGATGTGAGGACGTTCATCTACACCTTGTACTCGAGATCGAATTTCATCCCATAATGCTTCATCGTAATCACTAGGTAAATAATGTCTTTTTAGTAATTCTACTATTTCTTTCCAACTCCCTATCTTACTTCTAATTGACCTGAACCAAATTAGTGCTTGATCCTCAAACAAATCTATTGCTTCTAAGAATAACTGTTCATATGACAAATTTCTGGCCACTCTTAGTTCTTCTACTCGTTCTAAGAATGAGTTAACACCTTGACTAGCTGTATTACCTGAGAACTTAATATTCCACTTGGATACACTAACTGAATTCATTACAAAACCTGTTTGATAATTGTATGACGGAGCTTGTGATATATTTAAATTTTTCATTCTCTCTGTGTATTGATTCATTGGTTCCGAGATATCAAATTCTACCTTTCGACTATTAATGTTAGGTGAACTATGAGATGGTTGATTAATTGTTTCTGTTGGTAACTCATAATTAATGTTAGGTAACGGATCTGTACTTCCTACTGGCAGTTCTATTTTAACATCACTTTGATTAGGTTGTCCTGAATGATCCAACACTGCTACCAAATCATTGAATCGCATAGCATCATCCTCAGCTACTTCTGAAATTGTTACTGATAATTCTAACCATTGATCTTTGAGGTGAGTCCATTTAGTTTTAACTTGATCATCTACTGAAGTCGCGATATATTCTAACCTACGATATAAATGTTGTAGTTTGGTAGTTAATCTATCATAAGTAGCTGATAACGGTTTATCTTCAAAGTTCTGCGCTAATGTTCTAAGATATTTTATTCTGTTACTGCAAAAATCTATTTCTTGAGAAACCTCCAAAGCAACTGGTAAATATGTGGAACTTTTAGATACATCACACTTCTCTATATTCAATTGTGTTCTTAATAATTTCCTTTTTTCCTCCACATTCCTATTTTCAGTATTGATATTTCTAGTAACCAACTCCCAATCTAATTCATCTGAGGCTAAATAATTTACTTTTATCATATTGATTTAATTACTATGCAATTAATGAACTGTATGATCGAATACAATGCAACCTATTAGTAATTGTTAAATTCCGGAACTATACCTTTTATGATAGTGAAGCGTTAAATTTTCTTTTAATTGAAATGGTCCCTTTTACTCGAGCCTCCACGTTGCGTCGCCACTTCGTGTACCCCTCATCCTTACTTACCTTTGAAGGCTTACACTTCACCGACTAGCTCAAGATACGGTTTCTTATCAGGGTTTAACAATTGTGGGATTTTTAGTTCGTTTCACTTTCATATAAAGGTAAAAGTTCATTAATCAGAAGAAATGGGCGCCATAACTTTATTTAAAAAGTTTTAAATTCAATAAGTTTACAAAGGTTACATATTCTTTCTAACAGTCCACAAATCAATTGTTATGCATTAGAGGCTTATACCTTTCTAATGTTAATACACATTATGTAATTATTTAGCAAGTTTTATTCTTCTCTGACAAGTTAGAATTTGTTCTAATAAAACGTTAGGATTAATGAATCTATCAGTATCTAGGAGATTTCTTATACCTATTTAATTAATAACCCCCGGTTCGTAAGTTGAAAATATAAAGAGCTCTCTATACCCTCGTATTTCTCTTTCCTAGGTCTTAATTACGATTAATGATCGGTATTTAGTTTAATTGGTATCATTCCATGTAGTATAAGAAAGGTCCTTTATGAAAAAAAAAACTTATTATTTGACAAGCGACCCAAAAACCAACTTGACAGTCACAGAACGATTTAATCTCACTTCAGGCCACATCACCTGGTAAGTAACTATTGTTTTTACTTGAAACTAATCTGTTATTGAATATTCTTAAGGCTTACGCCCTAATTTAATTATATTTAAGCTATGACGCGGGTTTAAGTCTAACTAACGATATTAAACCCTTTCAGGACTAACATACGGTTAATGCAGAGAACCCTTGAACCTGGACCTCTCCATCTGCCAACATTAACTATGAAGAACTCCTCATCGAACCAAAGAAGTTGCCCTTGACTGGTGAGTGATCTCCTAACTGGTTATAAATTTCTAATTGCGTCCTCTCTTTTCCTTATCGCTCGTAACTTATCGACCCACTTCTCCATGGCGAATATACAACTGACCAGAACTGGCGTCAAATGAAAAAGACCGACGAGCTGGTAGTCAAAGAGGAAGCCCTAAGAGCTGGTGGTCAAAGAGGTGACACTAAGAGCTGAATCAAGGAAAACCCTCTATTACGATTTGTATGTATTAGTTTGCCGTCTACCTACCAGTTATATAATAACTGCCCTTTTCAGAAAGAAAATGTTTGTGGAATTTATCCTATCTGCCTGAAAAATTATTATGTTTTTATACTATGCTGTATGAGTTAAATAAAGCTTACTATTGTCTGCTTGTATCCTTTCTAAGCTAGGATTTTCAATTTGCTTCGCTTCTGCATAGAGAAGCGCCCTTTTGCTTTCTTAATTAAACAGGAAGTAATAATTTTTGTTATTTATTGTTTTTTTATTAACGTAACCATGGGCCTTCTAAATTAAATTTCAAAAAGGGTAGGCAACCCCTCCTTCTGGTCTTGCGCTTAAAGTTGCCTATCTATTAGGATTAATTAATATTGAACGATATTCCTGTAGAAGCTACGATATGTACTGCTACAATAATAATGAGCAGAATTTGAATTTTCCTCCAAAACCTACGCAGAATTTGAATTTACCACCAAAACCTACGCAAAATTTGAATTTACCTCCAAAATGATGCGCAGAATTTGAATTTACCGCCAAGCATGCGCAAAAACCCTCGCGCAGACCCCCGCGCAGACCCCTGCGCAGACATTCGCGCTGACCTGCGCAGCTACCCCAGACATCCGGTTTATTTTTAGCAACTTTGCACATTCCCAGACGCTTACATTTACAAGTCTTGACAGGTCTGACATCTGGCGACACGCAAATATAGCCTCTATTAACACCTGCAACAAAGGAGATGATAGGATAACTTATAAAAACTGAAAGATGCTGGGTGGCTACAAAAATATGATCAACAGACGACTATTTCATCGCTCCGTTTTGTATTATAAAATTCTGCTATTTAAAACTATCAGTTTAGGATTGGCTTGCGGATGTCTTATACTGCAAAAACCAACTCTTATGCCTTGCTGTATTATTTACTTGATCCAAGAATCTGGCCTGTAGGAGCTTTAGTTTTTTCGTGGAAACTTGACACAGTCAACCTAACGACTTAAAGATTTTTACGTAAGACCCAAATTTTAGATTCGATTAGAAATTCAAGAAAATGTTTCCATTAAACAGGTATCTGGACATGATTTCTAAGCAGATAAGTTTTTTATGCCGTAAAAATGAACTGTCCCTCACCGTTGGGTATCGTGTATAGCATCCTTATTAATTAGAGTTTTTACTTTCCCATACCCATAGGTATAGGGAAGTCTTGGAATCATGAAAATTTTGGAAATCGAGATTTTCACAGAAATATCCGTTTTGGGCCTCTAGGAACCCAAAAAAGTGGTTTTTAAAAAATGTCTGTCTGTGTGTGGGTGTGTGGGTGTGTGGGTATGTGGGTGTGTGGGTGGGTGACGCTCCTACAGCCGAAAGTATTGCTCCGATTTTGATGCGCTTTGGAATGCGGGGGTGTATCGAAAATTCATCGACAAAATAAGCTTTTCAAAAAAATCCGAAACCGGAAGCGGAAGTTACGCATGTTTTTTTGGTATCACTGTTTTCGTGATTAAAATTTTGAAAATTTTATCGCGGATAACGATAGAGGGTCACAAGACAAATTTGTTAGTTTTTTGCCGAACTCGCTAGGTTTAAAATGAAGGGCGCTATGATTTTTTGAAAATTTTTGAGTTTAACGCCTTATTACTCAAAAACGGATGAATCGATTCAATTGATTTTTTTTTCTGAATAGTATATGAAGGCTAACATGAGGTGATATAAAAAGTGTTTTGAAAAATATTAAGGGGCCTAAATTACAAATTTTCAAAATTTTGGAAATTTTCTAAAAATCATTTCTCAAAAACTGCCCACAGGAATTTGTTTAAACTTCATACACTGATAGACCCCGAAAAGGGCTATCGATCTGTTTTCTAAAGAATCTCATGAATTATCTGTGGCGCCCTCTACGAAGCTTTGAAGTTTGAAAATTTAAACCCCTTTAATTAATAAACAAAACAAGATAGGTAGCTGGGGTTTTCACTAAATTGCTCAGTGCATAATGGAGCATATGAATATGCAAAAAAATATTACACTCGTGGATATATGTAAGCGCACCGGCCCCCTCCCCCCTCTATTTTTGAAAAATAATTTTTTTATTCTAACGGTTGTTATATTTTTGCGTCAAAGAATCTTTTTCCGCAAAAATAAAAAAATCGATTTTGAATGCCCTAGAAAATGTAATTTCCAGGTACTTAGAAAATTTCACCTCGGTGCTACAGCCGTTTTGAGGAAAATAATACATAAACTAGCACAGTGGCGGCTTGTCCACTTGGCGCCATCTACAGAAGCTCGGTGGTCACGTTTTGAACTACACATTCTTTTATATTTACCCGCAATTTACGTGAAAGTGTAAACGCTTATCACGGTGAAGACGTGAGTCATCGAGTTGAAATTTTGATATGTTGTAAAGACTGTTGAATAAAGACGATATGAACAGTTTCCAGTATGGGAAAGTCCAGGGAGGCAGTCACGTCCACTTTTTTTTTACTAATATATTGTTGTGGCCTAATAGCTTTTATTTGGTTTTATTTAATTTAGTTCTTATTTTCAGGGTTTTATTTTAAAATGTTTGATTTTAATCTTACCTTTTGTCTGCAGTCTTTAGCATGTAATTGTAATAATCTTGAGTATTAGTCGTGCAGATTTTTCAAATGTATTATCTGCTAATATTTTCTTTGATTTTTCCAAATTTAAAATCGTTAAATATTTTATCACCCCTCTTAAATATCTCTCTACCAGATTGGCTTGCAGATGTCTTATAGGTACTGCAAAAAAACAACTTTTATGGCGTGCTGTATTGTTGTATTTATAAACCTCGCGTTTGTAGTTATTGAATGCTTAATAAAAAAAATTAGTTAAAACATATAGTGATGTGGCGTCGGATTTCGTAAATATACTACCATAACATTCTTAAAGCCAAGGTGCTAACACAAGAACAAAGAAGGTGTCTGGTTTTACGAGATTGATATGCGGAAGTTGCCGAATCCGATAAACTGAAAAATGTCGGGTGGTACACACGGTTCTTTTATCGCTCTGTTTTGTATTATAAAATTCTGCTGTTTAAGACTCCATTTCCTACCATTTTTTAGTGCTGGAATGTGTATAAGATTGGCTAAAACTACATCAAACTTTTCACTTGCTAACTGAAGAATATTTTTTACTAATATATATTGCTGTTCGATATTTGACAAGGCCCGGTTTGGCAGCTGCATTACAAGTTTTCTGCCTGTCTGTCTGTCTGTCAGCAGTGCTTTCGAGCCTATATTAAAACAACCGAATCTAAAATTTGGATCATACGTAAAAGAACACAATATGCAATGAAATGGTACTGTTGCTAATACTGGTATAGAAATATCCAAAATTTTCGAACTGTAGCCTATAAATCTCTACAGCATAATAATATTTCTTTAGGAACTTGCTTACTGCTAAAGTGAGGGATGCTGTCTTCTGTACATAAATCCAACAGTAAAAAACGAAATAAATAACTATCGGCTCAATGTCGAGACTGTGTATTTAATAAAGTACGGGAAAAACACGTAATATTTACTTTGCTTACAAACAATGTTGAGGATTTCTCTCAATGTCTCTAAGACTCCAACACTTTTGTATCATGTTAAATACTGTCTACCGCTTAAACAGTCCTCCAGTGGGATGGAACACATTACCTATCTACTAAAAGATGCTTCCAATCGGCCTATTCGAGGATGTTTCTACGATCTTGAGTTTCAAAAAGTTAAATATCCAGACATACATCTCGTTGAACGCGTAATAAAACAAAAACCTAACAAGGTATTTAAAATGGTTTGGATTTTCATATTTTGAGTGTTGCATCTTTTTAGCTGGAAATAATTCGATATATACTATTAGACCACAATGACTCCATACAATTAATTCGGTTTATTTTTTGCAACCTTGCACATTTCTCAAACAATGGCTTCATTGTTTAATTGCGCAGAAGATAAACAGGCAGGCAGACAGGTTTTGACAAGTCTGACATTTCCAGACAATCACTCAGATCCGGTATAGGAATCTTGTAAAAATTTCAAAATTATACTCTTAACCTCAAAATTCATCGTGGGAATCTTGTAAAAATTTCAAATTTAGACTTTTAGCTCCAAAATTTATCGTGAGAATCTTGTAAAAATTTCAAAATTAGACTTTTAACGCGTCAGCAAAAATTTTCAAACAAAGACAGCATTCAATTTAGCAGTTGTACTGATTTTTTCTCAAACAATGAGTTTCATTGTTCAATCTTTACCGGCTTTGCACATTTCAATCTCTAGACAATAACATTCTGTTTATCTGATAATGGAGGTCAGCAAAAATTCATCCAGACAACAAAGACTTTATTGTCCAATTATCGTGCAGATTTCTCAAACAATGGCTTTATTAGGTATATGTTAAAAAAATTTCAATATTATATTATATCATGTGTTTAAAAAAAACTCATTTGCAGCATACCATGATCAACTTGAAGTTTGCCATAACTTGATCCATACCCACTGAAGCAACTGAACTAACATAAGTCAAAGAGAACTAAATTACATCTTGATCTTAAACTATTTTCGTAAAAATATATAAAACACTTAATAAAAACAATTTTTATATAGTAAAATCACTTAAACAAACTGTGCACGTCATCAAATATTTAGTTATTAATTTAAAGTTACTGTTTGTTTTTAGTTCTTTTCTTCCACTAAAAACATTATTGTCATTTTGACAGATATGTCATAATTTAATATCGTTTGCTTCATTTTTGCATTTAAAATATTTCTTGGTTTTCTTTTTTTATCCGATTTTATTGATGATGATGATTCCATGTTAAAAAAAGAAATTTGTCAAGAGTTCAAATTAAGAAACTTTGACATTCACAATTCACACATAACAATAATTTTGAAAAAGTTCTACCAACACGAGGTATAAAAATTTACTAGCGTTTTAATCGCATATCTACCAACATTGTAACACTTTGACAGTTATTATAGAAAAAAAACGTACTTTAGTATTCTTCTTTCAAACTTTCTGAGCTCTTCTTCTGCTGCTTTCAGGGCCCAGGTTTGCATTCCGTATGTTACTATTGGCCTTATTATAGTGTCATGTAGATCCATATGTTCGTTGTTTTTTGTACCTGGTTACTACAGCAAGCGTTCGATAACGTAAACACCGGCTAATGAAAACGTCACGCTAATGTAAACACAAAATTTATACTATAAGATCAAACAGAACGCCCGATAATGTAAACAACCTGTACAGTTCAATAACATAAACAGTTCTTGGCGACGGTTAGTCGCCGATCTATGTAGGGGATTCCCCTCTGCGAGTCGATCGGATGGGTGTTTATGATGCATTTGCATTTCATTTTAGTCATTTTTGAACATAGGCGCTAATTTATACAGAATAAAATAGCAGCTTATTTTCTTCACATTAAAAATGTGTATTACTTATCGCTGTCATAATATGTTTTGTTTTTTATTGTGTTGTTAAACGGTTCTTTTAATAATGTGTTTATTAATAAAATCACACTCGCTAATGTAAACATTTCAACAATGTGAACACGCTTGGTTTGAATTAATTCACGTTATCGAGCGTCTGCTGTATTTATAACAGCTTTATTGGCATAAAAGGCTTTGTTTCCTTTTTGTATTCTTTCTTTAAGTCTTTTATTTTCCTGTTCCGGTCTTGTGATCAGGTTGCCAAGATAATTAAATGTATTGACCCCGTCTGTTCTACTGCTCTATCTGAATGTCCTGTCTTTGTGCTGGATTCTTGTCGAACTTTATATATTTTGTTTTCGCTTCTTTAAGGCCGTAGTATTTAGCTCCTTTATTGATGCTTATGAGTTTCTCTATCAGCTCTTTCTTTGTTCTGATTATCGTTACATCGTCGGCATATGCAATAACTTGTGTTCCTGTAGTGATAATTGTCCCTTCTATTTCTACTTTCTGTACGATTTTTTCAATTATGTTGAAAAGTATTGTCTGTTATTATTCCATTTATCGTTACTGCTGCTCCCGTCTCTTCCAGGGTAATTTTTACTAATCTTACTAGTTTTTCGGGAATTTCGGATTCTTTAAGTTCCTGTATCGTCTTCTGTCTATTGATGGGAATCAAATGCCCTTCTGAAGTCCAGAAATGCTATGTGAAGTTCGATGTTATAGGTATATGCTTTTTCCATTATTTCTTCCATTAGGTATATGTAATGCGTCTGTTGTGACTCTTCCTGGTCTAAATCCCTGTTGGTAGTCTTGGATTATCTTTTCTGCGTATGATTGCAATCTGTGCTTTAGTACATGAATAAAAACTTTATATGACGTGTTGAGTAACGTGATTCCCCTGTAGCTGGTGCAGTTTTCCGGGTCTCCTTTCTTATAATGCGGAGTTACTTATTATCCCTCTTCTCCATTCTTTTGGCATTGTTTCCTTTTGCCATATCTCGCTTATCATCTTGTACATCTGGCGTGTTGTCTTTTCTCTTCCATATTTTAGTAGTTCATTTACCATCATTCCCAGGCGATTTGTTATTTTTTAGCTTGTTTATTACTGCCTGTATCTCTAAAGTTGGTTCAGGTTCTTCTTCTCTTTCAATTTCCCTCATTTGTGGCATGTCTTCTCTATACAGTTGATTATGTTCATTATCTTCATTTTTAGTTCGCGTAAGTGGTCTTCCCATATTTCTTTGATCTCTTTTTCTTCTGTGTTGACTTGCAATTTTTGTTTTAAACTGCTCTTATTTTTATCTTTTGCTTGTTCTGATTTCTTTTGATTTTTTGATGGAAATTCCTCAGATTACTGTTTTTGTTCTCATTTTCTATTTCATCAGGTTTCTTGTTCATCCAATGGTTTTTCTTCCTTTTGAATACATTTTTAGCTTTGTTTCTATAATACCTGTAATGTTCCATGTCCTCTTCCTTTCTGGTTCCCAGCCACGTTTTCCAAATCTTATTTTATTTCTGTTATTTCTCGGCATTCTTTGTTTGTGGTTTTGCCTTTTTTGTAGCCTATTGTTTTTCTTGCTGCCATTATAGTATTGTTTTTAACTTTCTGCCATTTATGCTCCACGTCTTCCCCCTCTCCCTCTTGTTCTTTGTTTTCTTCTACACTTTCCTCATACCTTTTTTGCAGTTCTTCGTTTTGCAGTTTTTCCACATCCCATTTTCTTGTTTTTTTTTATGCTGTGCCCTCTTGTATCCCTTCTGTCTTTCATAGTCATTACTACTAAATAGTTGCCGGGTCTCCATCTGCTCCACGATAAGTTCGTGCATCATTTACGTCTTTCAGATTTCTTTTTGCAAAATATATGATCAATTTGGTTTTCTATGTTACCGTTTGGGTGTCTCCAGGTTACTTTATGGGCCGTTGGATGTTGAAATCTAGTTGTCGTTATTGTTAGGTTCATCGCTGCTGCTAGACCGCACATTCTATGTCCATTGTCATTTGTAGACTTGTGTGCCGTGTGTTCCCCGCTGGCATTCTTCAGGTATTCTTCTGTGCGTACTTGTGCATTGAAATCTAATACGCATCGCTCTTCTGCCATTTACTGGTGTAAATTGTATTATTCTGTTCCTGGTGTCTTTGTTCACTATGAATCCCACCCCCTCTTGTCCTTGCTTATTTTCTCCACTGTACAGCACGCTATGTTTTGCTTTGGTTATTTCTACATTTCCTGCCCACCTCAGTTCTTGTATTGCCGCCAACTCTATTTTATATTTTGTAGTTCTCCTACTACTGTGTTCATTTTACCCGTTTCTAGCGTAATTTTAATATTCCATGTCGCAATTCTTTTTTTTAGTTTTGGATTTTTTTTTGCTTATTTTCTGGTTTATTTTTCTTACTCGTTGTCCTATTCATAGCTTGTGTCGTCCTCTTTAGATTCTGCTTTTCTTTGCTTAGTTTTCTGACTTTAGTTCTTTGCTCTCGTGGTCCCATACGTACAGTTTTCCTCCTACTTCTAGTTTCTGATATCCCACTTTGCTTCGATTTTCTTTTTCTCTTTTGCCCTTCCTCTTATTGGTATCTGTATTTTTCGTTCTGTTCTCTATGAAAATTCTTGTACCTCTCAGTTTATGTTTATTTTCCATTATAATCTTTTTCTAACTCCATTCGCTCATTTTTACGAGTATTGCTTGTTTTTCCTCCTCTCTACCCACGGTGTATGCTTCCGTAATCTTTGGCGTTATTCCCAGTGTTTCTGCTCATAAAATTTTCTACTTCCCTCTTCGTTTCCACTTTCCTTGTTTGTACACCTTTTATGACGATGTTGTTTCGTTTCTTTGCTTTTTCTTGAATCTCAGATTTTTCTTCTAACAAATACATTGAAAATTAAAAAGGCATTCAAAAATAATACTAAAAATAAAATCCATTTTTTTTTATATAAACGTTTTGAGTATCAATAGGTTGTGTTGGTTTAATAAAAAAAGTAAGTTAGTTATTGGCAGTCTTCAAGTATGGCATGGCAATGTTTTTTTTTTTTTTTATTTACACACTTGGTGCATACATTGCAACTAGTTAATAACTATCTAGCAATTTTATTTTAACAAATGCTTACTTAAGTCTAAGTTACCTTACATCTAAGCAAGTCTTAACGTTTGATGGATGTGTTCCCACTGGCGCACTCCACATATGGTTTAAAACACTCTTTTCACATGTTTTAGATTGCCCTTAATTCATTTCACTTCACTTACACTAGCTCGAAGGGTTTTAGTCTTTTTAGTCTACGAGTAAGCTGATTGTTGTCGAGTAGTTGTAGCACTTCGACATTCACATGTTCGTGTAGCCTAGTTTCGTGTTTTTTCGCGAACCGTTTGATTTCCTCATTGACCATAGGCACTTTTAGGTCCTTATGGATGTCATCATTTCTGATGTACCAAGGAGCATTGACAATGCTACGAAGTACTTTGTTTTGGAAGGTTTGTATAATTTTGACATTAGATTTCTTCGTGCATCCCCAAAGTTGCACGCCGTAGACCCAAACTGGTTTTAGAATCTGTTTATACAACAGTAACTTATTATGCAGGGATAGCTCGGAATGTCTTCCAAGTAACCACCACATCTTTTTGAATCTAATACAGAGTTCTTCGCGTTTTTTCTTGACATGTTCTTTCCACCTGAGCTTGGTGTCGAGTGTCATGCCCAGGTACTTCGCTGTGTTAGCGTATGGAACTGTTTGCTGATTGATCTCTATGGGTAAGTAATCAATTCTTTTGTTGGTGAAGTTTGTGTGAGTAGACTTCGCCTCATTTAATTTAATCCTCCATTTCTTAGTCCAACTAGTGACGTTGTTGACGGCTGTTTGCAGTTTGTTTGTCGCTGCATCTATCTCGTTACTTGTAGCCAGCAATGCAGTGTCGTCAGCAAAAGTAGCTGTCTTCACTCCATCGCTCATAGGGATATCGCTGGTGTAGAGCAAGTACAAGATTGGTCCAAGGACACTACCTTGCGGTACTCCTGCCCCGATGTCTTTTAATTCTGAGTATTCTTCGCCGTATCTTACCCTGAAGTGACGGTCGGAGATGTATGATTTGAGAATCTGACTCATTTGCTTGGGTAGATTCTTTTCCAACTTATATTGTAGACCCTCGTGCCACACTTTATCAAAAGCTTGGGCTACGTCTAGAAATATTGCTGAACAAACTTCTTTTTCTTCTAAAGATTTTTCAATTACATCAGTGATGCGATGCACTTGGTCGATTGTTGAGTGCTTGTTTCGAAACCCGAATTGATGGTTCGGGATAAGTTGTTTCTCCTCAATAATTGGTTTGAGGCGTTTTAAGAGCAGCTTCTCAAACAATTTGGATACGATTGGTAGTAGCGAGATTGGTCGATATGATGTTTTCTCATTGGGTGGTTTTCCTGGTTTTGGTATCATAATAACTTCCGCTATCTTCCACTGCATCGGTACGTATTGTAATCGCAGAGCGGCGTTGAATAGGTGAGTAAGTTTCATTATGCCCTTTCTTGGCAGTTCTTTAAGCACTTGACCACTTATTAGATCGTAGCCTGGTGCTTTTTTGGCACTGAGGTTCTTTTGAATCTCTGTGGCAATTTCGTTCGGGGTTATTGAATCAATGAGCTTATTTTCCCAGGTGTCTATAGCGGATAGCGGTTCGTTGTCATCAGCAGGGTGAGGTTGGAAAGTATTTGCTAAGTGCTCAGCAAATATTTCCGCCTTTTCACTATCTTTCCTTGCCCATTCTCCGTTTTCATTGCGAATAGGTGGGTTTTGGTTTTGTGGTCGGTTTAACCTCTTAGTCGCCTTCCACAGAGAGTACTCAGTATCTTTATCATCTGATAAACCTCTTAGAAATTCAGAGAATGTTTCATTTTTAGCGGTACGGATTTCCTGTTTAAGTTGTTGGCTTAGTCGATTTAGCACTGTTTTATCTGCTGGTGCCCTGCTTTGTTGCCATTTTTTCCGTGCTTTACGTTTCGCTGATACGAGATCTCTAACTTCTTTTGGGTAGTTTAGCCCAGTTGTTTTCTGTTTTGGCGCCGGAGTACTGTTCCATGCTGCTTGTTGTAGATTAACTACGAATAATTCTGCTTCTGTGTCTACTTGATCAGTTGTTTTTAATGGGACATTTAACTGGATACGTCCTTCTACTTCTGTTCTGAATACGTCCCAATCTGTCCCTTTGTTCGTTAGCGATGGTAGCTGTGATTTACTGATGATCGTCTCACTTAACGTCAAGATAATTGGTGAGTGATCTGATGACAGATCGTAATTGTCTTCAATACTGATGTAATTAGTTGATATGCTCTTCAGTACAAAGAAGTCAATTAGATCTGGTATTTTATTGCCATCTGATGGCCAATATGTTGGCTTGCCAGTAGATTGGCATATACATTTAGCTTGCTTGATTGCCTCGTACAGTTGCTTGCCCTTGGTAGTGATGAGTCTCGATCCCCAGAAGGTATGCTTAGCATTAAAATCGCCTCCAATTATGAAGTGATCTCCTAATGTCTGGAAGAGTCTAAGGTAATCCTCTTTTTCTAACGCATATCTAGGTGGACAGTATATTGCAACAACAGTATAATCCTTGGATTTTGTAAAGACTTTTACAGCTGTGGCTTGTATCTCACTGGTTTCATATTTAGAACCTTCATAGTGCTTGATATTGTCCTTTATTATTACCGCCGCTCCTCCCCTAGCTGTGTTGTTTGGATGGATGGTGTGGTATAATTTGTAACCTTTTATTTTTAGGTAGTTCTCTTTGGTAAAGTGTGTTTCCGAAATTAGACAAATGTCTATTTTTTGATCCCAAAGGAATACTTCTAGTTCATGGGCGTGTTGTAAAAGCCCATTTGCATTCCAAGCAGCTATTCTGATAGTCGCCATTTTTATTTCTTGCTTTTGGCTGCTGCCTTATTGCTGGTTTCAAGTTTTGCAACTCTGTTTAATATAGTTTTGATGGACTCGTCTTGTTTGTTGATTTTGCCTAAAATTGTCTGCAACATGTTATTTATTGCATCCAGTTTCGTTTCTTCTGTCGTGCCTTGTTGCGGCTTGTTCTTTACCATTTGCGCGTAGCTGCTACCACCTGTTGCGTTGCTTTGTTTTACTGGAACAATCTTTGGTTGGGTAGGGAAATTCTGTTGAGTTTTCTCTACTATTCTTGTTTCTTGAACTTTAGTTGTACTTGGGTTGTTACGTTTTCTTTCTTGTCGAGTTTTTTCTCTCCGCTTCTGGAGTTCCTTTGCAACTATACAGCCTCTGTAGTTTGCTGGATGTGCTTCTCCACAGTTAGCGCATTTTGCTTTTTCAAGTTTGGCTAACTTGCAGTCTTTAGTAGGATGACGTCCTGCGCATTTTACACACCTCGCTTCTTTATTGCAGAAGGATTGGGTGTGCCCATACGCTTGACACTTCTTGCATTGTGGGATGAGGGTTGTTTTATTTTTACGTAGTGGTTCTATTTTAACCTTCAATCCTGCAATTATACTAATTGCGTAGATATCTTTAATAGCTTCTGATTTGTCAAAAGCCAACATATGTAATGGCAATGGTTTCGTGGTGATTCCATCTTCATTTTTCACTTTCTTCATAATGTTAGTGACACTTAATATTTTAAATTTTTTTTCTTTCAAGTTTTCCATTATCATATTTATTGGGCATGTCGGGTGCATGCCTCTGGCCATGACTTTTATAGGTCTGTTCTGTTTGTCTTCATAGGTATAATACTCAATGTTATTAGCACGTAAAGTTGCAATTAAATTACGGTATTGCGTTTCGTCTGGTACGTTGATTTTATAGACATCGTTATTCAGGGCAGTTACCCTATAATCAATATTTGCTGCTTGTACTAATTTATAGACGGTTTCATAATTTTTAATATTAACCAGATTTATTGGTGGTGGTAAAGGTACTTTCTTCTCTTTCGACTTATTGTCTGGCTGTTTAGAAGTCGATGGTTGCTGTTGCGGAGAGGTTTCAGGGGATGAAACTGCTTTTCGTTTTTTATTTTTCCTAGATTTCTGAACTATCCAGTCGGTCTCTTTTGCTAGCTCTTCTTCGTCGGTGTGATATTCAATTTTATTTTCTATTTCCTGCTTGGCATTTGGTGACGCCACTGGTTTCTCGAGGCTATTTACCCTTAGCATTAGTTGGTTGATGTTCCCTTTCAGAGTTTCAATAGTTGCTAGACCGCACATTCTATGTCCATTGTCATTTGTAGACTTGTGTGCCGTGTGTTCCCCGCTGGCATTCTTCAGGTATTCTTCTGTGCGTACTTGTGCATTGAAATCTAATACGCATCGCTCTTCTGCCATTTACTGGTGTAAATTGTATTATTCTGTTCCTGGTGTCTTTGTTCACTATGAATCCCACCCCCTCTTGTCCTTGCTTATTTTCTCCACTGTACAGCACGCTATGTTTTGCTTTGGTTATTTCTACATTTCCTGCCCACCTCAGTTCTTGTATTGCCGCCAACTCTATTTTATATTTTGTAGTTCTCCTACTACTGTGTTCATTTTACCCGTTTCTAGCGTAATTTTAATATTCCATGTCGCAATTCTTTTTTTTAGTTTTGGATTTTTTTTTGCTTATTTTCTGGTTTATTTTTCTTACTCGTTGTCCTATTCATAGCTTGTGTCGTCCTCTTTAGATTCTGCTTTTCTTTGCTTAGTTTTCTGACTTTAGTTCTTTGCTCTCGTGGTCCCATACGTACAGTTTTCCTCCTACTTCTAGTTTCTGATATCCCACTTTGCTTCGATTTTCTTTTTCTCTTTTGCCCTTCCTCTTATTGGTATCTGTATTTTTCGTTCTGTTCTCTATGAAAATTCTTGTACCTCTCAGTTTATGTTTATTTTCCATTATAATCTTTTTCTAACTCCATTCGCTCATTTTTACGAGTATTGCTTGTTTTTCCTCCTCTCTACCCACGGTGTATGCTTCCGTAATCTTTGGCGTTATTCCCAGTGTTTCTGCTCATAAAATTTTCTACTTCCCTCTTCGTTTCCACTTTCCTTGTTTGTACACCTTTTATGACGATGTTGTTTCGTTTCTTTGCTTTTTCTTGAATCTCAGATTTTTCTTCTAACAAATACATTGAAAATTAAAAAGGCATTCAAAAATAATACTAAAAATAAAATCCATTTTTTTTTATATAAACGTTTTGAGTATCAATAGGTTGTGTTGGTTTAATAAAAAAAGTAAGTTAGTTATTGGCAGTCTTCAAGTATGGCATGGCAATGTTTGGCACACATTTTGTCCCCACCACTAGTGCATGTGATAATATTTTCAAAAACTGGGATCGGGGAAATATTTTGTCAATATGTTTGTATATATAATACTGGTAGTGGATAACATGAACATACAAAATCAATTGAGCTAGAATATAGTTTATGGGCTTGGTATGTGGTTAGACAGAAATAGACTAATAATTAACATCTGTTATCCCCAGAATCAAGGCGTTTTATTTTAAGAAAATACTGAATTCTGGATAGTAGATTTCAAGGCATATTTGTCTGTTTCTGTCTAATACATACAGGTTGTTACGAAATTCGCGGATATAGACTATACTACGTTATTCTACATTAAAATCTAAACAAAAAATTCCTTTGCCATTTTTCGATAAACCCTTTTGTATTATAACTACGATTTTTTATGTTGAATTAAGTGGCCTTAATAAATGTCAAGAAATAAATGATTGTCTAGAATAATTTATTAACAGAAGCTTTGTTGTATTCATATTCTTATGTGTTTATTTTCAAAAAATAGCTGCTAATTTTTCTAATCGAGAATATTATGACTTGCTAATGGCTCTCAGAGCTTCTAATAGTCGAGCAGGGCAAGCAGTCCGATTATACCATGAGAGATTTCCTTTGCGGCAACAACCAAGCATCTATATATTTAAAACGTGAAGCGTTTTCTTTCCACTTCTGTTTTGAGACTTCTACTGGGCCGATTTCGATAATTATTTTTTTTAATGAAAGCCGTTACCGTGTATATGTGCAGAAAAGTCCTAAATTGAAAATAAATTGATAATGTTTGGAGAAAAATCATCATATTGTAGCTCTCAAGTGGTTGCAGCCGGTCATGCAGTAGCAGTAAACCAAGTATATTGTCAAAGTCAACCTGCGGCGTTCCGCTGATTTTTGCAATGGACTACTGTAACTACTAAATGTTTATATTTGAAATCAACGGTCTGCTGATTCGTGGGACAAACGTCAAAATACATGTAAAATTACAGTTAAAGAAAATCGGTATTGCTCAGATGCTGTAAGGTGTTTTTTCTGCTTATTATAATTATGTGGATGTGCTTATTTATACACTGGTTCATTGCTTTCCCTGTTGGTACAAGCATACGTATATTGTTAAAACGTCTTACGACGTTATCCGACACCTGTTTTTCATACTCTTCACTCCTTACAGTTTCTTTCGTTTAAGTTGCATTCAGTCATGGCTTTTGTAATCTATTATTTCAAAATTCTATTCGGCTTTCTCCTAACTCTTCTTTGTGGTACGCTTCCCATTTTCTCTGTGCGCCTAGCATGTGCAATAACAATTAATAAATCACAAAGCCAAACTCTGGATAAATTATGAATATATAATATTCGTCACAACCAGCTATGGTCAAGTGTATGTAGCAATGTTACCTGCGAGTAGTTTTGAAAACTAAAAAATTCAAATTTTACCTGATGGATAGTGCCGTACGTTAAACATTGTCTACAAACAAGTTTTGTAAAGTGCAAAATATTTTTCAAGGAGTCCACTAGTTAACATTTTAAAAAGATTGGAGAATTTCATTCTGTTCAATGGTAGTGTTTCTGTGCCACTACCTGTAAATGCTGGTCGTCAACGTCTTTATGACGATGCTGTTCGTAATTTGATATACAATAATTCCGGACGAAGCACTAGATCTGTGGCCAGGGAATTGGGAATTAACTCCATCCGCGTGTGGTGTGCTCTAGACCATGATCAACAAAAACCATATCACTATACGCAGGTGAAACATCTGCAAAACACCGATTATCCACTTCGAATAGAGTTTTGTGAATCGTCCCTTGCTCATCACGATTTGAAAGATTCAATTCTCTGGACAGACGAATGTTTTTTTCACATGTGATGTTGTTTTTAACGTGCACAATGAATACCAATGGAATCATGCAAATCCTCGTGCAGTTAGAATAAGAAATCACCAGCAACGTTTTTACTTCCTTTTACAATAAAGGAAGTATTGGATTCACCCCAAAAATTCGAAATTGAGTTTTCAACAGATCTTCACGTTTTAGAGTCCCCTGATCCCAAAAAACATATTTTTTTTTATTGGTCTGTCTGTCTGTCTGTGTGTGTGTCTGTGTGTGTGTCTGTCTGTCTGTGAACAGAATATCTCAAAAACGAAAAGAGGTATGGCGTTGAAACTTCATATATAAGTTTTGTGTACTATGCAGATGTGACAGCAAGCTTTTGAAAAAAATTGCATAACCGGAAGTAGGTGTTTACTCTTGTGATTTTTCAGTTTTTTTCGATTTTTTCAAAAACGGCTCTAACGATTTTTTTTAAACCTTACATTTTTATTACATTTTTAATGTGTATTGATGTGAGATAGGTGATTTTCCAGTTGAATACTTCTAAAGTGGGTTTCTTTTGTTGTGGGTTTCTTTTGTTTTTTTTTCTATTTTTTTTATTAACTCCTATTTTAAATAAAACACCCGGTATATTAATACATTTTTGAATTCACCTTAAAATTCTAGAGAAAATTTGTCTCTTCAACTAACGCTCTATTTTGTACCGTTTTTGTAGAATTTGTAATTTTTGAAAATTTTTGACAAATGGTTAAAAATTAAAAATGAAATTTTTGACTAATTATAAGATCACTGTAAAAGGAAGTTGTGTGAGTGTATCACACCAGATTTTTATATATGGTGTCAATTGTTGGGTAACCATCTGGTAAGACATTTCAGTACAAACTTCCTATTCTGTTATTACTCATTTTTCCTTTTACTTTAGTCACTTTTTGCCAAATTCCTTAAACGGATAAACGTATCTCAATTTTCTCCAACAAGATCTTCCCGAGTTATTACAAGATGTTGCTTTAAATGTTCTTCAAAATATGGTATTTATGCATGATAGAGCAGGTCCTCATTTTGCGTTAAATGTACGAAAATACCTTAATTATACCTACTTAGAATGCTGGATTGGCAGAGGCGGGCCAATTAGTTAGCCGCCTCGCACACCAGGTTAAAATTCTTTTTGTGGGGTCATTTAAAATCGTTGGTGTACACTGGGTACACCTGTACCCAAGCTAAATGAGCTTCAAAGCCACGTACTTCAGGCAGCACAAGAGATAACGCCGGCAGTGGTAAGAAATTCTATTCGAGCAGTAGAATAATGTGCTGTGGCATGCGTAACTGCCAACGGGGACCATTTCGAGCAAATGTTAGATTAGGTGATTAAGTAAGTAGTTTTCGTAAATTTTTTAATAATTGTTATTTTAATTTTACAATAATTTATTATTATTATATTTGGAAACTGGTTTTCATAATTTTAGAATTTTAAAATAGCAGTTGCTTAAAAAGTACAGACCTGGACGAAAAATGGCAAAGGAATTTTTTGTTCAGCTTTCAATGTAGAATAACATGGTATATGTGCATATTTATAAAACAAATTTATTGCAGTAATATCTGGCGTCCCATAATAAGTTCATAAAGGCCATCTTCGCGTTTTCAAGCCACCTTTACCATTTTATATCATCCTCATGTTCGCTAACAATAGGATTATTCCTTAGAATATAAAGACTTATATTCTAAGGATTATTCTCATCTTCATTCTTGTCCTCGTTGAAATTTTCTTTTATCACTCAAATCCTCATAAGTTCTCCCAAGTTCTGCCTCCATAAGGGGACACTTATTTGGATCCATTCTGATTATTCCAACAAACCTCTGGGTTACAGGTGACCTCACAGTGTGGTCCTAGGGTAAGTATGCCGATGAATTGGAAAAAAAACTAGAGAACATCCACAGATGATATGAAGAGATACACCGGTGTATCGTGGAAAAGACATACTGAAAACAGAATGTAGTTGAAGGAAATTGGAGAGGCCTACATCCAAAAATGGATTGAAGAAGGCTAAAAGAAGAAGTACTTAACTAGGTATATACAAAGCCATGTTGCCCTGTGAAAAACTGGTTGCTTTAGATTTTTAAAATACTTCGTAACAGTAAACTTCAAATTTCAGATTTAGACAGCCTTTTCATGTAAGGTATGTTTTTTTCTATAACTGTCAAAGTGTTACAATGTTGGTAGATATGTGATTACAATGCTAGGAAATCTTCATACCTCGTGTTGGTAGAACTTTCTCAAAATTATGGTTATGGGTCAATTTTGAATGTCAAAGTTTCTTAATTTGAACTCTTGACAAATTTCTTTTTTTAACATGGAATCATCATCATCATCAATAAAATCGGATAAAAAAAGAAAACCAAGAAATATTTTAAATGCAAAAATGAAGCAAGCAATATGGCATATCTGTCAAAATGACAATAATCTTTTTAGTGGAAGAAAAGAACTAAAAATCTATGTACCAACATTATTAAAACCAGGGACCCTGCAGGAATGCAACTTATCCCTTAGAAAGTTGTCCTTGAAAATTATTACAGAAAAAAAAATTACTTTATGTAAAGCCCTTTATGCAGAGCTGTTCTGAGTACAGACAAAAAGTACTCGAGTACCGAGTACAAATACTCTACTTAAAATGTAATCAAGTACAGAGGAATGTAATGGCGGAACAATGGTAAAAACGAAACACAAAATTCCCATTTTATTGGCTTTGAAAGTAACAAGTTTTTCAAAATTGTCATCTGTCAGGGCATGGCGACGTGGTCTGTTTACCAGTGTCACGAATGAAAATACTCGTTCTGCTACTGCCAATGATGGCAAGCATGTATAGCTCATGAATCTTTTAATAAATATTTGGGTAATCATCCATTATTGACAGATTGGTTCATTTATCTTTAAGGTAATGTAGAAGTTCAAGTTCAATTTTGGACTTTTTTTTATCTAGAATATGCCATTCTTTCGTTTTTTGGGTTTGGATAATTTGAAGAGATGAAGTTCCGGGTACATCATTGTTATATTCATCAAAATCAAAATATCCATAATATTCTAGATTCGATCTTTGGCGTCGCTGTCACATCTATAGGAATTTTCAGAATATATTTCCAGCATCTTTTTACCTGGTAAAATGATCAAATCGTTAATATCTCCAAAATAAGTTACTTTAGACACACAATTTTATATTAAAAATATTAGCCCCTCAACGCAACACTTTTAAGCAATCTAAATATAGGGTGTTCTGGTAAAATAAGTAAGTTAGGTTCGCGACCCTTTTTTCAATTGCCTCGTATAATCAAAAATATTTTAAACGTGTACTATCTTTGTATCTACAACTTTTATATAAGCAAGTTATATTATGACTAGACAATAGGCCCCTTGTGTAAAACTGCAAGCTTGCAACCTTGAACAATAATAGCTTCTTTGTATGAACTGCAAGTCTGCAACCTTGAACGCACGTGGCTTCCTGTCTCACGCTCCCTTTTAGAGATAACGCTTATCTTAGCTGATTAGACATAGTATATATACAAGTAGCCTGCACCTCTAAGATAAGTTCCAGTTAGTTCGTAGCTAGATGTAAGAAATTGTCTGGCAGCTAATCTGTGTGCTTCCAATGTTATATTTCATTGTAAAATAAAAATAAACGTTTTTTAAAAAGTCGTTTCGGCGGCCTTTTAATAAAACTGGCGCAGTCGTTCGGATTTGTGGAGGAAAACCTGGAAAACTACAAACATCGAGTCGACCAGCAACTTTCCTTGAGGTTCAGCTCTTTGCCGCAAATCGAAACCTACCACCCAGCGGATCTTCGGACATCTCCAACAGGGACAAACATCGCCCGATCGTGAGAAGCGCCCGTCGACCCAGCTCCTGCTCCTCCGTGGTTATTGGAACCATCTGGTCATTGGGACCACTTGATCATTGGGATCAGTCTCTGGTTTGGCAACGTCAACAACGACGACCCCAGGACAACTTTTGGATAACGCTCTAGCGCAAAGCAGACTATCCAAAGTCGGACTTCAGGACCTAGCTGTTTGCAGGCCAGCCGACATCAACAGGATCGACGCATCCTTTTTGAAGACAACAGGACGTAGCAGATCGCACGCCGTTCGTCAATTTTAACGCACAATGTAAGTGCATATTTTTATAATTCAAAGTAATAATTTTCAAGCTTTAGAGAAAAAGCAAAGGTATATTTTAAAAATAATAATTTTCAAGCTTTAGAGAAAAAGCAAAGGTATATTTTAAAGGCAACAAAGTAACGTAATATAATTTTCAAAAGTAATAATTATTAAAGCGTTCGCCTACTAAACAACAAGGTAATAATTTTAAAGGCAACAAAGTAACGTTATTAAAGCGTTCGCCTAAGCAACAAAGTTAAATAATATAAAAATTAAAAACTTATACTAACATAGTTCTAATATTTATTTATAAGATCAGGCAGAACGTAGTAAGCCAGACCAATTGCTGCACATACTAGGTGTGCTTAATTTGCATTTGTGCTTGCGTTCTTGCGCGTAGGGCTCCTACCCCCCTGTTAGGCATCCCCTAGTCATATAAATTGTTTACTAACATAAAACAAAATTAAAAATCAAGTGAAACAAATAAAGTAAAATTAATTTTTGTCAACAAAATTTTTATGTTAAAGGAGATCTTGAATCATTAGGTAAAACACTTATAATTATATTTTGAAACAATTGTAAAAATTTTATGTCACCAGATCGATCACGCTCACCAGGGAATTCAATCCCTAGAATTTTATTTTTAAATAATTGTAACAACCCAAATATGGTTGACCAAAACGCATCATTGTTTCCCCCACATTTTAATGTAGCTTTACTAAATGAAATTCCCACATATGATGGTAATCAAGCCACTCTTTCGGAATTTGTCAGATCGGCAGAAATCATTGCAACTAAATTTTGCACATAAAATTTAAACGATTATATCAACCAAGTAATTTTAAATTCGATAAGGAATAAATTAAAAGGTCAAGCGTTAGAAGTAATTACAGGTTACCAGTATGATACTTGGAAAGACTTAAAAAATGTCTTAATTGAAAATTTTGGCGACCAAAGGTCAGAATTGAATCTTTTAATTGATTTAACTAAATTAAAACAGAATAAAGACTCTCCCATAGAATTTTTCAATAAAGTTAGAACCCATTTGGCTATTTATAATTCAAAAGTTTCTCTGAGTCAAGAATCAAAAGACATTATCACTTATAAATTAAAGGCTAACAAAGATTTAGCACTTCGCACTTTTACAAGTGGACTAAATGAAAATTTAGGAAGCTTCGTAAGAAGTAGAAACCCAACTTCACTAGAACAAGCCTTAAGCATAGTAAAAGAAGAAATTGATATCAGATATTCTCAAAATCAAAATAATTTTCAAAATCAGAAATTAAATAAATCAAATTTAACTTCCAATATTCCAACACGAAATTCATATCAACCTAAATTTAATAACCCAAATTTTATGCAAAGACCATTCCAACAAAATCGAAGTAATTTTAACCAAAATCCTAAAAGTAATTTTAATCAAAATCCCAATTATTTTAAAAGTCCAACAAATTTTAACAATCCTAATAATTCTAGAATAACTCAAAATTCAAGCTTTAATGCATTTGCACCTAAACCAAATTTTTCACCAATAAATAAACCAGAACCTATGGACTTTAGCACTATAAAAAGACCAGCTACTCAACAATCAAAGTTCCCCAATAAATATCGAGCAAATTCTCAAAACGTTAATAGAAATTTTAATCATTTAAATTACCATCAAGAAAAACCTCCGGATGAGTATGAAAACTTAGCCGAAAATTTATTTGAAAATGGAGAATTTTCAACTCCAGAAAATTTTAACGAAAACCCTCAGGAATATTTTGACCCTGACAATTTTCAAGATACAACTGAAAATTACGAATCACAAGATTTAGACCATACTTACGATTATTTCGAATATCCAGATCCAAACGATACTGTAAATTTTCATTAAGAGCCTCGGAAAAGAATATTTTAACTTTTAATATAAATCCAAAATCAAACCTTCCTTATATTATAATTCCCGCCACCGGCGATAAACTTTTAATTGATACAGGTAGCTCACAAACAATAATTTCTCCAGAATTTGTACAACAACATTTTCCAAATTATATTTATGAAACAGAATTCGAGATAGTTACATCTCATGGAATTTTTCAACATAACTTAATTGCAGATTTACCAATCCCCAGTCTTTTTTATGAAAACGGAACACATACATGTTATTTATATAATTTTAACCAAGACTATATAGGACTTATTGGATCCGATTTACTTTCAAAATTATCCGCACGAATAGATTATAAATGGATGCATATTCAGACAGAAAGAGCTACGATACCATTTTATTACAACCCGTAAAAACTAAACAAAAAAAAATGAAACTAATGTAAATTTTCCAAACCTAAAAATTAAGATTTTTATTTTTCTCAAAACCTACAGTTAACCCTGTGTACAGAACTTTTCGTAAAATTTATCAGCATAAAGAAAAATGGAACTAAAATAACTCCAAAATTAAAATTTAATGAAAAATTAGTCATGCCTTCAGCAATTGAAATCATATAATAATCAATTTAAAACAAGTGTAATTAATACTTTAAACGAAATACAAGAAATTAATATTTATAATCCTTAATCTTATAAAAATAAAAATTATGAACTCAACAAAAATCAGTCTATCAGATTTAACAACTTTAATATAAAAACTCCAAACATTAAAAGTATTTTAGATAATTAATTTAAATAACAATTTAAAAAACAACTTAAGATCAGACCATTTAAACGAAGACGAAAAAACTATTTTGACTAATTTATGTTTTCAATACAGAGATGTATTTTACTCTCCCGAAATACCTTTATCCGTTACGAAACCGACAATAAAAGTCGTTCTATAAGATTTAATAATTTAAACATAAATCTGTAAAATATTTAGATTATATAGCTACTTTAGAAGGAATAAAATCAGATTCATCTAAAAATTCAACAATCAAAATTTCCCAGCACCTAAAAATCGAAATAAAATCATTTTTAACTAAATAGTCTATTATAGAAAATTTGTCAAGGACTTTGCCAAAATAACAAAATTTTTAACCGTGTGTTTAAAGAAAAAATAAGATTGTACACACCCTTGAATTTTTGAAAAACTTTAAGTATTGCAAATAAATTCTAATAAATAAATCAGTAACTTTAAGTATCAAAAGTATTTAAAAAAATAACATCTTAAGAAAAAACTTAAGACTAAAATCATTTAAATCAGAAAAACTCAAATAAAAATTATACTTAACAAACAAACAAGACCTAAGCTCGTATTAATCTAGTATTTACAATTTTAATAATCACAATATTTCTCGCGTTAAAACTAAATGTTCACAGCAACATACCTTTATAATTGATATTGCTAAAGGAAAACAAAGAAAAACCTTTACAATTTAAAATTAAATTCAAATTTAGAAAAATCAAACATTTCAATTAAATGAAAAAGTATTTGTTAAAACAAATCTCAGAAGTAAAGATTAAATTTAAAATTAAAACCAATTCGGAAAAATCAAACATTCCAATTAAATGAAAAAGTATTTGTTAAAACAAATTTCAGAAGTAAAGATGAAATTTAAAATTAAAACCAATTCGGAAAAATCAAACATTCCAATTAAATAAAAAAAATATTTGTTAAAACAAATTTCAGAAGTAAAGTTGAAATTCAAAATTAAATCTAATTTAAAAAAAAGGAAATATAAAACACCCTGACTAAAAGGAATTATTGCTCTCCCTTTTTCAGGATTACTACCCTCTTCATCGCCTGTACCCTGCTGACTCAATCACCAGTTATACAGAGCGATATTATTATTAAAAATTTAAAAGATAATCCTGGATTATATCCCTTAAACTTAGGAAACGTAGTGCTTAAACAAAGCGAATGGACGCTTATTAGAAATATAGACTATACTCCTATATTTGTTAATTATGACACACTTAGAACTAATTTAATGAAAATAATACCGTTACTTGAAAATAAAAGTTACGTTATTGAATATACAAAATTTAAAAGGATTGACGATGTTATTATCAATCATAACAATTTACTCATAATATTAAAACAATATCTTGAAAAAGCAGATAAACTCTTAAGTCAATTATTTCCTGATGTTAAACACAACAAATTAATAAGAGAGGACTTTTTGACGGACTTGGATCCGCCTTCAAATTTTTAACTGGCAACCTCGACGCCAACGATGGAGTCAGATATGAATCTATGATTACTAAATTACAAGAAAGCAATAAAATTCAAAATGACGTTATATTAGAACAAACTAAAATTTTAAATGATACCATCTCAGTAATCAATGATATAGCAAAGAGTCAAGAATTATTAGACAGAAATATAAATAAAATAATTTTACAAAATGAAGAATTAGGCAAAAATCTCGCTACATACTCCTTAAAAGCAGTCTTGCTAGAAGCAATTCAATTTTTACAACTACTTATTAACACTTGTTTGGAACTAGAAAATGCATTAACTTTTGCCCAAAATCAGCAGATGCATATGTCATTAATTGATAATGACGATTTAATTGAAAATCTAAATGAAATTTCGACGTATCTCAATAGCATATCAGAAAAAACTTTAACTATTCCATATCCTGCAGAGTTACAGTATTTACATTTATACGAGTCAATTATCATTACAAAAGTTTACCAAGTTAAAAACAGAATTACATTTATATTCGAAATACCTCTTACTTCCAAAACTAACGATTATCAAATGATACAATTAATACCATTTCCGATTTTTATCCAAAATTATCAATTTCGTATGATTATACCTACATATAGTACTTTATTATTCAACGTTAAAAACAGCATTCCCGTTGAAATAAGTCATTGTAAACTTATAACTTTAGACACCTACTTTTGTAATCAAAATAACTACTTTGAAATCCCTAACGACAAATTGTGCGAAACACAACTTCTGTCATTTAATAAAAATAAAACATGTATCCCTTATTTATTCAATTTAACAGAGATCAAAATATCACAAATAAATCCTGCGACGTGGTTAATATCTTCCCCATCTGAAGCAATATTGGACGTCAAATGTAAAAATCAGAATTTTAGAAAAGGAATATCTGGCACTAACCTCTTACACCTCAGTTCAGACTGTCTTGTTTCAATAAATCAAAAACACATGTTATTCACCGCAAAAAGAACCTCAAATGAAATTGTTAATTTAAAAATTTCAAACATTGACCGCTTAATAATTCCTGAATCAAACCACATAAATGTTTCAAAGATTGACTTGATACCAGTTGACACCCAGAAATTGGTTGAGGACCGAATTAAGCTTAATAAATATGAAAATTTGTTAAAACCTGTTAATTATATTAAATCTGATAATTTAAGTGTGTCTGCAATTATATTTACTCTGTGTACTATTCTTATGTTAATAATTTTTATATTGTATTTGTATTATAATAGGAACACAATGAAGATTAAACTTATTAGATTTCTAAATAAAGATTTTGAACCAGTTAACGTAAATGCATAAGTTTAATTTTCTTTTCTTCTTTTTTGTAAGTTCAATAGAGGCATATTTGAATACTGCTATTGAACATTTTATCGGCGGACGAGTTATATTATGACTAGACAATAGGCCCCTTGTGTAAAACTGCAAGCTTGCAACCTTGAACAATAATAGCTTCTTTGTATGAACTGCAAGTCTGCAACCTTGAACGCACGTGGCTTCCTGTCTCACGCTCCCTTTTAGAGATAACGCTTATCTTAGCTGATTAGACATAGTATATATACAAGTAGCCTGCACTTCTAAGACAAGCTCCAGTCAGTCGATAAGTTCCAGTGTGTTCGTATCATAGCTAGATGTAAGAAATTGTCCGGCGGCTAGCTGTGTGCTTCCAATGTTATATTTCATTGTAAAATAAAAATAAACGTTTTTTAAAAAGTCGTTTCGGCGGCCTTTTAATAAAACTAGCAAATGTTACGTAACTCTAATAGTTTTAGAAATATCTTCCTCTTCTTTATTTTTGCCGTACCCTATACTGAATGTATTGTTTAGACCAGGCTGACCAGGTGATGTCTACCTGTAAATATGTTTGTTCAATATATGAAACAAAACCAAATAGTTTTTGAAAGCGTTTTAAGACAAAAGGCTAGAATTAAAAATTGTAGGTAAATAAAATGAAAGAACTTTTTCATAATATTGTATAAAAAAACACGTTTTCTTCCTGTACTTCAAAAACTGTACTTTAGAAAACAAAACAAAAATAAAAGTAATTTAATCCCTTTATCATTATGCACAACATCTAAAATTCATGTCAACGCTATACGTTTTATTAACGCTCATGCCAAGTGGCCGAGGTGATCTGAATACGGCGCAGAAGATCGTTAATGATGCTTTTACTACCTAAGGTCTAGTAATTAAGAACATATCATTAATTTAGGTACCTGCTTACTTACCTATTACTTGTAATATCTCACATCACTAATCGGTAATCACTGTAGTCAGTCACTTATTGAATTATCAACTAACGAACTAACCAGAAACCTGAAGATTGCAAGGGTTACAAAACTGCAATTAAACTTTTTATGGCGACTAGTGGCCACATGTCTGAAAGTGGATAAAAATGTAGGTACTTATTGCACAGTGCAATGTACTCGAGTACCCGAAAATGTATTCGAGTAGGGGAGATCGGGGTAAGATGACGATAGTAAGGAAAACTAAAATATTTGAGTACAAGGAAATTTATTTAGAACGTAATATTACATATATAAATAGAATACTATATTAGCTTCTAAATAATATATATTTTAATAAGAATAATAAAAAGGTTTTGTGACAAATAATTAAAAAAGATTTTTTTTGCAATTTCGTTATCTTACCCCAACCCGTAGGTAAGATGACGAACATATAGGAGTAAGATGGGTAGTAACAGAAATCGCATACAAACTGACCACATTCACCATAACGGTTACAGCTTTCATGCCATCATGTTGAACAAGCTGAACATTGAATCCAGTCTTCAGTAGAAGATTCTTGATAAGTTTCGTGACATCCTGGACAAGTGTGAATCGTTTGATTAGTTGCACGTGTCTGAACTGTTTGGTTCGTCATTTTACCCCCGTCAACTTGCCCCGACCTTCACAAAAATGCTTTGTTGAGGTTAGGTATCAACACGAGCAACAATGAACTAAAATCACATGACGAATAATCATCATTACTACACAAATTCATGCAGTTTAATAAACATATTAATTTACCTGATAATATTCCAGAAAACACTAAAAACGATCACTACAAAATTATACCGCGATATCGAAAAACAAACTTTATCGTTATATGACTTAGCTGTGTCTTAAAATATTACTTTACCTACACATTTTAGTCCTAGATACAATTCACTAGATGGCGCTAGTATTCAGTTTTGTCCACTTCTTTTGGTATTTCAATAAAACCCGTTCGTCATCTTACCCTGTTCGTCATCTTATCCCGTTCGTCATCTTACCCCGTTCGTCATCTTACTCCGTTCGTCATCTTACCCCGATCTCCCCTACACGTAAATGTATTCGAATACCCGAAAATTTATTCAAATACAGGGATATGTACTCGAGTACAAGTAAATGCGTCAAATACAAGTACAAGTACATTTTAAAAAATGTACTCGTGAACTGAGTACCGAGTAAGGCTGGGCCACGTATCAATAAATATCGATATTATTTCCATATCGATATATGGAAACATCGGATATCGATATATGGAAATATCGGATATCGATATTTATGGAATATCGTTATTTATCGCTAGCCCCATAATTATTGATATCGCCATAATTATCGATATCTCCATATATATCGAGATTTATGGAATAGCTGTCAAATTGTTAGTTTCCTCTTGCTTAATCCAACTGTTGTCAGAAACTGGTCATCATGTAAATGTTCAGATTGGTTTACGATAACTTTTTGTATGTATACCGTATACCTTGTATCTGCGCATGTACAACAATTGCTTAATTTAAAGTGCCATAAATTCAATTTGTTTTAATAATCCTAATAATAATAATACTTAATAATCTAAAATGATCTACTATGTTATTTTACATATTGACCTATTGTAACCACGCAGAACAAGACTTTACATTCATAAATTGTCTTTTAAAAAATCGATATGAATATGGGTGCACTAAAAACGACATTTCTGTTAACTATTAGGTAATCTTTAAAACATTCGATTGCTGTATAACCATTTTCAAACCTAATTTTTTGCGTTGCCACTATTCATCTAAACTGAATTTGGCTGTTCAGAAACTAAAGTTATAATTACGCATTGATTGTGGTGTACAGTTGAACATACATACACATCTCATGTTACAGTAAAATAAATACCTAATATTTGTTAATGCTTTACTTTTGTTAACACATATAATTAGCAAGATAGAAATATACTTTAATTATTCACATTTTTTAACACATATTTTAATAAGTACAATTCTTAAAATAATGCAATACAATATAATAACATTGATAACGATATAAAGTATATTCGTACTCCGTAAGTCCGTACTCCGAATTTAACACGTATTGCATTTTGCAACTTTTAAATAAGGACTTCTTGTAAAGTCCCTAAATTTAAAAATATTGTGCAAGTCTGCAGATTTAATTTGCGTGGATAAATCCTTTTCGGGCGTTTTTTTTTATGCTACACTTTTTTCACATCGGGGAATTCTACATATTTGATAGTCAGCACTCAGCAGTAGGGCTGGGCGATATATCGATAAATATCGATAATATTTTCATATCGATATATGGAAATATCAGATATCGACATATCGATATACCGAATATCGATATTTATCGAATATCAGTATTTATCGATATATCGGAATTTTTAAGATATTTATCGATATATTGATAAATATCGATATATCGATAAATAGCGATATAATTCTAATATCGAATATCGATATGTAAATTGTAATATCGCCCACCCCTAGTACCGAGTACACTAAAAGTACTCAGAGTACAGTTAATTGTACTCGAGTACGGCACAGCTCTGCCTTTATGGGAGGAAATAAACAAGAATAAGATACTACAATAGCTATTTATATATCTAGGAGCAAAGGTATTCATTTCTTCCCGTGTGTGCATTTAATGCCTGACGCGGTTTTCAAAATATTGACATTTGAACATTGAAGATTTGGAACATTTACGCAGCTGTAAAAACCAAACGGTTTCAATTAAAGCGAAACGGCTTGCACTTTCGTATCTCAGTTTTCTATGAGCTATCACTTGATGCTATTTTTTGATTCAACCATAAATGTCAATTTTTTGACGGGAAGTTAGAAAAAACAATATCAATGTTTTCAAACGTCAATATTTCGAAAACCGCGTAATTTATAGATATAGTTGGTTATACAAAAAGTGTTCAGTTTTCAACGTAGAATTCGAAAATGGTACAATATAGAGGGTGTTCCATTTAAAGAAAACCTACATGACGTCATATCTCTTACATGGGACACCCTGTAAACTAACTTTTTACTTTAAAAAATGCGCAACTAAAATACTAATTGACATGTTCGAGCGTTTTTCCGATAATGAAATATCTGAATTTTAAATGAATTTGTGCAAGACTTTATGGACTCGTATATACAGTGTGTCCAAGATAAGGAGGGCCAGTATGGGGATCTCGGTAATTGTAAGAGATATAAATTTGGTTAAATGGGAAGAAAGTTGCGCAATTAAAGGACTAACAAAATGACGCCTAGAAACCCTTGATATGATTTTTCGTTTCTGAATTATCTCAAAAAAACAGAATTTTTGGATTTTCTATTTTATTTTTTTCTGACGTTAATATTAAAGGTAGAGCGAAACTGATTAAACTTCTTTATAGCAACTTTTAAGTGACTTAATGATTACGTTATCAAATTTTTAATCTGACGTTTCGTCTTCGAGAAACCATTATCAACTTTATTTTTTTAAATACGGTCTTGGCTTTTTGATGCCAAATTTGTGAAGCCCTTTTTATTCTGAATTCGAAAATGTACCACATATTATGGTTTAATTACGTTTCAAGCTTTATTTGATCACCATCAAAGTTTTTAAGATACGGACCTGCATTTCTCATAATTTTGTAAAAATAAGTTCATACAGTAAGTTAGGCGTTTTTAGATGCCGTTAAAATATTGAAATGCACATCATAATGTCATAATTCTGATACATTAATTTAATAACCAACCAATAACTATTAACAATAAACAACAAATAAATGAACAAAAGATAGACAGAAAGAATAACAAAACGAACATCGAAACAATTTAATAGGTATTAAACTTACAGAAGGTATTCAAAAAGGTTGCCATCATTCTCTAAGCATAAATAACATCTTCTAACTGTAGAATCTAAAACATTATTCAGCAATACTGGCGTTATACTTTGAAAGGCTTCAAGAACCAATATTCTAAGTTCTTCTTCTGTTTCAAAGTTTCAAAACTTTGAATACCTATTACACTGTTTCAGTGCTCGTTTTGTTATTCTTTCTGTCTGTCTTTTGTTCATTTATTTGTTGTTTATTGTTAATAGTTATTGGTTGGTTATTAAATCAATGTATCAGAATTATGACATTATGATGTGCATTTCAATATTTTAACGGCATCTAAAAAAGCCTAACTTACTGTATGAACTTAATTTTACAAAATTATGAGAAATGCAGGTCCGTATCTTAAAAATTTTCTGATGATGATAAAAAAAAACTCGAAACGTAACTAAACCATAATATGTGGTACATTGTTAAATTCAGAATAAAAAGAGCTTTGCAAATTTGGCATAAAAAAACCAGGACCGTATTTAAAAAAATAAAGTTAATGATGGTTTCTCGAAGACGAAACGTCAGATTAAAAGTTTGATAACGTAATCATTAAGTCACCTAAAACTTGCTATAAAGAAGTTTAATTAGTTTCTCTCTAACTTTAATAATAACGCCAGAAAAAAATTAAATATAAAATCCAAAAATTCGTTTTTTTTTAGATAATTCAAACGAAAATCATATCAAGGATTTCTAGGTGGCATTTTGTTACTCCTTTAATAGCGCAACTTTCTTCCCATTTAACCAAATTTGTATCTCTTACCATTACCGAGATCCCCATACTGGCCCTCCTTATCTTGGACACACTTTATATGATTTTTTCTTTGGATGCATGTTCTATAGTGCAAATTTCTAAAATTTTGCCTTAGGAAATGATAAATAAATATTTAAATATCTAAAATCATCTTCAGGCTAAAAACAACCAACAAACTTAGAATACAAAAAACTAATAAGAGCAACACCTTACCTAAAGACAAGGAGCAGAAGGGATTATGCCATAGACCAGCGTTTCTCAAAGTGTGCTCCGCGGAGCCCCAGGGCTGCGCGAATAATGCGGAAGGGCTCCGCAAGTGGCCAGTGTGTGAAGTGACAGTGAAGTGTAAAAAATCCCAGTTTCTCGTTGCCATCAAAAATTCCTTAAAAGGGGGAACATTTTATTTAAGGTAACAACAGTGGTTATGCCAACGCCGCCAACGGTCATCGCGCCACAGCAGATTGCCCGACCGTTTAACATGCGACTATTTACTACTTCACACAGAAATTCCATGGTTATCTCGGGATAAAATGCTACTTTGTTCGAGTTGTGAGCTGAAGTACACGCTTTTCTTCTGGAACATCCCTTTGCTTGAAAAACAGATTAATTGATAAAAACTGATTGTTTAGACTTGCGTATTTAATAGAAATATTTTCTAAACTTAATGTGTTAATTTGTCTCTTCAAAGAAAACAGATCACAGTGTTTACATCAAATGATAAAATAAAATCTTTTAAAAGAAAATTACAATTTTGGTTAAGTAGGGTTGAAAGTGGGGAGTTTGACTGTTTTCCGACATTAAAGGAGTTTTGTGAAGAGACGAATACAGAAGAATTACCTCAAGAAATAGAAGTTAATGACATTGCTAATCATCTTAAAAACATGGGTAGCTCGGTAACACAGTACTTTCCTAATGAATTGGGTACCAATCTAGAAAAGTATTTATGGGTTAAAAATCCTTTTGTTATAAATGAAGAGCCCCAACCTGTATGCTTTCAAGAATACCAAAAACTTACGGAATTGACTGCACTAAAACTAAAGTTGAACAATCAACCAGCAGCAGAGTTTTGGTACAGCCTTAAACAGGAGTATCAAGAGTTGACAAAAAAAAGTATTCCATCCTTTTACCATTTGTAAGCATATACCTTTGCAAAACGGGATTTTCTTCATATATTTTCACCAAAACCAAGTACCGCTACCGCTTGGATGCCGATCCAGATATTAGGCTACATCTATCTTCAATAAAGCTAAATATTAAAGAAATTTATAAAAATATAGTACAATATCATTCGTTAAATTAGTCTTGTTATATAATTAATTAATTTATTTATCTTTTTATTTAGCGTATGGGGTATTACAATACGTGGTTAACTTAGTACACATTTGATGTAATATATAAAGTAATATAATAAATGTAAATATATGCAATATAATACATTAAATAAATGTAAATAAATGTAATCTAATAAATGATAAAAAAAATCAAAATGTGCGTTGTTAGTCTTGTTAAAAACACACTAAAAATAAAAATATATACAGTCGCGGCCATAAAAACCGGGACAGTTTTTTTGACCTAATTTTCAAAATGCGAAAAGAAGTGCTGACACTGATAATTCTAATTAATAAATGTCATCAAAAGTCATTGTTTAGGTCTGAATAATGACTTTTGATGACATTTATTAATTAGAATTGTCAGAGTCGGCACTTCTTTTCGCATTTTGAAAATTAGGTCAAAAAACTGTCTCGGTTTTTATGGCCGCGACTGTATGTATGTTTTTTGCTTGGTTTTATTATTTTAATTTTACCCCTACTTATTTTTTTACTTTTTTTAACTAAATACCATACCGGGCTCCGTCATATTAGATCCGACTATCTAGGGGCTCCGCCATCAAAAAAGTTTGAGAAACGCTGCCATAGACAAATAAATAATTAAATAATTAAAATAGACAAGACAAACGCATGAGGCGACAGACACGTTAAAATGAATAAAATTATTTATTTATCTATAGTGACCAGTCAAGGTGCAGAACTGTAAATATGTATCGAAGCCAACAAAGTGCCAAAAAATTGATAGGCCAATATGAAATTTTTCGAGTTTTAGATTCAGAAAAATGTAATTGCTACTGTTGGTTAAGTCATTGAGGCAATTATTGTTTAAACGGGAAACAATCTTAAAGATCTCGTAAAAGTTTAGATTATTGCCCTTAGGACAGATACGTAAAATTTTAACAGTGGAATCGCGATCAAATTTATGGTTATTTTTAATTATATGTAAGGAAAATGCCGATTTATTATGTTCAAGTTGATGTATGTAATTAGGTTTTATTAAGGACATGTGTTCAGACACGCGCTTACTGAACGACCTCCCGGTCTGACCCACATAAAAAGAGTCGCATGAATCATACTTGTAAATATATACGCCTGCTCTGTCTAGGAGAGGGATGGGGTCTTTATTATGTACTAGGATGTTGTTAAGAGAGAAGTGGGTGGAAAAGGAGATGGTAATATTAAAGTGTTTGAAGATGTTTTTTTAAAGAGTTGACAAAGGAAGTTACTCTGTTTTAAGGGGGTCAAAAACAAGCGTGTAAAAATAAATCTGAAAGTGCTCAGTTTTTGTGATAAGGGGTTGTGAGAAGAGAACGGGATGACAGAATCAGTATAGGTGGGTTTCCAATAAATGTTAAACTCTAGAGAATGTGATATTGTATTGCGTGAAATCTCCAGGTCTAGAAAAGGAATGGATAAATCGGATACAAGTTTGTAACGTTTCGCCCAGCAGAAACGCGTTTTGTGAATTAAAATCAATTCGCGCGTTCCAGCCTAGCGATTTCTACGTTACAAGTTTGAATTTTTCGCACGCGCGGCCGGCTACGTCATCAAGAGATCCCTGCTCCACGTATTGCGCTGCTCCCCACTTAGAATGCCCGAAGTGGTTGCTTGACGCATGAAGCACGAAGAGGAGCGAATAAAAGCCGCTTCTCGGGGCAACTCAGGGGCAAACTTCATTCATACATTCATCCGCATCCAGCCCCAAATCATCCCCAATCCTGATCCTGTCCGCCTGTTTAAAGAGAATTAATTTCATTTTTTCGACCTGACCCGTAGTCGGCGATAGGCGAAGACTTCTCCTGGAAGTAGGCCGCCTTTACGATTACAAACTTAAACCTATCCCTTATCCTGCAGAATAGGTACGGGACGAGGTCCGCTGGAAAGCCGCTCCGCCATTCTGCCGTCATTTGAACCTGTATCCCCGAGACACTTTAATTAAGGAAATCTGTTTGTTAATAATTTAATTTGACAAATCCTTAAGACGTGTTTGCAGGCGAAGACTCAATTTAGAGACCGCCAGGCCCGTCCATTTAAATAACTTGCTTAGCAAGCAACCTAAATGTCATTTTGCGAATAATTATCTCCCAAAAGTCCATGCAATTAAAATACGACAATAGCATCTCGTAATATCTATTTTAAAAGCCCGAATAATTACTAAATTGCAGCCCTTGAAAGAATTGGTTAATGTTGTTATTAGCTACAGAGTTCTACCTACCAGAGAAGTCCGAGATCAACATCTCCAGGCCGTGCCTCCTTGAAGGGAATCTCCTCTTCACCAGCAGCTGACTCAAGGACGCTCACTAGGTGGATCTCTCCACCAAATCCTCGTGGCACCGCACCTTACACCAAACATCACGCCGCGAATTCTCCGAATAAGGGCAAATCTCTTAAACGCCACCGTCCACGTAAGCGAAATCCCGGTATTTAGTTAATTAACCTGACATTACAGCGACATGTGCTCGTAAACCTTTCGCCGAGTGCCCAGTGAAGAACGCCTGGGGCTAACTTCAAGCCGTTCCAGAAGCTACCAGCGTCGTCTTCGCAAGAATTCCCGAGGGGGCTAACCAGAAACCACCGTTTACACGGCTGTACGACGGGTTGCAGCTAAAAGTGGCAAGAGGCGACGGGAGACAGAAGATTACTTTTATTATCAAAATAAATGTTAATTTTCAATTATCCAATTTTGTTACGTTTGTAAATAGTTCTGAATATCAATATTAAATTGTTTAAAGCTATCCTGTGTTTGGTTTGCTACGCTTCTTATGTATGTCTGGAAATCTCGACCCTGTCTCCGACACGACTAGCTACCAGAAAGTTAATTAGTAATTATCTTTATACCCTTAATGAGCACAAGGGTGAATTATTACAAGTTCACATGTGAATGTTATGTTCTGGTGAAGCGTGTTAAGCCAATTTAGGTGGGCCAGATTAAACTCAGGAGCTCCCTCAAAAAGCACTAAGATATCATCCACATATCTGCCCCAAAAGACAACATGTTTTTTAAATAGATCATTCATGAAAATGACGGATTCAAGATTGTCCATAAATATTTCTGTGAGGAGGGGAGAGAGGTTAGAAACTATGGCCAAACCAGCCTCTTGTGAAAGGAAGGATTTGTCAAAAAGAAAGAAGGTTTTTTTAAACATAATTTGATTAAAGATAAAAACACAAAGTTTGATCGTTAGATAAGTCACTATTGACTAGACGTTGGTGAATGAGGGTGTGAAGCATACATTGAGTGAGATGCTAGGATAAAAGTTAACTATGTCAAAGGAGAGGAGAATAGTGTTGTCGGATGTGTGATGGAAACAACAGGACGAATGGGGATGTTTATTTTGTGTATTTTCGGTAAGCCGTAGAGGTGGTGTGGATTGGCGTTCATATTGAGCAATTCTTTGTAATGTTTCCTGAAATAGTTGGAAAGAGTATGACGGTAGGTGTACACTGTATTTCTAACTTCAGAAGTAAATTGGTCATGGGGTTTTTATTGAGAATGACAAAAACCGGTGAGTCAAGGAAGGCGCAGACCTTGTCAACGTAGTCTTACGATCTAAACGACTAAGCAGTTACCTTTGTCGGCTTTGGTACATATTAGGTTAGATTGTTTAATTTTTTTGGGCTAAATTAGTAACATTCTTGTCAAAAGTGTGACTATCTATACATTACTCTGGGGTGGAAAATCAAACTGGAAAATTTATCCGGTCGTTTGGATCTAAAATTACGTTGACATTGACTATTTTTTAATGATTAACCTTCGAGTAACTTATTAAATACAGACCTACCAAAAATTGTTACTTTGTTTTTCACGTAAAAAAGGATATCAGACCATATTAAAAAATAGATTTCATGGGCCAGCTAGATGTGTAGTCTGTAAAGTTCGAAATTGATTTCGTCTTTGGATTTATACCAGTGCTGGATTTCTTCTTTCAACCTACTTCTTTCTCCCACTATTAAGGCTTCTTTTCAACGTGAATTGACAGTACTGCTTCTCATCTTGATATATAATTGGGAATAAGCTCTTCCTTACAGCATATGGAATTAAACCAAATGTTTAATTGTTCGTTTAAGTTTGATAGACAAAGAAATGAATCGTCCGACCTTCGGTGCACGAAGAGTTTTATACATTATGTATAATATGGCATTATACTGACTCTAGATTTCTGTAGTGACATTTTGTCTAATTTCTAAATCAACATACGTTGTAAAGCTTTGGTGTGATACACATGGTGACATAAACACAAATGTGGGAGGTAAAAATATTGACTCCCGCTGGGAGTTAATAAAAATTGGCTCCTGCTATTTGGAAAAGTCGATTTTCTATAAAGTGAGTAGAAAAATTACGTTTATTCAGTTTCAAACTTCTTACAAACATATTTGTCTTGAAACTCTCTCCTTATTTAGAGTGTCTCATCAGTTTATGGACGGAGAATGGCTGAGTGATGAGCCATTCAATATATACTATTAGAAAAATTAGGGGAGGGGGGTACTTCTTTAATAACTTGTAACCTTTTTAGGAGAGTTATTACAATGTAAGTGTTAATATATTTTATCAATCAAGTATTAGGCTGTGATATTAGCCTATTTGTGTGTAATTTCTCTGCGGTTTCTACAAACAACAGGTAAGCAACCATATTTTGTATGAATATTAAAGTGTTGCTACAATATCTTGACCCTGTATTATTTCTCAGTAATTTTGTAACATTTCAAAAAGTTCCTGCAAAGGGCTCTTTTGATTTATATTTCGGGTAATTTTGGAAAATTTATAGACACTGTTTGTAAGTACCGAATGTAAATATTAAGTGTTTCTCTTGTAAATACACAAAGTTTAGAAATTGGACGATAGTTATTTATTTCGCTTTTGCTGTTGGATTTATGTACAGAAGGACAGCATTCCCTCACTTTAGCAATAAGCAAGTTCCTAAAGAAATATTATTTGTTTTTAATATAGGTTCGAAAGCACTGCTGACAGACAGACAGACAGACAGACAGACAGACATATAGGTAGACAGGTAGACAGCTAGACAGGTAGACAGGTAGACAGGTAGACAGCTAGACAGGTAGACGGGTAGACAGGTAGACAGCTAGACAGGTAGACGGGCAGGCAGGCAGGTAGACAGGCAGGCAGGCGGGCAGCCAGGCAGGCAGACAGACATGCAGGTAGACAGACAGAGGTTGAGAAATTGTACGGTGAGGGGGATTGACTGTCTCATATGGATGAACTCGAATTAAGATATCTAAGTCCATTATCGATTTTATTAATTGTCCCGGATACCTGATTAATGGAAACATTTTTGCGACACAAGATTGGGGGCAACAATATATGTATACTGAGAAAATTCAAATTCTGCGTAGGTTTGGTGGTAAATTCAAATTATACGCAGGTTTTTGGCGGGGAAATTCAAATTCTGCGCAGGTGTGGCGGTAAATTTAAATTATGATCAGCTTTTTGGTGGTAAATTCAAATTCTGCGGATCATTTTGACGATAAATTCAAATTCGACACAGGACAAATGAACCAATTTAGATTTAACAGAGGGGCTATATTTGCGCATTGCCAGATGTTTAAGCGGCTGTGGGAGTCTGGCCGAATCTTATTGTCTGGGAGATGTCAATGTCTGAAAATGATGATAAATTTTTGGAGGGCTAAAAGTCTCATTTGAAATTTTTACAAGATTCCCATGATGAGTTTTGAGGCTAAAAGTCTAATTTTTGAAATGTTTACAAAATTCTCTCTTGCTTAATCAAGTTTCATAAATATTACGTGTTTTTCCAGTACTTTATTAAATATACAGTTTCGAAATTGCGCCGATAGTTATTTATTTCAACCTGTTCCACTCTTACAAACATTCGAACATATAGAGTAAGACTCATAACTTCGAATAAGTTATCCTATCATCACCTTTGTTGCAGGTTTTAATAGAGGCTATATTTGCGTGTCGCCAGATGTTTAAACAGATGTAGGCGTTTGACCGGATGTTATTGTCTGGACATCTGTCGAATGCGGCTAATAAGGGTGGGTCAATGACCTCCATTATGTGAGCCGGATGTGATTGTATGCGAAATGTGCAAGGTTGCTAAAATGTATATCTGTCTGTCTGTCTGCTTGCATGCCCGTCTGTCTGTCTGCCTGCATGCCTGTCTGTCTGTCTGCCTGCATGCCTGTCTGTTTGCCTGTCTGTCTGTCCGTCTGTCTGTCTGTCTGTCTGTCTGTCTGCCTGTCTGTCTGTCTGTCTGTCTGTCTATCTGTCTGCCTGTCTGTCTGGCTGTCTGTCTGTCTGTCTGTCTGTCTGTCTGCCTGCTTGTCTGCCTGCCTGCCTGCTTGTCTGTCTGTCTGTCTGTCTGCCTGCCTGCCTGCCTGCCTGCCTGCCTGCCTGCCTGCCTGCCTGCCTGCCTGCCTGCCTGCCTGCCTGCCTGCCTGCCTGCCTGTCTGTCTGTCTGCCTGCCTGCCTGCCTGCCTGCCTGCCTGCCTGCCTGCCTGCCTGCCTGCCTGCCTGCCTGCCTGCCTGTCTGTCTGCCTGTCTGTCTGTCTGTCTGTCTGTCTATCTGTCTGCCTGTCTGTCTGGCTGTCTGTCTGTCTGTCTGTCTGTCTGTCTGCCTGCTTGTCTGCCTGCCTGCCTGCTTGTCTGTCTGTCTGTCTCTCTGCCTGCCTGCCTGCCTGCCTGCCTGCCTGCCTGCCTGCCTGCCTGCCTGGGGCCTGATCATAATTTAAATTTACCGCCAAACCTGCGCAGAATTTGAATTTCCCCGCCAAAAACCTGCGCATAATTTGAATTTACCACCAAACCTACGCAGAATTTGAATTTTCTCAGTATACATATATTGTTGCCCCCAATCTTGTGTCGCAAAAATGTTTCCATTAATCAGGTATCCGGGACAATTAATAAAGTCGATAATGGACTTAGATATCTTAATTCGAGTTCATCCATATGAGACAGTCAATCCCCCTCACCGTACAATTTCTCAACCTCTGTCTGTCTACCTGCATGTCTGTCTGTCTGTCTGTCTGCCTGCCTGTCTGTCTGCCTGTCTGTCTGTCTGTCTGTCTGTCTATCTGTCTGCCTGTCTGTCTGGCTGTCTGTCTGTCTGTCTGTCTGTCTGTCTGCCTGCTTGTCTGCCTGCCTGCCTGCTTGTCTGTCTGTCTGTCTCTCTGCCTGCCTGCCTGCCTGCCTGCCTGCCTGCCTGCCTGCCTGCCTGCCTGCCTGGGGCCTGATCATAATTTAAATTTACCGCCAAACCTGCGCAGAATTTGAATTTCCCCGCCAAAAACCTGCGCATAATTTGAATTTACCACCAAACCTACGCAGAATTTGAATTTTCTCAGTATACATATATTGTTGCCCCCAATCTTGTGTCGCAAAAATGTTTCCATTAATCAGGTATCCGGGACAATTAATAAAGTCGATAATGGACTTAGATATCTTAATTCGAGTTCATCCATATGAGACAGTCAATCCCCCTCACCGTACAATTTCTCAACCTCTGTCTGTCTACCTGCATGTCTGTCTGCCTGCCTGGCTGCCCGCCTGCCTGCCTGTCTACCTGCCTGCCTGCCCGTCTACCTGTCTAGCTGTCTACCTGTCTACCTGTCTACCCGTCTATCTGTCTAGCTGTCTACCTGTCTACCTGTCTACCTGTCTAGCTATCTACCTGTCTACCTGTATGTCTGTCTGTCTGTCTGTCTGTCTGTCAGCAGTGCTTTCGAACCTATATTAAAAACAAATAATATTTCTTTAGGAACTTGCTTATTGCTAAAGTGAGGGAATGCTGTCCTTCTGTACATAAATCCAACAGCAAAAGCGAAATAAATAACTATCGTCCAATTTCTAAACTTTGTGTATTTACAAGAGAAACACTTAATATTTACATTCGGTACTTATAAACAGTGTCTGTAAATTTTCAGTCAATTTTAAGCAAATTTCTTAACCATACATTTATTAGCAACCTTGCACATTCCCAGATTTCCCGCCAAAAACCTGATCATAATTTAAAATTCACCGTCATAATGTACCCCTCATCCTTACTTACCTTTGAAGGCTTACACTTCACCGACTAGCTCAAGATACGGTTTCTTATCAGGGTTTAACAATTGTGGGATTTTTAGTTCGTTTCACTTTCATATAAAGGTAAAAGTTCATTAATCAGAAGAAATGGGCGCCATAACTTTATTTAAAAAGTTTTAAATTCAATAAGTTTACAAAGGTTACGTATTCTTTCTAACAGTCCACAAATCAATTGTTATGCATTAGAGGCTTATACCTTTCTAATTTTAATACACATTATGTAATTATTTAGCAAGTTTTATTCTTCTCTGACAAGTTAGAATTTGTTCTAATAAAACGTTAGGATTAATGAATCTATCAGTATCTAGGAGATTTCTTATACCTATTTAATTAATAACCTCCGGTTCGTAAGTTGAAAATATAAAGAGCTCTCTATACCCTCGTATTTCTCTTTCCTAGGTCTTAATTACGATTAATGATCGGTATTTAGTTTAATTGGTATCATTCCATGTAGTATAAGAAAGGTCCTTTATGAAAAAAAAACTTATTATTTGACAAGCGACCCAAAAACCAACTTGACAGTCACAGAACGATTTAATCTCACTTCAGGCCACATCACCTGGTAAGTAACTATTGTTTTTACTTGAAACTAATCTGTTATTGAATATTCTTAAGGCTTACGCCCTAATTTAATTATATTTAAGCTATGACGCGGGTTTAAGTCTAACTAACGATATTAAACCCTTTCAGGACTAACATACGGTTAATGCAGAGAACCCTTGAACCTGGACCTCTCCATCTGCCAACATTAACTATGAAGAACTCCTCATCGAACCAAAGAAGTTGCCCTTGACTGGTGAGTGATCTCCTAACTGGTTATAAATTTCTAATTGCGTCCTCTCTTTTCCTTATCGCTCGTAACTTATCGACCCACTTCTCCATGGCGAATATACAACTGACCAGAACTGGCGTCAAATGAAAAAGACCGACGAGCTGGTAGTCAAAGAGGAAGCCCTAAGAGCTGGTGGTCAAAGAGGTGACACTAAGAGCTGAATCAAAGAAAACCCTCTATTACGATTTGTATGTATTAGTTTGCCGTCTACCTACCAGTTATATAATAACTGCCCTTTTCAGAAAGAAAATGTTTGTGGAATTTATCCTATCTGCCTGAAAAATTATTATGTTTTTATACTATGCTGTATGAGTTAAATAAAGGCTTACTATTGTCTGCTTGTATCCTTTCTAAGCTAGGATTTTCAATTTGCTTCGCTTCTGCATAGAGAAGCGCCCTTTTGCTTTCTTAATTAAACAGGAAGTAATAATTTTTGTTATTTATTGTTTTTTTATTAACGTAACCATGGGCCTTCTAAATTAAATTTCAAAAAGGGTAGGCAACCCCTCCTACTGGTCTTGCGCTTAAAGTTGCCTATCTATTAGGATTAATTAATATTGAACGATATTCCTGTAGAAGCTACGATATGTACTGCTACACTATCTCCCTTCTAGAATTAATAAGAAAATTGAAATCCTCCCCTTTAGACAGTTGGCTAAAGTTATTATAACACCCTTTTTAATATTTGCTAATACATTAACTTTAAACAATCTTTCTTAATAACATTGATTATTCATTATCTATGTACACTAATACCCTATCTTTTAAACTAAGTTATTACAATCTATGAACTCTAACTATTACCACTGAAGTTACTTCAAGTTACTTTTCTAATCTTAATTGTCCATAACGAAATCCAATGTATCTAGAATTCCATCATTTATTTCCTTTCCAGATATGAAACATTTCTGTAAATTCTTTTTAAGAAAAGGAATTAGCTTTGGAGGCATAGTCCATTCTATAAAGCTACTTTTTATTTTACTGTTTTTCTGCAGAAGTAATTGTTAACCTCTTGCATTTAACAGCTAATTATTAACTTTACACTTTGAGTAAAGTAATTTAATAGATAACTAAGGACAGCACCTCATAGGACACTACCTAAAATTCAAGATCTTCAGTCATGCGAGACTGGAGTCTTTAAAATAATAAACCGCACCTCATAGGACACAGTTTCGCTGAGGAGTGCTATGCCACAACTCAATGACATCAAGTTAGAAAAGTCGTTCGGTTATACAACCTAATCCTTTTGAAATAATATCTTTGGCAATTAACAAACTACTTAACTATACCTATTTATTTACAAGCTTAAACGAAACTTCATAATTCTTCCTCTATCAAATCTGGTTGACTACTGGTTCCAGGTTTAATATCTTTTACATGCCAGATTCCTAAATTCCTACCGTCCAAATCTACTAACTTGTACGTTACAGAACCTGTGACTTCGGCTACCTTCGCTTTTATAAATTTCGGAGCTAATTTCTTTGCAAAACCTTCTTTCGCATTTTAAAGTACCATGTTACGTTTCCAGACTATGTCACCCTTCTTGAAATGTAATGACCGTTTTCTCAGATTATAATAATGCTTATTCCTTTCATAGGCTTGATTAAGACATTGTATTACCTCACTATAAATAGGAGATAGTTGATTGACATCTTTAACTAACTGTTCGCGTGTTTCTAATGATATGTCCTCCTTTGTTAAATTTTCTAACCGACCATAATAATCACCGTGAGCAGGAACAGTTCTGCCAAAATTTAAAAAGGATGGAGTATGGCCCGTAACTTCACTAACAGCGTTTCTTATGGCATGTGCTATCTTATAAATTTGAGCATCCCATATTCTATGATTTTTTTTTATATAAGAGCGTAATGCAGTAGTAATGATTCTATTCGTACGTTCGACCGGATTTACTTGCGGATGATAAGAAGCGTTATACCAAACCTTTTGTACTTTATACTTTTCTACTAACTTCTGAAAAAGTCCACCTATGAACTGAGGTCCATTATCACACATAATGATTTGAGGAACTCCAAACATTAAAAAGACATCATTTTCTAGAAACTTAACGATAGAAGAGGCGGTTGCTTTTCTAAGTGGTTGTACTTGCACAAACTTAGTAAACCAATCAGTTACTACTAGAATAGAAGTGTAACCTTTCGTTGATCTTGGTAAAGGACCAATTAAATCTATTGAAATCAGCTGGAATGGATATTTAATTTTCTTTTGATTTCCCATTAACCCGGGACGAAGTTGAGAAGACGACTTACTGGCTTGACATATATCACATTTTCTGACATACTTAGCGATATCTGCTTTCATCTTAGGCCAATAATATATTTCAGCTATTTTTCTAAAGGTCTTAAAAGATCCTAGGTGACTTGAGGTAGGTTCGTCATGAAATTGTTGTAATATATTTAACCTTTTAGCTTTAGGAACAACTATCTTCCATTCTATTAAATTAGACAAGATATCATGTTTATTGCTAATGTACTTATATAAAATGTTATCTTCTACTCTCCACAAGGGATAATTCTCTGGATGATCTTTTATTCTACCAATCATACTTTTATACCACGGACATAAATCTGTTTCCTCTAACGTCATCATGCTAATATTAACAACAGGAATAGGATTTCGGGATAAAGCATCTGGAACAACATTGAATTTTCCTTTACGATGTTCTATTTCAAAACTATATTGTGACATCCTAGCAGTCCAACGAGCTAATCTACCTGTAGGTGATTGTAATTTATGTAGCCATAAAAGAGCATGGTGATCAGTAACAATTTTGAAATGAGTAAGTTCAATATAAGGACGGTATTTTTCTATACCAAATAAACATGCTAAACACTCTTTTTCAGTTACCGAATAATTACGTTCTGCACTAGTCAAAGACCGACTGGCATAGGCAATAACTCTTTCTTCTGACCCTTCACCTTGTAGTAAAACCGCGCCTACACCTACGTCACTGGCATCACATTGTATAATAAACATTTTATTGAAATCTGGACTACTCAATATGGGAGAAGAAGTTAATAATTTCTTAAGTTCTTGAAAAGAAGACTCGGCTCGCTCATTCCATCTAATAGATTTCTTTTTCTGATGGCCTTTAATTAAATCTAACATAGGAGAAGCTAATGTTGAAAAATTTGGAACAAATCTCCTATACCAGCTAGCCATTCCCAAAAATCTTTTTACTTCTGTGGAATTCTTTGGAGTAGGAAAAGAAACTATTGCTTCCACTTTGGACGGATCTGTTCGCAAACCATCTCCATCAATTAGGAAACCTAGATATGTCAATGAAGGTCTACAAAATTCACATTTTTCAATATTGATAGTAAGTCCCGCATTCTTTAATCGATTGAAAACCTGTTCTAACGTGTTTAAATGTTCTGAAAATGTCTTAGAAATAATTATGACGTCGTCCATATAAACAAATACATTATTCAATTCTGGAACAAAAATATTATCCATTAGTCTCTGTAAAGTTTGAGCACTGTTATTAAGACCGAAAGGGAGAACTTTAAATTCAAATAATCCTCTACCAGGAACCGTAAAAGCAGTTTTTTCACAACTATCTGGGGAAAGTGGTACTTGCCAAAATGCTTTCTGAAGATCAATTGAACTTAAAAACCTAGCATCTTGTAATCTATCGAGAATACCATTAACATAAGGTAAAGGGTATGCATCTCTCTTAGTAACCTTATTCAATTGACGACCATCAAAACAAAATCTTAATGAACCATCTTTTTTCTTAACCATGACAATAGGAGAATTCCATGGCGAAAAAGATTTTTGAATTACCTCTAACTTTAACATTTCATCAATTTCTTTATTTACTGCTTCTAGCATAAGAGGTGACATTGGATAATATCTTTGTTTAATGGGTTTAGCATCACCGGTATCAATGCGATGAACTACCATATTTGTACTACCAAGCTTAGGACCACTAATTTCTTGAAATTTATCTATAACTACTTCCAAACCACGGATCTGTTCTGGAGATAGATCTTCCCTTGCTAAAATGACTTTATTTAAACTATTCATGCCCGAAACTTGAAATTGACCTGACCGAAAATCTGTAATATTCAAATTAAACACATAGCAACTATCAACTCCAAGAGTAAGAGAAGCCGAAATAGTATTGGAAACTAAACAACTAACAATTCTAGTTATTCCTTCTATAGTTATCGGTAATTCTACTATTCCCATAATAGATTGGTAATTTCCATCAGCTGTTTGCAAGTTCATCTGTATTCCAGGCTTGGTTAAAGGTAATTTAAGCTGATTAATCAAAAATAAACCCTGCCTGCCTATTATAGTTTGATTAGCACCAGTATCTAAAAGAGCTAACAATGACATGTTTTTAATTTTAACCTTAATAAAAGGACGATTATCTTTATGATTATGTGAAAACGTATAATTAGCTTGAGAACTTTTACAAAATTGTGAGACTTTTTTTAACCATTCATTCCATTTCAATTTTTCAGCCCTTAGAATTGTTGGACTTAAGCTTCGCGGACTGCGGACGATGCTTGTCTCTGTTCGTTTTTTCGAAATTGACCTTTACATTTATCGCAATTATTAGAATTAACATTGGGATTCCCACAAATGTAGCAGAAGAAGGTACGTTCTTTATTGCATTTATGATAGGTGTGACCTTTTTCATTACAATTCCAACAAGTTACATTCGTAAAATTTCTTATAAACTTTCTAGATGATACTTCTCTCTTATCAGCATTGGCTAACTTATTTGACAACTTGTTACCAATAGTAGAGGAATGAATTTGACGTTTTACTTGAGCTTGTACTTTATATGCTAAGTCAGGTTCTAAAGGTGTTTTAACTAAGGAAAAATTTGGTCTAAATTTTTTATTTCTTTCTTTCGTCTCTTCTAAATCTCGACAGTAATCAATAAGTGAATTTATGCTAATGACTTGGGTTAACGTAAGGTGACTACTATAATAAGGTTGCAAGTTTTTCCTAATATATTTTAACTGAATATCTTCACTGGGAACTGAGTTTAATCTATTGAACAAATTTATCATAACCGCTATGAAGATGTGAGGACGTTCATCTACACCTTGTACTCGAGATCGAATTTCATCCCATAATGCTTCATCGTAATCACTAGGTAAATAATGTCTTTTTAGTAATTCTACTATTTCTTTCCAACTCCCTATCTTACTTCTAATTGACCTGAACCAAATTAGTGCTTGATCCTCAAACAAATCTATTGCTTCTAAGAATAACTGTTCATATGACAAATTTCTGGCCACTCTTAGTTCTTCTACTCGTTCTAAGAATGAGTTAACACCTTGACTAGCTGTATTACCTGAGAACTTAATATTCCACTTGGATACACTAACTGCATTCATTACAAAACCTGTTTGATAATTGTATGACGGAGCTTGTGATATATTTAAATTTTTCATTCTCTCTGTGTATTGATTCATTGGTTCCGAGATATCAAATTCTACCTTTCGACTATTAATGTTAGGTGAACTATGAGACGGTTGATTAATTGTTTCTGTTGGTAACTCATAATTAATGTTAGGTAACGGATCTGTACTTCCTACTGGCAGTTCTATTTTAACATCACTTTGATTAGGTTGTCCTGAATGATCCAACACTGCTACCAAATCATTGAATCGCATAGCATCATCCTCAGCTACTTCTGAAATTGTTACTGATAATTCTAACCATTGATCTTTGAGGTGAGTCCATTTAGTTTTAACTTGATCATCTACTGAAGTCGCGATATATTCTAACCTACGATATAAATGTTGTAGTTTGGTAGTTAATCTATCATAAGTAGCTGATAACGGTTTATCTTCAAAGTTCTGCGCTAATGTTCTAAGATATTTTATTCTGTTACTGCAAAAATCTATTTCTTGAGAAACCTCCAAAGCAACTGGTAAATATGTGGAACTTTTAGATACATCACACTTCTCTATATTCAATTGTGTTCTTAATAATTTCCTTTTTTCCTCCACATTCCTATTTTCAGTATTGATATTTCTAGTAACCAACTCCCAATCTAATTCATCTGAGGCTAAATAATTTACTTTTATCATATTGATTTAATTACTATGCAATTAATGAACTGTATGATCGAATACAATGCAACCTATTAGTAATTGTTAAATTCCGGAACTATACCTTTTATGATAGTGAAGCGTTAAATTTTCTTTTAATTGAAATGGTCCCTTTTACTCGAGCCTCCACGTTGCGTCGCCACTTCGTGTACCCCTCATCCTTACTTACCTTTGAAGGCTTACACTTCACCGACTAGCTCAAGATACGGTTTCTTATCAGGGTTTAACAATTGTGGGATTTTTAGTTCGTTTCACTTTCATATAAAGGTAAAAGTTCATTAATCAGAAGAAATGGGCGCCATAACTTTATTTAAAAAGTTTTAAATTCAATAAGTTTACAAAGGTTACGTATTCTTTCTAACAGTCCACAAATCAATTGTTATGCATTAGAGGCTTATACCTTTCTAATTTTAATACACATTATGTAATTATTTAGCAAGTTTTATTCTTCTCTGACAAGTTAGAATTTGTTCTAATAAAACGTTAGGATTAATGAATCTATCAGTATCTAGGAGATTTCTTATACCTATTTAATTAATAACCTCCGGTTCGCAAGTTGAAAATATAAAGAGCTCTCTATACCCTCGTATTTCTCTTTCCTAGGTCTTAATTACGATTAATGATCGGTATTTAGTTTAATTGGTATCATTCCATGTAGTATAAGAAAGGTCCTTTATGAAAAAAAAACTTATTATTTGACAAGCGACCCAAAAACCAACTTGACAGTCACAGAACGATTTAATCTCACTTCAGGCCACATCACCTGGTAAGTAACTATTGTTTTTACTTGAAACTAATCTGTTATTGAATATTCTTAAGGCTTACGCCCTAATTTAATTATATTTAAGCTATGACGCGGGTTTAAGTCTAACTAAAGATATTAAACCCTTTCAGGACTAACATACGGTTAATGCAGAGAACCCTTGAACCTGGACCTCTCCATCTGCCAACATTAACTATGAAGAACTCCTCATCGAACCAAAGAAGTTGCCCTTGACTGGTGAGTGATCTCCTAACTGGTTATAAATTTCTAATTGCGTCCTCTCTTTTCCTTATCGCTCGTAACTTATCGACCCACTTCTCCATGGCGAATATACAACTGACCAGAACTGGCGTCAAATGAAAAAGACCGACGAGCTGGTAGTCAAAGAGGAAGCCCTAAGAGCTGGTGGTCAAAGAGGTGACACTAAGAGCTGAATCAAAGAAAACCCTCTATTACGATTTGTATGTATTAGTTTGCCGTCTACCTACCAGTTATATAATAACTGCCCTTTTCAGAAAGAAAATGTTTGTGGAATTTATCCTATCTGCCTGAAAAATTATTATGTTTTTATACTATGCTGTATGAGTTAAATAAAGGCTTACTATTGTCTGCTTGTATCCTTTCTAAGCTAGGATTTTCAATTTGCTTCGCTTCTGCATAGAGAAGCGCCCTTTTGCTTTCTTAATTAAACAGGAAGTAATAATTTTTGTTATTTATTGTTTTTTTATTAACGTAACCATGGGCCTTCTAAATTAAATTTCAAAAAGGGTAGGCAACCCCTCCTACTGGTCTTGCGCTTAAAGTTGCCTATCTATTAGGATTAATTAATATTGAACGATATTCCTGTAGAAGCTACGATATGTACTGCTACAATAATAATGAGCAGAATTTGAATTTTCCGCCAAAACCTACGCAGAATTTGAATTTACCACCAAAACCTACGCAAAATTTGAATTTACCTCCAAAATGATGCGCAGAATTTGAATTTACCGCCAAGCATGCGCAAAAACCCTCGCGCAGACCCCCGCGCAGACCCCTGCGCAGACATTCGCGCTGACCTGCGCAGCTACCCCAGACATCCGGTTTATTTTTAGCAACCTTGCACATTCCCAGACGCTTACATTTACAAGTCTTGACAGGTCTGACATCTGGCGACACGCAAATATAGCCTCTATTAACACCTGCAACAAAGGAGATGATAGGATAACTTATAAAAACTGAAAGATGCTGGGTGGCTACAAAAATATGATCAACAGACGACTATTTCATCGCTCCGTTTTGTATTATAAAATTCTGCTATTTAAAACTACCAGTTTAGGATTGGCTTGCGGATGTCTTATACTGCAAAAACCAACTCTTATGCCTTGCTGTATTATTTACTTGATCCAAGAATCTGGCCTGTAGGAGCTTTAGTTTTTTCGTGGAAACTTGACACAGTCAACCTAACGACTTAAAGATTTTTACGTAAGACCCAAATTTTAGATTCGATTAGAAATTCAAGAAAATGTTTCCATTAAACAGGTATCTGGACCTGATTTCTAAGCAGATAAGTTTTTTATGCCGTAAAAATGAACTGTCCCTCACCGTTGGGTATCGTGTATAGCATCCTTATTAATTAGAGTTTTTACTTTCCCATACCCATAGGTATAGGGAAGTCTTGGAATCATGAAAATTTTGGAAATCGAGATTTTCACAGAAATATCCGTTTTGGGCCTCTAGGAACCCAAAAAAGTGGTTTTTAAAAAATGTCTGTCTGTGTGTGGGTGTGTGGGTGTGTGGGTGTGTGGGTGTGTGGGTATGTGGGTGTGTGGGTGGGTGACGCTCCTACAGCCGAAAGTATTGCTCCGATTTTGATGCGCTTTGGAATGCGGGGGTGTATCGAAAATTCATCGACAAAATAAGCTTTTCAAAAAAATCCGAAACCGGAAGCGGAAGTTACGCATGTTTTTTTGGTATCACTGTTTTCGTGATTAAAATTTTGAAAATTTTATCGCGGATAACGATAGAGGGTCATAAGACAAATCTGTTAGTTTTTTGCCGAACTCGCTAGGTTTAAAATGAAGGGCGCTATGATTTTTTGAAATTTTTTGAGTTTAACGCCTTATTACTCAAAAACGGATGAATCGATTCAATTGATTTTTTTTTCTGAATAGTATATGAAGGCTAACATGAGGTGATATAAAAAGTGTTTTGAAAAATATTAAGGGGCCTAAATTACAAATTTTCAAAATTTTGGAAATTTTCTAAAAATCATTTCTCAAAAACTGCCCACAGGAATTTGTTTAAACTTCATACACTGATAGACCCCGAAAAGGGCTATCGATCTGTTTTCTAAAGAATCTCATGAATTATCTGTGGCGCCCTCTACGAAGCTTTGAAGTTTGAAAATTTAAACCCCTTTAATTAATAAACAAAACAAGATAGGTAGCTGGGGTTTTCACTAAATTGCTCAGTGCATAATGGAGCATATGAATATGCAAAAAAATATTACACTCGTGGATATATGTAAGCGCACCGGCCCCCTCCCCCCTCTATTTTTGAAAAATAATTTTTTTATTCTAACGGTTGTTATATTTTTGCGTCAAAGAATCTTTTTCCGCAAAAATAAAAAAATCGATTTTGAATGCCCTAGAAAATGTAATTTCCAGGTACTTAGAAAATTTCACCTCGGTGCTACAGCCGTTTTGAGGAAAATAATACATAAACTAGCACAGTGGCGGCTTGTCCACTTGGCGCCATCTACAGAAGCTCGGTGGTCACGTTTTGAACTACACATTCTTTTATATTTACCCGCAATTTACGTGAAAGTGTAAACGCTTATCACGGTGAAGACGTGAGTCATCGAGTTGAAATTTTGATATGTTGTAAAGACTGTTGAATAAAGACGATATGAACAGTTTCCAGTATGGGAAAGTCCAGGGAGGTAGTCACGTCCACTTTTTTTTTACTAATATATTGTTGTGGCCTAATAGCTTTTATTTGGTTTTATTTAATTTAGTTCTTATTTTCAGGGTTTTATTTTAAAATTTTTGATTTTAATCTTATCTTTTGTCTGCAGTCTTTAGCATGTAATTGTAATAATCTTGAGTATTAGTCGTGCAGATTTTTCAAATGTATTATCTGCTAATATTTTCTTTGATTTTTCCAAATTTAAAATCGTTAAGTATTTTATCACCCCTTTTAAATATCTCTCTACCAGATTGGCTTGCAGATGTCTTATAGGTACTGCAAAAAAACAACTTTTATGGCGTGCTGTATTGTTGTATTTATAAACCTCGCGTTTGTAGTTATTGAATGCTTAATAAAAAAAATTAGTTAAAACATATAGTGATGTGGCGTCGGATTTCGTAAATATACTACCATAACATTCTTAAAGCCAAGGTGCTAACACAAGAACAAAGAAGGTGTCTGGTTTTACGAGATTGATATGCGGAAGTTGCCGAATCCGATAAACTGAAAAATGTCGGGTGGTACACACGGTTCTTTTATCGCTCTGTTTTGTATTATAAAATTCTGCTGTTTAAGACTCCATTTCCTACCATTTTTTAGTGCTGGAATGTGTATAAGATTGGCTAAAACTACATCAAACTTTTCACTTGCTAACTGAAGAATATTTTTTACTAATATATATTGCTGTTCGATATTTGACAAGGCCCGGTTTGGCAGCTGCATTACAAGTTTTCTGCCTGTCTGTCTGTCTGTCAGCAGTGCTTTCGAGCCTATATTAAAACAACCGAATCTAAAATTTGGATCATACGTAAAAGAACACAATATGCAATGAAATGGTACTGTTGCTAATACTGGTATAGAAATATCCAAAATTTTTAACTCAGTTTATACTCCGAACTGTAGCCTATAAATCTCTACAGCATAATAATATTTCTTTAGGAACTTGCTTACTGCTAAAGTGAGGGATGCTGTCTTCTGTACATAAATCCAACAGTAAAAAACGAAATAAATAACTATCGGCTCAATGTCGAGACTGTGTATTTAATAAAGTACGGGAAAAACACGTAATATTTACTTTGCTTACAAACAATGTTGAGGATTTCTCTCAATGTCTCTAAGACTCCAACACTTTTGTATAATGTTAAATACTGTCTACCGCTTAAACAGTCCTCCAGTGGGATGGAACACATTACCTATCTACTAAAAAATGCTTCCAATCGGCCTATTCGAGGATGTTTCTACGATCTTGAGTTTCAAAAAGTTAAATATCCAGACATACATCTCGTTGAACGCGTAATAAAACAAAAACCTAACAAGGTATTTAAAATGGTTTGGATTTTCATATTTTGAGTGTTGCATCTTTTTAGCTGGAAATAATTCGATATATACTATTAGACCACAATGACTCCATACAATTAATTCGGTTTATTTTTTGCAACCTTGCACATTTCTCAAACAATGGCTTCATTGTTTAATTGCGCAGAAGATAAACAGGCAGGCAGGCAGGTTTTGACAAGTCTGACATTTCCAGACAATCACTCAGATCCGGTATAGGAATCTTGTAAAAATTTCAAAATTATACTCTTAACCTCAAAATTCATCGTGGGAATCTTGTAAAAATTTCAAATTTAGACTTTTAGCTCCAAAATTTATCGTGAGAATCTTGTAAAAATTTCAAAATTAGACTTTTAACGCGTCAGCAAAAATTTTCAAACAAAGACAGCATTCAATTTAGCAGTTGTACTGATTTTTTCTCAAACAATGAGTTTCATTGTTCAATCTTTACCGGCTTTGCACATTTCAATCTCTTGAAAAACATACAAATATCCCACTTAATAATTTTATTGAATTAGTTGAGTTTGTCCTAAACACTACTTTTTTTTACATATAACAATACAATATACTCACAAACCTTTGGTTGTGCAATGGGCTCTCCTATTTCATCTACAATTGCAGATCTAGTAATGGAACAAATTGAAACAAAAATCCTTAAACAAAACATTGAATTTTCTCTCTATTTACGATACGTTGATGATATTATTATGGCTTCCGATACGACTAACAAAATAAAGTTCCTTAATCTGTTTAATAATGTACATCCAAGGCTCAATTTTACTATTGAAAATGAAAATCAAAATGCTTCTATAAACTTTTTGGACTTAACACTATATAGACAAACTAATGGCAAAATTTTAACTAACTGGTATCGAAAAAACATAAAAACAAACAGATATTTAAATTTTAATTCAAATACTTCTAATAAATACAAAACTAGTGTAATTAACAATTTAATAGACCGAGCAATCAAACTATCATCTCCACAATTTCACCAACAAAATTTAAATATTATTACCAATATACTACTCATAAATGATTATCCTTTAGATTTTTATTAAAAAACAAATTAGAAAACGCATCAATACAATAAAAAACGTAAACCAAATTAGCCAACCAATAGATTTACAACCTAACTGTTTAGGCAATGAATTTAACAATTCTTTTAAAGCTTCATTTGATAAATATATTTCAATCCCTTACATACCAAAACTTTCTGAAAAAATTAAAAATGAACTTAATAAATATAATTTCAAAATATCATATAATAATAACAACACTCTAGGTAAAATGTTTTTTACTAATCTTAAGGATAAAACCCATATTAATATGCAATCTAAATTAGTATATCAAATTCATTGCAATAATTGTACCTCCACTTATATTGGCCAGACAAAACAGCTACTGAACACAGATTAACACAACACAAAAACTCAATAAAAAATTAACAGATTTTCACCAAAAAACCAAAAAACTGCTTTAACTGACCATGCTAATCAAAATTTTCACAACTTTAATTTCAATAAACCTACTGTCTTACATAGAGAGAACAACTTAAAAAAGAGATTAGTTCTAGAAATGATTGAAATACAAAAAAGTCCTACTGCCGTTAATTACAGAACTGATATTGACAATTTAAGCTCAATCTATACCAATTTATTCAAATAAACACCCTTTTCATAGTTCTCAGATTACTGATTTTGTCTTATCTAATTATGTTTCTTATATTGAAATTCAAACTTCTTTTGAACTATCCCGCCTTAATTTTATATTCGATCCTCTAACTTTTATGCATACTGCGCAGGTTTTGATAGCGAAAATATTTGTAGGTAACCTTGCCTTTGTTATCGTTGCATTCACATTCCTCTTGCATCCAGCATTATGAACGCTATTATTTTAATTGCGTTCTTTTACAAATATCATAAAGTTTACATATAAATTTACCACTCAATTATGTCATAACTAATATAATAATTTAATATAAAAGGTCGTAATGATTAATTTCGTTATCAACTTATTTTCAAACGTAAGTATTTTTAAATAAGGAAATAATTTATGGTTCGCTAATCTAATAAATTTTTTGTAACTTTCAGAATTAAATATTTAACAACGTAACTATAATAATGTCTTTATAATTCATTAATTACTTTATCTCTTCAAAATGTTATCATAATTTTTATAACTGATGAAGCCAATATTATTGGCGAAACGTTTTACTATTAAATTTATTACGACTTATTGATTTGTATTATTCCTCAAATATAAATCATGCTAAATTTTACATAATAATTGACTTAAAATCTCCAAAATTTCCAAATTTAATTAAAATAGTAAAAAAATTTTAACATATACCTAATAAAGCCATTGTTTGAGAAATCTGCACGATAATTGGACAATGAAGTCTTTGTTGTCTGGATGAATTTTTGCTGACCTCCATTATCAGATAAACAGAATGTTATTGTCTAGAGATTGAAATGTGCAAAGCCGGTAAAGATTGAACAATGAAACTCATTGTTTGAGAAAAAATCAGTACAACTGCGAAATTGAATGCTGTCTTTGTTTGAAAATTTTTGCTGACGCGTTAAAAGTCTAATTTTGAAATTTTTACAAGATTCTCACGATAAATTTTGGAGCTAAAAGTCTAAATTTGAAATTTTTACAAGATTCCCACGATGAATTTTGAGGTTAAGAGTATAATTTTGAAATTTTTACAAGATTCCTATACCGGATCTGAGTGATTGTCTGGAAATATCAGACTTGTCAAAACCTGCCTGACTGCCTGTTTATCTTCTGCGCAATTAAACAATGAAGCCATTGTTTGAGAAATGTGCAAGGTTGCAAAAAATAAACCGAATTAATTGTATGGAGTCATTGTGGTCTAATAGTATATATCGAATTATTTCCAGCTAAAAAGATGCAACACTCAAAATATGAAAATCCAAACCATTTTAAATACCTTGTTAGGTTTTTGTTTTATTACGCGTTCAACGAGATGTATGTCTGGATATTTAACTTTTTGAAACTCAAGATCGTAGAAACATCCTCGAATAGGCCGATTGGAAGCATCTTTTAGTAGATAGGTAATGTGTTCCATCCCACTGGAGGACTGTTTAAGCGGTAGACAGTATTTAACATGATACAAAAGTGTTGGAGTCTTAGAGACATTGAGAGAAATCCTCAACATTGTTTGTAAGCAAAGTAAATATTACGTGTTTTTCCCGTACTTTATTAAATACACAGTCTCGACATTGAGCCGATAGTTATTTATTTCGTTTTTTACTGTTGGATTTATGTACAGAAGACAGCATCCCTCACTTTAACAGTAAGCAATTTCCTAAAGAAATATTATTATGCTGTAGAGATTTATAGGCTACAGTTCGGAGTATAAACTGAGTTAAAAATTTTGGATATTTCTATACCAGTATTAGCAACAGTACCATTTCATTGCATATTGTGTTCTTTTACGTATGATCCAAATTTTAGATTCGATTGTTTTAATATAGGCTCAAAAGCACTGCTGACAGACAGACAGACAGGCAGAAAACTTGTAATGCAGCTGCCAAACCGGGCCTTGTCAAATATCGAACAGCAATATATATTAGTAAAAAATATTCTTCAGTTAGCAAGTGAAAAGTTTGATGTAGTTTTAGCCAATCTTATACACATTCCAGCACTAAAAAATGGTAGGAAATGGAGTCTTAAACAGCAGAATTTTATAATACAAAACAGAGCGATAAAAGAACCGTGTCTACCACCCGACATTTTTCAGTTTATCGGATTCGGCAACTTCCGCATATCAATCTCGTAAAACCAGACACCTTCTTTGTTCTTGTGTTAGCACCTTGGCTTTAAGAATGTTATGGTAGTATATTTACGAAATCCGACGCCACATCACTATATGTTTTAACTAATTTTTTTTATTAAGCATTCAATAACTACAAAAGCGAGGTTTATAAATACAACAATACAGCACGCCATAAAAGTTGTTTTTTTGCAGTACCTATAAGACATCTGCAAGCCAATCTGGTAGAGAGATATTTAAGAGGGGTGATAAAATACTTAACGATTTTAAATTTGGAAAAATCAAAGAAAATATTAGCAGATAATACATTTGAAAAATCTGCACGACTAATACTCAAGATTATTACAATTACATGCTAAAGACTGCAGACAAAAGGTAAGATTAAAATCAAAAATTTTAAAATAAAACCCTGAAAATAAGAACTAAATTAAATAAAACCAAATAAAAGCTATTAGGCCACAACAATATATTAGTAAAAAAAAAGTGGACGTGACTACCTCCCTGGACTTTCCCATACTGGAAACTGTTCATATCGTCTTTATTCAACAGTCTTTACAACATATCAAAATTTCAACTCGATGACTCACGTCTTCACCGTGATAAGCGTTTACACTTTCACGTAAATTGCGGGTAAATATAAAAGAATGTGTAGTTCAAAACGTGGCCCACCGTGCTTCTGTAGATGGCGCCAAGTGGACAAGCCGCCACTGTGCTAGTTTATGTATTATTTTCCTCAAAACGGCTGTAGCACCGAGGTGAAATTTTCTAAGTACCTGGAAATTACATTTTCTAGGGCATACAAAATCGATTTTTTTATTTTTGCGGAAAAAGATTCTTTGACGCAAAAATATAACAACCGTTAGAATAAAAAAATTATTTTTCAAAAATAGAGGGGGGAGGGGGCCGGTGCGCTTACATATATCCACGAGTGTAATATTTTTTTTGCATATTCATATGCTCCATTATGCACTGAGCAATTCAGTGAAAACCCCAGCTACCTATCTTGTTTTGTTTATTAATTAAAGGGGTTTAAATTTTCAAACTTCAAAGCTTCGTAGAGGGCGCCACAGATAATTCATGAGATTCTTTAGAAAACAGATCGATAGCCCTTTTCGGGGTCTATCAGTGTATGAAGTTTAAATAAATTCCTGTGGGCAGTTTTTGAGAAATGATTTTTAGAAAATTTCCAAAATTTTGAAAATTTGTAATTTAGGCCCCTTAATATTTTTCAAAACACTTTTTATATCACCTCATGTTAGCCTTCATATACTATTCAGAAAAAAAATCAATTGAATCGATTCATCCGTTTTTGAGTAATAGGGCGTTAAACTCAAAATTTTCAAAAAATCATAGCGCCCTTCATTTTAAACCTAGCGAGTTCGGCAAAAAACTAACAGATTTGTCTTATGACCCTCTATCGTTATCCGCGATAAAATTTTCAAAATTTTAATCACGAAAACAGTGATACCAAAAAAACATGCGTAACTTCCGCTTCCGGTTTCGGATTTTTTTGAAAAGCTTATTTTGTCGATGAATTTTCGATACACCCCCGCATTCCAAAGCGCATCAAAATCGGAGCAATACTTTCGGCTGTAGGAGCGTCACCCACCCACACACCCACATACTCACACACCCACACACCCACACACCCACACACCCACACACCCACACACCCACACACAGACAGACATTTTTTTAAAACCACTTTTTTGGGTTCCTAGAGGCCCAAAGCGGATATTTCTGTGAAAATCTCGATTTCCAAAATTTTCATGATTCCAAGACTTCCCTATACCTATGGGTATGGGAAAGTAAAAACTCTAATTAATAAGGATGCTATACACGATACCCAACGGTGAGGGACAGTTCATTTTTACCGCATAAAAAACTTATCTGCTTAGAAATCAGGTCCAGATACCTGTTTAATGGAAACATTTTCTTGAATTTCTAATCGAATCTAAATTTGGGTCTTACGTAAAAATCTTTAAGTCGTTAGGTTGACTGTGTCAAGTTTCCACGAAAAAACTAAAGCTCCTACAGGCCAGATTCTTGGATCAAGTAAATAATACAGCAAGGCATAAGAGTTGGTTTTTGCAGTATAAGACATCCGCAAGCCAATCCTAAACTGGTAGTTTTAAATAGCAGAATTTTATAATACAAAACGGAGCGATGAAATAGTCGTTTGTTGATCATATTTTTGTAGCCACCCAGCATCTTTCAGTTTTTATAAGTTATCCTATCATCTCCTTTGTTGCAGGTGTTAATAGAGGCTATATTTGCGTGTCGCCAGATGTCAGACCTGTCAAGACTTGTAAATGTAAGCGTCTGGGAATGTGCAAGGTTGCTAAAAATAAACCGGATGTCTGGGGTAGCTGCGCAGGTCAGCGCAAATGTCTGCGCAGGGGTCTGCGCGGGGGTCTGCGCGAGGGTTTTTGCGCATGCTTGGCGGTAAATTCAAATTCTGCGCATCATTTTGGAGGTAAATTCAAATTTTGCGTAGGTTTTGGTGGTAAATTCAAATTCTGCGTAGGTTTTGGCGGAAAATTCAAATTCTGCTCATTATTATGACGGTGAATTTTAAATTATGATCAGGTTTTTGGCGGGAAATCTGGGAATGTGCAAGGTTGCTAATAAATGTATGGTTAAGAAATTTGCTTAAAATTGACTGAAAATTTACAGACACTGTTTATAAGTACCGAATGTAAATATTAAGTGTTTCTCTTGTAAATACACAAATTTTAGAAATTGGACGATAGTTATTTATTTCGCTTTTGCTGTTGGATTTATGTACAGAAGGACAGCATTCCCTCACTTTAGCAATAAGCAAGTTCCTAAAGAAATATTATTTGTTTTTAATAGTTTTTTTTTTACTAATATATTGTTGTGGTCTAATAGCTTTTATTTGGTTTTATTTAATTTAGTTCTTATTTTCAGGGCTTTATTTTAAAATTTTTGATTTTATCTTACCTTTTGTCTGCAGTCTTTAGCATGTAATTGTAATAATCTTGACTATTAGTCGTGCAGATTTTTCAAATGTATTATCTGCTAATATTTTCTTTGATTTTTCCAAATTTAAAATCGTTAAGTATTTTATCACCCCTCTTAAATATCTCTCTACCAGATTGGCTTGCAGATGTCTTATACTGCAAAAAAACAACTTTTATGGCGTGCTGTATTGTTGTATTTATAAACCTCGCGTTTGTAGTTATTGAATGCTTAATAAAAAATTTAGTTAAAACATATAGTGCTGTGGCGTGGGATTTCGTAAATATACTACCATAACATTCTTAAAGCCAAAGTGCTAACACAAGAACAAAGAAGGTGTCTGTTTTTACGAGATTGATGTGCGGAAGTTGCTGAATCGGATAAACTGAAAAATGTCGGGTGGTACTGGTACACACGGTTCTTTTATCGCTCTGTTTTGTATTATAAAATTCTGCTGTTTAAGACTCCACTTCCTACCATTTTTTAGTGCTGGAATGTGTATAAGATTGGCTAAAACTAGTAAAACTACATCAAACTTTTCACTTGCTAACTGAAGAATATTTTTTACTAATATATATTGCTGTTCGATATTTGACAAGGCCCGGTTTGGCAGCTGCATTACAAGTTTTCTGCCTGTCTGTCTGTCTGTCAGTAGTGCTTTCGAGCCTATATTAAAACAATCGAATCTAAAATTTGGGTCTTACGTAAAAGAACACAATATGCAATTAAATGGTACTGTTGCTAATAGTGGTATAGAAATATCCATAATTTTTAACTCAGTTTACACTCCGAACTGTAGCCTGTAAATCTCTACAGCATAATAATATTTCTTTAGGAACTTGCTTACTGCTAAAGTGAGGGATGCTGTCTTCTGTACATAAATCCAACAGTAAAAAGCGAAATAAATAACTATCGGCTCAATTTCGAGACTGTGTATTTAATAAAGTACGGGAAAAACACGTAATATTTACTTTGCTTACAAACAATGTTGAGGATTTCTCTCAATGTGTCTAAGACTCCAACACTTTTGTATTATGTTAAATACTGTCTACCGCTTAAACAGTCCTCCAGTGGGATGGAACACATTACCTATCTACTAAAAGATGCTTCCAATCGGCCTATTCGAGGATGTTTGTACGATCTTGAGTTTCAAAAAGTTAAATATCCAGACATACATCTCGTTGAACGCGTAATAAAACAAAAACCTAACAAGGTATTTAAAATGGTTTGGATTTTCATATTTTGAGTGTTGCATCTTTTTAGCTGGAAATAATGCGATATATATACTATTAGACCACAATGACTCCATACAATTAATTCGGTTTATTTTTTGCAACCTTGCACATTTCTCAAACAATGGCTTCATTGTTTAATTGCGCAGAAGATAAACAGGCAGGCAGGCAGGTTTTGACAAGTCTGACATTTTCAGACAATGACTCACATCCGGTATAAGAATCTTGTAAAAATTTTAAAATTAGACTTTTAACAGCGTCAGCAAAAATTTTCAAACAAAGACAGCATTCAATTTAGCAGTTGTGCTGATTTTTTCTCAAACAATGAGTTTCATTGTTCAATCTTTACCGGCTTTGCACATTTTAATCTCTAGACAATAACATTCTGTTTATCTAATAATGGAGGTCGGCAAAAATTCGTCCAGACAACAAGGACTTCATTGTCCAATTATTTTTTGCAATCTTGCAGATTTCTCAAACAATGGACGCCATTGTTCAATTTACTGAAAAAAAATTCAAAATATGACTTTTAACCCCAAAAATTCATCGTGTGAGCACGTGACCTAGGTGAGGTCAATGACCTTGGCCCCGGCTAGACCCGTGACCCCCGGCTAGACTTAGCCAAGTTTCAAACCAGAGGCCAATGACCTCGCCACGTAACACTTAGCCAAATTCCAAACCAATCGAAGTGTCCCAGAACCCGCCTAGCTACACTACTCAAGTATACATTCTCAACTGACACAGGACAACAGCAGAACAAAAAAGTGCGAAAACCTTACAAAATGATAATTATTAAACAATTAGAAAAATTAACATCAGCTGCTGAGTTGATTTAAATTGGGAAATAAGCGTCTTTTCCCCTTTGCGCCTTGACTTGATTTCAGTTTGAGATTTCTTATCTGCCTAATATATTATTATTTATTAACTAGTGTATGAACTTGCCCTCGCTGCCTTAGTCGAGTGGCCCAAAATCTAAAAACAAACAAAAACAAACACTGGTATATATACAACTGATTTATTGAAAGGTAAATGAACGATGAGGCACTTCTGATTGCGAAGACGGTCAGTTCCAATCTTGCACAAGTTTGAGCCGGGGTAAAAGTTCTTAACAAGTATGGGGTGGGGAATGAATACCAGTGGCCAATGGCAAGCTTTAGCAACGTTAACCTTTATAAATTAATATGCATAAGAATAACAGACGCTCTTAGATATGTTCCCAACTGGCTTCTTCAGCAAGACATCCTGATACCCACAATCAAGCAAGAATCGAACGTGATAATGTAGTGTATCAAGCAAAACTTAGTGCTCATACTAATAATCTAGCTGTGGCGCTACTAGATAGGCAGTATATCAAAAGAGTTAAAAGACCTAGGTAACAGGTTTAACTAAGTTTAATTTTAGTTTTAGCTTAAGTCTAGTTTATCAAAGTATTTGTTCATATCAATACAAAGAAATAATACTAAAGAGCGTGGTATACTGTGCATCTAGTAAATAAATAATTTACTGAATGTTATGGTAATATAACAGATTGTAAATCATTCTGAGCATCAAAAGCGTAAAAATTATGTATAAGAAACATGTAATTAGGCTATGCCTGTTTCTTTGTTTCCATTAATAAATAATAACATTATATGCCTTTAAAATTTATTTAAGCTAGCATAATTATCTTATTTTTTAATAGTTCATAACAATCATAACGTTACTAATGATCTAGAACGGTTTCGATCTACATAACCTGAGAGTAATATAATAAAGTTCCTGTTTTGTACAATGAACTGTCCACATCATTTTCTCAGCCCACTATTAAACAAAATTATCGAATGGCATGCTTCTCTATAATTTTTTAACCATCACCCCGATCACAATATAACCACGTTTCAATGCTAACGTTTCAACAGTTAATCATGGTAGTGCTACTGTATGGTATATTAATGCTATTTATCTCCGAAATGCTTGTACAAACATCAGCAGAGGAAGCGTTGTTTGCAAAGGTAAAATACTAGCAAATCTCGTTAAAATTCTTACAAAAACGTTTACAGTTTCATCAAAGCGACTCTAAAGTGGTTCTTGAACGAGCAAATGTAGTTCGATACGATAGAAGATACTTCAATCGTTTTGAATGTGCGTCTTTCGTATATAATCGTACTGTCAAAGCACTTAATATCACCATCAATTCAAATGTCGATATGGGAAAACTGGATGTAAGTACATTTCTATTCCAATCGTTTCAGCCCTTTTTTAAGGAGTTCGTTTTTTAATACTTTAGCCACAAAAAACAAATGTAAGAATCAAGGAGTCGAACTAGGAATAATAAACCGTTAAATAAATGTCAAAAATTATGTTGTTTTAAACCGTTGGCGTACCAGTTTACAGAGGTTCACTTGATCAAAGATAGTTAATTATTTTGCACCCTTTTGGACTAACAGCGGGCTGAGAACACGATGAAATTTTTAATTTGATTAAGATATGGGGTGATAATTTTTGTAATACGACTTCGGTTTCACTTCAGTTGAACAATTTTCAAATTCTCAATTATTTGCACTTAAACAAGGGAAATATAATAGTAACAAGTATTACAATTACGTAACAAGAGCTGTGAGAAGTATATTACGCACGAGTTCAAAAAGTTACGCAAAAGCGGCGGTTTATATTTGTATCACGACGATTTGTGTTTTTAAATACATTTGAATCAGGATAAACTAACCTGAGTATCAAAACAGAACTAAATTGCAAGAAGCGTTTTAATGATAAGGTAAACTTTTATCTCGAAGTAATACAAGATCTCTACGGAGTGATTTGAGTTCCCATGAGCGTTATACAAGAACAGCTTGCATTCCGGCAGCATGCAAACTTATTTTTAAGCTACAACGCATTTCCAAATATGTAACGAGTAACGGCAAGTGTATAATTTCAGTATAGCTCGAGTTGCGTACCATACCATAAATATTTTATGATTTGTCGAATCAGTACTGCTACAACAACTTAAAAACAAGGCGGCTGCAGTAACAACCTTCCCCTCTGCACTACTTTGTACAAACAAAAACTGTAACAACCTACTTAATTATAGTAACCGAAACAGAAGACCATTGTTCCTATGAACATAATAAATAATAAGTCATTACATCTCCTATCGTGCGATTGAGGCGTTTTATACACAACTGTGCGTAAAAACACACTTACACAGTTTGTGAGTTGTAAGTAGTTATATATTTTGCGGTTTCTGGTCCACATTTACAAAATCATCATTTCCACTCCAAAAGTGACTTGATTTGGTCATAGTTTTACAATTTTCTTTACAATTTTAATGATTTCCACTGTCTAAGTTTTATAACATTTTTATGACATTCTCCAAAACGACTAAAATTTAAGTGAGGAATTTGTGGATAGAAAATCAAGAAAAAATGACTTCATGAACTTATTTTCCATTACCTATTTTTTAAGATAATTATAAACAAAAGTCTTAATGTCATTATTAAAATTTTCAAAACATCCAAAACAACACTTATTTTTCTACCATACTTTGTTTCAAGTATTTCAAAATTTGAAGTTCTATAGGGTTTCTCAATTTCTAAATCTTTCAAACTATTAAATTCAAGGACTATCTTCAAGTGTTTAAACGTGCTTGTAAGTTTACCATTTTAAGTTGTTTATCTATAAAGAAAGAAACATAGAAAATAAAAAAATAAATAAATTACAGTTTCGTATAAAATAGAGTCATATGAGTGAAAATTGTCAAATTCTGTATATAACAAAAAAATATGTTTATCTACTCCTACTGCACAATGGCCATTAATTATGATTCATAATTCACGGTTTGCAGCCAATCATAAAATTCTATTTTCATTATTCAATAGTTTGCAAATTGCAACCAATCAGAAAATTCTATTTTCATTATTCAATAGGTTGTAGCCAATCACAAAATTCATTCTTATTATTAAATGACTTTTGAAGTTAACAGCTGTCACAAATGTCATAATTCGGAAATATGAACACAAGGCTCCTATTGCATAGGAGTAGATAAAATATCGTATTATATTCGCGATTATGGCCATTATTCACTCAGATGACTTGCGCCACGCGCCTTCGGCTTGTGGCGCAAATGTCATCTTCGTGAATAATGGCTGTCATAATAGCTCATATAATAATATACTATTATAAATATGATACAGAACTCGTAGAATACATCATTATCATTGTCGATCTAAGATGATTTATTGGTTTTATTCAACTCTTCATTAATTAATTGAAGAAATTTATAGTTTTGTGGAACAAAAAAAATAATTTTCTATCTATTTTTTTTCGTATTAAATAGAAAAGAAATGAACGCGTTTAAAAGTTTTATTATTAAAGGTGTTAACAAACTAATCTCACATAATATAACTAATACAATTAACTAAGTAAGTTCTCCTATAATAAGTGCATTATACTCGTTTATGAGTATTGATTTTAACTAGTTGATTTTAAATTTTGTTAATGATATATTTTTGAACGCAAAACTAACACAAAGGCCATTTATTTACTAAACTAATGCAAAGAATACTATCAAACTAAAAGAATTTAAAATACCTTAAACAGCTTTCAGCTTTTATAAAAAACAATGTGGATATTACGGTTGTAAAATCGAAAGGTGTTTGACAAGATATGATTGTTGATTATACAACTTACTGTAAATATGCTCAACACAAAGAATGATCAAAAATTATTTTTATCTAGTATGGTTATGAATACAATTACGTTTATACTTAAATGTCAAACTTGACATTTGATTTTTAAGTGAATTATAGTTACATTTATAAATGAAACTATTCTATGGCCATACTAGAAAAAAATAATTTTTGCCTATATTATATTTAAAATAGAAAATCATATAAAGGAAATAATAAAAAAAGAGCTTAAAAGAAAGAAATCCGTTGCAATTAAATTAATAGCGAAAACACAATATAATGAACTACATTTGGAAAGAAATGTTACTGATTTACATAATAGTTATTTACTATACAAGTGGGATAACAGCATCATTAATATACGTGTGTGTAAGTTACAAACGAGTGCGTAGCACGAGTTATCTAAGCACACAAGTATATTAATGATGCATTATCACACATGTATTGTACAAAATTTTATCTAAAACTGCCTAAAATTGAGAAAAGTGCATTAAGAGAAATGTCAGATCTGTCGTTTTCAAAAATATTTTAGTAGGCAAATGTCATTATGTCATTCATTTGACACTATTTCAGTTACATAATGAAGTCATTACACAACTCAGTTGCGTAATGAAACCATTACATAACTGAGTGGTGTAATGAGCTTCATTACATAACTGAAATAGTGTCAAATGAGTGACGTAATGCGTTACTTATCCCACTGTAGTAGATAAACATTATTTTCCATTCTGCTAGACAGGCTAGACAAATATTTAATTTAAGTTGTATCGAGTTAATTATAACTGGAGCAAAAAATAAAATAAGAAGAGAGTTTGATAATTTAACAACAAAAAATACAAAATATCGATTTGATAAAGTTATTAATGTTGATATTCAATCTGATAAATATAATCCCCTACGTGGTGGAACTTGTGTCGAATTACAAGTTTTATAACTTTAATGAAATGTATTAATCTGAAAAATACTACACCAAATAGATTTAGATGTGTAAAACTAGATCACGTACAATTACGTATAAAATATCTTATTGAAATAACCTAAAATAATATACAGAAATATTAAGAATTCATAAACGTTTCAATTAATATTTCTAAATTTGAAGATACAACAGTTAAACTAATTTATTTAAGGAAAGAGCATGGAAAGAAAGAAAAAGATGCTAATTTATTCTTATATAAAGACCATATTGTTGGTACCAAAAAGCTAAGTGCTTTATTAAAAGGTCAAATACAGATCAGAAATCAATATGATGATATTTGTTTAAATGTCATTCAAAATTTAACACCAAAGAAAAATATCATCAAGATATTTAAACATTCGTTCACGAAATGGCAGTAGTGGAAATACCTGAACATTTAGAAAAAAAAACTTATACAATTATACTCGATTTTGAATGTACTTTAGAAAAATCTGGTGTGATACACTCACACAACTTCCTTTTACAGTGATCTGATAATTAGCCAAAAATTTGATTTTAAATTTTTAAGCATTTGTCAAAAATTTTCAAAAAATACAAATTCTACAAAAACGGTACAAAATAGAGCGTTAGTTGAAGAGAAAAAATTTCTCTCGAATTTTAAGCTGAATTCAAAAATGTAATAATATACGGAGTGTTCTATTTAAAATAGGAGTTAATAAAAAAAATAGAAAAGAAAACAAAAGAAACCTATTTTAGAAGTATTCAACTGGAAAATTACCTATCTCACAACAATACACATTAAAAATGTAATAAAAATGTGAAGTTTAAAAAAAATCGTTAGAGCCGTTTTTGAAAAAATCGAAAAAACTGAAAAATTACAAGAGTAAACACCTACTTTCGGTTATGTGATTTTCTTCAAAAGCTTGCTGTCGCATCTACATAGTACACAAAACCTATATATGAAGCTTCAACGCCACACTTTTTTTCGTTTTTGAGATATTCTGTTCACAGGCGGACACACAGACAGACACACAGACAGCCCAATGAAAAAAAATATGTTTTTTGGGTTCAGAGGACTCGAAAACGTGAAGATCTGTTGAAAACTCAATTTCGAATTTTTGGGGTGAATCCAATACTTCCTTTATTGTAAAATAAAGTAAAAAACGAACCAACAGTTAACTAAATATACAAAATATATTCATAAACACATCACAAATAGTTTTGATTTTCATTCCATTGATGGAATAAAATGAATTAGAGGTAATGACATTGAGAGATTAATGATACAACTTAATGATACCCTAATTTATTATGGAAAAATATACAACGAAATTCGTAGAACTAATTAAAAAAGACTTTGGGAAATTTCAGCTTATAAAAAATTTAAATACGCAACAAACTGTAACAATATGTAAGGTTAAATTTGACGACAAAATTTAAAAAGTTAGAGATCATGACCATGCTACAGGAGATTTTCGCGGAGCTGCTTGTAATTCTTGCAATTTAAGATTAAATTTTTCTAAACTTATACTTGTTTTAGTAGATATTCTAAGATATGATTTTTGACATGGATTGTTAAAATAAGTGAGAATTATTGAGACATTAATATTTTACTAAATTCTAAAGAAAAATGTACGACATTTTCAAAGAACGTTCACGTTCGTACGTATGAACAACCACCTGATTTTGTTAGATGTACTAAATGTAACAAGAATTATTATAAAATAGTAATCGAAAAATGTCCAACTTGTAAATCAAAAATGGTAATAAATGAAAAACGTACAATACAAGATGTAATAATGGAATTAAAGTATAAATTTATAAGTACCAGTCTTGATAAAGCAATAAAATATTTTGCCGAAGTTAACAAGTAACAAATAATATTGAATTTCTACCAGTAAATGGGAATAGAATCTTAAAATTATCTACAAACTGTAAAAAGTGTGATAATAAGGTTTCGAAATCATTCGACTATTCTAAATTTAAAAATATTTTAAAAGAATTTGAGAAAGAAGATTTACGTCTAGTACTTCGAAAACGTATTTACCCTTTTGAATGGGTTGGCTCTTACGGTACATTTTATGAAGAAATACCACTTAATTAAAATGATTGGTATTCAAATTTCAATGATCAAAACATAAGACTCAGATTTAAAATTTTCAAAGAAAGTTTACAAACATTTCAACTGTAAAAATGTTGGGGATTATGATAATAAGCGTTGGGCCGCCGTGTGACAAGTTATTAATAAAAATAAATAATTGTTATTTTTATGATGACAAAATGAGAAATCTATTAAGTTATAAAAAGAAAAAGCTGAAGAGAATTGGATACTTAATAGTAAAAGACATAACTTATATTATGTATTTCGATTGTAAAAAGTTTTATGGCCACTCACTGCGTCAACCATTACCTTTTGGAGATTTCTATAATTATATTTTAAAAAAAGAAACAAAATTAAAAAGAAAGGAAAAATAGAAAAATTCACTAATGAAACAAAACGAGGGGGGTATATTTAAAAGTCATAAAAACTAAGTTATTTTACCAAAGAAAAAAATATTAATTAGAATGGTAATTATATATGGCTATACATATGTTGTGAATTTAGAAATCGCAAAGGAATTTCATAACAAATTTAAAGATTATTCATGTTACTAGAACATTATATACCAGATTATAATAAATTATTTATCAGATTATCAATAAGAATTAATTACCAAAAAATCGGAACAAACTCGAAAGACAAACAATTAGTAAATAATCTAAAGCTATATCGACTATAGAATGTCAAAAGAAAATTTACGACGAGGAATAATATTAAAAGAAGTAAGACTGTATTCGATTTAATTAATGAATAATGCTGTATATGGACAGAATAGAAAATGTTAGCAGTACATGTAGTAAATGATTTTAATAAACATCGGGAATTTTAAAATAGAACTATAGTAGAAGATGGCGGTGTCTGTAATTTATACAAGCCTCAATCAAAAGCAAAACTTGATAAACCAGTATACGGTAGATTCGTAGTTCTAGAATTATCTAAATTATTAATATACAAATTTTATTACAATTTTTTTAAATCAAAATATGGTGATATATTTAAATTATTACGAACAGATACCGACGTATTGATAGTGTATGTATTAGAAACAGAAGATATTTATAAATATAGGAAAGGAAGTATAAATCATTCTGATACTTCTGATAGGGCCTGGACACAAACTCCACTGTCCATAACGCCCACCGACGATTTGGTCCATAACCTCCACCGTGTCCGTAACCCCCCACCGTCGGGTTTGTTCGTAATTTAAACTGTGCCCATAACCCCCACCGTCGGTTTAGTCCATAACCTCCACCATGTCCATAACGCCCACCGACGATTTGGTCCATAACCTCCACCGTGTCCGTAACCCCCCACCGTCGGGTTTGTTCGTAATTTAAACTGTGCCCATAACCCCCACCGTCGGTTTAGTCCATAACCTCCACCGTGTCCATAACGCCCACCGACGATTTGGTCCATAACCCCCACCGTGTCCATAACGCCCACCGACGATTTGGGCCATAACCTCCACCGTGTCCATAACCCCCACCGTCGGATGTGTTCGTAATTTCAACTGTGTCCATAACCCCCACCGACGATTTGGGCCATAACGTCCACCGTGCCCATAACCTCCACCGTCCATAACCCCCACCTCGTCCATAACCTCCACCGTCGGCTTTGTTCGTAAGTTTTCAGAGTTTAAAAATGAACTTGAAACATTGCTAGACGGATCGGCAAAATGCCAAGGGCATATAAACTTAACGAAACCGTTCGTTTGGACTTTCCTATTTTTTAAAGACAAACGCTATCTAATACAGTGACCGCCAAAAAGTATGTTATATACCGGAAAATTATTTATTATTGGTTTCTGAAAAAATTTCATTCTTGATAAAAGTTTGTGCATCTTCTGGAAGTCGTTTTACGATTGTTCTATTTGTCAAGTGACTTAGGGTGTGGCGCGAAATTTAAATAATCTGAAAAAAAATTCCTGTTGGATAAGATGAGAACTGTGCCGCCACTGGCGTATGTCGTACTGCTATGATGTTAGGGATCGAACTGGAACATTTATCAAAGCTTTTTTGTGAAGAAAACCAGTTTATTTGTACACTTATATATTTATTTATTTTTAATTTCTTGGCATAAAAAAGAACACAGACCAAGTCTTAAATTTGTCGGCCAAAACAATAAAGTCTGCCAAAAATATATAATTATATAATTATCTAAAAATTAACAGAGTAAAAATAAACAATAATAATTACTTAGTACAAGTGTTTGAGATGAATTGCATCCCGTAACTAGCTACACAGTCAGAAAAGGAAGAATATAGCTACAGGTTACATTATTATTAATTAAAGGTAATTAACTACTACCTAAATCTAAAAAAATATATTATATATATAACACACAAAATTTACAGAACATTAAAGTATAAATTAAAGGTAAACCTTAAATGGTTCTGTAATTACGTAAGTCCGACAGATCGAACACCTCGAATCTACTGTAGCAGGATTATTAACATTATTATTAACTAAATGTAATTAATTACTACCTAAATGTAAAAACATATAAATAATATACAAATTTTACAGAATAATTAAAATTTACGTAAGTCTGACAGACGTAAAATCTAAATCTAAAAATATACATATACATAATATATACAAAATTTACAGAATCATTAAAATTTGAATTAACCCTGCAGTGGTCGCGCCAAGTCTCACAGACCCGATGAATACGTTATTGAGTGGGAATTTGTTAAAGGGGGTGTAAGAGTGTGCGTTTTGATACCTTTTAATTTTTAGACTTGGTTGCATCCCGATAACCGGCATAAGCACAGTTGTTAGTGTTCGTGAGTTATTTGGAAAAAAGTCTGTGAGACTTGGAGCGACCATTTACGTTTGTGAAATTGTTTTGCCTTCTTGATTTTTTTTACATTAAATGTAGCTGCAATGAATTCACAAATAATTTATGTTGCAAACAACAAATTAAATGCACAGTATTTTATTAAAACATCAAGTATATTTGCTCAGTAGAAATAATAAGCGTCAAGTAAAACTAATACATGTTATGTAAGATAATAAATGTTCAGTAAAAATAATAAATGCACAGTAAAAATGTTAAACGTTCAGTAACAATCATAAATGTTTAGTAAAATAATAGATGTTTAGTAAAATAATAATCTTTTGGTAAAAATAGTAGACAATCAGTAAGAAAACAATAAGCGCCCCGTAAAATAATAAATCTTCAGTAAATATTATAGATGTTCGGGAAAAATACAGAGTGTTTAGTACAAATAATAAATGTTTCATTCAAAAAATCAAAGCGACAGTAAGAAGTTTAATTTTGAATACAGCAAGGCAACAAATTAAATCGGCATTATTATATTAAAACCAAGTAATTTTGTTCAGTAAAAAAACCTTATTTCTAGTAAATAAAATAAAGAGACCGCAATATAGAAAAATGTTTAGTAAAATAAAATATATTCAGTAAAAATAATATATGATACATAAAATAAATGGTCACCAGAATAGTATTGAAAGGAATATTATTTATATATTATTACATAGGTACTTATTTATCAAAACACTCGCCAGAATGTTACTGCAGTTAACCTGGATTGCATAGAATGTCTACAGTGTTTCTCACCAACTATCAGACATAGCCAAATTAACATTGGAAAATTATTGGGCGATCAACTATTGCTGTGTAGCCATCGCGGTACGTGATTGGTCAAAAATGACAAACGTCAAATTAATACAAATTGTTTGCATTTCTGACTAATCGCGTACCTCGATGCGCACACAGCAATAGTTGATCTTTTCACAATTTGTCAATGTTAATTGCCCTATGTCTGATACTCTTTGAGACACACTGCATAATTATATACTTCCAATGAAGTCATTATAAAAAGATGAAGAAACGACAAACACGATACAAGCTTGTATATTAATTTGTATAAAAAAGTACTAACAAAAATAAAATACACTCTTAAAATACAAGAATAAAAATTAAATATTTTCCGCTAGTACGTAAATATCTATAATATCATTTTCCTTAATGTGTGTCCGTGTGTCCGTGAGTCCGTGAGTCCGTGGCACGTTCCGGCTTCACAGATGTTTATATTTGTTTAGGTTTTGTTTTTCTTATCTTAGCGCTCGGCTCGGAGGTTGACCTTTCGCGTATCCTATTTCACGTGCGAGTAGCGCGCAATTTGCTTGTATAACATTATATTATTAGAGCAGCAAAGCTCTCTTGACTTTCGTTGGACGACCTCTGCGTCGTTTTTGTCCTATTGGCATGGTTTTTGCTTTTGGAGGTGGGCTTACTGTTTTCAGTCTTATTGCTAGTACAACGATGTATTTGCACATCATTATTTTTAGGAATGCTGGACAGTCGCAATGGCCATCAAGCCATTAATTTTTATTTTTGGACAAAACTCTTCTCCAAATTTTGAACATCACAGATTTAAACTCATCAAATGAAAAGAAATCTAGGCCATCCTTTTTTGTCGCACCAAATTCTTCTACATGAGTCGCATAACCAGCAGGAATAACGAAGCTATTATTGTCATTACTTGTACCGTCTGTCTCATTTTCCAGAATTATATATTTTCACGTCTGGGAGCAAAACACGGTTTCTACGATATCAAAATTGTGAGGGAAACAATGAATTACTCCCTAGAGAGGAGAAAGGTCCCTATGGAGTTTTTATTATGACTGCGCAACAAGAGCTCACAATTATGTCAAATTCGAGGTTATCAGGTTAGGTTTTGCGTCAGTTTTGACACAAAATCTAACCTGCTAACCTCGAATTTGACATAATTGTGAGCTCTTGTCATAATGACTTACAATGCCACCAACTATAAAATTTAGCATAGGCTACTAATTTTAAAATAATTCTAACTAAAATGTCAATAAATGACGTTTAAAAAACAGGTTTTTCGTTTTAAATCTCTCTGCAACGTGAAATAAATAGTATATGCAACTCGGAGAGAATGCTATTTTGCTTCAGTGCAGTTTCTGACTCGAGGGCTTCGCCCTCGAGTCAGAAATTGCACCTCAGCAAAATAACGCATTTCTCTCCCTCATTGCATAATCTACTATTTTCTGCTGTTTAGCCCACTTTATTATTAACACAACACCTAGCCTCAAATATCCAGCCGGTAAAGGAAGTCGCTGTTACTGAACGTTTATTATTTTTACTGTGCAAATTCAAATAAATTACTGTGCATCTTCTATTTGTTTAATATGCGTTTTAAACTGTACAAAATATAATAAAATACCGTGCATATTTTACCGGCCATTTTTAATTTTCTGTTGTGCAATTTGCAATATTTTACTAACCATTCGGGTTTTTATACTTTGCAAAAAGTAGTTGATCACTGAAGACACATATTTGTTTACTGAATAAAACTGGATTAAATACTGAACGTTTTATTAGTACCCGTATACTAACACCCATATGCACAGTCGTTCACCAGCGGCTCGCCGGCGACACGCCGGAGTTTCGTTATGAATAGTATGTTGGCGGCACTGTACGTCTATGTCAAATTCGAGGTTAGCAAGTTAGATTTTGTGTCAGTTTCTGTCAAAACTGACGGAAAACCTAACCTGATAACCTCGATTTTAACATAGACGTACACTGCCGCCAACATATTATTCATACCGAAACTCCGGTGAGTCGCCGGCGAACGACTGTGCATAAGGGTGTTAGACGTCAATGTATACAAGAATTAGCTTTGATTCTAACAAATGACCAATTACATCGGCGATAACTACTCAATAGTTTTCCCTCGGAAATCCATCTAAGAAGAGAAGAAGTAGCTGGAACCTCTTCAAACCATCTAGTAAATGACCCTAATAACTCCACAATAAAAAACGAGCTTTTTTCCAAAAAAATTGCAAAACAAATTTTTTTTGTAAAAATAAATTGTGTTTATCGCATGCAGGGTTTTTGTGCACTACTTGTGCATTCTTGAATCAAAATGACGAAAATTAATTGTTTTGTTCTACCTCTTAGCATTAAAACATTGTTCTGTCCATAAATGTATACAGTGTGGTCCATTAAGTGTGCAACAAATGGGAATTTTTTTTATTAGTTGTACAATCGAAATTTAAATATTGCTAAAAGTTAGTGCATGTGCGATATCCATATCAGATGCCCTTAGATTGGCTTCAAGTCAAACAATATACAGGGCAGGACAAAAAATATGAAATTCGTTCAAGAACAAAGTTACCTTATTTCAAAAAATATAGCAAAATTTTATTGAGAAAAGTTGTTTAGAATTAAAAGTTATGCTCAAATACAAAGTCACGGCCGCCTATTCGAATTTTGATTCTTTTTTGGAAAATTTTGTATTACCCCCGTATGATACATATTTTTATTATTTTGATTTTATATGTATTTAAAGTAGCCACAACCACATCCCTTTTAAATAACTTTTAGCAACTTGAAGCGTATTTGTAAAATTTACTTGGATTTATATTTTTTTAGGTAAGCGTCCACTTCATGTTTGTTGCAACGATATTTAACAGAACTTTAGAATTTCGTAAATATTCTTTTTAACAAGGCAAATGCTTTACTAATAATAATTTACATATGAAAAACTCTTAATAAAATCAGAATAATAAAAATATGTATCATACGGGGAAAATACAAATTTTACAAAAAAAGAATCAAAATTCGAATAGGAGGCCGTGACTTTGTATTTGAGCATAACTTTTGATTCTAAACAATTTTTCTCAATAAAATTTTGCTATATTTTTTGAAATAAGGTAACTTTATTCTTGAACGAATTACATATTTTTTGTCCTGCCCTGTATATTGTTTGACTTGAAGCCAATCTAAGGGCATCTGATATGGTTATCGCGCATGCACTAACTTTTGGCAATATTTAAATTTCGATTGTACAACTAATAAAAAAATTTCCCATTTGTTGCACACTTAATGGACCACACTGTATAGAAAACTAAAATCTTGAAATTCATCAGAGGCTGTGTTTACTATTATGAAGTTAGCATGATCTACAAAAACCTTTAAAACTGAAACTGAAATATAACTGAAAATCTTGGTAATAGTAAATAAACATCTCATATTAAAACAAAATTTAAGAAAAATCGAATTACTTTTAGTAATTGTGAGGGTCGCCGAAATATTTCTTTTCGAAACCCAGTCAATCTGGCACACGTTAACGGCGGACTGGGTGATGTGGTCACGCCTTCGACGACTACCTTACTTTCCTTGCTTTCACAACTGTGGTTTCGGTACACAATTTTTAAAACGTGGGCAGCTCGCCAGTTTCGACATACGGGGATTGAACCCCTTATCGTGACACCGCAGCCTAAGCACCCTAACTGCTCGTCCACGCTTATATAATTTCTTCACTAACGAATTAGAAAATATAATTGATTCATCTAAAGGTATTGAATATTTGATTAGATTTGTTTCAAATTTACCTACAAACGGACAAGGATTAAAGGAAAGCAATAAAGTCGAAGCGCTAACAAGTTAGAATTTAGAAAAATATGTTAAAATTATGAAAATTAAAAATTTTAGAGAAATATTTATAAAAGATGAATTACCTCAGAAATCAAATACAAATTAATGTGGAATTCTAAATTTACAAAATTCAAAAATAGAAATATTGCATTTTATTTTGATTCATATGGAAATGTTAATTCACCGAAAGAGCTTGTTAAATGTAATCTTGATTATAATAAAGATAGAATTCAAAATTTCAATGATCCTCCTATTCGCGGTCATCTATGTTTGATAATCTTGAAATATTTGAATAATGGATTCAACTACGATACTATTTTAAACTGCTTAAAATATGTTTTCCTAATAAATATCAAATCAAATATTTAACAACTACTCAAATGCCCCCCAGGGGGCCCTTCTTTTGAAGGGTACGGGTGTGGCAACCCCGGGTGCCCCAGCCCCATCGTTGGATTAGGTGTCCAACGATGGTTTTAGTTCTCCCATCACAGTGCGGTCATGAATTTAGTAGTGACCCGGCGGGGCTCCACTGATGATGGTATTATAGTTTTCTCTCCCCGTAGGCTGGCGGATAGCCTTAAAACGCAATCCATGAAATGTCGAGTGAAGATATTTCTCAGGGCGGTGTGGGGTCTAGGCCGAACCCCATTCGGAGCCGTCCTGATGATCGGCCTGAGGATGATGTGGATGGTGACGCCCATCGTTCTATTGACGTCACCCAACATTGCGAGGACACGGCAAATACCAGAGAGATGGTGGAGAACATACCTCAGCCACTCTCTAAACAATGTAATACCCCGTTGGGTATTAATAATAGTCGAAACATTGGGCCCGTCGGTCCAAACTCCGATATTTCAAAGTTATCAGCTCCTAAATTTATTTTAATTAAACGTATAGAAGGTGATTTTTCAAAAGTAAATCCATTTATAATTGCTAGAGGTATTCAGGAAGTTGTTGGTAAAGTTCGATCTACAAGTAAAACAAAGGAAGGTTTATTAATTGAAACGTTTACGGATCGTCAAACAAATACGCTTTTAAATTTAAAGCACTTCATCAGCTTTAATGTTGAAGTTTACCCCCATGGAAAATTAAATTACTCGAAAGGTGTCATTACATGTTCGGATCTTCTAAATTGTGGAATAGATGAAATTAAAGAGGAACTATCTCCATTTGGAGTAGTAGATGTGAAGCAACTGACTACAAGAAAAGACGGAAATATAGTTGGAACATCATCATTTCTTCTAACGTTTGCTATGACATATCTGCCTCAAAAAGTAAAGGTTGCATTCTATAGTCTCCCTGTACGTCTATACGTTCCTCAGCCAGTTAGGTGCTTCAGATGTCAGAGGTTTGGAGACTTATCGATTAACTGTAGACAAGCGCAAATCTATATATGCGGTAAAGCTATCCACGAAGGCCGATCATGCGAACTTCCATTGACATGCGTCAATTGTCAAGGAGGGCACTCGGCACGCTCAACCAACTGTCCCGTGTATAAAAGAGAAAGAGAAATACAGAGAATAAGAACAGAGAAGAGAATTAGTTATGTTGAGGCAAAGTCTGAGTTGTTGAGAAATAGACCCCAGATGTTTTCTGAGTCATTTGCTTCAGTAGCAATTCAGAAATCAGCCAATATTAATAATGTTGAAGCAATTGTTCAAGCAATGCTGCCTGAGTTAAGAAAATTTATAAAAGAAGAAGTGAGTGATTTAAAGCAAACTTTATATCAAATAGAACCTAAAATGACAGAAATGCCCAAGAATATGTCAACTACTTCTGTACAGAATTTGAACAATGACCCTTTAGGTGCGGTATTAAGTTCTGCTCAACCAATATTACCCCCTAACATTAATTCTGAGCAAGCAAATATAATGGATGTTGAGACAACACATGAAAAGCGGAAACGAATTGAACTTCTTGGATCTGCTACTACTTCCCCTACACAACAGGGGGTGCTTACCAGTCTAGAGTCAATTGATGAAGCCATCTTAAAAGAAGTGGCCGCAAAAAAAAAGAAAGGGTGGCCTAAAGGTAAATTGAGAGGCCCTAGAAAGGACAAAAAGTGACACTTTTTTACCTTTTCCTATCTGTGATATTTTTTACACTTTATATTCTGTGATATTGTAATGTTTTTAACTAGTCAAGTAGTCTAATATTTTAAAATAACTTAATCAATATTATATTTGTATGGATCATTTTGCAACAATAAATACAAACGACCAGCTTACTCCAGATCGTATTTCGAGGATTGGAGATATGACTAGCAGTGAGACACAACCGCATACCATAGTGCAATGGAACTGCAACGGATTTTTCAGAAAGCTACCGGAAATCGAGCTTTTAATAAATAAATATATGCCCTTTTGTTTCTGCTTCCAAGAGACAAAGTTTCCAGTCTCAAAAAATATTATTTATAGGAATTATCACATCTTTCGAAAAGATGCACCTGAAGGAGTTAGAACCCACGGAGGAGTAGCAGTACTTATAAGACAAGATTGTTTGGCCTCGGTACTACAACTTACTACTAACTTACAGGCTGTAGCGGTGAGGGTAGAGTTCCCTTTTAAAATGACCATTTGTTCCATTTATCTACCCTACCCGAACTGGAACGCTTTATTTGATCGCTCAGTTGCCACGTCCATTTCTCCTATTGGGCGACTTTAACGCCAGTAATCAATTATGGGGTTCTACGGAAACAAATCCGGCAGGACGAGAAGTAGAGGAACTCTTAGATAATGATGAAATCTGCATGCTTAATACTGGTGTTCCCACTCATTTTTCGGTAGGTTATGGCACTTATTCTGCTATAGATTTATCTCTTTGTTCATCACCTCTTTTACCCGAAATCAAGTGGTCTGTCGATTCTGACCTTCATAATAGTGACAATTTTCCAATAGACATACAATTCCGACATTGTCAGAACAAATATCCATATTTGACAGAGAAATGGTTGCTACAAAAGGCTAACTGGTTACTTTTCCAAGAACTGGTAGCAATATCTAGCGCCAGTGTAACTAATAATCATATTGATACTATTACCAGCTTAATTCACCAAGCGACAAGTCAAAGTATATCTAGAAGAACGGCAGGATTTCTGCAAAAACGACCGGTCCCATGGTGGTGTGAGAAAGTTAAGATTTCCATAAGAGAAAAGAAGAAAGCCCTCCAAATATTCAAACGACACCCCACTCAAGAAAATCTCATTAACTTTAAGAGGAAAGGAGCTATCAGTCGAAGAACTATAGTAAATGCAAAGGAAAAATCATGGCGTAATTATACATCTACCATAAACAAAGATACCCCAATAAAAGAAGTCTGGCATAAAGTAAGATCCATTAGTCGTATTTATACTACCAAATGTCCATCAGCGTTAACTGTCAACGGTGGCTTGTTAACGGATTCTCGAGATATTGCTAATTTTATGGCTCAGTATTTCGCGCAATCCTGTAATGAGGACATCACAGAAACAGGAACTGAGAATGATGTAATCTTCCAAACATCAGACAACTTACCATATAATGCAAGTTTCACTATGGACGAGCTAGAGCACGCTATCAAGAATAGCAAGAGTACTTCTCCTGGTCATGATGGAATTCATATTGACTTCATAAAGAATTTACCACAGGAAGCCAAAAATATACTCTTAAATGCATTAAATAGGATTTGGCAAGGGAGTACATTTCCAGATTCCTGGAAATATGCAACTGTTATTCCTCTTCCTAAGATCAGCAATCCCACCAACCCATCCCATTTTAGACCAGTGTCCCTCACTAGTTGCATAAGCAAATTGCTTGAACAAATGGTTAATGTTCGGCTCATGTGGACTATGGAGCAGAAGAAGATGGTGGTACCCTATCAGTTTGGTTTTAGAAAAAAATATTCTACCACTGATGCTATTGTCTATATTGAAAATGCAATCAATAACTGCTTTTTACATACAATGCATGCCTCTGCAATCTTCGTTGATATTAAAAACGCATTTAATACAGTAAGACACACAGATATTCTTCACCAGCTACACGATTGGGGTTTGAAAGGAAATTTGCCAAACTACTTAAACCAATTCCTGTCTAATCGAACGATGGCGGTTAGAATAGGTGGTACTCTATCGAATTGTCATACTCTTAGAAATGGTACACCACAGGGTTCACCACTTAGCGCTACTTTGTTCTTAATAGCGATTAATTCAGTCTTGGCGGCAATCGATCCATCTATATGTTACTGTGCATATGCCGATGATATTATTCTATTTAAGACTAGTAGTTCGGCAAATGTTATTCGAGAGTCTCTTCAACTTAGTTTCGAAAAATTAGCTTCCGATTTGAAGGAAAAAAACTTTTCGGTGTCACTCTCCAAGACCAAATCTGTCCACTTTTGCAGAAAGAGGTCAACATGTACAAACCCACCTTTGTTTGAAATAGAAGGGCACGCCATAGAAAATGTTGAGATTTTCAAATATCTAGGAATTATTCTTGACAACAAACTTACCTGGAAACCTCACATCAGGTATCTTGTAGGAATATGCAATAAAACGATTAATATCATTAAAACCCTGTGTCACACCAAGTGGGGTTCCCATAAAGATATTCTCCTGCTTCTACATAGGGGTTTGGTTCTATCGAGCATTGATTATGGATGTGTGGCATATTCTTCTGCGAAACCCAGTCGCCTAATTCCTTTGGATACGATAAATAAGCGAGGAGTACGATACGCAGTGGGAGCATTTCCTACATGTTGATCTGAAAGTCTGTATGTTGACTCAGGGCAGGAGCCGTTAGAATTAAGACGAAAACGTATAATTGCTTCATATCGAATAAGACTGCATCAAAAACCTGATCATAGGATATTATCTCTATTTAAAAGCAACACCTTCTCCGCTCGGTACGAACAAGAAGTTATTAGACACAAATCCTCGGCCTTTAGGTCTACCATTATCATATCTGACATGAACATATCAGAAAGAATGATAACAATAACTAAAGAAAATTCAATACAACCATGGTTAGAAGAAACACCTGAAATTCGATATGATCTATTACAAATGAGTAAAAAAGAAATTAATCCCTCTACCATCAGAAACTTTTACAGACAAGTAATAGAAGAGTATCAGGATTCCCATTTAATATTTACTGACGGTTCTAAATCTGACAGTGGAGCAGGTTATGCAGTGGTATACAAGAATACAATACCAAAACATTCTCTGCCTTCGTACGTGAGTATTTTCTCGTGTGAGGCTTATGCAATATATTCAGCACTGGTGCTATGCACTGAAGTGGAACATTCCGCCTTTGTAATATGTACTGATTCGGTGTCTGTGCTACTAGCAATCCAAGATGCCTTTACGAGAGACTCTTTAATCAGAAATATAAGATACATACGCTCACGAAAAAAAGTATCCTTCCTGTGGGTGCCAAGTCACGTGGGTATTGATGACGAAAGAGCAGATGCAGCAGCAAAGGATGCAGCTAATGGAATAAATTGTAATAAGAAAAAATCATGCAGCACGAGAAACCTCTTGCTATATGTTAAAAACCAAACACACCTGCAATTTCAAACAATGTGGGACAGCTGTAACACTTATATGAAGAACTTCGTAGATGCTATCGATGGTATTACATATCCAAAGAATATATCAAGAGCAGAGGAAGTAGTATTAACAAGAGTCAGAACAGGACATACATGTTTAACCAATAAATATATTTTGTCAAGGGAAAACCAACCAGTTTGTAATACCTGTCAGGAGCTGAGGGTCAAGTCTTTCGATAAATATATATCAAACCCGATTTAGAAATTTGTATATGACTTAATTTATATGAAATATTGTATGAAATTGCAAATAGAAGGCTTTTAAACTATATGTTTTCTTTCTTAATTATGCAGAGAGTGCTCGTTTATACAGGGAGGCAGGTTGGCCGAATGGTTAAGGCGTCAGATTTAAGTTCTGATCTCGAGAGAGAATGCGGGTTCGATTCCCGTACCTGCCATATATTTTTTTATATATTTATTATGAAAGTCTTGATTTTAAGTTAGTTTATTCACGACGGCTCTACCAGAATAAACGGCTGAGCTCCTTTTTCGACTAAAATGGACCAAGCGCGGAAGATGTTGGTTGTATCGCCGGAATTTGTCCAACGCCTTAAGTATGGCGAGAATGCGGAGAAAAATATATTATCACAGCTTGATGACGAATGCAAAAAGTTTTAAAGTCCAAATTAACTGATCACGATAAATGGGGGCAGTACAACCAAGTGTTACAAAGATACCTTCATTTCACAAACCAGGCACGGCAGCCAATCAAAATACCTATTGAAACAAGCAGTAACAGCCTATCAAATGCCCTTATTTTATCTACACTTCCCAAAACTTTTAAGAAAAAAGCTGAAGTTTTCCTACGCATTTTGAGTGCCTCAAACGATGTGAGCTGGGATCACAAGGGTACCGTTACTATAAAGGGTAAAATTTTACCGGCGTCTAACATAGTCGATTTAGTTCACGACACTCTGAGGCCTCGAAAAACTATGAATCCACCCGGACGCCTACAGTTTGCTGATTACATCAAAGGCCTTAACGTTGCTCATGTGCTGCTAGCTAAACCTAAACAGCAAAAGAAGCCAACCCCGACTGGTACTACAGGAAAAACCGAAATGGAAACTGATAACTGCGAGTCCGATTTAGAATATAAATTAAAAACACCAGCTACTCATCCAAGTCCACATCAAAAAGGTGCAGTCAGAAAAACGTCGATTAGGAAGCACTTCCAAAAAAGGGCCGTTAGAAAAACACCTCTAAGGCAGTGGTCCTCAACATCAAATACGAACGGAATTCTGGATTGGGAGCGCCTTAAACTTTAAAATGCCACAATGAAATTTGTTCTACGATCCCATGTAAACGAATTCTGATTTTATCACTTGCAGTTTTTTTAATTTGAAATGTTGTACACCTCAAACTACAGTTTTGTAAATTGCTAGCGGATTTTTAGAAAATAAGACATTCAGCTGTACATTTATTTTTATATTAAGTATTATACAAAATAAGAACAATATATTTGTTTATTACAAAGTGTTTGTGTTTTTTATTTCTACTCTGCTTTTGTTTTTTCATGAATCTGCAATAATTACAAAATCTAAAGCTAAAATATTAGTATTTAAAGTTATTTTACAGTTACAAAGTGTAAAATTTCAAAAAATCAATCTACGATTTCATAATGGCGTGATATAATTTAAAAAATTGTGATTTCTTTTAATTTTGAGCGATGCATTTTATAAAAAAGTGTAAAACATTTGCAAAATTATGCTTAGAAATAACTCTAAAAACTGTTTTTACATCATTTTCGTTATTATAAATCGTTTTGTAAAACGAATTGTGATAATTTTTTAAGTGCGATGATGCGTAATTGCATATTTTTTATTAAATTTTCATCGTGTGTTGAATTAAAATGTCATTTTTTGTATAATTTATGTGACATGATGTCAATTTTTGTAAAAATTTATGTGAGATGATGTGTAATTGCGTGATTTTTATTAAATTTTCATCGTGTGTTAAATTAAAATGTCATTTTTTGCATAATTTATGTGACATGATGTCGATTTTTGTAAAAATTTATGTGAGATGATGTGTAATTGCGTGATTTTTGTTCAATTTTGAGTTAATTTTCGTAATAAAAATCCACAATAAGCCTACGTAATTGAAATTTTGTTTATCGAAATGCTTGTGGCAGAAGATTTTTTAATGAAATTGCGTGTTTCTATTCAATTTTATGTTAATTTGGGGGTCAACATACATTTTTGAACGATGCAGTTTATAAAAAGTGTAAAACATTTGCAAAATTATGCTTGGAAATAACTCTAAAAACTGTTTTTGCATCATTTTCGTTATTATAAATCGTTTTGTAAAACGAAATGTGATAATTTTTTAAGTGCGATGATGCGTAATTGCATATTTTTTATCGCTTATTGAATAAAAATGTAGTTTTTTGTATAATTTCAAGTGACATGATGTCAGTTTTTGTATAATTTATGTGACATGATGTCGATTTTTGTAAAAATTTATATGAGATGATGTGTAATTGCGTGATTTTTATTAAATTTTCATCGTGTGTTGAATTAAAATGTCATTTTTTGTATAATTTATGTGACATGATGTCGATTTTTGTAAAAATTTATGTGAGATGTGTAATTGCGTGATTTTTGTTAAATTTTCATCGTGTGTTGAATAAAAATGTGGTTTTTTGTATAATTTCAAGTGACATGATGTCAGTTTTTGTATAATTTATGGGACATGATGTCGATTTTTGTAAAAATTTATGTGAGATGATGTGTTTTTGCGTGATTTTTATTAAATTTTCATCGTGTGTTGAATTAAAATGTCATTTTTTGTATAATTTATGTGACATGATGCCGATGTTTGTAAAAATTTATGTGAGATGATGTGTAATTGCGTGATTTTTGTTCAATTTTGAGTTAATTTTCGTAATAAAAATGAACAATGAGCTTACGTAACTGAAATTTTGTTTATCGAAATGATGGTTGCAGAAGATTTTTCAATGAAAGTGTTGTTTTTATTCAAAGCTTACTAAAATTGCAACAAGTTAGAGTAATGTACTTTGAAAATTATTATTAAATTGTCATTTCGATGTCGATCCTCGCCAAAACCTAGTGATTTATTTTAAATTTGACTGGTGCGTTTTCTATAAGGTGTGCTTCAAAGTAACTAAGACGTTTTACTTATAAAATAAAAACCAAACATGACAATCTCGTGACAACTAGGGTTCAAACCCGACTTAGGGCCGGCGCAAAAAGCTTTTTTTAAATTATATAAATGCGAGACAGAGAGAACAGTTGCGATGAGTGAGGCGGAAGACTTCGGCGTGACGTAATCAAATCCAAAAATGGACGCCTCGGATTTCACGATTTAAAATAATTATTCACATGTGGTTAATGTAGTTTTTTAGAAATAAGAGTCGAGTATTGTAAACACATTTATCTTAATAACAATATATTTCTTTATTACAAAGTGTTTGCGTTTTTATTTTCGTCCGTTTGCATTTATACTGGAATTTTTAAAACTAAAATACAGTTTTTATCGATATAATGACACAATTTCAGCGCTTACTTATAAAATAAAAACCAAACATGTCAATCTCGGTGTTACAAATTAAAAAGAAGAAGATTTTTTCAATGAGAGTTGAATAAAAATACTGTTTTTGTAGAATTTTATGTGACGCGATGTGGAAATTGTAACATTTTATCGAAACCCCAACAATTTTTAAAATTTAGTCATTCTCAAATATTTCGTCAGTATGGACACTGCATTCGCAAGGGTTCCGTGGAGAGAAGAAACAGTTTATTCCGAAGGAAGTCGCTGTTATTTCAGCAGATGGTAATCAGTTAACTATTTTTGTTTTAAAACCCCCTGCAAATTATGTCACTCTGCCCTATTTCGTAAAAAAAAACATAAAGTATTTGGAGCATAGACATCACGGCCTAGCATGGAGTTCTGATTATATAAATTTTGCTGAATTTTAAAATCGCGGCCTCGTCAAATTTTTAATAGAATAAAAGCTATCTGAACAGCGGTATTTCAGGAATATATTAAACTTAAATTTGTAACTCGTTTTATATTTACGATCTGAATTTGCTGTGCCGAGACATTAAACCAAGGTGAGTGTATTCATACGGAATGAGCAGCAAAAACGCTTCGTTGTGGCATACTTTTATGAAATTTGGTAGTACGAAATAGAAGAAATTATAACGATACGTTCAACTTGTGGATTCCGGCAGTTGCCCCTTACAACAAATATGAATACCGACGACGAATTTTTATTTAAGTTTGTTGCGTAATAGTTCCATGAATTATTATCCGCCGCTTTTTAAAACTGGAGAAGCATTACGTCATACAAAATTTGTAAGATATGCCTATGGGGCTGAATCTTGTCTATGCTTGCGTTCTCCGTGACGAATTGCAGCACAGAAGCCGGAGGGAAAACTTTCACTGACGGTTTGTAATACCAGGACCAATGATAAAAATATACGCCTAATTGTAATTTCTTCAGACAAAGTTTAAATTGATATTATAATAAAATTCGAGCATAATTTAAAACAGCACATAGCCCATTAGGCCATCGAGAAAAATTTGCTTGAATTTTATAGAGGATCCAACAGTTGTAGGCAAATCTCTTGTCCGCGATACGACAGGCAGCGACATGTTTGGCCAATTGATAAAAATAACATAGTTATTTCTGGCAAAACCACTTATGGAATCAGTTTTTTAAAATTCGTTTCAACGTTTTAAGTCCATAGACGATGTAATTCCATTCTTATAAATTATATTTTTCAAAAATATTTAGTTTTAAAGTCTGGCAGTATGACGTCAGAACAGTAAAATGGGTTTCCGATAGCCACATTAAAATTTGCAGCACCGCCGTGGTGTCGAGACATTCGCGGTTGCAGCTAATTTTGTGAACACGAACGTAGAGCATTCAAATCCAGGTCGTCCAGAGATTTTTTTAAATTAAACATCCATTCTGTGAATGCAAGAGAGAGACAAGGAGTACAAGAGAGAGACAAATTTACCATTTGAAATTCAAATATTTGCGCGAAAATTGAAATTAAAAGGGCAGCCGCGAAAAGTGCGCACACAGAAAACCAAGATGGCAGACACCCGGAAGTTTAAATTCAAAAAATTGAACTTAGAAAAAATCTGAAAAATTTCAAATTCAAATATTCACGCGAAAATTAAAATGGCCGCCGCGTAATTCCGGAAGAAAATTAAAATGGCCGCAGCGTAATTAAATCAGTAGCACATATCAAAATTAATTAGAGCAATCCGCGAAATTAATTGGGTCATTTAATTAGATCAACTTAATTATGTCAATTAAAATTAAACCGCGAAATCCGCGAATAAATCCGCGAATTAAACCGCGAATCAATTAAAAGGATTGGGGGAAAGCTGCCCCCTTTCTACTTTGGATTAAACAGGCATAAATTTCAATTACAGAATTTGCGAAATCCAGTAATAAGTTTTAAAATACACTTCTAATTTCATAAAGCAGGAAGTTTAAAGGCCGCAAACTGCAAACAAGCAACTTACGCAAATAAACGACCTACTATCAGAGTTCAGCGTACGTACTTGCAGATAAAGCGGAAGCAATACTGGCTTAATGCTGACAGATTATTATAAAATATTATATCGCCACTGTAAAATATACTTTGTACTTTGAAATCGTAGTAAGTAAGCAATTATTTTTTGTATATATAGAACGCTATTTTTGTAATAAAACTAATCGACATTGACTGTTTGATTCAATTAAATCGATGCTACCCCTCTCCCAAGCCATAAATTCATAAAACGTGAGGCTGCGTTTTAAGGGTAGCATAAGTATCGTCCCTTTAAGCGACATTGACTACATTGTCTTAAAACAGGAGTGCAGTCTCACTCCTGTGCTTAAAATATTAAGGACAAAGAACCAGTGCAAAGTAACAGAAACCTGATTCAGCCTCCAGGCAATTCTGTTCAGCGACTCATCTCCGTAGGTTTCATTCTTTTATCGATTAACGTCTCTACAGATCAAAGTAATTCTAAGACAAATCTTTCTTCTTATAACCTTTTGCCTAGCAATAATTCTATACTTTCAAAGGTTTATATTTTTTTGCTAGCCCCCACAAGCATTCCCACGGAAGAGATTAACAGCTCGGTAGAATCTTCTGTGAGAACTCTTTCTAAAGGCGTTGCCGATCTTATCAACTTCAGAACTTTCAGATGTTTACAATCATCTAAGCCTCCTAAAAGTAACATTAGAAAAGAAGAAAGGAATGCTCTCAAAACCTAAGTTTCAATTCCGACATCTTAATTTTGTCCACTACGGTAGTTATGGAGTGAACAGAGCACACCACTAAGGTTAAGTCTTTACTGCAAGATTCTTCGTATGCCCCCATTTGCTCGCAACCCAACTTTTGAGTGGTTTAATGTTGTCCAAAATTTAAATTTTTTTGTTTTAGACTGTATATATTCCCAGAACGAGGGACTTGCTATAACACTAAATGCATTGGTTTGCTTTACGCCTAATTCGAAGAAATTTTTCCTTGTAGTATCATTAGGTATATATTTTCTCTTGACTTGTTAAAGGTCGTTTACTGTCGTCTGAACTAACTTGGTAAATGAGTCTTTACAGGTGCGGTGTCTGTAAAGTCTTACTGTCGTCTAAACTGACTCGGTAAGTGAGTCTTTACAGGCACGATGCACTAATATTAATTTTTAAGATTTTCAGCAAGAGGAAATAAAACGTTGTACGCAGCTCGCTTGCAATTATCCTTTATTGAGGCTCACCGGATTACAGGGCTCGCTCCTACGTCGCTCACCCTGACAATTATCCGGCTCGTCCATAAAGGCTCATTTACTAGGCTTGCCACGGAAATAACTATTACAAGTCCCTAAAAACTACAAAGAAAAGAGAAGGTTGACGTCACTAAAAAAAGTGGTTGTACGTGTTATCCTACTAAGTAGCGTTCGTGTGTCCCATTAAGTACAAGTGGCCTATTTGCTTCAATATGTTGGCACATACTTTAGAATACCACTAAATGCTTTTATATAGTTAGTTGTTTAATGTTTCATAGGGTCTAACAATGACGTTGACAAATCTGACCAATGCGTCTCTTATGTAACTCATAAAAAGTACGTTGTCATAGATATATTGAGATGGTATTGAGCGCGCTACTCAACTCTGCTTGCAGCACAAATAAATAAAGCAAGTCAGAAAGCACAGAGTTGAGGTAGTTCATACAACTGCAAGATTTAGCGTATAAATTTCAATCCGTAATTACATTTGCAAAGCAATGCCAGTAGTAATGAAATGATTTTAGTACAAAAGGGGCTCGTTTTTCATAGATTGGTGTCGATAATTTTGAATTAGCCAAAAATAAGAGGTTTGTGCAAAATTAAAGCCAAATCAAATAAATAGAATTGTCACAGAAAGATTTATAATATGTGCGTGTTAAATGAAGCGTTGAGCTCAGAATAATTAAATGGAATATGTCTATGAGCATTTTAAATAAAGGTAAAAGAAGAAGAATTATTATAATAATAATAATAATAATAATATGCCTTTATTTCTAATAAATATATATATACAGAGATACAACATAACATACTGGGGCGAAGTTCAGCGCACAGTAAAAAACCGCGAACTGCTCCACCACTTAACCCCGTAATATGTTGCAAAGGGCCTAAACCAGGCAGAACATAGCAATTGTAATATTAGACAGCAATATTTTAAAATCTGGGAAAATAGGACAGTGGATAAAAAATTCAAGAAAAGGACACACCCAAATAAGAAGAAAAGTGAGTAAAATGCAGACAGGAAATTCAGAAACAAATAAACAGGATGTGACACAAAATTGGTGAAAAATAAGTCAGTGTAATTACGCGAGTGATAAAGACAATTTAAATAAAACAAAGTGTAGTGGCGCTATGAGACAATTTAAAACCGAATTGAAAGGACAATAATTTAGAAATAGTATTTTTGTAAAACATTTTAGTTATAAGAAATATTAGTTTAAGAAATTGTTGTATTGAATTTGGTCTACATCTGTTTTTTGTATTCTAGATAGGCAATTGTTAATAACGACCAACGAGCAGAAACAGTTGAATAAAATGAATTCTTGGCACAGATTCTGGTCTCTCATTTAAATACAGTTTTTATATAGTAAAATTCAATTTAAATTTATAAAAAGTACACCATTGTATTGGCAATTTACCCGTGTATCAGTGAAAGTGTAGGTTTTAATTTCTCTTAAAAAATATTTTCTCCGATACCACATTCCGAGGATCCGAGCGAGGCCAGCTCAAGCTTACGATATTCAATCACGGAGACATTCGAGTTCCTGAACCCGGGATTTTAATGGCAGCCCATCCGCACAGCGTATAGGGGGCCCCCACAGCAGCCGTAGCATCGCAGAACCCCGCATCCGGCAGATACCATTCGAAGCCACCGTCCGAGCAGTTACCGCAACGCTGCAGAGAACTAAGGTTAGTTTTTTCTACCAAAATACCGGCGTTAGAAACCGGGAAGTTATGAAATGAACGAGAGGACGTCTTACTGAAGGGAGATCCAAGCAGATTAAAAGTTTTAAGCATCCATTGAAAGCAATTTATCCAGCATTAGCATAAAAATCCAGATTTGAGGTTAGAAATAACAATTGCATGTTGGCGTCTCTTAACAAGAAAGGGTCGGTTTTGCCTAAAACAAAAGATAGAGTGACGCCGTGGAAGGCGCGAGTATTTAAAATTACCTGTTCGAATGCTCATAAAACTCCTTTTGTAAAATTAATTCACAAAAACGAACCGCAACTAATTAAACCGATTTGTGTAACACATTGACAGTGCAGTAAAGTACCTACCTTGCGAATGAACTAAATTTACAGCCCAGTGGCGTATCACACGAATTTTCAAATGAACGTATCAGGGAACCCAGCTTTGAGATATGAGCTTTTCTCTTGCCTACCGAGCTAGTTTCTGTAATATTAAATTGCAGGTGAATGAATTATAGTAAAGGGCATAATACTGTAATTAACGAACCCAGTAAATACTGAATTATTATTAATCAGTCTATAAAATTTAACAAATAATTAAAAAGTTGTTTTGGGCTCCTACTAAGAATTACATTTTATTATAATATCATAATTACATCAAACACAAGGCGCAAGCATCATTACAGACTAAATGACAAGCCCAACGTGGAGCTGTCATAACCATTACAATATATACAGGGTGCTGCAAAAATGACGTAATAACTCCATGTTACGTTATTAAAAGGCACATTTTCAGTAGGAAAAAAGTAATAAAAAAATTCCTTGTCTCATATTTTCAAAGATATAGCGCGGTTTTATTAACCTCAAAGCTAGCTGAACGGCAACATTGTTTAATTACAAATATTGTATGATCGAAAACCTTTATCCTTTAGAGAGCTGTGGAATTTTTTAAAATGTAATTTAGAAAATCGTCGCCTGCATTGATAGATTATGCTTTGATGTCAATTGGACGTATTTGTCCTATAACAGGGCACGGACAGATCGTCAAAGTGACATCAAGGCACCCTAGGTTATGTTAGCACAAGACAAAGTTTTTGTTAATCAACGCAGGTGACCTACAGAATGTTTAATACTGAACATAAGGTGGTAATGTGTATAGGAAATGGAGGAAATCACTTTGAACATCTGTAGATGTATTTGTTATTGACGTCTTTATGTATTCAAAAGAAATGTTTGTATTTGTTACAATGACATTATTAATATAAACTTAAACTGGCAGATGTAAAATGCCAATGCCACAAACACTGCTAACATATATTTAAAAAAAAATTCTACAGCCGTCTAGAGGATAAAAGTTTTCGATGATTTGGTAGGTAAGGCTACATTGTTCTAAATATATACCTAACACTTAATTGAAATAACTTTAATTTTCTACTGATAATGTCTCTATATCCTTTACTTATCAACGGATTTGCATTAAACGTATTGCAAGGATATTAAAGATAATTTCGGATTGACAGACATATATAATAAAAATATCCAACTTCCGGTTTCACCGGAAATATCATTAACTTTAATTTTTTAAATAAATTGCTCTATATATTTTATGTTTTCCGAATTTAAGGCTCAAACTACATACGACAATGTTGCCAAATTTGATTAGGTATTACACAAAAATATTTAAAAAATTTAATAACTAAACATCTTTCTATTTTAAATAAATGTAAAGTAGTACATGATGCCGTTAGATTGGTAATTACATTTTCTAATGGCACAATGGCCTTTGGTATGTAATCTGAAGGGTATATATTTCTAAAAATATAAAATATACAGGGTGATTTGCTTAAAAAATCAAAGTTAATAGCACTTCCCGTAAAACGGAAAATCGACCATTTTAACTATATCTTTCTGTCATTCATAAATTATGTCTAACATCGCCGTATAAAATATCATCGAAATCGTTTAATAGATAAACGAGATAAATATAAGCATAGCGCTTCTCTCATTGTCACCCGGTATAAACAGTCCATGCTAAATAGTTTAAGCATTACTACAGTAATTTTGTCGTGACCAATTGCATTAGATTAGGTTTGGGTAACTCTTGTGAACTTCCAATACTAGGAATGCTATTAATAAAGAAATCATTAACTTTATCTACGTCAATGTGAAGGAATTTCTTTTTTTTTGGACTTGCGAATGTCTAAATGTTCTTTTTTCCACAAAGTTTTTAGAATTAGTAAAAATTGTTAATGTCTTATAATATTCCCAATAATGTAGTTTTTTTATTTTCTAAATGTTCTTTTAGCTTTGTCTCTAATGGACATCAACAGTTTATAATATTGTATATCAACCAGGGTAACTTTGGCTATTTTAGTTTATGTACTGTTACAGGTGCATGCTTGTTAAATAAATTTATAACATTCGTTAAAATATGTAAGCTTAAGATCAACATATTTTAGATTAAATGGGTGACGAATGAAGATCTGCATTAAATGAACTATAATTTATTTTATAGAAATTGCGAGAAGCTGTAATCTAGGTTCTACCTTAGGTTCTTTGATGACAGTCAACTACAGAACTTTCTGTGATAACTGACTTATCCGATGATATACTCGTAATCAAATCTAAACGGGTGATCCAAAATTCACGCAAGATTTGAATTTTACTCCATTTGTGCGGTAAAGCCAACGAAAAAAAAAAGACTGCGTGAAGCTGACAATTCAGGGTTATTAAAAATTGAGTGCTACCCGAACAACGCGTTTTCATTGTGGAGAAATATTTTTAAAATAAATTAATTTTTTAATTTTAATTTATTAATTAATTGAAAAAAAATGCAAGATATGAATGTGGACGACATGTGGTTTCAACAAGACGGTGTCACATGCCATACAGCCCTAGAAGCGATTCAATAGAAAAGTATGTTCCTTCAAAGAGAAGTAGAAACAAGCCATGAATCACTCCATTAATGAAAGTCTAAATACGTAACCAACGGCGTTTATGAGACACATATCAACGTACTAAATCACCTTCAAACTATGATTCATATCGTCTCCATGCAAACACTCTGAGAGCACAATTAAGAATATCCAAAAGTAAATACGAAGCGAGCATTATTGATACTGGACCAAAACTCTTAAAATATATTTAAAAAGTCTTGAAATCTAGAACATCGCCCACCTTTCTACGCCAGTTAGAAGATGATACCTTACAGACTGATCCCCGAAGTGTAGCTGAAATGTTTGCTAAACAGTTTCACAGTGCTTATGTGCGAGAAGTTCTGAAAAACTTTTCTTCGCTACCAAATTCTACCCGAACCACACAAAGTATTACATCCATTCATTTTACTGCAGAGAAGGTACAGAAACAGCTAATGTCGTTAAATTCGGACTCTAGCCCTGGACATAACGAACCGTCTCCACATTTTTTTAAATCATGTGCTCCGACTTTGAGTAGCGCGCTGGCATGTATAATGAACCAATCCCTTACTTGTTCAATGGTTCCTACAGTTTGGAAAGAGGCCACAGTAATTCCAATATATAAAAAAGGGGATAAACTTTTACCAAAAAACTATCGACCGATAAACCTCACATCTGTCTTGGGTAAATGTATGGAGAAAATAATAGCAAAAGAGTTAACGAAATTCGTCATTGCAAACGACGTGATACCAAAGGGTCAACATGGATTTATGCCCAGGCGATCAGTTACTACAAACCTCTTAGTAAATCTTGATGTTTGGTCAAAAGCTTTCGATGAAGGATACCCTATTGATGTTGTGTATATTGATTTTAAGAAGGCTTTTGATCGAGTTCCCACCGAAAGATTACTCTATAACTTGGAACACTATGGAATCAAAAGAAACTTACTGCGCTGGTTCTAAGACTTTTTGAAAAACAGGTACTTTAGGGTCAGAATAGAAGGTGAACTTTCTGAAAAATATGCAGTGCTAAGTGGCGTACCACAAGGATCAGTTTTAGGGCCGTTACTTTTTGTATTATACGTGAGCGATCTTGCAGCCTGTCTTCATTCTAATCCAACATTTTTCGCGGATGATACCAAACTTTTTAATTTTTCCATGACAAATGCAGATATATTAAGATCAGATCTTAAAAAACTTGAAAGTTGGTCATCAAATTGGCTTTTAACAGTGAACGAAGACAAGTGCACTATTTTGCATATAGGTTTCAATAATCCTAGATTAGACTACACTTTACATGAAGTTACATTGAAAAAAGTTAAAGTGCAACTGGATCTATGCATCACAATATCTGCGAACTTAAAATGGTTCCACCATATTACATCTATAGTGAAAAATGCGAACACTGTGCTGTATTTAGTGAAATGTGCATTCAAAGACCTAACTCCCGAACTGTTACTTAAAATTTATATAACCTATATTCGGCCTATATTAGAATGTGCATCGCCTATTTGGTACCATATTTCGTTAAAGACATTGATTTTAATCGAGAAAGTGCAGAGACGAGCAACAAAAATACCACAGGCGTTAGAAAACATGCCATACGAGGAACGACTATCTAAGCTAGGTCTAACAACCCTACAAACGAGGCGAGAACGCTGTGATCTCATAGAAACTTATAAAGTGATCTCGGGATACTATGCAACACCTGTGAACGATTTTCCATCTAAGCCAAAATATGCATTTACGTGGACATTCATATAAATTAGAACTTGAACGATGCAACAAACTTCCAAGGAAGAATTTTCTGTGCAACCGTGTTCATAACAGTTGGAATTCATTAACCAATGACATAGTGTGCAGTGCCAATAAAAATTTATTTAAAAATGCTCTAGACGATCATTATTCAGGATAACCATTTCTTTTTATGTTTGTATAATTATTCATATGCAAGTGCATGTCCATATTGTTGTAAAATGTTTCATTTCAAGTATATGTACTTATATATTATGTTTAAGTTAAATAGTAATAATTAGCTGAATAGTGTTAAAATATGTTGAAAATGTACAACTGCTTACTTGGTATTTATGAACTTAAGCGATATCGGCTTGCCGCCTGCTTACTATTCTTAATAATAATAATAATAATAATAATAATTACTGTACGAGTCATTTCCTGGTCGTGTAATTTCCTGTTTTGCTGGTCAGAATTGGCCGCCCAGATCATGCGATTTAACGCCGTTGAATTTTTTCTTTGGGGTTTTTTGAAGTGTAAGGTTTATGCCAATAAGCCCACGACCACCCACGCCTTGAAAGAGAAAATTGAGCGCTGTAGCAACGAAATTCAGTCACATTTATGCAGAAAGGTTGTAACGATTGCAAATTGATTTCTCTGCACAAGATCAACTGTATTATTTACCACTACAAGTAGCTCTGGTCGAGGGTTCTTAATCAACTGAAGTAAGAGATAAACTTGAGTCAATAACAGATACTTATTCTCTTTAACTAATGTACAAAAGGAAACATATTTTTTTAAATTATTTACACAAGAAAACTCAAAACAAATAATGCTGATAACCCAAATTATAATCTGTTCTGGTATCTGGGACGGTCCGGGTGGCGCTACACTGGTTGATAGCAGGTCCCTGGTCCTATGATTCAGGTTGCTGTAATTAGAACAAATTAAATAATCTAGTTTCGACTTGTTGTTCTCGAGATTTTACAGATATTGGACCTGATTAAGCAAAGCCGTAATGATTCTAGGTTAATTCACGGCGACTCGAGACTGAATCAACTTGAATGCTCAGCCGCGTTAGCAAAAATGAATTTATGTTCAGGGCCCGGGCGTGACCTTCTGGGACTAACGCTCGTCCATCGCGGGCCGGCGAATCTGGAGCGCTCGGGGTCCGTTCGATTTACAATTCAGTTGCTTCACTAGCTCGCGCTTAGCGAATTATTGAACTGAATTTTTAGATTGCTTTGCACCTTGGACTGGCGGACCTTCTCAAGCGGGCTGTCGGAAGAAATTATTTATTAACAGCGTGATTTTACGTACTATCAAACAGGGGCCCAGGTCAGGTTTTTAAGCGGTAATATTTACCATTGCGCTGGAGAATTAATAGGACGGCAGGTTATTTTTCCAGCTGCGAGATTTTCCGTTGCGCTGGGCGATTAATAGGACAGGGTGAGTTAGGATTGCTTCTGCAGTTGTACTTACATAGGCAAGGGTGGGTTCTGGTCAGATAAGGATTGCTCAAGCAGTTCGCCATCTCCGTTAGGAGCTGGTAATCGAACTTGTCTCTGGACGCCGGGAATTCTCCTTTTATGCGCCTTCGAGCCGGTGGACCTAGTGAATCTAGAGTGGAGTTGAAACATACGAGTCAAGTGAGAGCCGGAGAGTAGGGATGCGTAGATAGGGCGATGCGGCGAAGCTTGTACAACCCGTCGACTTCCCACCTGCATGATATTGAATTATCATTAGGATTTCTTCGCCATTCTCTAAGTTTTTATTACCCTCCGCGTTGCACCAAATGTTTGAATGTCACGAATTTCGTGGCCAGATTGCTTTTAACAAATTGATAGCGATTTTTAAACGTATTAATACAATTTGTACAGGAGCTATCGTCACAAGGTCATGGAAAATGACGATACGCTATCCCATACATAACTTTATGGATAATTTATGAATCAATAAAAAATTTACGATTTGCAATTAAACACCTGTGTTATCTATCAAAATTATTCTTGCGTGAATTTTGGGACACCCTTATAAGAGTTGATATTAATTGCGTTATCCAGGTGGGCTGTGCAACTATTTGTGACAAACTATGTGTCTAAAAATTCCTGAAAATAAATCGTAGCTGAGTTTAAGGGATATAAAATATTAATGTTAAGGTCACCCAAGTAGACAGTATGATCAGAATGAAGTTAAACCATAGATAGAGCAGTTTCAATTTCGTTTAAAAAGGGTTTGGTGTTTATATGAGGTGGTTTCTATGCTGTGCCTATTACTAGTTTAACTCTAAATGAATCAATGTTTAGCCACAGTTGTGTGATTACATTATTTATAGTTTTAATAAAGAAAATGTAAACCTCCACTCCTCCTACAGTGTCATTATGATCACATATTACAAATACATAGACATCGATAGAAAGATCTTCTGTGCAAATATTGGTATTCAGCTAAGTTTCTGAAATAGTAAGAATATCAATTTCGTTTTGGTATATAAACACTCTGAAATCATGAATTGTCTGAAATAAAGAAGGAATATTTATGTGAGCTATTTTAATCATTTAAAAAAATATCATTCTATAGTAACAATAAGGCGTTCAAATTTAAATAAAATATTAGTAACAACAAATGTTGATCAACACGAATAAATAAAACATAATAATTTAATATTGAAGCAAACAATAAAATAGTATATTACACAACGAGAGCTGTAGGAAGCATATTACACGCGAGTTGGAAAAGTTACGCACAAGCCGCGTAGCGGCGCGTGTGTAATTCCACGAGCGTGTAATTGCTCTATAGCTCGAGTTGCGTACTATACTTTTTCTACGATCACATTCATTTCGTTAAACGAAAAAGAAATATTTTATTAACTGTCAAACTATCTGTCACACCATCTTAAAAATTAGGCGGCTGCAGACACCGCTTCGTACAAACAACAGAAGCTAACTGTAACGTAATAAAAAAAATTACGTGTTAGTCATTATCATTACGTAACACTGTTTGTAACAACGAATTTACTAATCAAGTAAACAGTGCTTAATGAGCAATTTACTAATAAAGGAGTAGAAAAATGTAAATAAAGTTCCAATGTGTGCGCTACTGATAAATCACAGAACCTGGGTGAACGCTGAACTCAAATATCTGCAAGTGAAGTAAAATGTTTAATTTCATTATTGTTTTTTCATTTGTATGTATTTAGTCTTATTTTATCCTCTGTAACTCTTGAATGTTGTCATCGTTTTCTGGGTCTTCTTTTCTCGGCTATCATATCTTTTATATTTTTGGGACAGTCTATGTCACTTTTTATATTAAGTGTAGAAGTGTTATGCAAGTTATCAAGTTGGTCTGTTGTCTGTAGTGGTGTGTTTAGTTTATTTCTTGTTCAACCTCTTCTCTAATTCCTTCCCAATCTGTCCGTTTGTTGATTAGTGATGGCGGTTGTTCTTTAATCATAATTGTGTCGCTTATCGTTAGGATGATAAAAAAACGATCTGATGATGTCAGAATTACCTTCTATGTTGCTATAATTGGGTGAAATGCCTTTCAGTATAAAGAAGTCTATTAGATCAGGAGTCTTATTGTTATCTGCCTGCCAGTAAGTCGGTTTACCCCTAGAATTTCACTCGGATTTAGTTGTGCATATCGTGGTGGGCAGTATATTGCAGTCACTGTGAAGTTTTTAGTTTTTGTAAAAACTTTCACAGCTGGCACTTGTATCGCATGGGTTCCATAATTGGTTTCCTCAGTGTGTAATATTTTCTTTAATTGTTACCGCTGATTCTCCTCTTGCAGTGTTATCAGGATGAATTGTGTGTAACCTTTTATTTTGATGTAGTTTTCTTCAGTAAAGTGGGTTCCAGAAACCAGACATACATATAGCTTCTGTTCCCAAAGGAATATATCTAATTCATTGACGTGCAGGCGTAGTCCATTCGCATTCCAGGCTGCAATTATAATAGACGTAGCCATTTGTATTTCTTGTTTTTGTCTGCTGCTTTATTGCTAGTTTCTAACTTTGTGACTCTGGTTAGAACAGATTGTTACGTGTAATTTATCACTTAGACGCAGACAAGAATTGTTACGTATAATTTTTCGACATACAGATGCAGTTTAGAGGTTTCGAGTGACCTGCAGTTTCTAGGTGTGTATTTGGTTGCATACTCATTTTTGCATTTTTGGAATGATTTTGAAAAGCCTTGAATTTTAGGGGATTATAATAGTTTTCAAAATAGATTGATAGTACGATTTCCCGCGGCCATTTTATGCCTCTGATTTCTGGTGTGATTGTTTGTGGGTGATTTTCCTGGAATTTTTATGTAAATCGTCGTTCACCCGCAAGAAATTCTGTGTGATATTGCTAGAATGAAGCCAGTTATACTGGGATAATAAATTATTTCTGCAAGACGACTCACTCGAGACCACTTTGCAGCTCTGGTATTTTCTTTGTAGTTCCGTGTGAACAGCGAATTCGAATATTGTATTTTAGGCCTTCTTTTCTGTTTCGATCTTATTCGTACCCAGTTCGGCATGTGCTCCTCCTGTGGCATTGATGTCGCTTGCTAAAGCACCTGGAGGGCCAATCCCCACGCAGTTCTGAGCACCCCCATCTCATCCCATCCCATCGAAACTTCGACCACAAGACTTTTCCCCAGTGTGTCAGTTTTCCGCAGTTGGGGGCCACAAGGTTTTTTCCCCAGTGAAATAGATGGAGAAAGCCTGTCTCTCATGAGGTTGCACATTCGTCGGACAGCATCCCCGAGTATAGCTGCTTTGACGACGCCGCTGTGCCCTGCCATGTATAGCTGGGTATCTACTGGCGGTTTGGCCATCACATGTTGTTGCAATGAAATTTTATGCGTTGTGCCTACCTTTTGTGCTGGTGATATTCCTAAACCATTGTGCCGAGAAATTAAAAAATGCGTCGCTGTGATGTCCACCTCTTGCAATTATTTATGCGGAATAGGTTATTTTCAATTTATGTAATTAATATTTTCTCGATTGGCTATCCTGCCTTTTAGCATTTTGGTCGCGTTCAAGTGCCTCAACTTTTTAAAATTTAATGCATTTCTAACTCGACGATCTCCGGGAGATTAAATATTGAAAACAAATCTTTTTTAGCGTTAAAAATACACAGTTTTAAGTGTAAAAACCCCCTAGGCGAAATGGTACCATTCGAGTAGGTCGCATTTATATAAATTAATTGATCGTTGAAGCGATTTGGTGACACTCCCGTGTATCGTTATCGCAGTACTTGATTTTTAAGTCACTATGTCCTCATAGTTGAGATACGAGTACTCGAGCGAATTGCGAATTCAAATCGTAGAGTTTTTGTTTTTCACTTTAAATTTATTAACATTAAAACCTTGTACATTTAATAAGTAGAACTATATTAAATATACTATTCCAATTACAAACAAATATTCTATAACAGATTTGTTTTGCCATCTTCGAGTATGGTGCAGAGTTTGTATGTGTACATACTGTAAATAAATAATTAGGTTATTTCAAGCTATGGTGTTTTCTGTCTTTTATTATTTTTATGAAACAGCTAAGTGGTTTAGGAACTTACACGGACACCTGTAGGTTTTCTGGTTTGGACCGTCTCGAACCAGTGACGCTCCCGGACAACCTCCCCCACCCATTCCTGTTCAGGAACTAGCTGACGAAAATTTGCTACACTCCGAGAAAATTCCTGAACCGCCGTGTTGTAAATTATTTAATTATTTTCTTTTTCTTTTCTGTACAAACAAAAATTCCCCGTGTAGCAAATAACAAGATTTGATGGAATTTTTTTATTTGTCGAGTTTTCCAAGTATTGTTTGCAGTGTTTTGTTAATTGCGTCTAAGTTTATTTCTTCTTTCGTACCTTGCTGCGATTTATTCTTTGTCTTCTGCGCATAGGAGCTTCCTGTTGTGCTTTGTTGAGGTGCTGGTCCAGCTTTTGATAATGTAGAAAAATTATGTGAGTTTTTCTCTCTTCGCGTTTGTAGTTCTTTAGCGATTACACATCCTCGGTAGTTTACCGGATGTGCTTCGTCGCAGTTAACACACTTAGCCTTTTCAAGTCTTATTGTTCGGCAATTTGTAGTGAGATATATTACTGCTCATTTCACGCATCTTGGTTCTCTATTACAATATGCTTGGGTGTGCCCTAACGCCTAACGTTTTTTACATTGCGGGATAAGGTTTGTTTTCTTGCGCATAGGTTCGATTTTCACTTTCATACCTGCAATTCATTCAATTTTAAATATTTTCTTGATGTCTTCTGATTTAGCAAATGATGGCATAAATAACGGTAATGGTTTATTAGTGACACTGTTGTCCCTTTTTTTCATAATATTCGTAACTTATGTTGCCTTAAAGGCTTCTTTATTCAGATCATCTATAACCATTGATGGCGGGCATATTGGGTTGCAATCCCCTGCCGATTACTTTCAAATGTTTTTCTTGTATTTTTACTTCCCACGTCTGAAAGACGGAGGAAGTATTGCAATCACGAAAAAATCACCTTCCGAGATTTCTTCAGATCTTCACGTTTCAAGGTCCCTAGATGACGAAAAAGAGGTGTTCTTAATTCCGTCTATCTGTCTGTATCCGTCTGTCTATCTGTCTGTCTGTTGGCAGTATACCTCAAAAACTATTTGTCGGAGGAAGACGATATTTTGCATACATATTATATATCTACCTCGCATGAAACCGGTACAATTTCATACAAATATATATATAGGGTGAGTACCTTAAAAAAATAAAATTTTCTTTATTTTTGGGTTAATTTTGAAATAGAAGAAAGTAATAACTTTCACATAGATCAGGCTTTACATTTGCTGAAAATAATACTCAACCCATACAGGATAATGTCACAAAAGAGTATAACATTTCAACAATAACAGCGTTCTGTTCAAGAGAGGCGCGCGCCGGACTTACTTGAAAGAGGCTCCGTAGCGTAGTTAGCTTTATCGGTGCAGATATGATCGCTCTGCAGATGCGGCGGGTTTAAACCCCAGCGGGATACATTTTTTTTATTTGAAAATGTATTTAATTTATTAGAAATGTGAAGATATTTTTACTCCTAACTTAATTTGATTTTTTAAATTATTTAGTGTCACAATGTCGACGAGGAAAGTTCTGGGTAAGGCCTTTTACAGATTTTTTCATGTGAAATATTCTTTATGTTTTTCGAGTAGAACAGCGATGAGACGGAGATATTGGTCTTTGTCCGGTACATTTACTTTAAATATAGTATTATTCATGTCCGTATTACACTTGTTCATAATTTTCTATATTGGTCAAATTTATTGGTGGTGGTAGGGGACTAAGGGGAGGTTGCTTCTCATTCGGTTTTTTCTGATTGTTTATATGTTGATGGTTGTTGTTGTCAGGAAGTCTCAGGTGTGGTATTTGCTTTTCGTTTTTTTTTATTTTCCTAGTTTTCTGAACTATTCACTCTGTTTCCCTCGCTAGCTCTTCTTCGTCGGTGCTGTATTCAGTTTTCGCCTCTCTTACCTGGTTTTCTTCGGGCTCCGCCACTGAGTTCTCGAGTTGTCTGAAGAGAGCGGAACCCAATACAACTTTACTCTTCGAAAGTGATTTTAAGAAATGAAGAGATGGTTCATTATGGCCAGGACTAGAGTGCGAATTTATCGACATTAGCTTTGCAGTAAACTGAATGAATGTGTGTTATCCCTGATAAGCACAAAAAAGGGGGGTGGTAGAATAATACTTACGTTAATTGCTCAACGAATCGAAGCAGCATTCAAAGCACCAAAGTGCCTCACTCAGCCAATGCCTAGGCGAGTCACTACGAATCGCTAATTAGGGGTTGCCGATCAGCTGCAGCCGAAGACGGCCGTGGGTTCATTAGATGGGGGGAATGGCGCCACCAATTTAATGGATAACAAACAAAAATTACACAGAGATAACCCCCTAATTCAGCGATTGATAGATTACGCTACAGCTAAATTGGAACACTGTGGATTAAATAAAACGGCGCAAAACTGAAGTCAAACAAGGAAGTGCAGGGGAGACAAATTTGTTTTATTCGCTCGTAAAGCCGGACACAATAAAATACATATAAGTAAAAGTTTAGGGCCGATATAAAAGCATATAAATGCCCCAAGGATCCTTGTTTACAAAATGGGGTAGCCAATTAAAACACCAAATAATCAAAATAGAGGAAATTCCTGGAAGCTCCCGAGGAGTGACGTTAATATAAAATTGTAAATTACAAGCGGGCAACCGCCCCAGGAATTTCTATAGCGTGGTACATGTAACAATTACTAACACAATTCGTAGCTAAAGTGAAAGCTACGGCGAGTGGAAACCTCGTACTTTACAGATTAAAATATGTGATTAAAGTGATGCTTCCAGACCATGATATAAATATCTCGCGCTGGTATATCGCGCTAATCTCAATTTAGAAACAGACTAGTGGACCCGTTGCAAAATATTTTGCAAGTTACAAAACTTCTTTGTAACGTGTGGCAGGATCCATTAGGTAACATTTAAATGTTTAAGTTTGTAAAACTACTCACACGTGATAAGGCTACATATATACTTCACCATTTCTAAATACTGGTTGTGGAAAAGACAATATATTTCCCACTTTATCCACCGTTTGTTCTTATGAGTTATGAATTGTCATGGCAAATGACAGGTGCACAGAAAAATTTCTTATCCGAAAGCAAAAAAGTAGTGCAATATTAGAATGTGTTAATCTATACGCGGTAATAATACTCTTCTGTCTGGCTTGTGGCTTGTTCATTTAATACCAAATCTAAACAGGTTTCAAATAAATTGCCTCCTATTAATCTTATCTCATTTATGAAGCCAGTAAACACATTTAAAATGTTCAAGGAAATATCTATTGATTCTATTTTTAGTGTTAAGCAATGTGAATATATTCCACTGCAATTTAACGAATATAGAAATTTCATAGAAAATTATAAAGTGTTGTCATTATGTATAATTGTTTTCACAGTCAATATTGTTTTTCATATTCAGGCAAGAGAGATATAATTTTGTTGTTTATTTCATCGCAATATCCGTTTTTTAGGGCTAAAATTGAGAACTTTGAGGGCCGCTGGTAGGGTAGGAACGGCTAGAAAATCGTTTAAATAAGCGACATGCGCTTCACGCGAGAGCAGACAAAACTTCAAAATATCTAGCCCCAAGAATATGGGCCATGTGTATGTATTTGTTTTTGCAGAAGCTTGTTTGCAACTATCTCCGCTAATTGGCGCAGGCTTTAATGTCCAAATATTCGTTTCTACACCAAAGCTCTGCCAAACGGCGTGGGGCACACAAAGAATCAAAAGCAGACTAACTCCTCCATCGGATTATAGAATGCGAAAAACCGTGAAAGCTGCTAGCTTCGCTGTGAAAATAAGACGAAGGCCGAAGCGCAATGAGTTTTCAAAATTTGAGCACCACCAAAAAAAGTAATCGCCAACCTAACGAATTTCGATGCGCGCGAACCGAATATCGGCACTAAAGTTTTGTTCACACGGTACCAACTGCTAAGAGACTATTTACACCGTAAGACCCTTTGGTGGTGAATTCCAAAATTCCCTGAAAATGATTTGGCCTATTTCTAAGACGATCTACTATGTCAAATGTCAACTTCCTGTTTATAGTAGTTCGCTCGTTAAAGCAATCTTTAAAAAACAGTTCTATCTCATTTAACTATTTTGAGGAGATGCATTCTGCAAAACCCTGAAATTGGTTTGACATGATTTGTAAAACGAACTAATATTCCAAATTTTAACTTCCTATCCGTAACTATCTCATGACGATCTTTAGAAAAACACATCTACCTCATTTAATCCCTTTGATACATTTCGAAAGATCCTGAAAATGACTTGATTCGATGTGTAAAACGAACTACTATGCCGAATCAACTTTCTACCTTCAGCAGTTACCGTATTATGGCGATCTTTAGAAAAACACACCTACCTCATTTTACCCTTTCGGGAGTTATTTTTGAAAAAGCCTGAAATTGATTTGACCTAATTTGTAAAACGATCTAATATGCCGAATTTCAATTTCCAGCCTGTAGTACATTTTTTGTGGTTATTTTTAGAAAAACACTTCTGGCCTATTTAACCACTTTGAGGGAATGTATTTCGAAAAACCCTAAAAATGATTTCCGATCAGTAAAACGATCTAAAATACCAAATTTCAACTTACTGCCTGTAGTAGTTTTCCCGTGACGATATTTCGACAACCAGATTTGTTTCATTTAACCCCTTTCGGGGATGAATTTTCCAAAACCCTAAAAATGATTTGACCTGATTTGGAAAATGTTCTAATACGCTCAATTTCAACCTCCTATACTTGTGGTAGTTTCCTTGTGGTGATAATTACAAAAACAGATTTGTCCCATTTAACCCTTTTCGGGGATGAATTCTGCAAAATCTTGAAATTTACTTGATCTGATTTTTAAAACGAACTAATGTCGAGTTTCAGCTTCCCACCTATAGTAGTTTTCTTGTTATAAATCTTTAGAAAAACAGGTCTACGACAGTTAGCTCCTTAGGAGGGATGCATTTCGAAAAGCCCTGAAAATAATTTGACCCTATTTGTAAAAAGAACTAATATGGCAAATTACAACTTTTTACCTTCCCTACATTCTATTATGTCACGATCTGTAAAGTAAAATTGAATCCCGTCGAATAGAGGATAAAAACCTTCTTTGCAGATGATATTGTAGTCTTACCTCAAGTCGACCCCAGCCTGATTCAGCCGACTGTCCCTGCACCTTGTTGACTGACATGGTCAAGCAGGTTTTGACGGTAAAGTGCAGTTTCTTAAATTGAAAAGAATAGTCTGAAAGAATAAGGGGTTTTCGAGGAATGAATACTGTCTCCCCTTCTTCAAAACTTATGAAAATTGTGGCCTCAGTAACGTTTCGATGCTGAGCTTTCACCTGCAGTCGAGTTTGGGAGTCTTCACGTTTCTCAGTAGTATAATGCGTGCTCTAGCTTTCAAAGGTAGGCGATTTGGAAGAAGTCCGAGAGGTCGCGAGTGTGGAGAAACTCAACGTGGTAGTGCATTGTGTCCTCTGCCTCCATCACAGTGTTAATCGACTGATAGATCTTTTCTTCCGAATGAAAGGCTCCGAGGTGTGTGTTATTGATGTCTAGTGCTTTATCATTCTTCAGAGTGATACTCGCCCTTCTTCAAAGCCAGGACACAGGTCTTGCTCTTATGTTCTTGATGTCAGAATATATTATGTTAGTGAGGTTGGCGATATCTATCACGGCTTGACATAGGTTTTCGTTGCCGAGTTTCAAGAGAAGTTTGGAAAACTAATCGGCCTTGGAATATCCTCTCAGGTGAACCCTTATGTAAATTCAAGACAATATGTCCTTATTGTACTGATACTGCATTTTGTAAAATTACTGTTATAACACGCATTCGTCTTGAGAGCAACTGCCATTTAAATATCATCGTCGTGCGGGTAAAATCATAATAAATAAAAAACCACCAATTGCAAAATATTTTGCAATTTATAAAACTTCTTTGTAGATAATGTTTAACGTGTGGCACGATCCATTAGGTAAAATTTTAATTTTTAAGTTTTTAAAACAAAGCACACGTATGATTGCTACATATAATTGACCATGGCTAAATATTGGTTGTGGCAAATACATTCCTACTTTATCCAGAGTTTGTCCTTGCGCTTGATTAATTGTCATCGCAAATGCTAGGCGTACAGGAAACTGTCTTCTCTGAAAGCAAAAAGGTAAAGTAATATCGAAGATGTTTAATCTATATGCGGTAATAATACTCTTCTGCTTGTAGCTTGCCGATTTAAGACTTCCAAATCTAAACAGTTCTCGTATAAATTGCGTACCATTAATCTTGTCCCATTTATTAAACCAGTACACATTTAAATTTTTCAAGAGAATAACAATTGCAGCTATTTTTAGTGCTAAGCAATGCAAATTGTAAAATGGCATCACTATCTGCAATTGTAATCACACTCAAATATTTGTCTTTGATATATATAATTTTGTGGTTAATTTCATCGCAATGTTCGTTTTTTTTTGCGCTAAAATTGAGAATTTTTAGATACTAAGGATGTTCTCAAGGGTTGACAAACTATTACCATATATTTCTGTAATGATGTCCTCTTTGGCAATTAGTTGAGATGGTATTTTAATTGTATCTTTTTCACCTGTAATTGTGTGATATTCTCAATTTCCAATTTGCAAGAGAATGGGCGATGTTTAGGTACATTCGATTAATAATGAACTGATGTACAGTCAAGATTCACTCATACACGCTACATTTCGAAAAGAAAGATTGAAATTTTCTTAAAAATTTGCTGTCACTGTAGGTACTTTGACGTTTCTCATAATATAGCAGGCGGTATTTTACTTGTTCCACTGCTATCGCGCTGCAGCTACGTCACTTGTGCGCTAAAATACTTTGGTTTTTCTCTAAAATTTATGCAGTTATTTGCAATTTAAGACTTTTGTGCACATCTACACGGTGGCGGCTTTCATTTAAAAAAAGAATTATGGAAATCGGCCCGGTGGAAGTCTCAAAATAGATGTCGAAAGAAAACGCTTCACGTTTTAAATATATAGATTACTTTCGGCAGTCCATCGATTGAGGCACATAAACGCGTACAACCAAGCTTACTTGCTGGCTACCGCAAGCACAATTAATAAAGCAGCAAGGTTACCTTGAGCTGGTGCGAGGCCGTCTTAGCGTTGATAACATCGCAGGAACGGACTCCCGTGGGCTTGATGGCTTACTCCGGGAGGAGAGTAGCTCATCAATTTAAGCGCGTCGAGATAACGCTATCACAGATCGCATCGAGCCGCAAGTCGGGGTTCTCGGAGTTTTTATTTGGGACCCAATACGTGGTGGGGACTAAATTATTGAAATAAAAGTTAGCTGGCTATCGGAAAGGGGCTGAAAACGATCATACTCACACTAAATTCCCCAAATGTTTTGCTCGGGAAGTTTGGCGTCAAAAAAGTCTGCACCAGGCAGTATCTCCAGATTTATATTCAGAGCAATGTCAAAACGCGTAAAAATCCCCTAACCAAAGAGTGAGAAGTGCCTAGACATCAATAAGCACCTTCTACAAAATCGCGAACTCGAACCGCGCCAAAAACTTCCAACGACCTTATTCGATCGAACGCCGGGACAAGATGCCAAATTTTCGCGTCGCGAACGTCCAACAATGTGCAACGGCGGCGTATCAAAAATGCGCAATATCCGGACACTATTCGAAAAATATCGAACATACAGTAAAGCGAAAAATTGATGGTAACAAAATATCGAGAGTACAGTAAAGCGAAAATTGACGGTAACATGTGATGCTGCTGATGCTTTGCGTCATTCGGATATAATTTGGCAAGGAAGGAAAGTTATCCAGAATATCACTCACATAAGCACCCTGAAACTGTTTAGCAAATATTTCTGCTACAATTTGGAGATCAGTCTGTAAAGCATCGTCCCCCATTTGTCGTAAGATGGCTGGTGATATTTTATACTTCAAGACTTTTTTATGTATTTTTATTGTATTTTAGAGAATTTATAGTGCGGCCAACAGTAGAAACTAGTTAAGGCCACACTTAAAAATACATTTAAATAAATGCCTCCAGGGCCGAACTTAGGTGTAAACAAATAAAACAGTTTGGGCTCCGTATTTTGACAGGACCCGAGCAGAGAGTGGGGCAAGCTGAGCTCATATTGTTTCATATCTCTATTCTCATTTAAAACTTAAAACCTGCTATTAATTGTATACATATGCAATATAGTAATGTTTTGCTGGCATTTGGAATCCAAAAATTTTGCCTAGACCAAATAAATACACCTGCATCGAAGAAATTCTAATTTAATACAAGTTAAATAGTTCGAAGATTTTTTAATGGGCAAGAGAAAGATATTAACTGTGGACACCTCCTTAATATTCCTTAATTTATACCAATATTTTTCTCTAATTAATAAGAGAATCCGAAAAGTAACATTAATGTGAATGTACTCTCATCTGATTTAGCCAGTGGTTCTCAAAGGTTGCCCACGCCCTAATGCGATTTTTTTCATAATCAATTAATTTTGATGCGATGTACTGTCCAAGACAAAAAAACTGGGACAGTTAATATGTTCTATTGTTAATGTGACTGCTTTGATATGTATAGTTTAAGTTAATTGTCAACTTGTTTAGACGTTGCTGTGACACAAAATTCTTACGATAAATATTATATAATTGTTTAAAGCCACGTTTAAGCTAATTAAATAGTGCTAAAATCTCTATCAAGAGTTGTCACCGTTTTTTTTGTCGTGCATAGTACTTCCATTGAGGTCAGTATACATTAATTTAATGAGCATAGTCGTGCATCACCCTGTATTTTTAATTATTAGTTTTACAGAAAACTATACTAATACATGCTTGAACTACTTATTAAAATAAGTAAGAAATTACCAGATATTTGTTTTGTGTTTTAATCTGATTTAAAGAATAAAAGTAAAGTTCCGGGCACTTCATTCCACACGCAGGAATATGACCTGAGACACGGCGAGTCAAGGTCGCCGAAATATCTCTTTCCAAAAGCCAGTCAATCTGGCACACGTTAACGGCGCGGCGTACTGGGTGATGTGGTTAGCATCCCGCTTTAGACGACTGCCTTGTTTTCCCTACTTCCACAACTGTGGTTTCGGTACCCAATTTCTAAAGCGACTGGATGAACCGCCCGCCAGTTGCCAGATGTGGGGATTCCACCCCATACCGTGGCATTGCAGCTTGAGCTCTGGCGATGATTTGAAGAATAATGAAGCCAAACAAAGAAAATTTTCTATAAATAGATAAGTTCAGAATCGAATATGGGTTTATTCGCATTTTTGGTCTTTTTACCGATATCAATAATTCTCTAAAGTATGAACCATGCCTACATAGTAATACCTTCAAAAACCCCTAAACGAGAGAAAAACGAATGTTTGAACAAGAATGTTTCTTCGACCTCCATATCACGGTCCAATCCCGGAAGTCGTTTGTTACTTAATGGCAATGGCCGTGAAAGCCTCCGAAATCAACAATTTTCTTAGAATTTCGTTTACTTTAATTTATCAAAGTTTGTAATAAGGTGAACGAAACTCGCTGTACATACAGGGTCTCTCTAAAAGGTGTAGACACGGCTTAACGACATATTCTTGTGCCCAAAATAAGATTATTTAACTTAACTTAAATTCAAACAGGTTTTTTAAGCCAGTGTTTTCCATGAAGTTCTTTGAAAAAACTAATTTTGCCTTTACATATAGAAGGATTGATTTAGATGGTATTACCCTCTACACAGGTATAAGTCCTCTTTTGAGATGGTGTTGGTTATTATTGGTGGACCAGTAGTGGAAGAAACATGGGTGACATTGCGCAGATCAGACAGTAATTCTTTAATGGCAAGGACCATATAATTTTGTATAACACCTAGAACTACTCTGTCTATAATTGCATGTTTTTGTGTTTGAGAACCAACCTCTCATTTTAGTAAATCTTTTTTTTTCAGATACTTGCACAGGCGTTTAAATTTGCGAGTAATGAGTATCGGCTCTTTCCCATTCGAATGAAGGTCAATTTTTGTAGCGCAATGGAGGCAGGCATTGTTGGTCTGGGAACATTTACTTGTGGAAATTACCCTGGTTGTTCAAAAATGGAGGTAAGAAACAGTATTTCTTGAAATAATTTAATTGTGTTTAACGCCTTGATTGTCAGAAAAAATGTTTGACTCGCGAGGTCCTGTAACGTCCGAGTAGGATAACTTTGTTAAGGGAGTAAATTCTAATAACCAACTTGTGTTATATAAAATTTTATCCAGCACCTCCAAGTTTAATACATTTTAATATAATCCATAATAATCATTGATTCAAAATGACATTTTTAATCCGAGTTTCTTTGACTATTTTCCTTACACACATTAACCCAATCATATTTTTTAAATTTCTGAGATTCATCCAATCGGATCTCAATTATGCGATAATTTTGCGCCAGTGAAAATTATGGATGCACTAGTGCAAATTGCCTCGTCATCTAATTAGTGATGCGCATGAATAGATTCACGAGATTCTCACTGTCCCTACCTGCTGTCGAGCGAAGCCACTGCCAAGGGAACGGGCTTGGAAAAATTAGCGGGGAAAGAAGACTCTGTTAACTTTTGTTCGGGAAATACTCTGCAAAATACCCCTCTTGCATACCAAATTATCGACAGTTTGGTATGTATTAGGGATATTACTAATGATAAGTTATGCGCTGATATAGTATTACTGTTAATTAACACCTTCAGTTTATATTTGAGAGAATTACCACTTTGCCCTTAGCAACGCATTTTATTGCAGCAATATAAATAAATAGCAACTTTCTTGTTTAAAATCACAATAGTAAAATAGAAATTGGTGAGGGATAAAATATCTTACACTGCTGATTTAGTCTGTTCAGAATGTTTCTAAAAATTAAAATATTCTTCTTGTATTTACCCCCAAAAATTTCTGTTATGAGAGTCAATAATTGTATTACTTAGGAATGGCAAATAATATGCAATTTTTTATTTAAGTCACATTAGGGAGTTTTTGCACGTCACGTTAAAATTGAAAAATTTGATTTGGATTGGCTGTACCTTTGACGTCGCTAGGTAACATAAGCTTTAACAGACCGTCATTTTAGCCGAACGTTATGCAAAAACTCTCTGTTGTTATTCTATCACGTAAAGTTAGCGGCATATGTTTTAATTCAAGTATATTATTATTCGCAGCTGAAAAAAACCTACAGCATGTGTAACTGGATTCCAGATCAGTCAAAGTTTCCTCCATTCATTCCTACTGGCCGGTATATGGCCGAGATGAAATGGTTTTATGGCCCAGATGAAGCAGCGTTTGTGATGGCTTATTTGCAGGGGTCTCGTCCAGAAGTTTAAAATAGTAGATAGACACTAGAAACTTTAATGCCTAATATTACTATATAAAATAATATTATCTGTCAATGCCGTCTTATTTGAAGATTCGCAAATAAATAAATGTTTTACAGCCCTTACAAAATATGTTATGTTAAATTAATATTGAATAACTCTTCAGCGCGTAAAGCGTGACTAAGAATAGGTGTGTAATTACTACGTATAAGTCCGAAGGTGAATATCCACAGATTGGTACAGATTATAATTGTTTGTTGCGAAAAGCTGAACTACAAAGTTTAGACACACGAAGGATTTGCACTGCTTTGAAATTTTTGTACAATCTACTAAATAACCGTATAGATTGTCCTGAACTTTTGCAACAATTGAATTTTCTAGTATCTAGAATAGAATCCAGGGAAGATCATATTTTGTATTGTCATTTAGCAAAACAAATTTCATTTTAAAATCACCAATATATATGTGCAAAAATTATAACAAAATTTGTCACCTCAGTGATATTTTCTGTTGCACCGTCAATCAATTAATTAATTCTGTGATATTATATTTTGGAGTGCAATAAACTTGTAAAGGGTGTTTCAATAAGAGCGCAAGATTTGAATTGCGCGCCATGTTTGACAGTCATAATGTTACATGATTATGACGTGACAGATCGAAAGTTGACAGATGGGAGTTAGTAAACATGGAGCATTACACGGTAGAACAACGCGTCCTGATTGACAAAAATATTATCAAAATGGTGAATGTTTAATTGCCACCATTATCGTGCTATGATAACACAGTTTCTTGTGCCTCATTTGGAAGCTATTGATCTTGACGAAATGTGGTTTCAGCAGGACGGTGCCACATGTCATACCGCCCGTGAAACATTGACGATCTTGCACGAGTTTGCTCCTGGTCGTGTCATTTCCCGATTTGGTGACAGAATTGGCCTCCAAGCTCTTGCGATTTAACGCCTTTATACTTCTGGCTGTGGGGTTATCTGAAGTCACAGGTTTATGCCAATAAGCCTGCAACCATCGAAACATTGAAAGCCAAAATTAGACGCTGTATCAATGAAATACCACCACATGTATTCAATAACGTTATTGAAAATTTCGTCAAAAGGGTACGCATATGCCAGCAAAGCCGTGGCGGCCATTTACAAGATATTTTGTTTCATACATAATTCCAAATGTATATTTTCTAAATCAATAAATATTTCAATACTTTGCTACAGAAAAACATGTTTTATTGAACACTGAAATCTTGCGCTCTATTGAAACACCCATTATATGCATATGATTTTTTTTTGGTTCAGATATATCTATTCTAGTATTTTTTAAATCATATTTTTTGTATTTGGATTAGGTATGTGATATTATACATATATTTTTTATTGTTGATCCTGTTTTCTTGTGTCATAGATCGACATACAATATTTGTTACTATTTATTACTATTATCTTAATGTTTTCTGTTCTCTTATTTAGGTAAGCTTCATTCTGTAAAATTTATATTTTTTTAAATAATCTGCGTATTCTTTTGTACAGTTTATTGACTTATAATTGGGTATCCTGTTGGCAAATAAAGATTATTATTATTAAACTGTTTGATGGTCATTGCAATGCCTTTCTATGAACATAACTTGGCACATTGGTGGAGCTATGACCGAATTTGGGTAACAATCACATTTGGTACGTTGTACCCCCATTTGATTTAGGCAGTGGTTTTCAAAAGTGTCCCCACGATTTTTTCCACGTTCAATTAATTTTTAGTGGGATGTACCTCCACTAATGTCAGTATACACCCATTTAATTTAATGACCATAATTATAAGTCACCCTGTATTTTTAATTACTAACTTTACTAAAAATTACACTAATACACGTTTGGAACGCTAATTAAAATAAATGAGAAAATAACAGATATTTTTTTTGCTTTTTAATCTGATTTAAAGAATAATGAAGCCAAACAACAAAAATCTACTATAAATAGATAAGCGTTGAAAATTGGATATGAGTTTATTCGTATTTTTTGTTATTTTATCGTTATCAACAATTTCTTAAAGTATAGACCATACCTACCGTTTTATTACGTTTTTAAGGTATTACCATGTAGGCATGGTCGTAAACGAGGGAAAAGCGGATCTATGTTTGAACATTTTTTTCTTGGAATGCCATCTACTTTAATTTGTCAAAGTTTGTAATAAGGCCAGCGAAACTTGCTGTACATATAAGGTGTCTTTAAAATATATAGACATGGCTTAACGACATATTCATGGGCCCAAAATAAGATTTTTTAACTCAACCTATCTCCAAATAGGTTCTTTAAGCCAGTGTTTTGCGTCCAAGTTCTTTGAAAAAACTAATTTGCTTTTAAATATAGAACGCTTGGATCGATTTAGATGGTATGACAATCTACACAGGTATTAGGCGCCTTTTAAGATGGCGTTTGTTATTATTGGTGGACCACTAGTAAAAGAAACATGAACGAGATTGGACAGATCAGAGAGTAACTATGTAATGGCAAGACCGACAACATCTCTTTTTCCAAAAAGAGACGTTTATTAGTAATTGTTCGTGTCCTAATAAATTTTGATATATCTTACGTTTTAGAGAAAAACTAAAGTGTCAGTGATTGCATTATGCCTTGTTGGAAACAACTGTGGTGTAATTGTTTCGTATGTGGGCGAATCTATGTTCATATATTTTAGGGACACCCTGTGTATGTATATACATATAAAATTATATTGACCCTCACAGAAGATGACTAAATGGACGGGAAATGTGTAAACTGCTTTAAAAGACAATCACCATTTAAATTTTTATACAATATGAAACTACCCTCTGTATAGTATTATATGTTTTTGTGTCTGAGTCTGAGTAGTAAATCATTTTTCAGATACTTGCACAGGCGTTTAAATTTGCGAGTAATGAGTAATCGGTACTTTCACTACTTTCCCATTCGAATGATGGTAAATTTTTGTAACGCAATGAGTGCAGACATTGTTAGATTGAGAACATTTACTTGTGGTAATTACCCTGGTTGTTCATCAATGGAGGTAAAATGCAGTATTTCATAAAATAGTTGAATAGTGTTTAAGACTTTGGTGGTTTGTCAGAAAAAGAAGGACTCACGAAGCCGTGTAAATGCAGAGTGGGATAATTTTTTTAAGGGGATAAATTCTAATAACCCACGTATGTTATAATAGTGATCGTCAAAAAGTTGGCATCAAATGGTAAAATTTGTTATTTAGAGTTTTTTGGAAAATCAAAATTCTGGCGATCGGAGATGGTTGAAAACATTACAGTTGGTCCAAACAAAAATTGTTACGTGACCTCTGTTATCTGTCAAATTTAAAATTTGTGAAAATAATTGCAAAAAATACATTTAGTAGCCGAGATAGAGAAAAAATTGTTTAAAATGTGACTTTCTATCTAAATACAAAAGTTTGGCTAAGAATTTTGAAAAAAAATCCGAAATTTTTAGAACCTGTAAGCTGATGAATAAAGAAAAATCTCCTCATTTAGACAACAAAAAACATTTACAAGATTTTGTAACAATAATTCATTAACAGGGGGAGATTAGAGTTTTTAGAAGCCATTTAAATAGATATTAATTATCATTGAAAAATAGTTTTTCTAAAAAGCGCCTGCATCAAAAACGTAAAAATTATGCGAACATATTGATTTTCGGTAAATACTAAAAACTCTAAAGGAATAATTAACATTTTTTCTATAGCACATGTTAAAGTGTGCTTTTATCAACTCAAAACAAAAGGTCAAGTTTTACTTTAACAGCAAGGGTAGATACAGTAGCACTTTAACATCAAGGATAGATAAAGTAATTTAATTTTCTAACTTTTGTTTAAATTAAATATGACAGCTTCGTATTATCGTAGCAACCCAATCTAGCTACTGACATTTTGAAATGTGATTGACTGTCATTATTTTATTTTGAAATTGTTAAAGTTCTTGCTATAGAAAAAAAATATTGTATTATACACGACGATAAAGTTATTTCTATCCACTCTTGAATCATTAACGTCTCGACTTCGTCTCGACGTTAAACGATTCACTCGTGGATAAAATTTAACTTTATCGTCTTGTATAATAAATTACTATTTCTATTATTTTTCCAATTATAAATCTTTAAAGTGCTCATATAATAAAATTTGAATTTTAAGTTTTGGCATGTGACATTTTAAAAAAATATTTAAAAAATTTAAAAATTAAATTTTTGCGAAAGTTACAGAAAAACATTTGTTTTCTGGTCTTGAGATTGTTCAGTTAGCTAAAACTAACCCACGTTAAAAAAAATCTCATTGAAGTCTTACTTAATTTCCGGAATCTGACAATTTCGAATAAGGGCTAAATAGGTTTTCAGACGAACACAAATTATTGCAGTAAGAAGCATCTTTGAAGATTCAAAAATTAATTTTTTTCCATTTGATGCCGAATTTTTGGCGGTCACTGTATAAAATTTTATCTAGCGCCTCAAACGTTCAACACACTTTCATATAATCAATAACAATAGTTTCCTCAAAATTATTTGTTAATCCGAGTTTCCTTGATGGTTTATGTGTTGCTATAGTGTTGCTTTGAATTAACACCTTGATTGGGAATTTCATTATAGCAATATAAACAGGCACTTTTCTTGTTTAAAATCACAATAGTAAAATCACAATTAGTAGGAGGTGTTAGATAATAGTTATTTACATATCAAATCATGAAAGTTATCCTTTTCTGGACGAAGGAGCATATTGAACGAGGCTGGAAGGCCGAGTACTTTTAATCTCCTGATTCCAGTAGAATAACTTTCATGACGTATGTATAAAATTTTACCTGAAATCTCCAATAAAGTCAAACTAAAGCATAAAACCAACTCATAAACTTGAAATTTTGAAAACTTCATTTTGACAATCGATTAAAAAGCTAGTCGTTACAGCTAAAAACAGATCTCTAGCAACAAAAATAATGCATCACGCTGGGCTGCCAGCTTGTTACCGCCACAACATGGTTCTACACGACAAAAACAACAATTGGTTCCAACGTAAATACTCTTAACGACACAATCGGTAAATTTAACCAAATTCGCAGCCCTAATCCCAGTTACGATGGGCAGTAACACAAGGGTCCGGCTTTAGGGATGCTCAGCGAGAAGGGGCGGGTTCTTTACTACCTTAGGATTAGGGTGGCAATACGGTACGAGAAATAAAATATGTTAAAATATTGATGCGCCACCACATTCCGAATAAATCGGGAAAACACAATCAGCAACACAGGTGAATGTACTCTGAACGTGGAATTAAGTGATTCATCTTTCTACTTCTAGCTTGGCACAGCTTGAGGCGGCGACAGCAGGTTTGAACCTACCTTTAATGGCATCAACTTACAATCGTCTGGTTTCCTGTACATTGAAAAAAATAGGCATGCAAACACTAATGATAAACATAAGTACTTAACAATAAACTCTATTAAGGTAGTAAAATATGTAAATGAAAATGGACATGAAAATGTTTACTCGTTACAATTAAAAATATATGCGAAAGGGGTTAGTCATGTTAAATGGCGACGTTTAAACATAACACAGCGGTAAAATGACAATCAAACGACATGGGTACATTCCAAATAGTAATGACTTTAAATTCTGCACAAAGGAACTACGTTACATGATCAAAATTATCAACAATCGCTCAAATAGTGACGCAACGACAATGTTTATTTGAACTTACAGTGCAAAACAACATATCGGCGTTAAAACTTGACGGTATTGTTCAGCATCTCACGATTTAAATAAATGACCCGACGGCCAAGACAACACTTTTAAAAATAACTTCACTGTTAATGAATGGCGGTACAACGGTTAACAACTAACCTGGCGTAGAAATCCAGATGCTCTAGACTGATGTCCAATGCAGCTGCGTGTCGTACCTCAGCCAGTGCCACAGAAACCACGGGGTGTTTGCGGGATGCGAAAACAGGGCTTCGATGATGTTTACCACAGCCAGAGGTTGGCAAGACGATATCCCCTCAACGGGTGAAAAGACGTAACGAAACTTCCAATAAAGGAATGATGAAACGTGAGAGATACAACATGACGTCTTAGTTAAGCTAGAGCTGGTACCATTAAGAGTCTGGTAAATGATCCGCCGTAACGATAATTAAGGGTCTCGCAACCCCACGATAATGGACCCTTGACCACACTAACTTGATTGCCTCACTTTAATCCCAACAACTAATACGCACATCTCGACGAAACACCAAACAGTTCCATAGGCACCGAAGCCGACAAAAAGCACACCGTTAAATACTTAAAAAGGAAGCGGGATTACAGTTTTCTAACTTAGAGCGGGAGCGGTACTGCTTAGACTACGATCCTAAAACCAACTGAGACTACGCAGGCGTGACTTAAGTGCATTATCTCTTTAACTTCTGCAGAACGGTCGGAAAAGTTCCGACGTAACGAAACCTGACTCAGCAAATGCATCTGCCTTGAAAGAAGTTTTGGCCTGTCTGAACGACGAGATTCTAAGAAAGCGATAAGACAAAATGCGTTGCTTCGCATGCGAGAACAAAGCTTGAATTTATGAAACCAGCGTACGGAGAATTGAATCAAAGGTCCTAAAATAAACTGCGTAGCGTTAGGGTTTCAACGGGCGGAAAGAAAGATCCTATGGACTAAAATTTTGGGCCCTTGCCGAACTTTTAATTTAGGCTTGGCTAAACTGAGAAAAGAATTAAAATCATTGCTAAAAATGGGCGGAAAGACGCAAAAAGGCGAAAATACAGTAAATTGTCTTCACATAGTGATCAGGTCTGTTAAAGAACATTAGATTCCTAGAAAGTTAACCATTACAAGGCCAGTAGAGTAACAGCATTCAAGTAAAAATATTACTGTACTAGTCGTGTAATGGTTAACTTTTTAGACTGAAAATAGCCTTGAAAGTTTGACTTTCTTGACGTTTTCAGTTAAAATATATTACACTACCTTATATTCATGTTTCTAAAAATTAAAACATTCTTCTTGTATTTACTCACAAAGATCTCTATGATAACAGTCAATAATAGTATTAATTACGAACAGCAAATAATATGCAATTTTATTCAAGTTAGCGGCACGAGTTTTAATTAAAGTATATTAATATTTGCAGTTGAAAAAAACCTACAGAATGTGTAACTGGACTCCAGATCAATCAAAATTTCCTCCATTTATTCCTACTAGTCGGTATATGGCCGAGCTGCAATGGTTTTATGGTCCAAATGAAGCAGGGTTTGTGCAGGCTTATTTACGAGTGTCTCGTCCAGAAGTTTAAAATAGTAGATAAATAATGGGAACTTTAATGCATCACATTCTTTTAATTTGTGATAATTATGGTATATTGCACATTATCTATTAATGACGTCATATTTTAAGATTCTTAACTAAATAAATGGTTTGGATCCCATATGAAATATGTTGCGTTAAATATCAAATAACGCCTCAGCTCGTAAAAACGTGGCTGAGAGTAGACGTGTGATTATAATAAATTTGTAGTACTTTTAAATAAAAGAATTAGTAGCATTTGATTTAACGTAGAATAATTCCTATATCAACATAGATACCTACACATAGATAAAATAACAACTAAAGTTCTCTTACGCTGAAGTAACCACTTACAGCCTAAGTCGACCTAGGAAACGCTAAAAAGGAGAAGGAGATTAAGAAAAAGGAGAGTGGAGGCAGCAAGCCAAAGAATACACACATAACTGAACTGTGTATATTCCTTGCGGCAAACGGTCCCACTCAGACTCTTCTACTCCCTCTGCAGTTAAGCAGCCAGCTAAACAACCCAAACTGAGCAGACTGGGTCATATAGAGAAGCTTCAAAAGAGTTATGGATGACGGTTATCGACAGACGCCTCCCCGACAAAACACTGGCTCAGAAACACGGAAACCTGATCCAGAATAAACTAGTAGCACCTCTGGGCCAAACTCCCACTGGGAGCACTAGTCTATCTCAGTTCGCAGGCAGGAGGTACACGGAAGGTATTTTATGGATCGCGTGTGCAATGCATCCGCCAAAGACTGGTATTTGAAGACAGTAGACACCCTGGGGGAACGTTGGAATAGGGCGAACCTGACAATTGTCGAGGCGAAGAACTTTCCTAGACGACCCAAAGTACTCATCTGGATACCAGAGGCAGTCGATACGGACACCGTCAGAACCCGGCTGGAGACCTTCTTTTAAAAGTGAAGTGTCCCCACGTGTCCAACTGTGGAATTCGGATTATTGATAGCAGCGGCATCGTTTCAGTGAGAGGTTATCTACTTTGATAACGCTAGCCGGCGCGTGTCGAGGACAAATTCCACTTAAGGTACGTTGTTTTAAACCTGGGGAAATCGCCGATTACGCCGGGAAATTCAGGCCGCGTTTCGGCCAAAATAATTTGGCGTAACCGGGCTTTTAATTTGCAGCGAGGATTGCAATTTCGGGAGAATCACTTACTACGGAGCGTAGGGAAAATCTTTATGCTATTCGCCCACGTTCCCGATTTCCATGCACACGCTGGTGACAACTGAAAAATTACCGAGACTTGGGGCTATTAATTTGTTTCCTGGAAACAACGTTCCCGAGTTCCAGGCAGACGTTGGTTAAGACTGAGAAATTATCGGGGGCTTTGTGGCTATTAGTTTTCCAGAAAGCAAGGTTTCCGAGTTTCAGTCACAAGTTGGTTAAAACTGAGATATTATCGGGGTCTTTCTGACTATTTACCTATAGTAAATTATCCACAGGACGAATAATTATTTTAGACAACGGAACTGGCTAGCTAATACTTTTCTTTGGAAATCTTGAGATCTCCTTGAATAATTCTCGGTGGCCCAACTGGGCCTGGAGCAGAGCTCCCCCAGCTGAGAGCCGCGGGTCGGGTTGGGGAATCGAAGTTTGCTCGCTCGGAATAATTCTGCTCCGGTTCGGCGGAATATTTCCTTTTATATCTGGCTGTCAAATTCCCTTTCTAATAAAACTTAAGAGTGGAAAGGCGTGCTGAACGAGTTGTCGTGTCGCTTGCGTACCGCGATGAATCTCCAGCCGTGGGCGCCCTAAAGCGCTTATAACGTAAAAACTCGAGATTTAAGCGCTCGTCATGTTATATCATGATCAATTAGCGCTTAACTAGAAGCAAAACGTTACAGTAAAAGTGTCAAGTTGTTTAAATTATCAAATTTTAAATTACACATGTTTAATCAAGAACAAAAAGTTTTTATAATGGAAATATTGATGTAGTAGATGTAATATTGTTGCTTTTATGTTAATTTTCAAATACAATTTTGACATGACAGTCGGTGACAGGTATGTAATGGTTTAGGTTATGTATGTATATTTCATTCTAGAAGATTAACATAATGTGAATTAATTATAGACTTATGTGTCAATTTTCAAAGCCAAGCTTGATTTCATTTTCGTTCGCTCACATGTTATATTTCTCTAAAGCAAACATCGAATTGGGCTTTGGCTTGATAACGGAGCAACTGTTCCGCAATGATGCAAGTGGTTTATCAGCATAAAGACTTGCTTTTTATTCACTTTTTAATTCTTTCCATTGTGATGCTAAGTGGTAGTTAGAATAAATACTAACTAAATTGTGTAACTGCTTCCTGGAAGAGTAGAGTTAATTCACCGGCATTGATCACTGTCCTACCTTCTTGTAGCTCCACCAAGTTCGTCCACGATAGCCAAGTATTTTTCCGTATCAATCATATAGATTGAATTGATTTGTCTCTCCTTTCAGATGTTTCGTCATAAAGGAGATATAGCAATACTTTTATCAACAGTAAAAACACAGGAGCTTCATTGTTATTGGATAAGTTTCTCTTTGTAACGAAATAATTTTGCCAATCAGTAATTTTACGACAAAAACTGACCTTCGGTCTTGCTATTTAGTTGAATGTCAGTTTTTCGAGCAAAATTACTGATTGAATCATTTTGAGTTGCAAAGAGAAATTTATCCTTAGAAAAGCTCGAGCGTTTTTTTTTTGCAAGATTAATTAACGATATAATATATGAATGAACAACAATAATTATCTTATTAACTTCACCAAGTAATTATAACTGACCGAGCAGACATGAAAGTGATGTATGCTTACTAGATGTAATCTGCTTATGAGGAACGGGCGTTTTTACCGCTGTAAAAAAAGATGCACCTTTTTTATCGCTATAGGAGTTAATTTATCAACAGTAAAAACACAAGAGCTCTTCTGTTATCCTTAAAAGAAAAGCTCGAGTGTTTTTTGGCAAGATAAATTAACGGCGTAGGTAATATATGAATAAACAACAATTATTATCTTATTAACTTCACCAAGTGATTATAACTGACAGGGCAGACATGAAAGTGAGGTACGCCTACTAGATGTAGTCTGATTATGAGGAACGGGCGTTTTTATCGCTGTAAAAAAGGATGTCCCTTTTTTTATCGCTATAGGAGTTGATTTATCTTCAAAAAAATATTGCAAATAGAAATTTTGGAAATGATATTTATGATAACAGAATTTCACACAAATATGAATGTTTACAGTTATTTATTGAGCAACGATATTTTTATGTCACTTACTAGATCAATCTTTTAACAGCAAAATAACAAACCCTACAGTTTGCCAATAGCAAAAAGTTAGTGGGATATTAGTATATCGAAGCAATTTAATGGTTCCCAAAAACTTTAAGTTGGTACTCAAAACTCTTCATTGTTTATTTATCTAAATAATCTGGTACCACAAATATATCCACAGGATTAGTATTCGAAGAATGACCATGTGCAGCAAGGTAGCTCTGTGAGAAATACAAAACAATGTAAAGGGGTATTATGACTGTCATGGGTAAGTGAACTTTAGTAAAGGCCTTTTCGGCTACTTGATACTTTACTTCCATCAACACATTGCATAGCAATGATTTCTGCACTATTTTACCAATAGCTTCCACGTAGGCGAGAATTTGATTCTCGACAAAGACACTGTAATTTGCTTTCTCCAGAAATCGCTGCATTACATTTTCATCATCTTTTGTATAGATAACTCCCTTCACATGTGCTGAAGTAAATCGCCAAGCTGATGTAGACGTGGTGATGCAAATGCTACTGTAGCCATTCATCATTTTTTTAATAATGCCCGTATGAGCCAATCTATAAATCTCATTTTCGCCATTTCCCAAGCGCCATTCGATTTTTTCCTCTCCTTCCAGCAAACTTTCAAACCAAATGAGTCCCATGTGGTTGGCCAGTGTTTCACAATAAGTTTTATTTCCTACTAATATGAAGATTTCTACTCGACATTTCACTTGATTATTAAAGTGAGAGTTGGCTACATGTTCCAACAGTTTAAAGTCTCTTGCTTTTTGACTTGTCTTTCTTCTTTTAGCTATGGTGAATGAATCAGATCCAGAATCATCATCTAGTAGATCATCTGAGCTTGACGAGTCGCTTATTGATCCAGGTTGAGTAGTATACATAATGTGTTGGCATCCAATGGCCTTGTTCTTTACTTCGACATAAGCGCTTGCAGTAACTTTTGTTTTGGTGTTGAAATTAGCTTCAAGTATGAGTTCTGTGAATAATGGATGACATAGATTTTTGAGTGACACTGGTGTTAATTCTTTATACTCGTATTCGTCATGGATGAAGGCGATTCCTTCAGTGTTACTCATCAGTATACTTATCAGGTCCATCGACGTCTTTCCCATTGGTATTATTGTTTTCTCAGTGTAATAAATTAATTCTTTTACTAGTCTGGAGCACTTTTGCGGTAAATCTTTGCTATTGGAAAGTAGAAGGTAAAGACGTTGGCGTACATCATCATGTTCGCCGAAATGGTGCTCATGTCCTGTGCATTCATTCTTGAAAATGCCTCGAAAGTCAAAGCCATAGGTATACTAAAAAGAAATAAAAATAAGTAGACTGAATTCCAGCTATATATAGAATGCTATAATAGTTATTTATGTCCTAAGAACATAATTAATAGATCATAGCACGAGGGAATGTTTATAGCGCGACGCGAAGCGGAGAGCTTTAAATTTTCCGAGAGCTGTAGTCGTGATTAGGCACGTGGTACATACAACGTTTTATTTTATTTTGGTTCTCAAAATGGACAAAATTTATGGATTCGGTATTTTAGCTAAAGACTACTGCGTCATCGATGTGCTGGTGCTGTGAATTTTTGGTGCGCTATGGTTTCTATACAGATTATTGCGTTGCTATACTACATTGTTGGTGCTTGTTATATTACTTATCAACTTTATAGGCTCTGCTAAATAGTAATGGGTGTGCAAAACTGTTTGCAAGCGTATTTTAACTGTCATGCTAGTATTCGTTTGTTAAAAGAACTTTTTCTAAGTAATATTTATACGGCAGTACGGACTTACTGAGTTCTCTCCCATATTCAATGGTCTTGAGGAGGCACTCCCAAACAGAATGCTCTGTAAAACAAGAAATGCATATTTTTAATTGCAACATTATTCACACATTGCTTTATTTAATTGATAGACAGTATACGTCAACAATATCTGTTATTTAAAGAATATTAAGCTTAATTAACACAAGTTTAAAATGAATAAAAGTAACTATATTCTATGGAGTTTTAGGAGGCTTTGCTGTTGATCGCTACAATTTATTTATTTTTATTTTATTTATTTAGTTACTCCCAACATTTTAGAATACATATTTAAAAAAAAATAATTTAAAGCCACAGAAGCCAAGCTTAAGCGTGGTATCATCCACCACTCGTGAGGGCTAATGAAGACCAATCCAACATTTTAGTATTAAAATTTTCAACTTAGAATTTTACAAAGAACATCTCCACCTAAAGTTTATCCGCCATTTTAGTAATACCCTGTATACCTACTATACATGTGTCCCGCGGCATGACGAGGGTAGCTTAAGGGTGTGAAAAATGTCTTATAAATATATGCTTCAGCTATAGTAATTTTAATTTAAAAATAAAGGTAAAAAGCGAAGAGTTAATTGTTTATTTAATTAAATTTTAGGATTTGAAGACCGTATTACTGCAGTAACTGTTCAAAATGTCAACCTAATTCTTGTATACACAGTTGTGTTCTCCTAACAATTGAAGAAGAGTATCTTCGAAGAGAATCATGGTCAATACATATAAGCTCTTTTCAGAATTGAGCTGGTTTTGACATACACAGTACTACAGTATTTAACGGTATTAGGCCGATGTTGAGCATATAATGGACGAGAATACATTTTCTGGCCGAGGCCGATTAGGCCGAGGGTAAAAGTTATCCGAGAAATATTCAAACCACAAACCGTGGATTAATTTGTAAATCAGAAGAATAATTAACAGAAAAAGCAAGCTATGGCACAAATATAGGGTGTCGAAAAATAATGATGATTATTTAATTTACAAATAATGTGCCAATCATGTCTCCAATCAAATTAGATCTGCTAAATCATGGTATGAGCTCAATCTAATAGAGAACAAAAGCGATAAGAAATTTTATAGACACATTAAGAATTCGCTCGATTCCAAAGCTTGAACTTTCTGTCTGAGAGATACCGACAATGAGATTTTAAGTACAAAACGAGTAGCTAACAAGAATTTCGTTCTTCTTTTAATTTGGAACCTGATGCCATAGTGCCCAGACTACCTGCGTTCAGTAAAAACCAACAATCAATTGGAATTATCAACTTCACGAGGACAAAATTGTGAAAGCTAACGCTAGAATTAAAGATGGAAGATCCCCTGGCCCCGACAATATACATCCCCTTTTTATTAAAAAAATGTCAAGGTAGTTTCGTTCCTCATCTAGGCAACCTCATGAATACATCGCGGTGTGAATAAAGGGTAAGTACCTATTGATTAGAAAAAAGCAATTATTATCCCCATATTAAAAAAAATGGTGACAAATTTAACCCATCCAATTCGTCAAGTTAGTTTAACTTCTCTATTCTGTAAGTGCATGCAACGAATTATTAGTGAGAAACTTTCAAACTTTTTCCTCGGGTCAGGTGTTCTTCATCCCCAACAGCATGGTTTTCTTAGTAGAAGACCCATTGTTTCGAACTTGTTGCAGTGTGTTAATAATTGGTCCAAAGAGTTAGACAGAAACAACTCAGTGGGTGTTATACAGGGTGTTAATTAAGTACGTAGACAAACTTTAAGGGGTGATTCCTTGATCAATTCTAAGATAAAAAGTTCATACAAATATGGGATGTTTGTATAAACTTTTTATCTTAGAATTGTTCAAGGAATCACCCCTTAAAGTTTGTCTACATACTTAATTAACACCCTGTATATCTTGATTTCAAAAGAGGATTTGACCAAGTTCAACATAAGAGATTACTCCATAAACTACAACACTTTGGGGTGACTGAAACCCTATTATCATGGATTCGTGATTTTCTTACTGGTAGATGCTATCAAGTGAGAATCGAACACCAACTGTCTGACAGTTTTACCGTGACCAGCGAAGTCCCGCAAGGGTCAGTGATAGAGCCACTTCTGTTCAATGTTTTTATCACTGACCTTGTGTATGAATTTCAATCACATGTTTCATTATTAGCCGATGATACGAAATTTTTCGGAAATCCATTAATGAACAGAATTGACTTAGAAAATAATCTCTTGCAACTACAGGAATGGTGTTCGAAGTGGCTGCTAGAGCTGAAAGAACAAAAATGCAGCGTGTTGCACATAGGATACCACAACCCTAGTTACCCGTATTTTATGAACAATGTGCCTATAAAGGCGGTTTATCAACACAAAGATCTTGGGGTCATCGTGACGTCGGATTTTAAATAGGAGTACCACATTGCTAAAACAATCAAAAAAGCAAATACCGTGTCGTACCTAGTTTCGATCGCTTTTAAAAACATGTCTTCTCAACTTTTAGCGAATATTTATAAGACCTATATTCGGCCAATTTTGGAGTATGCGTCCTGTGCTTGGAAGCCGTACCATTTTTAAAAACATTCATGCTCTTAAACCCACCCAGAAACGTATCACCAAGTTATCGCCAACTATTCTAAATCTAAAGGGTTTGTGATAGGTGACAATGTGCCGTTGCGTGACCACGAGTTCAAGCTAGTGCTGCGAAAGATTTAGTAAAATGTATCGGCAGTTCTGTTTATTCAACAGAATTTTTGGAGATTAGAATTTTCATCTCGAGTCAGCTCTGTGCGCCTTCAGTAAACGCCTGTAAAAACGCCTTGGACAAATTAAGAGGTTAATTTAAGTTAAGCTTATAGCTTTAGTCTTATAATTTGTTTGTGTAAAGTTTTCAAGTTTGCAAGAGCTGCAAGTAGAATTCTTTATTTTGTTATTTATTACATTATTGCCTGCATTCAATTTTAATTTTTAGTTAAGTTTAAATATCTTAGTAGTTCTAGTTTTCGATCTGATATGTTTTATCAGCTCTGCCATCTAGCATAATAAATAAATAAATATATATATTGTATTAATATTATTAAGCCCATAATTTTAGGCGGCGATAAGCATGTTGTAATAATATAAATTGGAATAAATAAAATAAGTATTACCACAATTACTATACAAGCTTTAATGAATAACTGGCACTTAATTAAAGATTATGATTTGTTTAATTTGAATAAAATAATAAATAGTATGGTACCCCATATATTTTAATTATTGGCAACCAAATCAAATTAATGCGCCATAGTTTTTGAGAACTCCAATACCAAAGGGTTGGGCTGTAACACACAGTATAAAATTTATCCTAGTATAGCAAATACTCACTTTCAAATGAGTGACAGTTAACGTCAAAGATTGACGGAAGACAGAGCTGATCGAATAGACAAAAATCCAGCGTAATTTGAATGCAAATCGACCAACAATTAATAAATTCGCCTCAGGTAAACAATAACAATGCAATTTAACAAATCAAGTTGTTTAGCTAACCTGTATCTGTTTTCTTTTACGTCATAGGTGACGCCAACAGGTAAATGTTTTACTTCCTGCTTTACGAATCCATTTCCATCTACTGCACAATGGGATGACGCCAATCTCGTAATTTCCTTCTGGAACGCTTCCTGTCGCTGCTATCTGCTTCTGGACCCTGAACGAAGTCTTCCCTAGATGCTGCACATTACTGTCCACTTCTATCGGCTTCCAGCCTTCTCGAATCGGACTTCAAAAGTTGACCTCGGATATAGACCACGTTTTCAAGGGACGCCAACCACGTACCGGGCTTCTGGAACGCCCTTAACTGCTGCTACCTTCTTGAATGCCGCAAACAACGGTCTCTTTATACTCTGTACACTTCTATCTGCTTACCGCAGCACCACAACTTGCCAAAATTATCGTTTCGAAGTCGTGCACAAATGGGCAAAGCTTCAGGATCAATTTTCTCTAAAACTACACTTTGGAACTATAGGAAATTATGCACAACTGGGCTCTGTACACCGGAAAATAAATAAAACCCAACAACTGGCACAAATTATAACTTTTAATGCAGGTACAAAATCGATTAAACTTTGGGAGCCAAAATTATAAACAGCTTCTGGCTTGGCTTCCCTAATAAACAATAACAATTGAACATCTAGGTATCATAGCAACAAGTTAACAATAGTTTCAAGTAAGTTTTTACAATGATTGTTCTTAAATATTAAATTGTTCTTTTGCTAAATGTCATTCCGGAGCACTTTAACCCCACTTTGATTGCTTTTATGCACTTTTAGCTTATAAACACTGGCTTACAAGTTATTTAGCACTGTATCGTGGTCTTCCATCACTTTCAAGTTGCTTTTCACGTACTCTTTGCGTTTATGTGCTTTCTTACATTGCTTTGTAACCCTTCAGCTGCGTTATCGATTGTTGGCATAATGATATGAATACAGAACCGCTGCATAAAACTTTTGTAACGCTTTGAAAGATCTCTGTACTTAAGTAAATTCAATATTCTGTCTTGACGTTACACTATTAACCTGTTGGTCATTATAAATTAGATGCATTTGCCATACCGAGCACAAATATTGAGTACAAGCTGCACGATACCCTGGCGATACTGTTCTATTCAAATACTAGCCTCTGTTAGTTAAGTTACAGTTATTGCTAATCATGTCTTATGTAATTATCAGTATTTACTTAGTGACTTATTGTTGCAATAAATAGAATGCCAATTCCGGGCCTGTTTGAATTTTTCTTTAGTTTTCGTACGTTTGCAATGCAACCAGAATTGCTGTAAGTACTATAGCATCGGCTGTACGTTGTTTAACAGTTTTCAAAATAATACCTATTAGTCATCATTTACTTAACTAAATAAATATCCACTAAAAGTGGCCAATTTTAACATATGCGATTTTACTATAAATAATATAAATAAAAGTCTTAGTAACCTCAGTTCCGCACGTAATTTGGTAGTGTAGGTTATAACGGCCGTGGCTGTTAAATTTTAACGGTCACGTCTGTTATGGGATATATTTCGATCAAGCAGGCAGTACTGATATAGTGCAATAACAAGTAGGTGTTAAAATAAATTTGAAACAATTGTTAAAATAGGATAAAGAAAAAACAACTATTTATAGTCAACACGTTTTATTTTCGTGAAATTAACCATCAGTACTTACGAATTTTGAAAATTCAAAAAGCTAGCGTTTTTGTTACGAATCAGTTTTGGATATACGTTTATTAGAAATGTTTGCTTAAAATGAACTTAGCAACACGCCATTAAGCTATGGACGTCATATCGCAAGACACCCTGTATTTTAAAGGATACTCTAGAGGTGCCTTCAAAATTTTAACAGGCCTATTATCAATAAAAATGGGGTCGCTGCTCTTGCATACCGAAAAGCATGAAAACATAAATGAAATAAGTAAAAACTGCATTTTTAAAATATAATTAACAGTAAATGTTTATACATACCTACATTTTAGTATAATTGGTTTTGTGTCATTACAATAGACATATGTGGGATGCTACTAACCCCTTGCAGTCGTTCCAAAGTCGAATTATTGGAACATGGCATTACCAAACAGCTACTGAAAATACTTACGATTGTGCTATCAGCCAAAATATTATAATTAGATGCAGATATTATAAACAGGATTTTAGTTTGGATTGTTTTCTATGTGACAATAACATGCAACAAAATACGAATACTTGTTCCCAAAAATTCAAATGCCCGGGATGTTATATCGCCTAGCCTGATAAAGCACTTCTTTGTATTACATTTTATACAGCAACTGGGGTTATGTTTCTCCAACTTTTGGAATACTGTTAGTAAAGTAAGAAGAAAATATGTCTTACCGTTCTTGTCGGGAAAACTGTCGTCCGCTCTACAAGACACCACACAAATGTAAATGTCTAAATGACAGACCGCAGCCAGAGTTGACAACCTTTGAAATTGAATCTCCGTACTAATACCAGCAAGTTCAAATTTTTTAACAGGGGTCGCTATTATCGTACACATAAAAAAGAGAAAGTGCTTTATTTTTTAAAATACTATTTGGAATGCCACCTAAAATCTACTTGAAATACCAAACATAAAAACATTTTTATAACCAGGAAATAGTTATAAACTATAAAACTTTCATCTGCTTATTACAGTACCACCAAGCACACAAAAACCCCGGAAAATATGTGAACTAAATCTAAAATTCCAGTAAGGGGAACTAAAGATCCAATAAATAGCAAGCTTTGCGGAGAGGTACAGTCATGTTCAAATAAATCTGGGACAGTGTTTTTTTCACATGCAGGTTGAGGGAAGAATTGAAGAATATCTCCATGAATTTCCTTATATCAGAAAGAGTTATTACATGTTAAAGTTTAATGTAACTCTTTCTGATAGCAGGAAATCCATGGAGATATTCTTCAATTCTTAACTGAACCTACATATGAAAAAAAACATTGTTCCAGATTTATTTGAACATGACTGTGCATTCAAACGAAAAACAAATGTCACTCCGTTATTGCTGTTATTGCGTCAGATAGAAGTGTCTAATTTCCAGGTTTTTTAGTGCTGCTGTTCATTAGTTTTGTTGTTCTTTGTTAATTTTTGTTAGTATTGCTTTTCTTCGTTAGTTCTGTTTGTTATTGTTTACCTATTCGCCGATTAAATTTGGGGGGCTTGATTATTTAACATCAAATCGTAAGTATTAAATGCTTTCTAAAATGCTACCTTAAGTTGCAGTTATATATTTATATAATACTAAATTCCTTTTTACATAGGATTACAATGAGCTATAAAGCAAGAAAGCGTTTTTGCATTCAGAAACAAGAAGTACGACTGCAAATGTCATAAAGTGTTTTGATAGACAGAAGACTTTTGGAACGTTGATATTTTCGTTAGAGCAATCTACAGAACTAGCAGCCGCAGCAACTAAAAAATCAATCTCTCTGATACAGAAAGTTCGTAAGGAGGATGCTACAGCAGGTAATAAATAAAAATAACAATATTATTTCTAAGCATTGTCATTAAGAAACTTAATGCAGGTAATACTTTAGTTCTTACTTCTTCCAGGCACTACTTCTTTAACATCTCTGCAGAAGAAGAAACTCAAGGAAGACTCTAAGAAAATCGTTCAGGACGATTTTGATTTGGGAGTTTTGCAAAGAATGGTTCATGAAATGTTCACTGTGGAACATAAAGTACCTACCAAGGCTAAACGTATTAGTAAACAGATTGAATGAAAAAGTTAACTATACTGGCCGTCGAGAAACTTTGAGAAAGAATCTAAACGAAATAGGCTTTTTGTTTAAACTTGATTTAAACACACATAAATTTTATTTTCTAAAATTTACGAAATCCAGTCGCACGTTTTTAAATGCAATTCCCATTTATTAGCAAGAAAATTTTAATGTTGCAATCACCAGTCTTTGCCTCATAATTACTAAATTTAATATGTTTATAATTAGATTAAAAATATATATTTCAGTCCAAATTTACGGAACATTATTCATAATTTAAAAGCCAGTGTTATTACGCAATCAGACGAGTTAAAGACTAGGAAAAATGCAAATCTGCACTTCATGCACAATACCGACCTACAGTAGCAAGTTCAACGGGCGACCTTCGCTCTAGCAGGAAATAAAAACTGCAGAATTGCTACACTGCTGTTTTGTAATTTAAACACTCTGTCCCAGTAAACTGTACATATGAACTTTGATATTGTTACTTCGTTAAGCATTTTAGTTTTGTATAAATACCAGTTTATTTCTATAATAAAACAATCTGCATTTAATGTTTGATTCATTCACTACGTCGCCACTCCTATACCAAGCCATAATACTGTCGAGATGTGAGGCTGCATCTCAGGAGTGGTTTTACTGTCGTCCCTTTAAGTGCCATTGACTAAGCTGGCTTAAAGCGTAAATGCAGTCTCGTTTACGCGCTTAAAATTAGGGATAGAATCAGCGCAAAGTAACGGAATCCTGAAGCAGCCTCTCAGGCAATTCTGTTCATTTTATTATAAAAAATGTTTTGATAAAAGAAAATTGATCATGGAAAGAAGTGACATTGTAGAGTGGCGTTCTAGGTATTTAAGGAAAATAGGAGAAAACGGAGAACTAAGTGTGAACAGGAAACTTGTAACGTTCCTAGAAGCCTAATTACGGAGTAGGAAAATGTTGGCAGTAAAATTATGAACCAGGTGTTTACAAATGTTACATTTAAATGACTTCTTACTCGGGACTTTGGTAGTCGGTACATTGCAAAACGAGAATCGATTACAAGCAAGTCCATTATAAGAAGAATATACTGTATTTGTGTCAGCATTTTTTTCTCTCTTCAGCTTTTCTTTTCTCTGGCGATCCCAATGTCTATTTCCTCTGTTTAAAAACTTTTTGTATTAGCCTTTGGATAATTGATAATTAGGCAATCTAATATTTATTTTATATAATCTCTCAGTAATTTATTATCATATATAATTCAACTAGTGCGTTCTTGATTGTCAAATAATCATTTCTGTTTACACGAGATATATTGTTTGGCAATCACGCGAGTCCGAAGGACGAGCGTGATTGCCTAAAACAATATATCGAGTGGAAACAGAAATGATTTGATAATCAAGAAGACACGAGTTGCATTCGGCTAGATTATATCACCAGTCAATGAACAACGTTTGAATAGTATATTTTAAATATTAAAAGTAACTACAGTTAATGTGGTTGTTATGACAATTGTACTGACAGCAGGTAACGTGATGTTTGTGAAGGCGTGTGACTATCACCTATTAGTCAGGAAGGTATGTGATCATCAGTTGCTATATACATTATCAAAAGTTAGTACATGCGTAACTATGCATTTTGCCATTTTTCATTGGTTGATGTTATAGGGAGTGGTATAATCAGAAGTAATACTATAAGTACTTCGATATTATTGGGTTATGTGACGATAACTTGTTGCACAATAATAAAAGAGTGTCAGTTTGACAGTTCAAATAGTCCGACCGCGTCAGCCTGAGGATTAGGAACATATAAATATTTTATTGCCAGCTTGATTTGTTTGTATTAACCTAGCTGAAAGTCATCTCCATGAGAAGAATCAAATTGACAAAAGTTATGTATTGCGTCGCCTAGTGAAGTTACTCTAGTATAATGGATTTTGTATAATCGAAATTAATAACTAAATCCAGCCTTCTGATTGGTTGAGATCTCTACGAAAAAATAATCATAAAAAAATGTATTGCATTCTTAGTTGTTCTATGTGCCATTATTTTTGTTACAATATATTTAATAAGTAGTCGTTTAGTAACTTACACACTGTTACATGTAAAAGAAATCAGATGATTTTAAAAATAAAAGTTTTAAATTTCCCGCGTTTACAAATGTTTATAATTTTTCTATGGAGTGTAATTGTCAAACGGAGCTAGCGCCAGCCTCCCCTACCCGGGAATTTTGTGTGCTTGGTGGCACTGTAAGTAAGCTTAGCCAGTGGCGGCTAGCTATAAGGAGCCAAGGAGCCATTGCTCTACCATAACAAACCAGTCATTCAAGATTTTTTCTATTCTAGAAGAATCATTTTTAACATATACAGGGTGTTTACAGTCTTTTCTGTATTTCTTTGAGGGGCGATAGTACACCTCAAAAGGAGTCGATAAATCTTAAAACGCCTTGGTAAAAGTTGTCTAATAAGCGAGATAATAATTCTTTTAATTTTTACATTAAACGACCGACTTGTTTTAAAATCTAGTAATCTACTACTTAATGCGTTGATTACTGTATCACATTTCAAAGTGGAACTAAATTTATTACTAGATTCTAGTAACAGCAACTCAAACACAAGAAATTATTCTATACTAGCTGACCCGACAAACGTTGTTTTGGATTATGACATGATGGGGAAAACCCTTCAAACCATTAAGCACAGAATCATAAAAGTATGACTGCAAATAGAAAGTCATACAGTGTATAGAAAAACACACATTCGATAATTTCCAATTTTCCGGCTTTGGATTTTTCCGAATTTTGCTAAACCACCTGGGGAGTAAGACGAACACAACAAAAAAAATCTTCCAAATCGGTCAAGTCGTTCTCGAGTTTTTGCGTTACTAACACACTAACACACGCCGATTGATTTTTATATATACAGATTCTAAAATCTAGTGTCTCGCCTAGTCGTAAAACGACTATAATCGTAACTTAGCAGACTCTGTTAAGATGACATTTTTGTTGGCACGCATGCGAAATAACTAGACATTGTAATGTAGCATGCTGTGTGGATGCTTAATTAATTCAATATTAATATCCAAATATCTAAAAGGTATCATGTGATAACAGTTGGTGATAGATTACTGGTGGTAGTAGCAATAGGCAACCGAGGGGTTGTTTACTGCAAGTGAAAAAACTTCTTTAATTTTGAATAATCTACGTTTAATAAGTCACGTTAAAGGGATAACTTTCCTTTCATTGTGAGAGTAATATTGTATATTTTCAAGATTGTTTGAAACCATTTGAAGTGGTAATTGGTACTTAAACCATCAGTAAGTGAAAGTGAGAGTGATTGTGGCATGCTGTACTACCGTTTATCAAGATATTAAGAGGTAGACTTGTATTATTTAGAGAAGAGCATGTCACGTGCTCGGGGCAGTCTACTAAAACGCGTTCGGACGGGTCAACCATAGGTTTGTTTGGGGACAAACAACAAATACATTGCCACGTCTGATGATGGAATGATTATAGAGCGTTCCCTACTTTTCTAAGTCAGCAAGTTATCCGTCTAAACGCGTTTCAGTATACTGCCCCGATCACGTGACATGCTCTTCTCTAAATAATACAAGTCTACTAGAGTTACTACGAGCTATTTTGGGTCTTCAACAACTCAAGGGAGGTGTTTGACGACTACCAATCAGTTAGGAGCTGATAGAAAATACACTCAAGGTACAAGTGAGTCTTCGTGAAGGTTAGTGTATTTTTATTAACAAGTTTGGTACTACAAAATTAGTGGAACGCATTGTAATTTAGGTTTAAAGCGCAATTTAGAATATTAAGTTTTCTAAATTTGCTTTGATTCGGGTACTCGACGTAGAAATTATATTATTTTGGTCTAGGTATCTGTAATTAATTTTAACCTCAATTTCGAAAAAGTAATTTGATTAAATAATTGACATTTACTTTTGATTTATTGTAATGCCAAACCAAGCATAATAATACAATCTAACTTAAAAGGAGGTTCTATTAAAAGTACTAAGGAGTGTGATTGACAAAGAAGTCAATACAATAATAATTTTGTAATTCAGTATTCAATTATAAAGAGATTCATTGTTATAACCTTTACTCATTCAGCTGAGGAAGATAGATTCTTATTTGCTCAATAAACTGACTAGCCGAGGTAATTTTAAATAATAGTCAAGTGACATAATTTCAATCATATATTTTCATAAGTGAGATATGTAAATTTTGAAAGTAATTCAAAAGCAACAAGGTAAGTGTTTAATACATTATTCTAGATACTACTTCTGTTAACTAAGCAATAGGGTAGATATCCAATTTACTAATTGTAATAATCGTTCGAAAAAAGGTTATATAACATGACAAAATTGGGTTTTTTTTTCAATTTGTGGGTTATGATTTTTAAAGGCTTGCAATGGTTGCCAGTTACATTTTTGTCCCCTCCCGTAAAATTTTCGGCATTTTATATTAAAATTGCAACAATGCCAATAAAGCAATTGTAAAAAATTTCATAGCTTTTACATATCACAGTGTGACTGTTGTCACAATTGGTGCACGAAACCTAATAAAAACATATAGCGTTTTTTCAAAATGACAGAGAGCAGACCATGGCCATAGATTTTTATGAGAGTGTAGACAGAAATTTAGTTAAAAACCAGGTCTTGATACTGGTCACAAATGAAGTTAGCAAGGTAACTAAGAACTAAAATATTCGCTTATTTTCAAAAATTTTTCATTAAACTTACGAAAGCAACAATGAATCGCTTGTTTATTTTCTTTTACTAGCTGTTTGTGCAATTTAAAGGTATATTTTACAAAATCTAATAACTCTTTCGGTGTTCAAACAGCTCTCAAAACTGACGTTAGTGGTATTTTTAACCTTAATTTATTACACAGTAATACAATATTAGAAGTCACAGCTTGCTCTGAGACGTGCTGAAAAAGACTATAGCAACACCGACAATTTGCATAGAAACCATACCACCACAAAAATTCACAGCGCCATCACAACGACAACGCAGTAGTCTGTAGCCAAAATTCTGAATCGTTTATTTTGTCCATTTTGAGACCAAAATAAAATAAAACTTTGTACCCCGTACCTCATTACAATTATAGCTCGAGGGAAATTAAAAGCTTTCCGCTTCGCGTCGCGCTATAAACATTCCCTCGTGCTGTAATGTATTGATTATGCCCTCAATACATAAATAACTAATGTAGCATGTAGAGCATTTTATACAGTGTATCGAAGATATAGAGGGCCAGTAAGGGGATCTCGGTAATTGTAAGAGATACAAATTTAGTTAAATGGGAACAAAGTTGTGCAATTAAAGGACAAACAAAGTGACTCCTAGAAATCCTTGATATGATTTTTAGTTTTTGAATTATCTCAAAAAACCGAATTTTTGGATTTTCTATTTTATTTTTTTCTGGCTTTAATATTAAAGTTAGAAGGAAACTGACAAAACTTCTTTATAGCAGCTTTTTATGGACTCAAAGATTACTTTATCAATTTTTTATACGACGTTTTTCCTCGGCTAACCATCATCAACTTCATTTTTTTAAATATGGTCGTAATTTTCTGATGACAAATTTGTGTAGCCCTTTTCATTCTCAATTCAATAATGTACCACACATTATGGTTTAATTATGTATTGAGTCTTTGAAGACCACCATCAAGAAATTTTTGGAAACGGACCTGTGTCCTAGAGCATTTCATACGTTGTTTTAGCATTTGCAATTTAAAGAAAGAAGTAATGAGCTACACTGCATGTTTTTAATCCTTAATAATCGCGTATGATCTTGGAATACAAATCATTTTCAATAGTCAGTAATTCATTTATTGACTATTCAATTCACCTGTCATCTGTCGAAAAGTGATCAATAAAAATTAAGAATTTTGACGTTTCTCGACCAATAAAAAAAATATCAGTGGATATATCTTCCTAAAAGGTATTCAAGTGATTATTCAACACTATAATGAACGAACCAATAAAAATTGTTCAATTTGTCAGAAATGGCCAATCAAAATTGACTGTCATTGAAAACACCTAATGTCACAGTGTTTTCACGCGAGCCCGATTGGTTTCAATGATTTGAATTTAGTAAGTAGCCTTTGACTGACATTTCCCCAAAACTTCAAAGTCAAAGTTTGCAAATCAGCATCGCTCTAAAAACTCATAATAATCGTGTTGGAAGCAACAGTATTGAATTAATAGTGGAAAACGTTAAAAATATGTGCTGACGAACACGGTAAAAGTCATTTACCCATATTGTTGAATAATCTTTTCAAATACCACTCAAGGCAAAAAATTTTAAGAGAATTTTTTTCGTCAACATGCGAATTATTGCAAATTTCACTCAACAAAAACTGCTCAAATTCCACTCGACCTGCGGTCTCGCGGAATTTTTAACGCAGTTATAGTTTCGAGAAATTTTTTACGGTATCAAACGGTTTTTACGACGTCTGCCGATGGGCAGGCACCGATCGCTAGACGAATCCGGGAAATGTGGTACGCTCACCCTGGAAGATCGATAAAACAGGCTAAAGGCCCCAGCTGAAATGCGCTCAGGGAGATGGGCGGGGTTAACACCGATACGCCACAGGGCGAGCGTCACTTAATACGTGTTGAAGGTTATCAAAGAATGGGCGCCACCAGCTCTAACTCGGGATCTCCACGTTCTGCCGGAACTGGACGGCGGAACGGGGCGGGGTTACAATCAAGTACTACTTCGAGTAGCACCTGAATAGCTATTTCGAGAAAATCCGCGAATAACTATTTCGAAAAAATGCGCGAATTACTATTTCGAGAAAATACGCGAATAACTATTTCGAGAAAATACGCGAATAACTATGTCGAGAAAATACGCGAATAACTATGTCGAGAAAATACGCGAATAACTATTTCGAGAAAATGCGCGAATTACTATTTCGAGAAAATACGCGAATAACTATTTCGAGAAAATCGCCGTACAATGCCAGCCGCAACCACCTACCTGGAAGGCCTACCCTCCGCGTCTGGTCCTCGCCTCACAGCTGTAGTGGCACAGCGACACAGTCGCCCTGTAATATGTATACACCAACACAATAGTGTCAAAAAGAAACAAAACGGCGATAATATTAATACGTCTATTGGATCCCTGGGGGTGATCTAAATACATACATATATACACAGGTTACAAAACATCATGGTTTTTAAAAGGAACTTAATGGTTAAGCCCAGCTGGGGAAAAGCGCTTAATGCCTAAGGGGTTGGCGTACAGTCGAGTCGGGTACCTCATCCAGGCCAGGTGTAATGGGTAAATGTGGGCGTAAACCCAACGGCCAGTCGCCGTTACGCGTGCAAACAGAACCTGAATTCGGGCCCGAAACCTCTGAACACCCTGTACTAGGTCGTGATAAAATTTGCCTAGCGGCACAAACCAACGATAGTTAATCTTAAATTTAGGCGCTGACGGCGCTCGAACTGATGCACACCACTGGATTTTTCAGCAGAGTGTACTTTCACTGCACTCTATCACACAAAGTGTTCCGTCCACAACGTGCGATTATGATTGGCACCGCACTGCAGCAATATGTATGCGAGAAGCGGTACTCACAAACTTAGTTGAACAAAGCAAGCGTCAGTACTCACAAATGCTATTTTTACACGGAGTGTACCACGCTCTGGCTTCGCATTGCAGCAATTTGTATGCGAGATGCGGTACTCACAAAATTAGTTGATCAAAGCAAGCGTCAGTATGCACAAATGTTATTTTTCAAGCGTTACCTGGCTAGCTCGGCCCTCTTGCAGATGGGGAAACTTCCCTGGCAGCAAATGGTATGCGGGACTTGGCATTGCGGCGAAGCTCAAACGATGCGGAAGGCGAAAATGGCTGGCTTACTCACGAGTCCCCTTATCGGGAAAAGTCTGCGACGACCTACCTAGGTTATGCAGAACTTGAGGACATCGCCGTTGCAATAAATGGACACAGCGATTGTTATCCCGCACGCTTACTCAAAGAACTGCGGTTATTAAGCTAATAAATCGGCATGTTGCTGTGTTCCTGCGACGACTTGTTGCACCGAGAGCACCAACTGTTTCACACGTGTAGACTGTTTAGCGAGCCCCTGCCGACTGCCGCGATGATCGCGTGCGTCCGGTGCCCCTGAGCTTCATGGGAAAAACGCTACAGCCAATCCTAACACAGAAATTCCTAGACACGCGACTTTTGGCGCGAGAATGGGCACTACCCCTCCTTGTCGCACAAGCAGCGCAATTTCTAGAAGGTTCGAAAATCTTGCGAGCGTTAACATACGGCTATCAAAGCACCAACAAAGGGGTGCCCCAGATGACGAGAAATACTGCGCTTGGAGGCCAAATATGTCCAAAATCATTATTATGGAATTATGCGATCAAGCCAAATAAGTAACTAAAAGGGTTTAACATACGGGCATGCTGCCCTAAAGCCTAAGTGGCTAATTAAATTACGGTTGGGTGCCAAAATGACCTGACACTCCCCTTACTTGAAAGAGAGTTCCCCAAAGTCTCTTAAAATCAACGGGGCATTTTGTTACTGCGCCGCGAGAACTTAGACGACCTACTAACACACATACGATAAGCTGCACCCCCGAAGGAATTACACACACTGGTCACTAGGTAGGGTGCAAAAGGTGGGAAGAGAGAGAAGAGGAAGAAGATAGACTGGATACGCCAGTAGCAATACGAAAATTTTGGTAAGGACCTGGCGGTTCGCTGACGGCTAGTACTCACTCCCCGGACCACGGAAGACAGGCGACGAAAGACATGATGCCCCAAAGAAGTGGTACTCCGCCAGGGGTCCACAAAACGACTCAATGTCTGGCTCCCTCGGGGAACCAGACGGGCAATAACTAAATAGAAGCCAAAAACGGTATTGGAGTGCTACATCAACGGGCCAAAAGGCCATGCATGTATACATGTAAAATGAATCAATTATCCGACCAGGCCCGAAACGGGCGTGGCACGCACTGCGGCGACGGCCACGAAACGCCGACGGCCACGAAACGCCGACTGGACCTTAACACCGGAGACGGTCGCCTAACAGCGCGGTTTTGGAAGGTGGAAAAGAAAAAGGAACAAAGGGGTTGGGCAGTTGTCGCCGAGACACGGTAGATAGAATTAATGAGAAGAAAAGAAAGGTAAAGATAGAACAAAGAGAAGAGGGGTTTGGGGCTTTATACAAAAACAACAAAAGTCGGTAAAAATGCGCGGCCAGCGCACGTTGAAATCGGGTGAGTAAAAATGTCTTACGCCCATGCACTCTTCCGATCAACCTTTCCAATAGAACACAGGGAGAAAATCCGGGGGGGGGCAAGAATGGAATCCCAGTCGATCCGTCCCACGAGCCTCCTGAAGGGGGCACGCTGCGCGTCACGGGTTTAGCGCATTGTGGGATTCCCACAACAAGCAAGTTCGCAGTCCAAACGGACAGGAACAACCACGGTAACGGCCCGAGGCCGAAAATGGGTGCGCCAAAGGGCATCAGGGGGGTCGGGCGCTAGCAAGCTAAGCGTCCGTAGAATTGGGTTTAAGATCCTTCGCGTGCCAAGTGCCTCTTGGGGCACCGGTCTCGTCAGACAACTCGTAAGTGGCAAGCGAAACTTTGCGACTAATGTAGAACGGCCCTACAAATGTTGGGGCCAACTTGGCGTTAAAATACTTAGCCGCGTCGGAAAGTACGTAATTACGGCGCCAAACGGTACCGTCAACGGCAAACTGGGCGGGACGCCGTCGTAAGTCGTAGGTAGCCTTTGAGGCCTTGTATGCTGCGTCGAGTCGTTTGACAATGTCTTCTTATACCGACCTTAACGCGGGGGTCCGTCGCAATAAGTCTTCGCGACTCTCTACCCGTATTTGTTCCGAAACATCTACCTCCTCGGGGTTATCGGCACGCGTCCCCTCTAACTGTATCTCTCGACCGAAATTGGCGAAATAAGGGGTCATGCCGATGACTTCGTGTACTGCGGTGCGCACGGCGCAAGCAACCTTCGACAAATATTTATCCCACTACCGGTGGTTGTCCTTGACGTACGAAGCTAGCATAGTTTTCAAAACTCGATTTACGCGTTCTACTGGGTTGGCCTGCGAATGGTAATGTGCATTAAAGATAATTCGTGATTTATATGTATCGCTGAGTTGTCGGAACTCTCTGCTGCGGAACTGTACGCCATTGTCAACCAAGACGTACTGGGGGGCTCCGAAGAGCGGGAAAACGTCGTTCTCAATCTTCTGCGTCACCGCGGATGCAGTGGCGGTACGCAACGGGAAGAAAAGGGTGAATTTGGTAAAATAGTCAGCCACATATAGAATATATACGTAGCCTTTCTTTGAACGGGGCAGCGGCCCTACGATGTCGATAGATATTATTTGCCACGGCTTATCTACAACGGGGTGACGACACATGAAGCCGACCGGGCGTTTCTGTTCGGGTTTCTGCGCTAAACACGTCGCGCAACGGGTAACGTAGCGGGTCACATCCGCCTTAAGTTTGGGCCAGTAATATTGTTGGGCAATCCGACCGTAAGTTTTGTAGATGCCCAAATGGCCTGCGGTAGGTTCATCATGGTTTTTGCGAAGAATCTCGGCACGTTGAGGCTTCGGAATTACCTCCTTCCAACTGTTGTCACCGTCAAGTTCGGGGTACTTTACGTTAACATGCTTGAACAATTTACCTCGGGAAAGTTTCCACGCTGAGTATTTGAAAAGTTTCTCTACAACGCGTCTGCACATTTGCCTATACCAACGGTCAGTTTGGCTATCACGTGGCGTCTGAGCGTCCTCCTCGGGTCCTTCGGATTCGACAACCGAGACTGCGTCTACTTCGGGTATAGCACGCGACAGCGTATCCGGGACGACGTGGTCTTTTCCCTTACGGTGCTTGATCGTAAAGTCGTATTGCTGTATACGGACGGACCATCGGGCAAGTCTCCCGGTGGGTTCCTTAAGGTTATTAAGCCAAACAAGTGAGTGATGGTCGGTAATGACTGTAAAATGGGTGTTTTCTAAATAAGGGCGTAACTTCTCTATGGCCCAAAGGACGGCCAAACATTCGCGTTCCGTAACCGAATAATTACGCTCGGGTTTCGTAAGAGTCCGACTAATGTAACAGATGACCTGTTCTTGGCCATCAATGGTCTGAGTCAACACAGCGCCGATACCAACATTTGAAGCGTCTGTCTGTACGGCAAACGAGAGAGAAAAATTGGGACACGACAAAATAGGTGCCGAAACTAGGCAGTTTTTAATAGTGGCGAAGGCGGCTTCGCACGACTCGGTCCACTCAAACTTCTGGAACTTTTTCAATAGCGACGTTAGCGGGGCGATAATGGCTGAGAAATTCGGTATAAACCGCCGGTACCACGACGCCATGCCAATTACACGACGTATCTCCGAAACGGTTTTAGGTTGCGGTAAGTTGAGAATTGCCGAGACTTTATCGGGATCGACTAAAAGTCCTTGGGCCTTAACGACGTAGCCCAAGTACCGCAATTCCGGTTGGCAAAAATGGCATTTTTCACGTCCCAACGTTAAACCAGCGTCACTTAGCCGCTGTAGCACTTCATCAAGTATCTCGACGTGTTTTTCAAAAGACGGGGTGCAAATAATCACGTCATCCAAGTAAACAAAGACGTAAGGTGCCAACTCGGGACCCAACACATGGTCGACGAAACGTTGCCAAGTAGCTGCCGCGTTATGGAGCCCAAAGGGCATCCGAATAAACTGGAATAACCCGCGACCGGGTACTGTAAAGGCTGTTAGTTCCTTGGATTGGTCGTCCATTTCAATCTGCCAGTACGCGGACTTGATGTCAAACGACGTTATGAACCGAGCATCGCATAAACGGTCCAAAATTGACGACACGTAAGGTATCGGGTAGGCGTCCTTCTCGGTGACGCTGTTTAACTTGCGAAAGTCAACGCAAAAACGATAGGTTCCATCTTTTTTCTTAACCAACAAAATAGGGCTCGACCAGGCTGAACGGGATCGTTCCACGACGCCTGACTTGAGCATACTATCCAACTCAGCATCGATATGCGCCTGCATTGCGGGAGAGACCGGGTAGTATCGTTGTTTAATCGGTGCTGTATTAGTAGTGATCTTATGTCTAACGTACTCGGCGCAGCTGAGTTCGGGTTCAGCGGTAGTAAAATGTCGGTTAACAAGGCTGTCTAATTGGGCTCGTTGGTCTGAGTTCAGGTCGAAATTCGACTGTAGATTGCCGGTAGGAGTATCAATGGTTGCTAAGTTAGGTTTTGAGAATTCCCACTCGCCTCGGAACACATCAGGGACTATTCCCACGGACTTCCAAAAGTCTATGCCTAAGATTAGGGTGTGCGGAACCTCCGGAACTATTAACACGTCGATAGTTACGACCCTGTCATTCAAACGAATAGGCAAGTGAATAGTACCTAAACTTGTCACGGTTTGGCCATTTGCCACTGAGCAAATGGGTCGCAGTTTCTTATTTACACGTAAGCCTACTGTGCGCAATACGTCCCAACCTTTAGCTCCTAAAATCGTTCGGTTCGCTCCTGAGTCCAACAACGCTAACAACTCGAAAACCATAATTTCAACTGTCACATGTGGTCGACGGTCGTCCGATGACCTTTCCAATATGTAGTCTAGGATGATTTTATGTTTCTGAAATTTAGCCTCGCGCTCATCTATAAGTCCCTTGATAAATTTAGTCGAATTACTAAACACGCGCGAGGACACTGCTCGACTGTTCAGCGTCTCGCGGGGGTCGTTTCCCTGTCCCCTATTTATCGATCGACAACGAGGACAAGTATTCACGGTCACTTCGGGTCTGCCGCAACGGTAACAAAATTTCTTGTCGCGGGGTCGCGAACACTTGCTGGCTCTATGGCCTGGCTCGTTACAATTCCAACACCGCATACTTGACGTTGGTGCCGGTTCTCTGGTCCTCCTCTCGAGAGTATTAGCTCTACGTGGTTCTACAACCTTGACTGGGTACGTTTCCGCGACAGGCGCGACTTCAACATATGCTAAGTCTGTTTCCAGGTCAGACTTCTTCCTAGATGGCGGCACGTAAGTTTCGATAGCGTAACGCCGTTCTTCAATCTTACGACCGTATTGCGCTAACTCGCTGATCGACCGGACTTCTGTCAACCCTAATTGGGTTTGATATAGTGGTGCAATATTATGCAGTAAAATGTGCAATTGCCTCTCCTCGGATAGTGCTTCCGTCAACCGCGAAAACATTGTGCGCATGATCGCGATATAAATGCCTATAGTTTCCGTAGGGCCTTGCGTACGACGTTTAATTTCGTCCAACAAACGTTCATCGTAGTTGGTAGGCTGGAACTCTAAGCGTAACAAGTTGACTAACTGTTGCCAAGTGTTAGGGGTCGCTCTATTAGCGCGGTACCATAGTAATGCGTTGCCCGAAAACATATCGATGGCCTGCATGAATAATTCGTCTTCGGTAAGGTTTCTGGCCACTCGGAGTTCGTTAACACGCTCAATGAAAGCGTTGACTGATAGACCTTTAGGGTCACCGGAAAATTGTACATTCCATTTCGAAACAGGGGTTGCTTTGAATGCGATCGTGCGTGACACAGACGAGGCGAAACTCGGAGTCGACATAGTTGCCGACGTCGTAGTCGTAGTCGAAATCGCGACGGTAGTAATAGGTGCAACACCTGATATTGATGGTAGCGATACAGGACTTTCCTCCTCAACAGTAGTCGTAGACGGCCCTAGCTTAATTTGCCTAAGTTCGTAGGTTGAGCGTATAATTGACAACTCCGCAAATGCTTTTTGTTTGAGCGCTTGCTCTTCCTCGGTTACGGCGGAGCTATTCGTAAGACGGTTCATTCCGTGATAAAATTTCGTTTCGATCGTAGCCGCCAATTCCTTAGTCGGGTTTGCTAGATGCGTTTGAATTTTCTCCTCTAATTCGTTAATCAACGTTGTTATTGCTGTCATGTCCTCCTCGAAGGTATACGGGTATGTCGGTCGCGTAGTTAGCTCCGCGCGTCCTTCTTCTGTTATTACGTCGCGCAAGCGAGAGCGCAACAGGGTGACCGTACCGGTAGCGACGTGGCCTCTGATTCTCAATTCGTATTCCTCCTCTGCGCGGAGCAGACGTTCGATATGCAACTTTAGTACCATTTTTCGATTAGGAAAGAAACGGTTCCCGGAACAAAACGGTTTCGCACACGATCGTACTCGATAGTAAGCGTTAGCGTCGACGTTTGCGTTCGCGTCCGATAAGCTACTTAAATCATATATCCGAAACAAATCGTAGACGGCCAAAACGGGAGAAATCGGGAGAAAGATAACCAAAGGGATAGTGGATGGCTTAACGAGACTTTCAAGGGGTGGTCTTCAAAGAGACCCACAAACCAAGCTACGAGAGCGAAAAAAAAAAGAAAACCCCAAAAATAAGGTCGGGCGTTGTCGCGCAACCAAAAAGGCTTGCGTTGAACAGTCAAGATAAGGCAGACAACGGGTGGCTTAATAAGAAAAACAAACATACATGACCCCAGACGTTGGTCGCCAAAATAAGCCTGTTACTGTATCAATCGATGGGCATGAACCGATCGCTAGACGAATCCGGGAAATGTGGTACGCTCACCCTGGAAGATCGATAAAACAGGCTAAAGGCCCCAGCTGAAATGCGCTCAGGGAGATGGGCGGGGTTAACACCGATACGCCACAGGGCGAGCGTCACTTAATACGTGTTGAAGGTTATCAAAGAATGGGCGCCACCAGCTCTAACTCGGGATCTCCACGTTCTGCCGGAACTGGACGGAGGAACGGGGCGGGGTTACAATCAAGTACTACTTCGAGTAGCACCTGAATAGCTATTTCGAGAAAATCCGCGAATAACTATTTCGAAAAAATGCGCGAATTACTATTTCGAGAAAATACGCGAATAACTATTTCGAGAAAATACGCGAATAACTATGTCGAGAAAATACGCGAATAACTATTTCGAGAAAATACGCGAATAACTATGTCGAGAAAATACGCGAATAACTATGTCGAGAAAATACGCGAATAACTATTTCGAGAAAATACGCGAATAACTATTTCGAGAAAATACGCGAATAACTATTTCGAGAAAATGCGCGAATTACTATTTCGAGAAAATACGCGAATAACTATTTCGAGAAAATCGCCGTACAATGCCAGCCGCAACCACCTACCTGGAAGGCCTACCCTCCGCGTCTGGTCCTCGCCTCACAGCTGTAGTGGCACAGCGACACAGTCGCCCTGTAATATGTATACACCAACACAATAGTGTCAAGAAGAAACAAAACGGCGATAATATTAATACGTCTATTGGATCCCTGGGGGTGATCTAAATACATACATATATACACAGCTTACAAAACATCATGGTTTTTAAAAGGAACTTAATGGTTAAGCCCAGCTAGGGAAAAGCGCTTAATGCCTAAGGGGTTGGCGTACAGTCGAGTCGGGTACCTCATCCAGGCCAGGTGTAATGGGTAAACGTGGGCTTAAACCCAACGGCCAGTCGCCGTTACGCGTGCAAACAGAACCTGAATTCGGGCCCGAAACCTCTGAACACCCTGTACTAGGTCGTGATAAAATTTGCCTAGCGGCACAAACCAACGATAGTTAATCTTAAATTTAGGCGCTGACGGCGCTGTCGATTAAGTGGGCTAATGGCGCGCGAACTGATGCACACCACTGGATTTTTCAGCAGAGTGTACTTTCACTGCACTCTATCACACAAAGTGTTCCGCCCACAACGTGCGATTATGATTGGCACCGCACTGCAGCAATATGTATGCGAGAAGCGGTACTCACAAACTTAGTTGAACAAAGCAAGCGTCAGTACGCACAAATGCTATTTTTACACGGAGTGTACCACGCTCTGGCTTCGCATTGCAGCAATTTGTATGCGAGATGCGGTACTCACAAAATTAGTTGATCAAAGCAAGCGTCAGTATGCACAAATGTTATTTTTCAAGCGTTACCTGGCTAGCTCGGCCCTCTTGCAGATGGGGAAACTTCCCTGGCAGCAAATGGTATGCGGGACTTGGCATTGCGGCGAAGCTCAAACGATGCGGAAGGCGAAAATGGCTGGCTTACTCACGAGTCCCCTTATCGGGAAAAGTCTGCGACAACCTACCTAGGTTATGCAGAACTTGAGGACATCGCCGTTGCAATAAATGGACACAGCGATTGTTATCCCGCACGCTTACTCAAAGAACTGCGGTTATTAAGCTAATAAATCGGCATGTTGCTGTGTTCCTGCGACGACTTGTTGCACCGAGAGCACCAACTGTTTCACACGTGTAGACTGTTTAGCGAGCCCCTGCCGACTGCCGCGATAATTGCGTGCGTCCGGTGCCCCTGAGCTTCATGGGTAAAACGCTCCAGCCAATCCTAACACAGAATTTCCTAGACACGCGACTTTTGGCGCGAGAATGGGCACTACCCCTCCTTGTCGCACAAGCAGCGTAATTTCTAGAAGGTTCGAAAATCTTGCGAGCGTTAACATACGGCTATCAAAGCAACAACAAAGGGGTGCCCCACATGACGAGAAATACTGCGCTTGGAGGCCAAATATGTCTAAAATCATTATTATGGAATTATGCGATGAAGCCAAATAAGTAACTAAAAGGGTTTAACATACGGGCATGCTGCCCTAAAGCCTAAGTGGCTAATTAAATTACGGTTGGGTGCCAAAATGACCTGACAAATTTAAACGCAATAATTTGCATGTGAACAAAAAATTCTCAAAAAATTTTCAGCTTTTGTGGTATTACCCTTGACTATTTTAAACAAATGTGATTTTTATTAGAAAAAGTCAATATTAGTGTTCTGTTACTATAGAAATCACGTAGTTTGTTGCTAGATTTACTGAAAACTAATTTGAAAAGGTAGTTTGGTTCATTGAATAGTCCCTCGAATGCCATTCTTAGTCAAAGTTAAGTAGATTATTTTTGCAGTGGTATCACTACTCATGTCCGTTGCGCTTAGGATTAGGACTCGTGCTAGCGCACTCGTCCTAATCAAACCTATGCGCAATGGACATTCGTGATACCACAGCAAAAATATTCGACATAACTTTGACTACTCATGGTATTATAAGTGATTATTTTTCTTACTTATAAACAATAATAAATTTTTTTTAGACATTCAGTGAGGCTCATTACCTTTTTGTTTAAATTACAAACTCGGAAACAACGTAGGAAATGCTCTATGACACAAGTCCATATCCAAAAATGTGTTGATGATGGTCAAAAAAGACACGAAACATAATTAAGCCATAATGTGAGGTACATTGTTGAATTCAGAATAAAACGGGCTTTACAAATTTGGCATCAGAAAATCAGGACCGTATTTAAAAAAAATTAAGTTGATAATGATTTCTCGAAGACGAAACGTTGGATAAAAAATTTGATAACGTAATCATTAATTCTACTAGATGTTACTATAAAGAAGTTTAATTAGAAAAAATAAAATAGAAAATACAAAAATTTGTTTTTTTAGAAAATTCAAAAACGAAAAATCATATCAAGGATTTCTAGGTGTCATTTTGTTAGTCCTTTAATTGCGCAACTTTCTTTCTATTTAACAAAATTTGTATCTCTTACAATTAACGAGATCCCTATACTGGCCCTTATCTTGGACACGCTGTACACTATTTTAATAATATTGGGATTGGAGTGCATGCCAACGTAATAAATGTAATTACACAAATTTTACTTATCTATTACTACATTTGATTTTAACATATCTATTTTGTTTTTCTTTAAATTAAACCTACAAATGAATAAATATTTTCACTTATAATACCATGAGCAGTCAAAGTTATGTCGAATATTTTTGCAGTGGTATCACGAATGTCCATTGCGCTTAGGGTTGATTAGGACGAGTGCGGTAGCAGGAGTAGTGATACCACTGCAAAGATATTCTAATTAAATTTGACTAAGAATGGCATTCTAAGGACTATTCAATGAACCAAACGGGTCTTGGACACAACGCCCACTGGTCACAACGTCCACCACCTTGTATGGCCGCCATGTTGGACACAACGTCCACCGCAATTTTTGGTTACAACGTCCACCCTGGTCACAACGTCTACCGCCACAACGCCCACTCTGGTCACAACGTCCACCGTCGCATTTGGTCATAACGCCCACCTTGGACACAACGTCCACCGCCACAACGCCCACTCTGGTCACAACGTCCACCGACGTTTGTCGAGAATAACATTTTACGGCGTTGGTCGTAACGTCCACCCTGGTCACAACGTCCACCGCCATAACGCCTACTCTGGTCACAACGTCCACTTTCAAATTTGGTCACAACGTCCACCTTGGACACAACGTCCACCGCCATAACGCCAACTCTGGTCACAACGTCCACTTTCAAATTTGGCCACAACGTCCACCTTGGACACAACGTCCACCGCCATAACGCCCACTCTGGTCACAACGTCCACCTTCGCATTTGGTCACAACGTCCACCTTGGACACAACGTCCACCGTCATAACGCCCACTCTGGTCACAACGTCCACCTTCGCATTTGGTCATAACGTCCACCTTGGACACAAAGCCCATTTTGGTTTTTCTTGTTATTTAATCAACCTTTAACTGCCTTCTTTAATGCTTTTTGAGTGGTCTAATGTTGTTTAGAATATTTCCAGCTGGTTTCTCATATAAATCGGTATACGAAGAATAAGGATCTTATTATAATTATAACACTAAATATACCTAAAGATTCACTGGTTTGCGATAAACCTCATTCGAAAAAAACGTTTCCTTATTGTTTGTTGTACCAATAAAAACGTGGTTGTACGTGTTATCGTTAGTAATATAACAAGGGCGAGACCAGCACCATAACTCTTTTGATGGGCAAAATTATTTGTAAGTATGTCGCTGGCGTTTATATTTTGAAGATTATTATATAAAAACAGTATACGAATTATGATATGGAATTGACCTAATAACGCAAAAAGACTCAAGTTGCTTGTTTTTTGCAATTCTACTTCGAATTATGACACCATCCACGGGGTCGATAGTCATCCCTAGGGCGTTTATCGCTTGATAAGCATCCCTAGAGTGTTTATCAGGTAATCAGTTCAGTATTGGCAATTTTCAAAAAAATGCATGGTTCTTTTTGGATGATATCAGTTATGTGACAGTTGAGTGTAATATTCCAACTAATTAACGTTCGTGTGTCCCACTAAGTACAAGTGGCCTATTTGTTTCAATCTTTTACCACAGACTTTAGAATACCAATGCTTATATAATTTTAGTTATTTAATGTTACATAGGGTCTAACAATGACACAATGACCTTGACAAATCTGACCAATGTGTCGCTTATGTAATTCATAAAAAATGCATTGTCATGGATATATATCTGTGCTGCACAAATTACGTATTAACTCCATGTTACGTTATTAAGAGGACAAATCTGAGTAGGAAAAAAGTTACACAAAAATTCCTTGTCTTATATTTTCGAAGATATAGTGAGGTTTTATTAATTTCAAAACTAGCAGGACTGGCAACAATTTTTAATATATAACACTTAATTGAAATAACTGTAATTTTCCACTGATCTGTTATTTGTTGTTTATGTTTGATGTACGAGGTATACCGGGTGGCAATGAGATAAGAGCCATGTCTCTATCTCATTTACTTATGAATGGATTTGCATTAAATTTGTTCCAAGAATACTAAACATAATTTCGGATTGACAGACGGATATAATCAAAATATCCAACTTCTGCTTTTACCGGAAATGTTATTAGCTTTGATTTGTTAAAGAGATCGCCCTACATATTTTATGTTTTTCGGTATCTAAGGCTTAAACTACATACGACAGCTGCTTAGGTATCACAATCTTATTTTAAAAATTTATTAATTAAACATCTTTTAGTTTTAAATAAATATAAAGTAGGGCATAGTGCGCATCGTTAGACTAGTAATTACAAATTCTATCCAGTGGTACGATGGCTCTTGGTAGGTGCCATTTAAAAAATTACTTTTTCTCAAAAAACACGTTCAGCAAATTTTAGCCGTGTAGAAGGTTTAATTACATATTTTCATCGTAGCTAATCAAATTTGTAAAACTGGTATTGCACTGCCATTTCAACAACCGCACATTAAACATCTGGAAATATATCAGTGTTTAGGACTTGATTTCATACAAAACTGCATTGGTTAGATAAACTATTGTTTTCTTCTTTAATTGATTTTAAGTTTGCTTTAGTCAAGTTCTCTATTTCTGATGATGTGGTGTTCATTAAATTACTTATTCCCTCATTAGTTACTGGTGATAAAAATATGGTCGAATTATCTGGGGGAAAATTTTCATAATTACTGTATTGATTGATAATTTATTTTTTATCCTAAGTAGGTAGACATCAACCATATCTTTAGCAACCCCACTGAAATGTCTATTGAATTCATCAGCGATTTCATTTTCATTCTGGAGTTGTGTATCTTTTTTTGATATATTTGTTTTATGATAGATTTACAAGCACTAACATTCATACTGTAGTTTGCAGTTTTCCAGAGCTTTTTCGAGTCAGAAGTTTTACTTATTTGTTCAGTATAATAATTACACTTAGCTGTTGTTATTCAAGTTGGTAATATATTGCAGCAATTTTTATAAGTTTATCGCATTTCTATATTCAAAATCGTTGAGTAACGTAGTATTTTTCACCATAGTTTATCGCATGTCAGAAACTAATGAACTACATTTCTATGTTCAAAATCGTTGACTAACGCAGTATTTTTCACCATAGCGATGGCGATTCGTTTTACATTTGGCAACGCTCAAATGTAGTTTTAGTGGCATTCTCAGTCTATATAATACTGGAAGTTATCAAGTTAGGTTTTGCGTAAGTTTTAACACAGACTGACGCAAAACTTAACCTGCTAACCTCAAATTTGACAAAGACTTACAGTGCCACCAGCAATACATTTCAGGGCTACATTGGAGAACCACGCCTGATCACACTGGACATTGCCGAACACAGTCCTGTACTGCCAAACAAGGTCCGTAAATATAGCAAGATTGGAGATATATGTCATCTCAATAGCCGTCATTTTGGTGCTCACTGACAATGAATGTGTGATAATGCATCATTAATATACTTGTGTGCTTACATTCACGTATATTAATGATGCTCTTATCCCACTTGTATAGTAAATAACTATTAAGATTATGTGAATCATATTCGACTAAACTTTGCAACAGACGGTATGTAAAAATAAAGTTTTCCGGCGAATCTGTGGCTCAGGTTGGCACATTCAGTATATCGGTGAATTTAGTAGAATATTTGTTTTAGGGCGGGATAAATAAAATATTAGTTTATGCATTACATGTGTCTTTAATGTTCTTGAACTAGCTTTGGCTAGTTTGAGAACAATAAAGAATATAGCGGCACACATGTAGTTATTTTTTAATCACTCTGTTGTTGGTTGTAACTCCAATCACTGTCAATATATTCAGTAGATTTATAAATAGTAGTTTTCTTAGTAAAATACTATACACAAATAAATATACACAATACATTAAAGAAAAATCAGTATTAAAGAACTATTTTAGCGGCCATGTATTTTATTTACAATTTTTATATTACAGAGTGAGATCATACTAGAAACGTATATCACAGAGCATTATACTACACTATCAAGTGTTTTGGTGAGGGAAGGAGGAAGCATTAAAGGTAACACACAAACAAATAGGACTATTAAAATATTTCACAAGGCTAACTGGATAAGTATATTGAACATGTTACTCGAGTTAATTGGGATCAGTTGTGCTCTGAATCCTAATTTAGCAACTGAAAAATATATCGTTTGTTAAATAACTGTAAAAATGTATTATTAAAAGACGAAACAGTTACAACAAAAATTTTGAAAAAAACCGAAAAATGGATTACGACAGAAAATATTTATGCAATATATGTTATAGACAAATTAAAGCAAAAGGTTTTTAAAATCTCAAAGACTGTGACTTAAAATACTACATTGCGCAACTAGTTTAGAATAGTGATATTTTATTGAACAAGTATGGCTGGTTTGAGTAGAAGCGTCAGCGTCAGCGAGTAATAAAATCACTTTTCTAACGTGTTCCGAATACTTATTTATTTATTATAACGTCAAAACGTAACCAAGCTGAGCAGAACTATTTTCTATGTACCAACAAAGAGCAATGCTCTTTGGTACCAAAGCACAATCAGCAGCTCCAGTATATGTTATGCGTTTGGCAGCAAGGTTCGTAAATATAGCAAGATTTTAAATATAGGTCATCCCATGTATTTCCGCTATACAGTAGACACGAAAATGGCGGGAAATCTAAACCTTGCAGTGTAATAAATGTTAAACCCAGATTTATCTCCTTTTTAGTCAGCGGGGAAACCAAATAAACGAAAACCAGGTCTTGAATAGTTAAAGCAGTTCAAAGTTAAATGACAAGCTGTGACGTTTCCCATTCACAATTGCGACTGATTTGCCAAAATTTATTGTCAGTGAAGACGAAAATTTCTGTTATTGAGATGATGTCTATCTCCAATCTTGCTATATTTAAGGACCTTGTTTGGCAGTACAGGGCTGTGTTCGACAATGTCGCATAATCGTACTGGTGTGTCGGTCAACTCTCTCATTTTCACAATGAAAAACAAGGATGTCCAGCGCACCAGTGTGATCAGGCGTGGTTCACCAACATAGCCCTGAAATGTATTGTTGGAGGCACTGTAAGTCTTAGTCAAATTTGAGGTTAGCAGGTTAAGTTTTGCGTCAGTCTGTGTCAAAACTTACGCAAAACCTAACTTTATAACTTCGAGTATTATATAGACTGACAGTGCCACCAAAACTACACTTGAGCGTTGCCAAATGTAAAACGAATCGCCATTGCTATGGTAAAAAATACCGCGTTACTCAACGATTTTGAATATGGAAATGTAGTACATTAGTTTCTGACATGCGATAAACTATGGTGAAAAATACTACGTTACTCAACGATTTTGAATATAGAAATGCGATAAACTTATAAAAATTCCTACACTATATTACCAACTTGAATAAGAACAGCTAAGTGTAATCCTTTATCTAATTGACGTGTCTGTCCGGGACGCTGTTTTGTCTGTCTGGGACGCAGTTTTGTCTGTCTGGGACGCTGTTTCAGCAGCCAACCCGTAAGAGATATAGAAAAAAGTTATTAAAGTTATATGTTTGGAATGGTCATGTCAGCTCAGGAACCGAATTTCAGTCACGTGACACTTCCGGTTTTCGATAAATCACAAAAAAGACCGTTTTTCAAATAGAACGCGTATTAAATAAAAATGTTTCAGCAGCCAAACGGAGCTGCGACACTCTGCGCCTTAAAACGTCGATCGGTTAGGCAACCACTTTGACACCTTCCAGGTCTAGGTACAGTTTTTATTTAATACGCGTTCTATTTGCAAAACGGTCTTTTTTGTTTTATTAAATGAGACATTTGTCTCACTGGACTGCTAGTTATTATACTAAACAAATAAGTAAAACTTCTGACTCGAATAACCTCTGGAAAACTGCAAACTACAGTATGAATGTTAGTGCTTGTAAATCTATCATAAAACAAATAACAAGAGATCAATAAAAAAACCAATTCGGGTAGGCTGTGATATGTCTTATACCTACGTTTGGCAGTACTGAAGTGTATTGTCAGTCTATGTCAAATTCGAGATTTGCAGGTTAAGTTTTACACCAGTCTGTGTCAAACAACAAACAAAATCTAACCTACTAATCTCGAATTTCACATAAACTAACAATACACTTCAGTACTGCCAAACGTATAACACATATCACAGCCTACACTAATTGGTTTTTTATTGATCTCTTGTTATATCAAAAAAAGTACACAACTCCAGAATGAAAAGGAAATCGTTGATGAATGCAATGGACATTTCAGTGGGGTTGCTAAAGATATGGCTGATGTACCTACTTAGTATAAAAAATAAATTAAACAATCAATACATTAATTATGAAAATGTTCCCCCAAACAATTCGACCATATTTTTATCCCCAGTAACTAATGAGGAAATAAGTAATTTAATGAACACCACATCATCAGAAATAGAGAACTTGACTAAACCAAACTTAAAATCAATAAAACGAAGAAAACATCTAACCAATGCAGTTTTGTTTGAAATCAAGTCTTAAACAGTGACATATTTCCAGATGTTCTACACGGCTAAAATTTGCTGACCGTGTTTTTTGAGAAAAAGTAATTTTTTAAATGGCACCTACCAAGAGCCATCGTACCACTGGATAGAATTTGTAATTACTAGTCTAACGATGCGCACTATGCCCTACTTTATATTTATTTAAAACTAAAAGATGTTTAATTAATAAATTTTTAAAATAAGATTGTGATACCTAAGCAGCTGTCGTATGTAGTTTAAGCCTTAGATACCGAAAAACATAAAATATGTCGGGCGATCTCTTTAAAAAATCAAAGCTAATAACATTTCCGGTAAAAGCAGAAGTTGTCAATCCGAAATTATGTTTAATATTCTTGCAACAAATTTAATGCAAATCCATTGATAAGTAAATGAGATAGAGACATGGCTCTTATCTCATTGCCACCCGGTATACCTCGTAGATCAAACATAACCAACAAATAACAGATCAGTGGAAAATTACAGTTATTTCAATTAAGAGTTATATATTAAAAATTGTTGCCAGTTCTGCTAGTTTTGAAATTAATAAAACCTCGCTATATCTTCGAAAATATAAGACAAGGAATTTTTGTGTAACTTTTTCCTACTCAGATTTGTCCTCTTAATAACGTAACATGGAGTTAATACGTAATTTGTGCAGCACAGATATATATCCATGACAATGCATTTTTTATGAATTACATAAGCGACACATTGGTCAGATTTGTCAAGGTCATTGTGTCATTGTTAGACCCTATGTAACATTAAATAACTAAAATTACATAAGCATTGGTATTCTAAAGTCTGTGGTAAAAGATTGAAACAAATAGGCCACTTGTACTTAGTGGGACACAAGAACGTTAATTAGTTGGAATATTACACTCAACTGTCACATAACTGATATCATCCAAGGAAAACCATGCATTTTCTGAAAATTGACCAATACTGAACTGATTACCTGATAAACACTCTAGGGATGCTTATCAAGCGATAAACGCCCTAGGGATGACTATCGACCCCGTGGATGGTGTCATAATTGGAAATAAAATTGCAAAAAACAAGCAACTTGAGTCTTTTTGCGTTATTAGGTCAATTCTGAATCATAATTCGTATACTGTTTTTATATAATAATCTTCAAAATATAAACGCGAGCGACATACTTACAAATAATTTTGCCCATCAAAAGAGTTATGGTGCTGCTCTCGCCCTTGTTATGTTACTAACGATAACACGTACAACTACGTTTTTATTGGTACAATAAACAATAAGGAAACTTTTTTTCGAATGAGGTTTATCGCAAACCAATGAATCTTTAGGTATATTTAGTGTTATAATTATAATAGGATCCTTATTCTTCGTATACCGATTTATATGAGAAACCAGCTGGAAATATTCTAAACAACATTAGACCACTCAAAAAGCATTAAAGAAGGCAGTTAAAGGTTGATTAAATAACAAGTAAAACCAAAATGGGCGTTGTGTCCAAGGTGGACGTTATGACCAAATGCGAAGGTGGACGTTGTGACCAGAGTGGGCGTTATGACGGTGGACGTTGTGTCCAAGGTGGACGTTGTGACCAAATGCGAAGGTGGACGTTGTGAACAGAGTGGGCGTTATGGCGGTGGACGTTGTGTCCGAGGTGGACGTTGTGACCAAATTTGAAAGTGGACGTTGTGACCAGAGTGGGCGTTATGGCGGTGGACGTTGTGTCCAAGGTGGACGTTGTGACCAAATTTGAAAGTGGACGTTGTGACCAGAGTGGGCGTTATGGCGGTGGACGTTGTGACCAGGGTGGACGTTACGACCAACGCCGTAAAATGTTATTCTCGACAAACGTCGGTGGACGTTGTGACCAGAGTGGGCGTTGTGGCGGTGGACGTTGTGTCCAAGGTGGACGTTATGACCAAATGCGACGGTGGACGTTGTGACCAGAGTGAGCGTTGTGGCGGTGGACGTTGTGACCAGGGTGGACGTTGTGACCAAAAATTGCGGTGGACGTTGTGTCCTACATGGCGGCCATACAAGGTGGTGGACGTTGTGACCAGTGGGCGTTGTGTCCAGGCCCCAACCATACTTTTTGAAATTAGTTTTCAGTAAACCTAGCAACAAACTACGCAATTTCTATAGTAACAGAACACTAATATTGACTTTTTTTAATAAAAATCACATATTCAAGGGTAATACCACAAGCAGTGGATATATTTTTGACAAATATTTTGTCGTTTCCATGTAAATTATTGCGTTTAAATTTCACGATACAAAATCACATAAAAATGTCACGAGCCGAAGGCGAGTGACATTTAAATGTGATTTTGTTGAGTGAAATTTGCAATAATTTCTATGGAAATGGCAAAATATTTTAAAATAATATATCCACTTCGAGTGGTATTTGGGACGACTATTTAACAATATTAATACATGGCGATTAACTTTATTGAAAAATAATCCAACAATTAATATAATTATTCATTCTCAATTAAATTCAGCGGAATACTTCCAAAACACAGCATTTTAAATTTTTTAAAACAAGCCACACAGTTTGTTGGGGTTTAGTGTTACGTAACCTAGCGATATCACTAAGGACAGAACATCGTTGCTAAGCGATACTTCGCAACAAGGCTATTTATTTTTTGAGAACGTACATTGTTTTGTGAATATTTTGCATGGTGCCCAATATTCAGTGATATACTGCTGTTATTGGTTGAAAAAAGCAAATGTCTGCAATGTGATTGGCTTATATGTTATAGTGTTGAATAGTCACTTGAATACCTTCTAAGAAGATATATCCGCTGATATTTTTTTGATTGGTCAAGAAATGTCAAATTGTGATTCTTCATTGGTCATTTTTTGACAGATGACAGGTGAATTGAATAGTCCAGTTTATAAATAGCACGGATTAGTTCTTAGCAGTTAGATAGTAGGGACCCCATAATTTGGTGAATATCGTGTAGCAAAATGTTGCATTGCCCAGGATATTAAAAAATCTGGAGTGATACACACATACAACTTCCGTTTAGAGTGGTCTTATAATTAGGCAAAAATTTAATTTTAAATTTTTAAGCATTTGTCAAAAATTTACAAAAATTATAAATTCTACAGAAACCGTACAAAATAGAGCGTTAGTTCAAGAGACAAATTTTCTTTAAAATTCCCTAAAATAAAAGTTAATAAAACAAATAGGAAAAAAAACAAAAAGAACACATTTTAGAGGTATTCAACTGGAAAATCACCTATCTCACAAAAATACACATTAAAAATGTAATAAAAATATAAAGTTAAAAAAACGTTAGAGCCGTTTTTGAAACAATCGAAAAAAAAAATGAAAAATCACAAGAGTACTTCCGGTTATGTGATTTTCTTGAAAAGCTTTGCTGGCGCATCTAAATAGTACACAAAACTTATACAGATTGTTCGGATTGTATTCGGGACATGTGAAATTAATGAGTGCGACAGAGATAAACAGATAAAATGAGTAGGTAGGTATGACAGAGATAAAACATATCAAAATTTATCTATATACCAATGGACACTTTCAAAACTTTTCATGGATGCTCATATTTTAAATAAATTAAACGCATCTGTCATTAGAAATTTGAAAATGCACTACACAGTAGCAGAAAAGGTTCAAATTATTAAATGGATTTATGCTGGAAACTCAATTAATGAAACTATAAATTTATTTATAACTGCGTTTGAAATCGCCCCATTCCTTCACGTTCAAGCCTATCCAGAATTGTTTGTAATTTTGAAGAAACCGGTGCAGTGTCTAAGTGTAAGTGTCTTCAAAATATTGTAGCGCAGATTAGTGAGGAAACCAAAGCCCGAAACTTGATGATTTGTGCTAATGTTGAACAAGACCCTTCAAAATCCTGAAGAACAATTGCGGATGAAATAGGTACTAATAAGAGTACTGTTCAAGAAATTCTTCGCAAAAATGGGTACCGATCGTATAAAATACGCACGAACCAACAAATTTTTCCTGAAGTGCTGGAATTTTCGTCATTGATGGCAACTTAAATGGTGCTAAATATTTAGATCTGTTGCCGAATCAAATAGTTCCGGCATTGCAGCAAGTTCCTGTTGACTTTCAGGACATTTGGTTTCAGAAAGATGGCTGTCCAGCCCATAATATGCTTAAAGTACAAGCTTATCTAAATGATACGTTTCTTAATCGTGTAATTTCCACCAGAGGAACAATTCCGTGAGCACCCAGGTCACCTGATTTATCTGCAAATGACTTTTTTCTGTGGGGTTATATTAAAGAAACAATTTATAAAAAGAGCTAGTAATTTGAATAAACTGCATAAAAAAATAACCATTTGGAACAATTACTCCTGAAATATTGCATAATGTGAGGCAAAGTTTTTATAATAGGCTGTTTAGGTGCAGAAGGGGGATTGTTTGGACATCTACTGTGATGTTTATTGTCTGTAATTATTTTAATTCAAAGTTCGTTCGAACTTATAATTATCCCTTTAACGTTAATTTTTGTTGTTTTCTAATTTTCACATTAAACGCTTTATTTGGAATAGTCTCTTAATTGTTTTCTTTGAATAACATTATTTTAACATTTTATTTAAAAAACAAACTTTTAATTACACTAATGACAGCTGAGCTTAATTTATTTTAAAAACTTGTATATCCATGAAAAGTTTTGAAAGTGTCCATTGGTATATTGATAAATTTGGATATGTTTCTTCTCTGTCATATCTACTCATTTTATCTGTTTCTCCCTGTTGCACTCATTAATTTCCCATGTCCCGAGTACAATCCGGACAATCTCTATATGAAGTTTCAACGCCATACCTCTTTTCGTTGTTGAGATATTCTGTTCACAGACACACACACACATACAACAATAAAAAAAATATGTTTTTTGGTTGAAAAGTCAATTTCGAATTGTTGTGGTGAATCCAATATGTACTTCCTTTATTGTAAAAGAAAGTAAAAACGCATTCGTTTGAACCCATTTTAGATACGTCATTTAATTGCGAATAAGTATTCAATCAAATGTGCATTTTTTATTACTTCAATATATACCTTTATATTTTATTAATTAAAATTATGCAAATATCAATTTATACCGGGTGATTATAAATGCTCTTCCATCAAGTTGTATGAATAATATGTTGGTGGCACTGTAAGTCTATACAAATTCGAGGTTAGCAGGTTAGGGTTTTCCTCAGTCTGTGTCAAAACTGACTTGAAACCTAACCTGCTAACCTCGAATTTGACATAGATTTGACAGTGCCACCAACATATTGTTCATATTACAATATATCACAAATATTTCAAAAGCAACTTGATGGACGAGCATTCATAATCACCCGGTATTAAAGTATTTGAAATACCTTTTCAGAAATATAAAGTTGTCAAGCGATTGTTTATCAACCAAACGCTATAATAAAATAGAGAGAGCCCTTTCAAGTTTATTTTTATAGTTGCTATCCTGAACAATATAATTTTATTTTTTACTAAAATTTAACTGCCTAACTCTTCTCCATAATATTCTTAAATTTAAAATATATTTTAAGGTATGTACAGCTGCGGAAACATAAACCGGGACAAGTTCTGTAGGGTCATTTTTTACTATTTGAACGTTGTAGTGTTGCCTTCCTGATTTTTTATGAAATGCTTTCTATTATGTGTCAATGAACAAAGACGAACAGGTTAATGCAGTAGAAGAAGCTTGGGATAGCATCGAAAATGAATTTATTCAGACAATTTAGCTTCGGCAAAAATTTTGTGTCCCGCTTTTTATTTCCGCAGCTGTACCTCCAGCTATACCAAAAAAGTCTTAGTCCACTTGTAGCTTGAGATTTACGGTTTACAATGGAACAAAATTTTGTCATTTTTTGATAACTAAAATCGTCACTTATTATGACTGTGTGCTATGAACTGTTTGTTCAAGGTTAAAACGCCACTGTTAATGTCAGAAACGCATGGTGGCAATACCAGAGATAGTATACACTGACTTAGTTTTTCTTAGCTGCCTCTTTCGAAAACTGTAGGACCACACTATAGGTATCATGCTTTAGCTATAAGCCATTCAGTAAACACAAAAACATTTACGCCCGTATTCATAGTCGTTCGCCAGCGGATCGCCGGCGACTCGCCAGAGTTTCGTTCTGAATAGTATGTTGGCGGCACTGTACGTCTATGTCAAATTCGAGGTTAGCAGGTTAGATTTTGTGTCAGTTTCTGTCAAAACTGACTGAAAACCTAACCTGATCACCTCGAATTTGACATAGACGTACAGTGCCGCCAACATACTATTCATAACGAAACTCCGGCGAGTCGCCGGCGATCCGCTGGCGAACGACTATGAATACGGGTGTTAAGGTTTTTTGAAGTTGGCATATACGTAAAATTTTTGTGCCAGGGATTCTGTACCTATTTTGTTTTGCAAAGGTTTCCACACCTGCATAAAGGCCACAATAAATCTCATTAGTTCAATGTGAAAGTACATATTATTCTGGAAATTCTTGCCTGAACGTTTATAAAATGTAATAAAAATATCTAGATACTAATAAACGCCACATCAGTTGTATCCAACACAGTATTTGTTTGACTTCCTTAAAAGTAGTTATGACAGATGCTAATTAAATGTCACGCTCTTAACCTATTTGTTTTAGTAACTTTTTGTTAGTACATTCTTAGACAAAAGATGAATTTTGGAAGTACGCTCGTGAAATTTTAGAAATCAAATGCCACTTTGTGTTTCTATGTTTAGTGAACAGACTATATGTATATGAAATGGTCGTTGTAGGGTTTTTTAATGGTAGACCTGCGAGAGTGGCAGCCATTACATCGCACCCTCTGACGTCATTTTTAATGTTTAGTCTTAGTTGAATACGGTATTTGTGTTTTGTTACGACGGCAATCGAGAATATTAGCAGCGCCGTAAATATGGATACCGCTCTGCGAGAGCAAGTGATGATAAATCAGTTCGTAGTTGCTGCGGGCTGCGCACGGGAACAGGCCAAACAGCTGCTGCAAGCGGCTCACTGGCAATTCGAGGTAGGTAAACACAATAGACGACACCAATTTGTAAACAAAGTCACGTAAATATGGCGGCGGTTTTGTTTGGCAATTATTCCTCTGGAATGTCAGTGACACATGTCGGGCATTGCAGTCGGCCACGATACCATAGAAGCAAAAGCGAAATAGCAAAAACCGGTTGGTATTTTCCGCATTTGCACCCATTTTTGAGTGCTGGTCAGTCACCCAACTACCTTGACAAAAACAGATTTGGTTGAATAAAGGCTATTGTAAGGGTAGTTTGGCAGTTTTAAGCGTTTCATTTATACTTAGTAGGTTCTGACATTTCCTTCGTTGTCTTTTTGCTTCATTTGTTTTGACAGAAGTTTTAAGACGAATGAATTGTTAGTATCTACAAACAGTCGAAACGGAGGAATAAGTTGCAGCTTTTTAGGCTGTCAGTTGTTATTTAATTCATTTGTTGGCTAAAAATTATGCATATACAAGGTGTCTCCAAAGTATATTGACAAACAGAACTAAATTCAAGTACTTTTACTCAAATACTTTTTTTGTATACTGGATGCTAAGTACTTTTATTATAGTTTATAATACAAAAATGTAGATAACAAAAAAGCATTGTCATAAACAAAGCAAAATATTGTTATCTCATTGTTGACTAGTAATATTTACCTTGTGATAAAATAGTCATATCGAACACGCAACTAACACACCTATCTATAATTGTCCGTTATGAGTATGACTTATAGAACTAGTATTGATAATTTAAAAACATTAAAAACGTAATGTAGTTTTACTACATACTCCAAATAGTGAACTTGGCTGAAATCAATACGTACAGAGTAAACAAGCGAGTACTATTTATAGTACAGGCATTAATATTAATTGAAACAATCATATTGTCCATGTGGCTACTGAATTTTACAGTAGCAAATTACGTCTTTAAATATGTTATGAGAATTCTTGTTAATTCCTAAATCTCTCTGTTGCAGACTGCTTTAAGTATATTTTTTCAAGAGGCTGCAATCCCATCATGCCCTAACGGAGCATCTGCACACTTCGGACAGGTGCGTATCTGTATGAGAAATGTTGGTATCTATAAAATATATCGGCGTGTAACGTAATAAATGTGAGGTTTAAATGTGTGCACTAAATTCAAAGAATTTATTGTTTGAATGTCGAAAGTTATGAGTGGTTCTATACTAAATCGTATATGAGTGGTTCTATACTAAATCGTAATTTATCATGGACCGAGTGTAAATTAAGAGGAGCTTTCAAATATAAATTATAATTTAATATTTATTCAAAAACAAACAAAAACTATAAAGTGTATATTATGTCATTTTTTTACATAGTTTCCCTCCTTTTCAATGAAATAGTGGTGTTTCTTTGCAGTAGCGTCTGTATTCTTCAAGAGAAAAGTTATTAAGTGTTGAAACAAATAAAAATCTAATGGAGAATGGTCCTAACAGTATGGCACATGGGGTAGCACAGTCCATTTCAATTTTTGAATTGCAGCATCCCAGCATCGGAGTAGCAAAATCGGATCGAACATTATCCTATAAGCAGACCGAGAACTCGAGTTTTTTTCCACGCTACCCGTACTGATATTTAATGCTGTAACTTTAAACACTTATGTCGACAGTGCTTGCGCAGCAAGCTGTCTTTTAACTCTTGTACAGATTTCTTGATAAGAAATTTACCAATAATGTGTTGTCCGACTGTTGAATGCACTTCCACTTCACTCATGCTTGCCAAATGAACAAAAATGAATTGTGGCTACTCAACAACTGACTTGTTTCAGAACATTAATTAATGTTTACAACTTCTGTGCATGTCTTTGTGTTTTGGCACGTAATTCAAATTATTCATAATTGAACGCTCCTCGTATTTTTAAGGAAAATCAATGTCAATGTAAATGTCAAATTAGGTGTACGAAACTATAATCACCTGAAGGTCAGTACTGAAATTCTGTTAAAAAGATTTGAGTAGTTAAATTTTCCAAGTTTTATGCGCACATTTAAACCTATATTTTGTGCACCTGCAGATGTTTTATTTTATCTATGTATTTTATAAATTCAACGCATTTAATTTGGTATTAACAGAGCTTATATTATTATAATTTTCTCTAAGTTCGTATAGCAATGTTTTATAAATTATAGTGTATAAACTTAACAACGAAAAGAAAACAATTAACTTTGAAAATACATTTTGCTCAACTTTGCTTTTTATGTGTGGTGAAATTTTGACAGTTAAATAATAGCTATTTATGCAACAAGTGCTAAAAGTCGACTTTTATGCGCGAGACATGAAAATTATGAAACTCAGCCTTCGGCTTCGTTTCATAATTTTCATGTCTCGCGTATAAACGACTTTTAGCACACGAATATTTTATCTACGACCTTAATTTTACCGTTATTAATCCATAAATATCGATTTAAGAAAGGTTCGCATCTGTGACGCTGCGTCATAATGAATAGTAGCCTACGCCGCTGGCGATTGTTTGGCCACGCCCGTGCTGTCAAAGTGAGTTACGAAATGTAATTATTGATACTCCACATATGACTGTATTCATTACATAACGCTTTAATTATTTCAAAAACGCTTTACCTGTAACGCAAGAAGCAACTAGAATAGCTTTACAACTTCACTTGCAGTTCGAAATTGTAGTTTTGAACCTCGCTTCACTTTTAGCACATGTGCTAAAAGTAAACAGCTGATTTCTTTAAACACGGTAAACTATAAAACGTCACTTTTAGTGAAACAAGCTAGCGCTAAAAGGCCTACTTTTAGTAGTGGTCGTAGATAAAGATTATTATACGCTTTATCCTGCCTGATCTATTTTTGTTTTTTTGGTCAGTAGTGGTTTTTTTTTAGCCTAATTTTTTGTAGAAAAATGAGTTTTAGTTATATTAATCACAACACTAAAATATGCAGTTCTACCCTATAACATTTCAATCCAGATCTATATATTCATTTGCGTATCTCAGTATCTCCTGATTCAAAATTTTAGCGAGCAGTAATTTGCTTCAATGTACTTCGTCTCTCATTTTTACAAATTTTCACAAGAAGTATTTGGTCTCGATCGGATATGATGCGACGCCTACCAGAATTTGTGACGCAACCAATAATTTTAATTATCTTGTCAATCATAGATTTGGCAATATTTAATTCCTTGGCTATTTGTTGCTTTGCCGTGCCAGATTTAAACGTTATGACGCGTAACTTGACAGTAAGAGACGTTGAGAATATTTTGTTTTCAAAGCTTCATCGTTATATAGCAATTGTTTATGTCCGTTCAAACTATTAGTTGTCAACAAATTTTGACGTATATTCGTAGGTATATTTATTTTTTTACAGTTCGTGTTTATGTAATGAATTATATATATATAATTTAGCGCAACAGGCCTTAAAGGCCTAGGGCTTGTTTTATTATCTTTCTCCACTCCGATCTGTCTTTGGCAGTTGTCCTCCAGTTTCTTACACCTAATTTTCTCATGTCTTCTTCCAGTGATTCTAACCATCTCTTCCTCGGTCTACCTCTTCGTTTAACTCCTATCAGTCCTCCCCTTAACATCACTTTAGACACCCTCTCCCTTGGTAGCCTCTCCACGTGCCCCAGCCAGCGTAACTGTTGTTGTTTCACTATTTTCAGTATACTGGCTTCCCCATACAAGTTATATACCTCTTCATTTGGCCTTCTAAACCACACCTCCCCAACTTTCTTACCCCCGTAAATCTTTCTCAAAACTTTTCTCTCCCATCGTTCAAGTTGTTGTTGCTCACTTTTGTTCAAAGTCCACGTTTCACAGGCATATGTCACCGTCGGTCTTATGACTGTTTTATACACTCGCGTTTTCGCTTCTGAATTATAGTGAATGAAATAGTTATTAACCAAAAATAAAAGTATAATTAAACATTAAACGTAGCAATAAGAGGATACCTTTTATACAAAAATTGTAATTATCCGAACTATTAGTTATTACGGCTCGTATAATTTTAATCCCTCAACAAAAACTGACATCTGCAATATGTTAGTATCATACCTTCCATTGAAATAATCCTTTCCAGTTCTTAAATTATGAGACATGTCCATCCTTCATAATAAAAAGTTAATAAAAATGCTGGAAGACGTACAATACAAGAACTGAGTAGATTATTGCATTGTAAAGTACCTATATATCGTGACCAATTTGAAAGTTTATTTGATATTCTATCAAAGTATCCAATCTGAGTACCTAGTTTTTTTACAAATGTAATCTACATGACAGTATTTTTATTGTGAATCTAACCGTATTTCCAAATATTTAATTTTATCTACTTGATCAATTGTTACAGAACCAATTTCAGTGTCAAACTTGTACCGTTTAAACAGTTTGCAGTTATAACATCTACCAAGAAACATGCAGTTTTTTGTATCTAGCCCAGTTTTCAAGCTATCCAGTTCACCATTTATTGATTCAACTAACTCTTCAACGTTGGTTCCTGATACAGATTAAATTGCATCATCGGCATACAAGTTTGTAAAGTTATTGTAGAGGTATTTTTTATCTCATTTATATAAAGTAGGAGTAGAGAGCCGCCCAGTACATTCCCTTGTGGAACTCCACAATTTATTTCTACTTTCTCTGACAGTTGTTTGAGATCTGTTGTTTAATAAAACACTGCTGGAGCCTGTGGTTTGAACAACTGCAGTTGTTAAATATTTGTGTGGTGAGGGGTTTTAACGAATTTGTGATATCTGTTGTTTAGATAATTTTTTATCCAATAATTAAGGATTGTCTCCTTTACTCCATATACCTCACATATATCAACAGTGCCTTCAGCAATGGCCGAACACTGATTAATTACGTATGTAGGCAACCCATTTAACAGGAGTTGGTATTACTGTAAACATTTTAGTTTTCGTGGCAGTGGCATATGAGTGGGTACTGGGGGTAAACACTTTATTGTGTTACCATTTATTAATTTCTCATTCAGTGAAAATCAATAACACTCAAATCAACCTAGCTCTTATGAAAACAGTCTTAATTATTCAAAATCATAAACTTTTACTTCGCAAGGAATAAACTAAAGTAAATCGGAATAATGGTATACATTTTATTTGTACAAAATTTATTCAAGTGTCTTCTTGTAAAGTGGAAACCTCAATTTCAATCGCATCAATTCAATTTTCACTTAGTTTTAGGACAGAATAGTACATTTCACTTAAGATAAGTAATTAGCCTATTCTACCCTAAATGCTGTTTAAGGGACTACCCTGCTCCCGTCATCAACAAATAACGATAAAAACTTAAAAATTAACTGGAAAACAGGAAACACTTATCTTATTGTACTGAAGTTATGATGAATTGATCACTACAGCCAACTGACAGCTGATTTAAAACACGTCACAATATGGACGCAGAGATTGTCTATAAAAATTGTTGGAAATGTTGACCATTATTTTGTAGACAAATTAATCCGTCGTTTGATATTATCAAATCAAAGCAAGTCCTCCTCACATATATTTTGTATTTCCTATTGAATAGCTTGCTGTAATTCTTCTAGTGTATGTGAACGGTTTCTCTATATTTTAGTTTTTAAATGCCCAAATAAATAACAATCTGGTGAACGTGCAGGCTACCTTCCACGACTATTAAGACGATCAGGAAAATTTTTATTAAACCACTGGCAATATTACATTAGTGATCCCAATCATTTTCAAATAATTACTGTACCACTGTTATCTTGTACGGATACATGTGGAGATTTTTACATAAATCCTTATGACATAATCCAACAGACAAACCTAAGTATAAAGGAATATATGCGTAAATTACGCTGTAAATGAGCAATTTATTGTTTACATACCACTTTGGACAGCCAATGTGGAAACTGATTTGTGCGGGTTTAGTTGCATTCGATTATTAATGTCAGCTACCTTTCTTCGGTTAAAATAGTAGGTCTGCCTGTTGATTTATTTAGCAGTTTTTGTCTTCGAAACAGTGAATAATAATCCGCTTATGGTGAGCAAAAGCATCGTAATTAATTTGCACACCTGGAAACGCCTCAATAAATTGTTCGATTTTGGGTTCCACTGCGAAAGTGAGCCATTAGAATAAAAGCATCTAGTTCAGGTGTGAACGGCGTGTTTATAATTTATAATCTAAAATAAAAATATAACCTTAAAACTTAAAATTTGTTAACTAGTGTGTATACTTACAACAAACTCAAATACGTTAATTAGAGAAATGATTTTTGCAAAAGAATGGTATGCTGAAACCACAGAACAATAACTTAAACCGGCTGTAAACTTTCGTACAACACCGTACGCAACGAACGAACGCCAATGAAATATTTCAACGTCAAAACATCACACTGCACGAGTAGCCAGCTTTGATGTTACATTATACCTATATTCGGCTCATTTAAAAAGCCTTCTTCAGTGTAATAATTTTACATGTTATATAATTTTACTATTGCATCTGCTTGCTTGGAATCATAAAATTAAATAGTAGGTAAGTGAGGAATGTGCCTTATTAATGTTTATGAAAATGTTCAGTTGAAAATTTAAAATGTTATGGTGGAATTAGTAACACCACTTCTTTATCGTCATTCTGAATGGGTTTAAAATTTTAATTATTAATTGTTTTTTCTACGACTATTAAATGTAGGCTTTTTAGCAATAGTTTGTTGAACTAAAAATGACGTTAGTGATGCAACCAAAAAAAAACCGTTCGTTTTTTTTTAAAACCTGTTTTTTTTTTGAAAAACAAACCAAGCGGTCTGGTTTTTTTTTTAAATACGTTTTTTTTCAGAATTAAAGTGTAGTGAATAGCAACAAGTAATTTGTTTGGAAAAACAAAAAACAGATATTTTTAAATAAAAATAATACATTTCGTAGGTAAAGTGAACTATAGAATTTATAATAACAAAAAAAGCAAATAATTCTAAAGAAAAATAGAAAAATAGCCAAAGTGGATATACATGGTGTTTGGGAAGTTGACGGAAAAATTTCTAGGGGGAATCCTTGGCCCAAAATATGATGATTGAACTCAACTTACCTATATACAAAGTTGCTTAGTTTAGCCGCTAGAGGGCTTTAAAGAAGATTAGCTTTTTTTTAATTTTTTCAAATAAGTGGAAAAATCTGTGATAGATTTTATTCATTTTTTGGCCATGGGATTTTACCAGTAAACTTAATTTCGAAAATTACAGGGTGTTTAAAAACTTTATCACAATTAATTATCCATCCATATTTTTTTAACCCCCTGTATAATCACTACCAATGTTTTTTGTGGATAGCTACTTTGATTTATAAGTTATTTCCTCTCTTAAAACATTTTAGGTGGGTAAACGGTTTAGCCACAAAAAATATTTTCTAAATCCCTACAAGCCTGAATCAGTAATTGTAATATAACACTAGGCTTGTAGGGATTTAGAAAATATTTTTTGTGGCTAAACCGTTTACCCAACTAAAATTTTTTAAGAGAGTGAATAGCTTCTAAATTAAAGTAACTATCCAGAAAAAAAATTGGTAGTGATTATACAGGGAGTTAAAACATTTAAAAAAGCTAGTCGCTTTAAATAATTGGGGACCTGAGTTCGAAGGAATAATGGGTAATAATGTGGTTGTCTAATGCGTGACGCTCACCACATCACCGCGTGTCATGAATTTGACACGCGACAGCCAGGTGTGAGAGCGAGGATATGGAAGCTCTGACATTCCGCCTTGCAGGCCAAGCTCCTTCATGGGGTGTTAGTGCACCATTATTATTATTATTAATAATCTTTAAAGCCCTCTAGCGGCTAAACTAAGCAACTTTGTATATAGATAAGTTGAGTTAAATCATCATATCTTGGGCCAAGGATTCACCCCTAGAAATTTTTCCATCGACTACCCTAACACCCTGTAGAAATTATAATAATGCAGAAATTACTCGCTAACAGACATAGCTGACTCCTCAACTGACTCGGAGTCAGTATCCATGCAGTTTACGTCGCCCATGTCACTGTCTGATGACCCTGATGAATCGCTAACGTAACTTGATTCGTCGATCAGGTCGACAGTTTCAGAGCTGGGTTCAGCTTAAAGCAACTTCCAATAGTAGGGGTGGCGCGGGGGTGCTCTCATAGACGCATGCATACGCTTTGCTGTTCTGTGAGTAATACGAGTAGGCAGTAGGTATAAAATGTTACTGTTATTTATTAAACATTTGTCTAGTCTGTGCTGTAGTTTTCTTGAACTTTAAAGTGCAAGTAAAACCAAAATAAGTTTAAACTTAGAATGAATAAAAAACAAAAAAAACCGTTTTTTTCTGTTTTTTTTCTAGGTTTTTTATTCGATTTAAAAAAAACGCGTTTTTTTACATCACTAATCATCGTGCTAAAAGTTAAATCAGCTGCTTACTTTTAGCACATGTGCTAAAATAAAATAGCTGGTTTTGAATTTAGTATTTTAATCTGGAAGTGGGGTTATAAAGTTATTCTGGTTACTGTTTTTCGTTAGAGGTAAAGTTTTTTTTAAATAGTCCAAGCATTATGTAATAAATAAAGTAAAATGTGTATTGTTATAATTACCTTCGATAACTAACTTTGACAACTACTACTACTAAATTATAACTGTCATAAATACAAACTTTTGTTAAATAGACATTTATGGAATAATAACAGTAAATTTAAAAAATATTGTATGCAAATTCGTGCATGAACATTCACTTTTAGCACTTGTTGCACAAATAGCTATTATAGATAGATAATATGTGTCGTGTGTTCCAAAAAAAACCTTTTTAGAGCAGGAGTTGGAAAGAAAGATAAAAAATCTAACCATGTCGTAACTTAAGTTTGTAGGTGAATGTCAGATTGTTATTTTTTATGAAAACATTTGTCATAAATGCAATAAGTGACGTTGAAAGAACATCGACATTATTAACCACTGCAATACCCTTCTGCTAAAGCGTTCTTGTAATGTGTGTATTTCTGTTTCCCGTTTGTGTTTTCCGTTTATGTTTTCCGTTTTCAATTGAATTGAGAACTGAATATTTTGGTGTTTAATTTGAAAATGTTGTTAAGATGTAACTTTTACATTTTTTAAACAATACGTACCTGATAATTAACGTAGTGTTATGTGATTTTATATACATTTCCACGAAGAGTGCATAGAAATAAACAAATTTGACATAACCTTAAAAATAAAAAACGAGATTTGGATGGTCAAATTATATCAAGTTATGGCACACTTTAATTTGATCATGGCATGCTGGAAATGAATTTTCTTTTAAACACACGATATAAAGTTTGAAAGTGAAATGTGCATGATTCAAGCAGTAAAAATTAGAAAATTCTCTTTGCTTCCAATACTAAAATTTACCAAAAGTGTAGTTTGTTTCTGATTACGGATTAATATTAATTTTATTATAAAATTATATTAATAGCTATTTTAAATTATATTGTGGTAAATTATATTTAATATATCAATATCAGTTCTCATGAGTTTAAATTTAAAAAAAACTATAATTTTTAAGAAAAAATATAAATAACATTCAATTTTAAATTATATAAAAAACAGTACAAATATGATACCTTTTTAAATAAAGAAAACATCTTATAAATTACAATTTTATTATTAAATAATCTAATAACAAAAACATTCACATTAGGTGTTTGAAGTGTTGACCCTGCATTTTAATGCACATTTGCGCTCGACAAATCCAGTTTTCTGATACTTTTAGAAATTATTAGCGTAACTGCTCTATTGCAGCATTGATGCCCTGCCACAATTTGTTGATTGTATCAACTTTGGTGGCATATATCAATTCTTTCATAAAACCCCATAAAAAAAAGTCCACTGGGTTGAGATCTGGACTGCATGGGGACCATGAAATTAATCCACCCCGACCAATCCATCTTTGCGGAAAGATGGTGTCGAGGTAATCTCATACAGCATGACTAAAATGTGAACGACAGCCATCATGCATAAACCACATGGTACGGCGTACATCCAGAGGAACAACATCTTCAAGGAGCTCTAGCAGAACTTCTTGTAAAAACTGCAAATAAGAATGGCCGTTAAGGCGTACTGGTAATTCGTAAGGTCCTATTAAGGTGTTGTTCAAAATACCAGCCCACAGATTCAAACAGAAACGCTTCTGAAAGCTACTGTGGCGTGCCGATTTTGATAAACCCGTACATGAGAATTGTGGAAGTTGAGAACACCATTCCTAGTAAAACAGCATTCATTTGTCAACAGTGCGTGTATTGGCAATTCTGCTTCCTCCCTATTAGTGTGATTTAGTAGCCATTTACAAAACTGCTGCCACAGCGGATAATCTGTAGGAGTCAGTTGCAGATGATAGGGGTACAAACCATTGCTGCGCAATGTGCATCAAACAAAGGATAGAGAAACTCCAACTTGGTGGGAAATTTGGCGTGTACTCTTGGTTCGATCAGCATCAACCATTTCTAAAAGTTCTTCCTCTACATTTACCCCATGTTGATTTGGTCTGCCGCCACCATGACCTTTCTTAAGTTGCAAATTTCCAATCTCTCTTCTGTGTTGGGTTACTCGCAAAATATTTTCGGAAGGAATTTAACGATCTAGAAATTTTCTTGAATATATACGTCTGGCACGTGCAGCGTTTTCTTCAACAGCTCCGTACATAATAATCATATCTACATAATCTTCGTTACTGTAGTTAGTAATTTAAGTTGAATTACACAACCCCTTATACTGTATTATTAAATAGGCAGGGTTTCTCCATCAGTGTTATTTATTTTTTATTTGTTTTTTTAACTTAACATTGTTTAGTTAACTCCCAAATATCCCCTGCTTGAACTTAAAATCAGTTGGTAAAGAATGCTCAATAATTTATTCAACTTAAACTTGCTGTAACTTTCTTGGTGTTTAGTCTTGATCAGAAGTTTATTAAGAAAATAACTTTATTTTGGTTCCCTCTAGCTACCCTTTCAGTCTCCTCCGTACGTTATGAAACACCCTGTATACAGCTATTTGTTATATAAAAAAAATGTACTAATGGCGGTACAATCAGGATTTAGAGAAAAACAGCAGTCCAGTGTGTACTAAGTACAGTCGAACCTCTATTTAACTAAGTCGTAAATTCGCCGAAAACAATTCGTAATATAGAAAATTCGTTATTTAGAATAATTTGGGATATATGTATGCACATATATCATGTATGTTTCATTGACCTGAAAAATGATTAAATAATTGAAGTTGTAGCTTTATGTGAAGTTTAATGTACTTAATTATTAATACATACATAGCTACATATCTATGTGCATAATATGTAACATAAACGTACATTATGTATGATTAAACACATAAGCTATTATACATAATGTACAAAGGAACATAAAAGCCACACAGAAACATTAGGTATGTACTTACGAAAACATCAGATGTGGACTTACGAGTTCTTAAAGAAGTCTGTAATTTTTGGTTGCACTTTGCATTTAAACAATACACGTTTTCAAAAAATACCTCGCACTGATTTAAAGATTTGAACAATCTCGCCGGAACATTCTCGCGATTTTGCAATGCACGAGGGGTGATCTCAAATGCCTCAAAAGTTTCGCGGTCCGACGGCGCGGCATTTTCAGTTTGCTGTACAAACTTAGCTTAACTTAACGCTGTGAAACAATTTGTTAAACTGAACAGTACAGTCTATGAACGAATACGGCATTACCGCCTAATGACCCCATCAATATTCTAGGAAAATTCCGAAACTGAACCTTTGGTAAATGAGAAAGAACCGTCCTGGAAACAACTCATTCAACTTAACAATACAGCCATTGAAGGAATGCAGCATTACCGCCTAATCACCCCATTAGAGAGAACCTTCCTAGAATTCAAACTACCTGACAAGGGTTTATGACCCAATTTTACTACGTTAAATAGAGATAAATTTATATATAAATAATATCGGATATTGACGGTTATAACCAAAATTTCGTTAAATAGAGTATTTTGTTAAATAGACGTTCGTTGAGTAGAGGTTCGACTGTAGCTGGAAGGAGTGCAGGGACAGTGGTTTGTCAGCTGTAGTGATATTTTTGGACTGAAATCGTTCGAAGCAGTGAACAGGTGAATTTTAATGATGAAACTAAATAAAATTTGTGTTACTAGGGAGGCGTGGTAGTTGAATAATTATTTAATGGGTAAGAAGCAGACAGTGAAATGTGGTGATGCGTTATCAGAAGAGAAAAATATAGAAATAGGTGTTCCACAAGGCAGTGGGATTGGGTCACTATTATTTGCCTTGCATGTAAATGATTTAGCTGGAGTTATGAACTACTGGAATTGTCGCTTATTTGTTGATTATACCATTGAAGGGGAAATTATTCCTGAACTCATGAACATAATAAATGATGAATTAAAAATTGTGAGCGACTGCTTTACAGCCCATAAGCTAAAAATCAGTGTTAATGAAACGAAAGCTATGTGTATAACAAGTACTAATTTTTATTCAAAGGTTAAAGAAAGTAATAATAGAGTATGATTGATGGAGAATCAATTGAATTTGTAGATAAAATCAAATACGAGTATGAAGGGATAATGTTCCATTACAAACTAAGTGCGAATGACCATGTCGATTATATTACTGGAAAAATTCTTAAAAGACTAGGATTACTAGCTAAATTATTATATCAAATTAACTGTAATTGCCGTAATTAACACCTATTCTACCTTACTTCTATAATTGTGGGACAGTATTATATCTTACAAATCAAAGAGGTTTTAGCATCATGGAATGAGGTTGATTTTTAATTGTAGGCGGAGTACAGCTACATGTGAGATGTTAAGTAGATTAGAATGGTTGAATGTAAAGGAATCATTGCAGTTTCAAGTGTTAATTTTTATATTTAAAATTGTAAAAGGATTAATGCCACCTTATTTTAATAGATATATTATTTGTTGTAAATAAATTCATAATTATTTTACAAGAAACAGATATAATTTATATATTCAGGGTGATGTCAGAAGTGGAGGTTGTAATTCAGTATTCGTTATGTTCAATAATTTAGAAAATAGTGCAAAACAATCAACATCCTTAGGTATATTTAAAACTAGAATACAAGAGTCTGTTCTAAATAGGTCTTCATAAACAAGACTATTCAGTTTGTAAAAATAGTCTTGTTATTTATAAAGGGTGGAATAATATGCACAAAAAAGTCAAATATATGCGCATATATATACACTGAAAATGTAAAAGATATGTAGTCAGTTTGTTAAACTATGCAACATTATATGCAAAATATGCATAACATGAAATAATAAAGCAACATGTATTATATTAAACCAAAACTTTAATTATGTCAAAAAGAGTGTTAATGAAATAAACAAAATTAAGTAATAAAGTATTAGTATAATATTAACTACAAATAATTTTACGATCAACTGGTAAATTAAATACAATACATTTCATTGTGATTTATCGTTTTTCTGCCTATAACAACTTACAAGAAGGTTTTTCTCCAGATTGTTTATATTGTAACGACCTTGGGATCAAGCCGTTGCAGACGCGTGAGTCAGTGGCCCGAATATGTGAGAAACGACCTTGGAGCCAGGTGCGACGGATGAGTCAGCGGCCTCGGTAATTAATACGAGTTTTATTAAAAGGCCGCCGAAACGACTTTTTAAAAAACGTTTATTTTTATTTTACAATGAAATATAACATTGGAAGCACACAGCTAGCCGCCGGACAATTTCTTACATCTAGCTATGATACGAACACAATGGAACTTATCGACTGACTGGAGCTTAACTTAGAAGTGCAAGCTACTAGTATATATACTATGCCTAATCAGCTAAGATAAGCGTTATCTCTAAAAGGGAGCGTGAGACAGGAAGCCACGTGCGTTCAAGGTTGCAGACTTGCAATTCATATAAAGAAGCTATTTATCGTTCAAGGTTGCAAGCTTGCAGTTTTACACAGGAGACCATTGTCTATTCATAATATAACACGTCCGCCGATAAAATGTTCAATGGGTGGTATTCAAATATGCCTCCATTGAACTTACAAAGAGAAAAGAAAATTAAACTTATGCATTTACGTTAACCGGTTCAAAATCTTTATTTAAAAATCTAATAAGTTTAATCTTCATTGTGTTTCTATTATAATACAAATACAATATAAAAATTATTAACATAAGAATAGTACACAGAGTAAATATAATTGCAGACACACTTAAATTATCAGATTTAATATAATTAACAGGTTTTAACAAATTTTCATATTTATTAAGTTTAATTCGGTCCTCAACCAATTTCTGGGTGTCAAGAGGTATCAAGTCAATCTTTGAAACATTTATGTGGTTTGATTCAGGAATTATTAAGCGGTCAATGTTTGAAATTTTTAAATTAACAATTTCATTTGAGGTTCTTTTTGCGGTGAATAACATGTGTTTTTGATTTATTGAAACAAGACAGTCTGAACTGAGGTGTAAGAGGTTAGTGCCAGATATTCCTTTTCTAAAATTCTGATTTTTACATTTGACGTCCAATATTGCTTCAGATGGGGAAGATATTAACCATGTCGCAGGATTTATTTGTGATATTTTGATTTCTGTTAAATTGAATAAATAAGGGATACATGTTTTATTTTTATTAAATGACAGAAGTTGTGTTTCGCACAATTTGTCGTTGGGGATTTCAAAGTAGTTATTTTGATTACAAAAGTAGGTGTCTAAAGTTATAAGTTTACAATGACTTATTTCAATGGGAATGCTGTTTTTAACGTTAAATAATAAAGTACTATAAGTAGGTATAATCATACGAAATTGATAATTTTGGATAAAAATCGGAAATGGTATTAATTGTATCATTTGATAATCGTTAGTTTTGGAAGTAAGAGGTATTTCGAATATAAATGTAATTCTGTTTTTAACTTGATAAACTTTTGTAATGATAATTGACTCGTATAAATGTAAATACTGTAACTCTGCAGGATATGGAATAGTTAAAGCTTTTTCTGATATGCTATTGAGATACGTCGAAATTTCATTTAGATTATCAATTAAATCGTCATTATCAATTAATGACATATGCATCTGTTGATTTTGGGCAAAAGTTAATGCATTTTCTAGTTCCAAACAAGTGTTAATAAGTAGTTGCAAAAATTGAATTGCTTCTAGCAAGACTGTTTTTAAGGAGTATGTAGCGAGATTTTTGCCTAATTCCTCATTTTGTAAAATTATTTTATTTATATTTCTGTCTAATAATTCTTGACTCTTTGCTATATCATTGATTACTGAGATGGTATCATTTAAAATTTTAGTTTGTTCTAATATAACGTCATTTTGAATTTTATTGCTTTCTTGCAATTTAGTAATCATAGATTCATATCTGACTCCATCGTTGGCGTCGAGGTTTCCAGTTAAAAATTTGAAAGCGGATCCAAGTCCATCGAAAAGTCCTCTTTTATTAATTTTGTGTTTAACATCAGGAAATAATTGACTTAAGAGTTTATCTGTTTTTTCAAGATATTGTTTTAATATTATGAGTAAATTGTTATGATTGATAATAACATCGTCAATTCTTTTAAATTTTGTATATTCAATAACGTAACTTTTATTTTCAAGTAACGGTATTATTTTCATTAAATTAATTCTAAGTGTGTCATAATTAACAAATATAGGAGTATAGTCTACATTTCTAATAAGCGTCCATTCGCTTTGTTTAAGCACTACGTTTCCTAAGTTTAAGGGATATAATCCAGGATTATCTTTTAAATTTTTAATAATAATATCGCTCTGTATAACTAATGATTGAGTCAGCAGGGTACAGGCGATGAAGAGTACTACCCTCTATTCTGAAAAAAGGGAGAGCAATAATTCCTTTTAGTCAGGGTGTTTTATATTTCCTTTTTTCTTAAATTAGATTTAATTTTGAATTTCAACTTTACTTCTGAAATTTGTTTTAACACATATTTTTTCATTTAATTGGAATGTTCAATTTTTCCGAATTGGTTTTAATTTTAAATTTCATTTTTACTTCTGAAATTTGTTTTAACAAATACTTTTTCATTTAATTGAAATGTTTGATTTTTCTGAATTTGAATTTAATTTTAAATTGTTGTAAAGGTTTTTCTTTGTTTTCCTTTAGCAATATCAATTATAAAGGTATGTTGCTGTGAACATTTAGTTTTAACGCGAGAAATATTGTAACTATTAAAATTGTAAATATTTTTCTTTGTTTTCTTTTAGCAATATCAATTATAAAGGTATGTTGCTATGAACATTTAGTTTTAACGCGAGAAATATTGTGATTATTAAAATTGTAAATACCATATTATGCTGGTCTTGTTTGTTTGTTAAATGTAATTTTTATTTGAGTTTTTTTCTGATTTAAATGATTTTGGTCTTAAGTTTTTTCTTAAGATGTTATTTTTTTTAAAATACTTTTGATATTTGAAGTTACTGATTTATTTATTAGAATTTATTTGTAATACTTAAAGTTTTCAAAAATTCAAGGGTGTGAACAATCTTATTTTTTTCTTTAAACACACGGTTAAAAATTTAGTTATTTTGGCAAAATTTTTGATAAATGTTCTTTAGTAGACTATTTGGTTAAAAATTATTTTATTTAGATTTTTAAGTGCTGGGAAATTTTGATTATTGAATTTTTAGATGAATCTGATTTTATTCCTACTTTAGAAGGAGCTATATAATCTAAATATTTTACAAATTTATGTTTGAATTACTAAACCTTATGAGTTGACTTTTCGTCAGTTTTGAAATTATATGTGCATTGATTTTAGTCTTAAATTGTTTTTTTAAATTGTTATTTAAAATAATTATCCAAGATACTTTTAATGTTTGGAGTTTTTATATTAAAGTTGTTAAAAAATTGTTATTTAAATTAATTATCTAAAATACTTTTAATGTTTGAAGCTTTTATATTAAAGTTGTTAAATCTGATAGACTGATTTTTGTTGAGCTCATAATTTTTATTTTTATAAGATTAAGGATTATAAATATTAATTTCTTGTATTTCATTTAAAGTATTAATTACGCTTGTTTTAAATTGATTATTGTATGGTTTCAATTGCTGAAGGCTTAGTCATGCCTTTTTCATTAAATTTTAATTTTGGAGTTATTTTAGTTACATTTTTTTTATGCTGATAAATTTTACGAAAAGTTCTGTACACAGGGTTAACTGTAGGTTTTGTTGAGAAAAATAAAAATCTTAATTTTTAGGTTTTGAAAAATTACATTAGTTTCACTTTTTTTGTTTAATTTTTACGGGTTGTAATAAAATGGTATCGTAGCTCTTTCTGTCTGAATGTGCATCCATTTATAATCTATTCGTGCGGATAATTTTGAAAGTAAGTCGGATCCAATAAGTCCTATATAGTCTGGGTTAAAATTATATAAATAACATGTATGTGTTCCGTTTTCATAAAAAAGACTGGGGATTGGTAAATCTGCAATTAAGTTATGTTGAGAAATTCCATGAGATGTAATTATCTCGAATTCTGTTTCATAAATATAATTTGGAAAATGTTGTTGTACAAATTCTGGAGAAATTATTGTTTGTGAGCTACCTGTATCAATTAAAAGTTTATCGCCAGTGGCAGGAACTATAATATACGGAAGATCTGATTTTGAATTTATATTAAAAGTTAAAATATGCTTTTCCGAGGCTCTTAATAAAAATTTACGGTATCGCTTGGATCTGGAAATTCATAATAATCTGATGTAATGTCCAAGTCTTGGGGTTCATTTTGAAAATATAGGTCTGATTGTTTGTATTCTGGTTTTTCTTGAGAATTTTCGAATAAATTTTCTGTTAGATTTTCATGATCAACAGGGGAATTTTCTTGTTGAACATTACTGTGATAAAATAGTTGATTAAAATTTCTATTAACGTTTTGAGAATTTGCTCGATATTTATTAGGGAAATTTGATTGTTGAGTAGCTGGTCTTTTTATAGTGCTAAAGTCCATAGGTTCTGGTTTATTTGTTGGTGAAAAATTTGGTTTTGGTGCAAATGCATTAAAACTTGAATTTTGAGTTATTCTAGAATTATTAGGATTGTTAAAATTCGTTGGACTTTTAAAATAGTTGGGATTTTGATTAAAATTACTTTTAGGATTTTGGTTAAAATTACTTCTAGGATTTTGGTTAAAATTACTTCGATTTTGTTGGAATGGTCTTTGCATAAAATTTGGGTTATTAAATTTAGGTTCATATGAATTTCGTGTTTGAATATTGGAAGTTAAATTTGGTTTGTTTAATTTTTGACTTTGAAAATTATTTTGATTTTGAGAATATCTGATATCAATTTCTTCTTTTACTATGCTTAAGGCTTGTTCTAGTGAAGTTGGGTTTCTACTTCTTACGAAGCTTCCTAAATTTTCATTTAGTCCACTTGTAAAAGTGCGAAGTGCTAAATCTTTGTTAGCCTTTAATTTATAAGTGATAATGTCTTTTGATTCTTGACTCAGAGAAACTTTTGAATTATAAATAGCCAAATGGGTTCTAACTTTATTGAAAAATTCTATGGGAGAGTCTTTATTCTGTTTTAATTTAGTTAAATCAATTAAAAGATTCAATTCTGACCTTTGGTCGCCAAAATTTTCAATTAAGACATTTTTTAAGTCTTTCCAAGTATCATACTCGTAACCTGTGATTACTTCTAACGCTTGACCTTTTAATTTATTCCTTATCGAATTTAAAATTACTTGGTTGATATAATCGTTTAAATTTTCTGTACAAAATTTAGTTGCAATGATTTCTGCGGATCTGATAAATTCCGAAAGAGTGGCTTGATTACCATCATATGTGGGAATTTCATTTAATAAAGCTACATTAAAATGTGGGGGAAACAATGATGCGTTTTGATCAACCATATTTGTTGTAACAACCCAAAATTATTTAAAAATAAAATTCTAGGGATAGAATTCCTTGGTGAGCGTGATCGATCTCGTGACATAAAATTTTTACAATTGTTTCAAAATATAATTACAGGTGTTTTAACTAATGATTCAAGATAATAGTGATCTAAACATAAAAATTTTATAGACAAAAATTAATTTTGCTTTATTTGTTTCACTTATTTTTAATTTTTATTTATGTTAGTAAACAGTTTAATGACTAGGGGATGTTTAACAGGGGGGTAGGTATCCTACGCGCAAGAACGCAAGCACAAATGCAAATTAAGCACACCTATTATGTGCAGCAATTGGTCTGGCTTACTACGTTCTGCCTGGACTTATAAATAAATATTTAAAACTATGTTAGTATAATTTTTAAAACTTTATATTAGTTAACTTTGTTGTTTTAGGCGAACGCTTTAATAATTATCACTTTTGAAAATTATATTACGTTACTTTGTTGCCTTTGAAATTTTTACCTTGTTGTTTAGGCGAACGCTTTAATAATTATTACTTTTGAAAATTATATTACGTTACTTTGTTGCCTTTGAAAATTTTTATTTTGCTTTTTCTTTAAAACTTTAAAATTATTACTTAGGCGAACGCTTTAATAGTCGTTACTTTGTTGCCTTTAAAATATACCTTTGCTTTTTCTCTAAAGCTTGAAAATTATTATAAAAATATACCTTTGCTTTTTCTCTAAAGCTTGAAAATTATTATAAAAATATGCACTTACATTGTGCGTTAAAATTGACGAACGGCGTGCGATCAAGCTACGTCCTGTTGTCTTCAAAAAGGATGCGTCGATCCTATTGATGTCGGCTGGCCTGCACAGAGGTCCTGAAGTCCGACTTGGATAGTCCAGCTTTGCGCTAGAGCGTTATCCAAAAGTTGTCCTGGGGTCGTCGTTGTTGACGTTGCCAATACCAGAGACTGATCCCAATGATCAAGAGTGGTCCCAATGACCAGATGGTTCCAATAACCACGGAGGAGCAGGAGCTGGGTCGACGGGCGCTTCTCACGATCGGGCGATGTTTGTCCCTGTTGGAGATGTCCGAAGATCCGCTGGGTGGTAGGTTTCGATTTGTGGCAAAGAGCTGAACCTCAAGGAAAGTTGCTGGTCGACTCGATGTTTGTAGTTTTCCAGGTTTTCCTCCACAAATCCTACCGACTGCGCCAGTTTTATTAAAAGGCCGCCGAAACGACTTTTTAAAAAACGTTTATTTTTATTTTACAATGAAATATAACATTGGAAGCACACAGCTAGCCGCCGGACAATTTCTTACATCTAGCTATGATACGAACACAATGGAACTTATCGACTGACTGGAGCTTAACTTAGAAGTGCAAGCTACTAGTATATATACTATGCCTAATCAGCTAAGATAAGCGTTATCTCTAAAAGGGAGCGTGAGACAGGAAGCCACGTGCGTTCAAGGTTGCAGACTTGCAATTCATATAAAGAAGCTATTTATCGTTCAAGGTTGCAAGCTTGCAGTTTTACACAGGAGACCATTGTCTATTCATAATATAACATACGCGTGACACGTCAGAGTTGCCAGAAAGGTCGAGCGAACTCGAGACGTTTTCCAGAAGGAACTATTCGGCAATATAAATACGCGCCCGCAAGAATAGCGGGCAGTTCTCATCCAACTCGAAGCGCGTAAGCTGCAATATAAATAGACCCGTGTGTACATAACTCTAGCGATATAAATAACGCGTGTATAACAAATAAATATAACCATATAAATCATTACTGTTAAGCCGTAATTATTAATTAGTGTATCGTTGTTAGAAATAGTGCCTGGAGTTTATGAGTAATTTGTGTTCTGCCTTCATAATTCTTGTAATCGTAATTAATCATTGTAAATAAATGTTTAATACAAGAAGCGCCGTATCATTTTTAAATAGCCCGAGCGTAAAAACGTAACGATATTAAATCTTTGTTGCCTATCAGATAAAATATAAGTTGAAAATCTCCGTTCGACATCAACAGATGTAATTGGAGCGTTTTCAACACAGATAAATGTTTGGATCGATTTACAATTCTGATTTCCGGCCGAAATATCGGCGTATCGGCCTCGATTATATCGGTATCGGCCGATATATCGGTATCGGTCAGAAAACCCGTATCGGTGCATCGCTAGTTGGTACCCTTCGTTTTTCTCTAAAACTTTGAGTTTTTTTTTTAATGGCTTTACTTATTTGATCACGAACTTCACTACAAGATATACTAAACTTATTTATTAATTTAACAGAGTCTGTAAGCGGAAGGCCTTCGGCCTTTGATTTTAAAATTGTTTCGGCCCAAAGTGGTAATTGACGCTTATAAATGCTAATTGTTGCGGTAAGTCTATTTTATTTAGAATACGTTTTGCTTCCGTAATTGAATGAGATTCATCAGAAAATTCTAAAATTTGTTTCATTTCTTTAAAATTTTCCTAGTAAAACAGGCCGACCTGTAGTCCTATTTGTTGTGGTATTTCGCGCATTGTATACACAAATACAGAATTCACATAGTTTTTTCGCAAGGTACTTTCGTTAGGAATATCATGCTTACAGTATTTGATCAAAAACGATTTTAAATTAGAATCATTTAGGGCCGGTTGCAGAAAGCAATGTTAAGTCTGGTGTTAGCTAACGCGACGTCAAAGTGAACAAAAACGTATCAAATCTCAAATGCTTATGGTAACTAATACATTAGTAAACAAAATTTGATGCGATTTTGTTCACTTTGACGCGATGTTAGCTAACACCAGACTTAACATTGCTTTCTGCAACCGGCCCTTAGTTTTTTAATCGGTATATTAGAACTAACAAATGCTTTGCATAAATCATAGTTCAAGGACTATCATTTGTTCCGTCTTGAACTCCCTGCTAAACATTATCGTAGGGACGAGTGCGGCTTGTTTGTTGACTTTAATGTTTCACATTTTCGTTTGTGCAAAGGTGTACCGACGTGTTTGGTCAATTAAATACTTTTTGTACACGAAACCTACAATTATAAAACAGCTACCTAAGAAAAATTGATTTTATTCGCAACCATATATGTAATAAGATCATTACTGACTTTTAAAAAGTTGGAAAATGAGCTATTCCCAACTTGTAACTTTCCAACCGGTCGGAAAAGTGATTACCGGTTGGAAATGAATCCATTCCCGACCGCTGAGTAGGTAGGGACACTGGGAATCTCGTTGATCCATTCATGCGCTTCGCAACCTGTCGTATCATAATATAATAATTTTTCCAATTACTGTTTAGAATAAAGTGGTTGCGAATAAAATAGTATACATACCACGGTGAAAAGTTTCATTCCAGTCTCGAGATAAAGTTCACCTCGACGCTACGCGTCTCGGTTAACTACTTAATCTCTCGACAGGAATGACACTTTTCACCTCGGTTTGTAATATACTATTACACACATTTTATTTATATTCAATTAAAAATGAAATCAATTTCGCAATTACAAAAATTGTGAAAATGTATATTCTATTTTAACAGGAAAGCAATGGCATTAGAAATTTAACTGAAATTTTAAAATTGGAAATAGTAAATGCAATAATTAAACTTACTGTGTTACTGCAAGCTTTACAGAATACTCGCCATCCACTACAAGCTCGGGATAACGTTTTATCCACGATATCACTTTTGACATTTTATCTATTATTTCACGAAAATTGAATGTTTACCACACAATATTTTAAATGCTAAAAGAGCGATCGTTGTTACTCAGTAAACTAATGCACAATGGTTGAGATTTTACTTAAAATTTATCTTTTCCCTTGCTTAGTCCATAGTTCAACACTCTAAACCCCTTCAACCACTTAATGCATAAAAATATTGTTAGCAGTCAACAAACAAATAGCATTCTTGACAATATTGTTACTCCCTGAATGTCCATTTACATAAGCTACTCATTTTAAGCAGCTCACCTTTCTTAATTACGGGAATTTCTAAAGGATTTCTTACTTAGATTTTAATCTTATTTAAAAAAGTTTCATTTGCTGTGCTCGCTTGAGGAGATGGGAGAAAAAAATGTTGAGTAAAATACAGGGTGTCCAAAAAATGGCGGATTAACTCTATGGTGCGTTACTGAGGGATGTCTAACGAACCCTGGAAAAATATGAAAAAAAATCCCTGGGCCGTATTTTTCAAAATATTTCGAAATTAATAAAAATAAATCTGGCAACATTGATACTGCAACAATTTCTCAATAAAAAATGTATTCATAGTAAGTTGTTAATATGTTGGTGATACTGTAAGTCTATGTCAAATTCGAGGTTAGTAGGTTAGGTTTTGCGTCAGTCTGTGTCAAAACTGACACAAAACCTAACCTGCTAATCTCTAACAGTGCCACAAATATTTCATTGCCAAGCTTGATTTCGTATATTATTATTGTACAAAGCCTGTTTGCCACATTTAGTTATTGACAAACTCAACAGGAAATCAGTTTTTTAAAATACTTAAATATTGAAAACAATTTAGTTAAATCCCAAGAATATTAAAAAAACAGATATTTTAAGAAGTCCCAGATATATTTGATACTATAATTATACAGTAGTTATTTAAATAAATGGATTTTATTACCCACCTTTGACCAGAAATATTTCGAAAAATACGGCCCAGGGAATTTTTTTCATATTTTTCCAGGGTTCATTAGGCATCCCCAAGTAATGCACCGTAGAGTTAATCCGCCATTTTTTGGACACCCTGTATAAGATTTATTTAGAAATGCGTTACAAAAATATGAACATAACTGCAAATGTATGCAAAATTAAATTGGTGTCATATAACTCCAGTTAACGTGATTCACCTAGATATGGAAGGATTTTTTTACCACATCAATATTCAACAATATGCATTTTACATAATATTGTAACGACCTTGGGGTCAGGCCGTTGTCTATATATGACTCAGCGTCCCGTGCGACGCGTGAGTCAGTGTCCCGTGCGACACGTGAGTCAGCCTCTCAGATCATTCCAGAAAATGTAACGACCTTACGCGCGAACACGTGTGTACATAACTCTAGGAAATAAATAACGAGTGTATAACATATAAATATAACCATATAAATCATCAATGTTAAGTCGTGTATAAATAAATATTAGTTGTTAGGAATAGTTACGATAAATCGTAAATAAATGTTTAATACAAGAAGCGTCGTATAATTTTTAATATTTGCCTGGCGGAACAAGTGAATGCCCTAGTGAAAACCAGCTCTAATATTTTATTCGCAAACTGGCGAAACAAGAGTGTTTATTTTGTGTGGTAGTGACACGGTTACAGTGGTGTTACTTATTGTGACATCATCTTGCTTGGATTGCAGGGTATAATATCTGTTTTGAGTAACCAGCATTTGCGAATTAAAGAGATACCGTTTATTTACGACTTCGTCCGGTGAAGATGAGGGTCTTTTATTGTTAAATACTGTATCACTGCTTGAGGATTCCTGATGGTCCATTTCCAATTGTTCAACGAGACAGTTCGGTCTCTTGAAAATTATGGTTGGAGATTTCAGGCGAAAGTTATTCCCTTCTGCCATTGTTTCGGGAAGTGGGGACACGGTGATAGTTATTTCGATGCAGGTTGATTGATTGATTAAAAGCAGGGATTTAGGTGGGCTAATAGTGAGCCCAGTTTTGTGAGCCCTGCATACGATGCAGGAGTATGAGAGGTTATCTTATACTTACCACACCGCAATCGGCTGATTGCGGCGAGCAACGCTGTAAGTGTATCACAATTATTTAGTTAGCGCTGCTAGTATTATGTCTCTAAAAGCAATTATAACTTGGTTAAAGCACAGCAAATTCGAGGAACACAATTCACCGGTCTCGGACACTGTTCACGCTGAACTCTCTGTTTCTAGTGTGGGCTTCAATTGATATAAAGTAGTTCTATCAGATTTTGTAAATTTGGTTAAATGTCTAATTGTTATGTACACACCGTTGCGGTCAATACAATCTCATGTTAATTTATCAATTGATTGATAGTTTGATCATCTGAAGACATCAATAAATAGGTCATATCGAACAAATTGCAATATTTTTCAGTAATTTTACTGCCAATCGACATTGTACTGGGTGTCTTAAAATGAATTACATTTAGTATGCTTGGAATTTCCCATAATGCAGTCATAACATTTTTGAAATCGTCAAATTCGAGGTTAGCAGGTTATGTTTCAACACAGACTGACGCAAAACCTAACCTGCTAACCTCGAATTTGACATAGACTTATAGTCTTGCCAATTTTAAATAAAGTTTTGAATTGCATTATGGGCAATTCAAAGCATACTAGATGTAATTCATTTTAAGACACCTGTAGTTACTTCTTTAAAGCTTGTTCACACATAACTTCAATTTCCTGTACTACATTGACGGAGCTCTGATAGTCAGTTAAAACAAATGCACATGAACATTGTCCAGTGTGTAAGAATGGGGTCATATTGACCGCAACAGTACAGCGCTGGTATAGCAAATTTGTACGGAACTGCATGGGAAGATCGCAAATGGCGGTTGCATAAATAGAATTTCCCACAAAAATTGGTTATGTTCATTATAAAACTTCAATAGGCAAAGATTATGTATAATAATTAAGACATTTTTTTAATAATTCTATCAACACTGAACGCATCTTTGTTTCAGGTCATGACGCCCTGTAACACTCCCGCCACACCGCCCAACTTTCCGGATACCTTAGTAGCCTTTTCTAAGCTGTCCACCAGCAACGGCAACCCGACGTCTCCGAGTGTGACCGGGAGCACACAGCCTCAACAGATTTTGCAGTTCCCCCCAACAACACAACGATAAGAACGATCCCACCGTAGGAATGTGTAACTAGATATACAGATGAATGGACTAAAATGTATAAATTTAGTTAGTAGATTTTGGTGAATTATTTGGTAAGTTTTAAGTTTGCGTTCCCTTTGTTAGATAGCTCTGCCGATGCTACTGGATCAACTACGTAACGAATAAAGTAGGGTACAAGTTCCATTGTGATTTTGTTCATTTCAGGCCATGAGCACAAATTATGTGATTTTAGATTTCTAGGTTTGTTAGTGCAATGAAGCAGGCAGCCACTCACTGCTGTGCAAAAATAGTCGAGTGTATCCTATAATCGGTGTGTCTTTCACCTAATCTCAAGACGTCTCCGCTATATACAATCTCTGAAAACGTATAAATGTACAAAGTCAGAATTGTATGCCTACTTTAACCAAATTCTATAGATTCGGTGCTCTTCATTCAGTGAATTTCCCGCACATCAACGTTTTGTAGGAACTTCTGGTTTATCCTAAGATTATTAATGCCTATTACCTTTACTAACCACAGCATTTGGGGTGTTGTAAACGAATATAGAATAATTTTTACATTTAGGGTAATAGAATACTGAGCTCACAAGGATCCTAGTTCGGCTTTTGCTTATTTAGTGAATTTAGTTTATTGTTCACTAAATTTGTGGAAGCCGTTTGTCTAGTACTATGTACTTGATACTTTTAAATCAATTATTACACTTCTAAACGTACATGTAAATAAGAATATATACTTCTATAATCGCAAGGGCAATGTTCAAGCTCAATTTGGTATTAGCAGGTGTCTGTTATCGCTTGGAAAGGTATTGTAAAAAGTGTCAATGTTTGTAAATAGTAGACTTAAGCTCTTGTAACTGGTAGGACTGTAACCATGTAGCTAAACACTTCGTAATGTGAAAATTTTATTATATACTGTATATCACTGATAATCATACCATCTTTCAAATACAATATTTTTAACTATGTGTGTTATTTATCTTTTATACAATCAAAATAAATGGAATGAAACTGTATTATTAATAGCACTCTTTCTGAACTGGAATGTTACTGAAACAGCTCTTATTTAGCAGGTGTTTGTAGGTCTGGCTGGCATGCAACCATTTATATACTTACAACTTTTTGGATAAGAATGCTTGCTGTAAAACGCCTAGCAGGCATATACAAACCAAAGGCTACACGAACTGGTGGAAAAATGTGCTTGAGCACGGCATTTGGCATTTATAGGATGAGAGGATATATTGTTTGAGGCTTTTGCGGTCACTCGAATTATTCTTGTTAAAATGTTATTTCGGCTTAGACATCACAGTCTTTGTAGATAAACAAGCAGCATTCTCAGGCTTAATGAGCCTTGCACATTGTGAACTCCAGCAAGGATCCATGCGACGGCTATGCTCTTTGGTGGCTTGCGTTCTTGAGGTACTCAAACGACAACAAGCAACTGCTTGTTTATCTACAAAGGCTGCGCGGTCTAAGCCGAAATTTCATTTTAACAAGAATAAAGAGAGAAAGAGACTAAAGAGATTCTGAAACACTCCTCAACCCCCCTGCATCTTGACGCTTGTGCCTTGTCTCCCCCTGCAGGGGAGAGGGAAAAATTGAGTTGCAGTTGCAGATGTTGAAGACCGTCCTTAGTTGTAACAGTGACGACCTGTTTCAGTTTTACTTGTATCAACAGTGATAAAACACTTCCCAGAACAGCTCCTTTTTGCAACATGATAGCCGTTGCTGTTAAAATTACATAATAATAATAATAACTATTAATCTATATTGTAGTGATATGATGATGATAATTAAATTAATAAATAAACTCCCTACACATATCCTATATGTTTTTATTTATATAAAATTTTTACTGATTAAAAGTAAATAAATAATTGTACAAATGGGTTCATTGATTGTAGTGTTTTGCCCTTTATAGTAATTCGCACATCTGCAAGTAAATTTAATTTATGGCTAGCTTTCAGTAGGCAAGTAGACTCAAAATCTGCAAGTTAGGTTCACCGATATGTTCATATTTAAATTCCCGTGTTACGCCACTGGGCTGTGAAAATTTATCTATCAACAAATTGAATTTTCGTGCGGTTCGTTTCTGTGTATTTACAAGTGAATTCACAAGGAAATCTATGAACAAATCAGGTAATTCGAATATCGCGCTTTATTAAGCGTCACTAATGGTGTTTTGTTTTTAGATCATTGTTTCGTGACGTAAAATGAAAACGCTTGCCCACTCGACAACAATGACCCACACAAATAAAGCCTTTCAAATAAACAATTCAACACAATTTACCTACCCTGTATAAATTTATGTGTTAGATAATAAGACAATAATGCTACTCGCCTCACGTTTGGACGCCAAATTTATTATGTAATGGCGACCAACTATTATTCGTTTTTATCAATTTGCTTTTGCTAATTCTGCTTTAGCTAATTCTACTTTTGCCAATTCTACGTTTGCCCCACGTTGGGCGCCAATTTTATAAAACTTGTCTGCTTTTCACCATTCTTCAAATATTACCATTCCATTTTTTATAGCCTTATTTGATCTAGTATTGTGCTCTCTTTGCACTGTATTAGGAACATTCTGTCCTTCTTATCTTTATTTAAAACATTCATAGAACTGTACTTATTCAATTATACTGACATGTAAATTTATTTAACCCGCATGTAATAAACCCTTTGGTGATAGATTTGTTGAATTTTGATTGGCTTTACTTTGCACCAACCTCTTAATTTATGCTAATTGATATTTCTGTGACTCTAATTTACGAATTGAGCTCTGCCTTATTGCCATATATTCTGAAGTAATTCTATTTAATATCGGCAATGCTTTACCAATGTAGTTATGAATTAAAATTTCTGATGTAACTGCTTTACCCCAGCTCTATGCTTTATTGACTTGCTTTAATTATCTATGTTACAAGCAGAGTTGAGTAACGGGCTAAATACCATCTCAATATATAGAAAAATCAATCGCCGTGTGTTAGTAACGCAAATACTCGAGAACGACTTGACCGATTTGGATGATATTTATTTTTGTTTTGTTCGTCTTACTCCCGAGGTGGTTTGGCAAAAAAAATTCGGAAAAATCCAAAGTGAAAGCCGGAAAATTGGAAAATATCAAAAGTGTGTTTTTCTATACACTATACGACTTTCTATTTGCAGTCATACTTTTATGATTCTGTGCTTAATGGTTTGAAGAGTTTTCCCCATCATGTCATAATCCAAAACGTTTGCCAGGTCAACTAGTTTAAAAATAAATATAACATAAACAAAATAAACTTATGAACTAGGCGAAGTCCAGTTCGATGGGAAATCCGACGGAAATCCCATCGCTTGCTCCACTTAACCTAGACAATGTTTGCAACAATAATGTTCTGCAATTCGATTATCAGAATCATTATAAAGTATTTTTATTTTAGTCCAGTGGGCGATAAACTATAATTGCTATTATGGATTAAGAATACAAAGAAGATTTAAAAAGAAAACGAAGCAGGGTTATGACAAAGTGGCTGTACTTTATTTCTAAAGTAAGATTTTTAATTTAAAAGACGTTTCCCTCCGTTTGTAATTTGAATAAGAGAAATCTTAATTTAATTTTAAAAGGACTAATACTTAACGTCTATAAATCGAGGGGTAGCTTGTTGTAACCATTAACGACACAGTAAGAAAAAGAGCGTTTAAATAACTCAGTATGATGTCTAGGCGGAGTTAATAGACCTTTATATCTGAGGTTCGAATTATGTATATCAGTACGGAAGGTTAGCCTTTCATATAGATATGCAGGATATTTATTTACAATTAAATTATGATAAAGACAACACGAATAAAACACGCCTATGCAACATACTTTCACGTTTTTTAATGCCAAAAATAAGACGTACACATGAATTTTGTAGTTTCTAAATCCTCTTAACATCTATGGAAGTAAGACAGGGACCATAAACTGCATCACAGTTGTTCATTCTAGACAGGACCAGAGAGTTACAGAGTTGGATCTTAATTTTCTGATTAAACAAGTGTTTACTATGATAAATGGCTTTGATAGAGGCATACGATTTGTGTATGCAATCGGTTACATGTTGACTAAACCTCGGGGCATGGTCAATTACTAGACCTAAACTCTTGACAGTTTCTTGCAACAACAATGATACATTGTCAATCTTAATATCTGCAGATTCAATAATAGTGCGCCTGTCAGATTTCCTACCAAACACATTTGCAACCGATTTTTTAGGATTTAACTGTAAGGCATAATCTGTGGATATATTTAGTAGATTCTGTAAGTCGATATTAATTAGATTAAACGATTGATTAGCAAGAGTTTTAAGAAAAGAATAATATAACTGGGTGTCATTGCACTTTGCAGGATTTCAAGCAAGTGATAAAATTGAAAGTATAAATAGTGAATAACACAGGACCCAGTATTGTACCTTGAGCAACGCCTTTATTGATATAAGAAAACGAAGATATCGAGCCACGTAATCTAACAGCCTGAGACCTATTGGAGCGATAATTTTTGAAAAACATCCAAGCACTAGACGTTAATCCAATATAGTGTAATATAGATAAGAGCATTGAGTGATTAATAGTGTCGAATGCTTTTGAAAAATCAAGAAGTATCAGAGCTGTTATCTCACCACGATCAGTAGCATTAATTATATCAATATTTAATAAGGCGGTGGTACAACTAAATCCTGGTCTGAATCCAGATTGAATATTAGGTAAGATTTTATTTATGTTCAAGTGATTGCGAAGTTGAGTCGAAACAATTTCCTCCAATATTTTCGATAGTGCACATAAGATACTGATAGGTCTGAGATCCTTAAATTCAGTTGGAGAATTCGTTTTTCGTAAGGGAATTACAAATGCTTTCTTCCAGCAGTTAGGAAATACAGAATTTGTTAAACAATAGTTGAAAATATGAGTTAAGAAAGGAAGAAGAAATGGAACACATATTTTTACAATTTGTATAGAGATACCATCAAAGCCAAGGGCTGTGGATTTTATTGACCAAATCGTTTGAAATACTACATCTTCAGTAACCATGCAGAAAGAAAATTGAGAAGATAGCGAGTTTAAAGTATTGTTATAGAAATTTATTATATTATCATTAACAGGTAAATCTGGTACACAATTAATAAAATAGTTATTGATATCATTGACATTTGTGAGATTATTAGGTAAAGTACTTTGTTTATTTTTTAAAATATTCAATTTCCCCAACTCAGCCCACATTTCTTTATTATTTAGATTTTTAAATTTATTATAATAAGCTTTTTTTCTTTCCTAATTGATAATGTTGTGAGATTGCGTAGTTGCCCGTAATATCTTCCATGTTCCAAATTTTGTGTCTTTTTAAATTTGCTCTTGGCTTTGTTTCTCAATGATATTAAAAGTTTTAATATTTTCGGTCAGCCATGCCATGGTGCCGGAGGTTTAGTTAAACGAGAAGTGACATATTGTAATGATCTTATGCCTGAGGCTCTACTCTGGTTGCAGTACAATTTAGAAAACAAGTCAATAAGCACAGAGTTGGGGTGTTTTATGTAGCTGCAATACTAAGCTTAAATTTCATTCAGTAAATGCATTGGAAAAGAGATGCCAGTATTAATAAATGCATTGAGAAAGGAACGCAAAGGGCAAAGCTTGTCTTTCACAGGGTTGAAGTCGAAATTAAAATTAATTAACTATTAAATTTGGGCAGAATGAATAGCCCAACCAAAAGAAATGAATAATCACAAAAAGGTTTGCTATGTGCAGGTCATTGAAGCGTAGATTTCAATATAGCCAATTAGGTACAATTTGTGAACAATCTAAAAAGGTATAAGAAGCCAGGAAAATAATGTTGCAACGAGCAATTAAGAAGGCAGACATAAAGACAGAAAATTGCAATTGTGAGAAGTAGACAAGACATTATAAAGCGAGTGAAAAGCAAACAGCATGACAGGGAAAAACCGAGTGAAAAGCAGATGGACATCGAAAGCGTTTATGAAGGAAGTGAACTCTTAAAACTAATCAGTGCAATTACGCGAGTGAATTAGAGCAAAGAAAATAATAAAGACATGTGGTGGCGCAAAGAGACATTTTAACAATTAAAAATGTGGACAATATTTTAGAGATAAGAAATTTTTAAGTTTAATCATTTGTAAGTAAATTTATTTCAAAATGTAATTGATTTGAACTTGGCTGCTTTCCGCTTGTATAGTATTAGATTAGCATTTGTTTATAGCGGATATCAGCAGATAACAATTGAATAAATTATAAGATTGACATGAAATTTTGTGCTCCATTTGAATAAAGTTTTTATACAATAAAAGTCAATATTTTGAGCCAAAAAGTATTTCACTGTGTTAAGCAGGCGTTAAAGTTCATATGAGAACGTTTGTGGCGATTTCCGCAACAATAAATAATTTTATCAAGAGCATCTCCGAGGAAACGTTAAGGTAGTGTCTAACCCTAAAAATATTAGCGTGAGCATCCACAAATTTGTGTGCATGCGAGACAATACCGTACTGAACAAGATTCAAGCATCTTCAAGCCTCCAGCGAAAGTACTTTTCAAATTATTAACCAGAGTCCAGTTGTCAGGTTAGGTGGTGATTAAATAATTGCAGAAATTCAATCGGCGTCCCTTCTGACGTCACAGACAAATTAATTTCTGAAACAAATGAGAATAACCGCCAAAGCACTACGATTTAAATAAATACCTTTTTGAATGTTCGCAAATTTGATTTTTCTCTAGGAGCAGTAGTTCAGAATGAGAGCCGTAAACAGAGCAGCCGTTAATAAGTACACCGTGCCGACCAATTACAAAACGGAGCTGGAGTTTAGTGATGGCACCGAATTCAAAAAAAGATAATATGCTTATAAGAGTACACCTACATTTAAATTATGTTCCGTTTGAAAGAAAAATCGGAGAACTGATCAAAGAGATCGTAAAGCTTATAAAGCAAAAATATAAAATACATAAAAATTATGCATTTAATAACTTATACATACCACAAATTGTTAATTCATTGATTACCAATTTTATCAATGTAAGCATTCACGTGCTTACTGTATGTTAATTCATTGATGCTCATAAATAAATAAAAGATGGCTATACATTTCAGTTTCTAAGGGGAATCCTCTAATTATTTAGAATTTTATGACGTAATTTTATCTGTTTAAGATTCTATGATTATCAAAAATTTGAATCTATTTAACAATATGTAGTGGGTGTTAAATTTGTCAGAATTCAGTTTAAAAGATATACTTATTTTAGTGTAAATTTTCTTTTATTTGTAGTTTATGGGAAGACAAAGCTATCATTTAACTGAAATTTTAGATTTTCCCGTGCAGTCATTCATTCATTCATAATATATAGCCTCTTTTACCTTTCGGTGTCGAGGACCACTCATACCTCGCGGGAAGTGCAACGGAGTTTATGCGCCGCACGCGACTTACATTACGCTTCCCCGCATGCAAACATATCACACACAACTTATATCTAACTTAACTAATGAGTTCAAATCATACTAACTTAAATCTTATTGTAAACATAAACAATTAAACTTGTATATTTACCCAATTTTAACCTCTTGTTATCAATTTTAAAATATTGGAATATGAAATCCTATTAATATAAAAGCTGAACAGTGTCAATCATCCTAAGAAAATAGATATAAAATTTAGGAAACTTGAAATGTTAACAGAGAAACACTTGTCGAATAATTTAGATAAGCACTGCATTGCTAATGTTTACAAAATGTACGAGGACAACCCTGGGAGCTAGTCAACCCAAAAGACGTTTAAGCACGATAATACTGGTACAATATCCCAACCAAAAATTGGAAATCTATTTCAAATCAAGTAAGTACATCATGGAAAGTGTAAGTCATGTCTAAGTTATTTCATACAATCAATACATAATTGTCTAAAGTCAAACAGCTTTCAAGTATTGACAGTTAATCAATAAATTGAACATGTAACTGTTTTGTTATGGCATTGTAACATTTGCTATGATTTAAGTACCTATGTATTAGTTGTTTAACCTTAGTTTTCAAAACCGTATACTAGCATCGAATATGTTGAAAAACGTATATGTCTTCCCAAATGCATGTGTCAAATTTGAAGGTTATTTACAAAGTGTCACTGAGTGACAATCAAGCAATCTGGCCTGATTTTAAATAGCTTTCCAATTTCTGGAATACTCTTTTTATAAGCAAGCTATTTTTTTAATTCGGCGCCATCACTAAACCCCACCTCCTTTTTATAATTGGTCGGCACGGTGTACTTATTAAAGGCTGCTCGTAAACAGCAGGATTACAGATAACCTAACCTTAAATGTGCTAAGCTGTGCGTTTACCGGTGGATTTGTGTGTTAAAATAGCATATTAAAGTATGAGTGGATAACAAGGTCTTTAAAACACGCGCGAGTTTTCGAGCACGACGGCGTAGCCGGAGTGCTTGAAATAGAGCAAGTGTTTTAAAGACCAGTTATCCACGAATACTTTACGCTATTTTTTATTACTCCCTTTTACTATAAAGGAAGTATTGGATTCACCCCAAAAATTCGAAATTGAGTTTTCAACGGATCTTCACGTTTTAGAGTCCCCTGATCCCAAAAAACATATTTTTTTTCATTGGTCTGTCTGTGTGTGTGTGTGTGTCTGTCTGTGAACAGAATATCTCAAAAACGAAAAGAGGTATGGCGTTGAAACTTCATATATAAGTTTTGTGTACTATGTAGATGAGACGCAAGCTTTTGAAGAAAATCGCATAACCGGAAGTAGGTGTTTACTCTTGTGATTTTTCAGTTTTTTTCGATTTTTTCAAAAACGGCTCTAACGATTTTTTTTAAACTTTACATTTTTCTTACATTTTTAATGTGTATTGATGTGAGATAGATGATTTTCCAGTTGAATACTTCTAAAGTGGGTTTCTTTTGTTTTTTTTTCTATTTTTTTTATTAACTCCTATTTTAAATAAAACACCCGGTATATTATTACATTTTTGAATTCACCTTAAAATTATAGATAAAATTTGTCTCTTCAACTAACACTCGATTTTGTACCGTTTTTGTAGAATTTGTAATTTTTGAAAATTTTTAACAAATGGTTAAAAATTAAAAATGAAATTTTTGACTAATTATAAGATCACTGTAAAAGGAAGTTGTGTGAGTGTATCACACCAGATTTTTATACCTGCAATACTGGAAATAAATTACGCACTAAAAACTTAGAAATCATTTTTGTCGTGATAAATAGAGAGGGCATAATAATATTGCTACTATAGTTACGAGAATTGTTTACGTTTTTGTCGCGTCCACGTCCGTTGTTGCATTCAGTCGTTTCCTGGACAACCTTTAAAGCTCGGCGAGCTTTAATCGCCTGTTTTAATCTTGTAGTTTACGTCCCTAGCATGCGCACTTTTACTGCGCCGATAGAAGTGACGTCAAATATGCTACATGATTGCCAGATGTTTGCACGAATTCCACCTAGAGCTATTAATAAAAATAAGTAGGCTCCACCACTGAGGTAGTAAAGTTCGGCACGGATTATATGAACTATTTTCCTTGTCTACAGGTGGATTTTAAAAGGCGGTTGTTAGTCAAAGTTATATATAACCAGAATTCATATTCTTTTTTGGGTATTTCGCCACTCTGCAAATTAAAATTATTAAATAACTAACGTTTCGAGGGACAATCTGCCCTCGTTATCAACGATTAACAATTAAAAAGGAACAAGAAAACTTAGCTTTTTCACGGAGATTGAAAACCAACAACCTCCAATGAATTGCTTGACATTGACGTTTGTTGATTGTCTAAACCTACTTGTTCTGATCTTTAAGAATCGATAGCTAACTATTAGTGTCTAAAAATATTGAGAAAGACGACACGCATTTTTCTTCGTTAAGTAAAATATATGCCGTTTCCTTAATTTTTCGCCTAGTCGACATCGATTCTTTAGACAAGATCTTAGTGTTGTGCCATTGTATTTTATGGTTTTCATCCCAAGCATGTTCTGCCAGCTTAGACTTATTGAATTGATAGGTTTTCATCATATTTTTATGTTCTTTAACTCTAACTGCTAAAGGTCTGGATGTTTCACCGATATACTATTTCCCGCATTCACAGGGGATACTATATATACAATTCTTTGAATGTTGTTCTTCGTTGAACGGTTTAGTTTTTGCAAGAACTGACTGCAAGGTATTCATCGTTTTGAATACCATCCTAACATTGAATTTATTCCCAATTCGTCTAGGGAAGCGAGACTAAAGGGCAGAAGGCTATACTTATACACTAGTATCATAAGATACTATTAAAGTGGTGTCTGTCGGTCAGTCTCTCTCCTTTCTACAGCTCGGACAGTTTAATTGATTCGCTTGAAAATTGATATTTACGTTCTTAATCTAAATTTGGAGATCCCACATCCCAGTGACTCCTTTCAGGGTCCCTAGATGACAAAAAACATGTTTTCTCAATTCCCTAAGAATGTCTGTCTGTTGCTGGTATAACTCAAAAACTATTTGTTGGAGGAAGACGATATTTTGAATGCGAATTATATCCCTTCCTGGCATTAAACCGAGAAAATTTTGGTAAAATATGTATAAGGTGAGCACCTTAGGAAAATAAATTCTGTGTTAACTGAGAAATAGATACAAATAGTAATATGCATATAGCTCAGACTTTACCCTTAACAAAAATGGAACAGATACACGGTAAATTATTTTACTAGGAACGTTGAGATAGATTTACCTAGTTTATTTTGACTTCTAAAATTGTTTAGTGTCGCAACGTATACTTACGAGGAAAGTTCTGAGTAAAGCCCTTTACAGACTTTTTAAATTAAAATTCAATCTAACATTGACATATTCTATGATAACTAAAGAATTTATTTATTGGTTGCTACGTACTAAGGTTGTTACGGTTCATGCGGCTACTTGGGATTAAATTATATACCACATGGACTCAGAAAATTTTCAGCATTTCATTTTTCATTTAGAAATACGACCTTTCAATTTAAAAAAAAATCAAAATGTTTTTAGACCATTCACAGTTGGGTACCAAATTAACTGTGCTCTACTCAGAACCACAGACCTAAGAGATAGAGTAACAAGGTCAACAAATCACCAAGACATACCCCACACAAAGGTTGCTGTGCAAGCACCAAAGGCGCGCTCGAACTCTGTATCCCGAATCCGGGGCAAGAAACATTAACTTTAGTTTTACACCGCCATTACATAAAACAGCTACTTGAGAGAGAATTTTCTTTCAAGTATCTTTCTTCAAACCGTGAAAATTCCCTACCTAACTCATAAAGACTGCATTTAAGTTTTTTTACTGAATGTCCTGTTTCACCAATGTATACAGCATTACAACAGCAAAGGACCCTATAAATACCTGTGTTTAATTTAGCTTTAGGTAAAGGAAGAACCAATAAGATTTAAACAATACATTAAAACCGTATTGAAATCCCCTGAACAAAATCTTACAGATTCAAATTTTTGGCCAAGTATAAGATCACTGTAAAAGGAAGTTGCCTGCGTGAATCACACCAGATATTTATTAGGTGTTCTTGGAATTTTTGGCTTCTTTGGAATGCTATCAGCTCCTCTATCCACTTATCGAATCCTTCCAATTATAGCACCACACATATAAAACAATTGGAAACTAAGTTTTTTAAATGGAACAATAAAATATTTTTGAATTGTATTTTACGATCGAAAAACTAGTAGGCCGTGAATTAAGTTGGTTTAACAATGTAGGCTGCATACTGGCATTAAAAAAAAGCTTTTTTTTTTATATTTCTATTATTAATGAAGTTACGAGTTGTCTAGCAATGTACAAACACCCTCGAGTTATTCAATTTTGCGGCTTTTTCTATAATTGTTAACTAGGCGTGCTGTTGGTACTGGCTGCTGGTGGTGGACGCTGTCCTGTTGATGGGTTTTGTAGGTTTTCACTACTAAATTTTTGTTTTATTTTATCATGAATTCAAGACATTGTCAAACGTACTTGGTTCTTCGGAGGAAGCTTTTTCTATCGTTGTTAACTAAGTGTGCTGTTGGTACCGGCTGCTGGTAGTGGATGGAACAAGCATATTCCGATAATTTTTACATACATGCATGTTTGGACAAAACGCATAGTATTTTAAATACAAGCAGAAATAATTACTATCTTGTTCATGTCTATAATACAACTATGTCATAAAAGTTAGTGTAAAACTGAAGGACTACAGAGGCAGCTATACGTGCCAACATAAACTATCTTTCTTAAAGATTTTCACATAATCTACTTCCATTATTCATTTCTTTTAACAATTTATAAGGTCTAAACTATCTCACCATCTTCTTCTTATTATTCTTTTCCATTTCCCTTATGCCTATGGCGTCAGGTTGCTCATTCATTTGCGGTATTGGTCACGATCAGCTGCCATTCTCTTTAGTTGTCCTAAGTTCTTTCCTCTATCCAGTACCATCTTTTCCATTCTTTCTTATTCCCATGTTTCCCTAGGCCTTTCTACATATTGCCTTCCCTTCGGCCTTGCTTCCAGTATCCTTTTCGGCTCTGTTCTATTTCGCATTCTCATGACGTGTCCAAACCAGGCAGACTGCCTTCCCTCCACTTTTTCTACTAATGGTTCCATTTCCAGTTCTTCTCTAATCGCTGTATTTCTAATTCTGTCGCGTTTCGTTTTTCCGACCATTTTTCTCAAGTATTTCATTTCCCCTGCTATATCTCACCATATTCCTAAATAGAAATAAATACACAATTATACGAAGAATATTTAAGTGCATTAACTCATGAATATACTTTAGAATAGAAACTTACGGAACCAAGAGCATCTAGACTAGATAGTAGGCCATTCATACTATCCTCTTCTGAACTTAAAACAATATGAACAAGCATACTGCTATCCAGAAGCTCACGATTCAAAACAATTCTAACAAATACGATATTTTGTATTTAACAAGTGATATTGTAGCACTTCTGATTTACATATTTAAAAAGTTTATTTTATGAACTGAGAGTTGTTCATCTGTAGATGTCATTTTCACTGCCGTACATGTAAAATTTTGTTTTTTCCTGTATAGGACTTCATGTGCTGAACTAAATAACTTCTTTGCACCGTTCTATATTCACAATCAGAATAACTATAAGGTTTTTCTCCAGTATGGGGCTTTATATGTTAAACTAAACTAGAGGTCTTGCCATATCTCAGCGATCACAAATGCGCAGTGGAGCAAGGGAGAAAACTGTAGAGCGAGACGCCCAAATGGTGTTTTCAGTACAACCTAAAAAACATCAGCTAGCTTGCAGGTTCAAAATTTAAAATAGGTTGTATCAATATTTCGTGTTTATTTGATAAAACTGTTTTTTATAATAAACGGAAATATAAGTAGATAAAGAACGCAAAAACTAACTTATAAGCACGAAAATAGCAAACGATATCTAACGCAGCAAAATCGCCTGTAGCCTAGCTTATGATGTTACTTCTTTGCGAATCTCTGTATTCACACTCAGTAAAAGCATGAGGTTTTTCTGCCATATGAGACTGGATATGGTTAGCTAAATCATCTTTCTGTGTTGTTGTGTATTCACAACTAGAATAATCGTAAGATTTCTCCCTCGTGTGAGACCAGATATGTCGTTCGAAGTGACTTTTCTGCGTTGCTTTGTAGTCACAAATAGTACAACAAAAAGGCTTTTCTCCTGTATAAGACCGCATATGTCTAACTAACTGACTGCTTTGTGCAGTTTTGTATTCACAATTAGAGCAACTAAAGTTTTCGCTCCTGTATATATGTCTAACTAAACTACTTTTTTGCAAAGTTCTGTATGAGCATTCTGTACTGCCATATGGTTTTTCTCCAATATGAGATTGGATATCGTTGACTAAATTACCTTTCAGTGTTGTTGACAAACATACGGCTTCTCTCCTGTGTGAGACCGCATATATCTAAGTAAACTACGTATCTCTACTGCCGTGTATCCACATTCAGATTAATCGTATGGTTTTTCACCTGCATGTTTCCGCATATGTACGACTAAATGAGGTTTATGCTTTGCTTTGTATTCACAATACGAGCAACTGTACGGTTTACTCAAGTATGAGATCTCATATGTGCTGTTCAATAAATACTGTAGCAAATTCATGGATGTCCTTCATTATTTCTCCAAATTCTTGCGTAGTAGGTAAATTATTGGGATTTGCATATTCCTTGCCTTATGCAATAGAATCGTATGATTCTAAAAATGATCATATAGAGCTTCTTGTTTAGTGTTTATTGAGGTTATTTAAAGAAAGAAATGCTGCCTTTATACGACAGGAACTATCCAACATTGCAACATGTCAAACCTATAATCTGTGCCTATAATACAGCCAGATTATAAAATACTGTCATGGCTTGATGTTATTTCATTGGGCGCATTCAGACGACACAATAGTTGTACAACTGTTGAGTGAAAGTTCCCTGAATGCGACCGCTCACTTAGCCGCTCAGTCGTAGCGGTCGCCATTTTATGTAGCGCATTTCAAAACCGCTCACTGATCAGAAACCGCTCAGTAAAATGGACGTGTTTACCGCGCAAAACAAATTTAAATAAATATTATTAGGTAATTATTGTTAGATAGTATCTACATAATTACATACTTTCCTACTACACTATTTACTCTTTAATTTATATTACTAATCTCATCAAATAATGTTGCTCCTTCATTTAAACAAAATATAAAGATATTACACTTTAATTTGTTATTGATAGTATCATCGCTCATAATAGATTGGTTTACTTGGAAATTCGAATAAAAATATAACGACATTATTTATTTCACGTATTTCAGTTGATTTGTAACTCTTAACACAAAAACAAAACATTCAGCTGTATTTATAGGTTAAAATAAACAACTTTGACAGTTAGCTCATCGTAAATTGAAAAGGGCCATTCAGCCATGAAGGTACCTTCATGCATTCAGCAAACCTACATCGCTCAAACTGAGCGCTTGATCAGCGCTCACTCAACGGTTGTGTCGTCTGAATGCGCCCATTATGTTTTTGGCGCTGCCTCCAGCACCCGCGCGGGTGTCAAATTTTCTATTGTCAGACACCCGTGTGGGCGTCAAAACTTTTTATTTTTGGCACCCACTCTGCCCACTCATATGGGACTTTCTTTCCTTCCTTTCTTTAATGGAAATATTTGTGTCATCAACTATATTGTTTTCAAGTTACGCTGATGATTTACATAGTATTCTTTTTTCCACCTTTCCAAACAAAATGCTTCTTCATATAGTGGTAATTATAACTGCTTTCGTATATAAAAGATATGAGCGCAAGGCAATCCTAATGTACTGTATGTTGTACATTCACATTTTTCTTGGCATACTCGCAGAATCCCAAGTCTAACTTTATAAATATATGTTGAATCGCCCACAAATGTATAATTTGCTTCATTTTCAACTTCATTTAATGCCTTTGCAATAAATGTAAAAGCATACGAATTCAACAGATTCTCATATTTTTTAAAGGTTTTATCCTTCTTGCTGCAAGTGCTAACTTTGTTTAAACTTACCACTGCTTTAGCATTATTTTCATTGCGCATGGAATTTAAAACAGTGAAAAATGATATTTATTTGTTTTTCGACGACTGACATCGAAAGTAGATTTTTCTCACTGTCATTTGACAACAGAAAGTTGACATTTGCCGCTGAGCGTGCGTTTTCATCTTTTTGCCGCTCGCCGAGCGTTTTGGGTTTCCGCGTGAACAAAATAGGTAGCCACGTCCGAATGTTTCCTTGACAACGCCCGTCATTTGTGGAAATAATCGCGTCACATGTCATATAGACTGCGCGAGTAATGTTAACTTGATTGTCAATTAATTTTTGCGATAAAACGAAATTTGATACTTTCCTTTAATAATATGCTCAGTCGTCGAAAAAATTGTATGTATGTTTCGAGCTAAAAGTGCGCTTGCCGCTTTTGCATGATTGCTGGTTTCGACTTCGTCTCAACCAGCAATATTCATGCGCAAGCGGCAAGAATGCACTTTCAGCTCTTAACATACAATATACTATTTTATTTCGCCGTGCAAATATAATGCACTTCATTAATTATTATATTCATACTAGCAGTCCAGTGAGACAAATGTTTCATTTAATAAAACAAAAAAGACCGTTTTGCAAATAGAACGCGTATTAAATAAAAACTGTACCCAGACCTGGAAGGTGTCAAAGTGGTTGCCTAACCGATCGACGTTTTAAGGCGCAGAGGGTCGCAGCTCCGTTTGGCTGCTGAAACATCGATATATATAATAGACTTGTCTGTCCGTCCGTCCGTCCGTCCGGGACGCATATACGTAATCTGCAGACGCATAAGGTATTATGACAACTGTTCGGCTACAATCGGTAATTGATTAATATGGAGCCAATGAAAGTTTAAGTAAAATGCAGACACAGAGGGACATTAGACGTCTGCAGTTTACTCAGTGGTTTCGATTTGACTTGCTATATCTTATTACAAGTACCGTCTAAAATTACTATATTTTTTTTAAATATGGAGAGTATGCTCCCAGAAGACTAGGAGTACAAATTTGTAAACGACACAACTGTTTGATTAAAATCTAACTACGAAGAGAAAGTTGAAGTTAGCTTCGCATGTTTATATTTCGAGCAACGAAAGTTTACAGACCTAAAAAAATGCCGGTAGATATACAAACTGTATCCAACCAAATTTAGCGCTTACAAAATGTAATTTTTCGAAAACAATTAAAAAGATTTGGTGTGATACACGCACACAACTTCCTTTTACAGTGAATTTATAATTAGCCATAAATTTGATTTTTAATTTTTAAGCATTTGTCAAACATTTTCAAAAATTACAAATTCTACAGAAACCCTACAAAATAGAACGTTAGTTGAAGAGACAAATTTTCTATAAAATTTTAAGCTGAATTAAAAATGGAATAATATAACGGGTGTTCTATTTAAAATAGGAATTAATAAAAAAAACAAAAGAAACCCATTTTAGAGGTGTTCAACTGGAAAATCACCTATCTCACATCAATACACATTAAAAATGTAATAAAAATGTAACGTCTGAAAAAATCGTTACGGCTGTTATTTAAAAAATCGAAAAAAATTGAAAAATTGCAAGAGTAAACACCATACTTCCGGTTATGCGATTTTCTTTAATAGCTTGCTGTCGCATCTGGATAGTATACAAAACTTATATATGAAGTTTCAACGTCATACCTCTTTTCGTTTTTCAGATATTCTGTTCGCACACACACACACACACACACACAGACAGACATACCAATGAACAAAAACATGTTTTTTTGGGTTCAAGGGACTCTAAAACCTGAAGATTTGTTGTTGAAAACTCAATTTCGAATTCTTGTAAAAGGAAGTAAAAAGGTGACATTTACAATGTATTTGCAATGGGTGAAGTGATTTATTTTCGTACACACAACACACACACAACAGGACGCAAATTTGTTTTACATTCTAAAACGCGTCCAGTGGCGTTTGAATTAATTTAGTGAATAAAATGGATCAAGATATTTTTCAACTTATTATTTTAACTTAAACAGTTTTAACCCTCTATTATACTAAAGTTAATTAATTACTATATGTAAGTACATTAAGAGTTCCAATGTTAAAATGACATAAATTTTATAATTATTATTCATAATCTATCAAATAAATTCATTTTCACAGTTCTAGCAGTTTTATTTCAATTTTGCTTAATATTAATTAAATGTTTGCAAACATTTTATTTGTAACTCGTCTTTTTTTAAGGAGAAATCGTGAAAAAAGTATCACTTTTTTAAACAAAAAACGTAAAGAAAGTAACATTTTTTAAATATTTTATTGAAATTGTGAATTGTCAATTTCGTAGTTGTAAATTTTAAAGTCCTTGTCCACCAAATTTTGAGTTACAAGGGATCACTATGCAAAAAATAAGGTGAGCAACACATATGAAAGCAACTTTTTTGCAAATTCGTGAAAAACAGTATGACTTTAACTAATTGTACAGTAAACTATTGCGTTGTACATACAAAAGTAACTATTTATTGAACCAGTGTTCTAAGTGAATTATTTTAAACATCAGTGTTAAAAGTTAGTCCAAGGTAACGTGCATTAAAATCATAAATCGCAGGGTTTATCGTAAATTTGTATGTCAGTATAACTTAGAATGTCTAATACACTGTGACAGAAAACGTTTTAACGAACTAAATTTTTATACTTCTGTTGTGCCGTAGAAAAAATATTGTATGTAACAAGTAAAAAAGTGTGATTATGGCACTTATTATGTAGTCCACCTCGGCTTCGCCTCATTAAATCGTCTGCCATAAGCATGTAATTTTTATTTGTCTTTATTGTTCTCGAACTAGACAAAATTGTCATTTGTAAGTATCGACAGCTTAGACTTGTTTGAAAACAATAAGAAATAAAGCGGCACATACAAATTTTGCAAGTGATTTCAATGGGAACTGTAGTTGTTTTTGAATGACTACATGTTATGTATTCATACATTTTCCGATGGCCATCCCACGCGTGTATTACATACTATTTTTCCTGCGACGGTTTCGCATTCTATAACAAATTTAATCTTTTAATTTGACATTTGTTAAAAAGTTGTCAGTTTTAGCCAGCAACAGTATGATTCTTAAATGAAAGTGTAGAAAGTGAGTACTTTCTGCATTGTCGTAGAAGTACATTTAATTATTATACTAGCTTAATAAGAGGGCCTATTGTAGCACGAGTGCGTTTAGGGCACGACGTGCGCAACGAGGAGTGCTCCAATAGAAGTAGAGCTGCAATGAATTTTATTAAACGAGAATAATACATTAATTTTATATACTTTCAACAAAAATAATCAAAAACTTTTAATTTTGACATTTCATAAATATGACAATCTGTCAGTTGTTTGAAACAAAGTAGACAGTTTCAATGTTTTTCATATGAAAATAACAATACAAAAACAGTGCTTTGATAGACTCCATTAGCACTGTTTTCGGTGTTATAATAACTACATTAAAAGATTAATATAAGTAAATAGTATATTTTTTGTCAATAAATAAAAGTATAGTTTTTTTTTCGGGGGATGAAGATTTGTCCACGAGGAGCGTCATGGTAATTTTACGAACGAATAATTTTATAGCAAGAAGTAAATGTTATTTTTCTACGAATATCAAAAAAATATATTTACATTATGTATTGCAAAAACTACAAATGAATATAGGATCTGGCCGTTTTTGGCTTACTTAATGTGGTTGTAATAAACAAAACTGCCACCATTCTTGCAAGCAAACAATTGGTTATTTCCATAGCAACTCGCATTTTCATCTGTAGTGTGAAAAAAGAGCTACTTTATAAATGCTAAACTATCTAATAAAGCACTATTTTATAGCGCAGTCTAACATAAAGTCATTTTCACCCTCGCAAAAGTATCACTTTCGTAAAAAAAAATACTTTTTGTGCAACTGTCAATAAAAATTACATTTTTATTCCAGGTAACTACAGTTATATAATATGTTAAAAATAGATATTACAAGAGAACACTTTCAAAGTAAACACGTTAAAAATACTTAATAAACCAATATTTGTCAGATAACTAAGGAAAATCAATAACTTTCAGTTGTTCGACAGGTCGGTATTTTGAAAAAATTCTAGTAAGGCTTTCTGTATTCTAATCAAATGTCAAAACTAACATGATTATTTTGAAAAACGTCTACCACGGCTTTCTATATTATAATCAAATTAATAAAAGTTACATTTAGTCCGTAAAAATGATCTTGCTGATTTTTAATGACAGTTGTACGATAGTATACAATAGTATGTTGTACAACTAATTATGAAAGTCATACTTTTTCCACGAATTTGTAGCTTTATTAACGAGGACGAAACTCGAGTTTATCAAGCAAATTAGTAAAAAAAGTCGTTTTCATACGTGTTGTACACATTATTGTTTTGCGTAGTGATAGCTGGTAGCTCGAAATTTGGTCGAAAAGCAGTCATATTACAAACGTGCAAACTAATTACATCTGACCAAATATCTTTCGTTTAATTGGAATAAACCGAACGTATCAAGAAAAAACACAATACTAATAATAATAGTCTGTATTTATCAACTCAAGATACAGTAAATAAGAAATAATACTCGTAGTGGCCACGGACGGTGCTTGCGTAAAGTGCAGACGCATTATAATTCAACACGTCTGCAGTTTACTTCTGTTTTGATTGGCCGTACAACTTCGGAAAAAACGATGTGATGGGTTATACCTTATGCGTCTGCAGATTACGTATATGCGTCCGGGACGCTGTTTCAGCAGCCAAACCGTAAGAGATAGAGAAAAAAGTTATTAAAGTTATATGTTTGGAATGGTCACGTCAGGTCAGGAACCGAATTTGAGTCTCTAACACTAATTATTATCTTAATAATTATCCTAATCCTAACTTTTTAGGTTAGATTCTAGGCAAATTTTATCAAGGCGAATGCGACTGGTAGTTTGCTACCAACAATGACGTCATATACGTACGTGTGGTGATTACGCGTTCTATTTGCAAAACGGTCTTTTTTGTTTTATTAAATGAGACATTTGTCTCACTGGACTGCTAGTTTTTATTTAATACGCGTTTTATTTGAAAAACGGTCTTTTTTGTGATTTCTCGAAAACCGAAAGTGTCACGTGACTGAAATTCGGTTCCTGAGCTGAGATGACCATTCCAAACATATAACTTTAATAACTTTTTTCTCTATCTCTTACGGTTTGGCTGATGAAACAGCGTGCCAGACAGACAAAACGGCGTCCCAGACAGACAAAACAGCGTCGCGGACAGACACGTCTATTAGATGAACGATATGTATTATACATATATTGCTAGTAGGGCCTCGGAACGCCCGAAAACATTACCTCACTTTTAGCCGTTGACTTTGACAACTGACCGGAAGTTTCATGATTATAGTTGTTCAATTACCAACTTGGTAGTTAATCTTACGTCATACCCATCCGCGTAAAGCACCTCTATAATAGGAGCATGCTTGTCAGCCATATTGAATCACATCACATTCAAAAAAATTAGTTACTTTTCAGAAAATGACAATACGTTAATGTGTATACATTTGATGCAAAGCATAAAAGGCAAAAAACACAGGAAAACGAAGACAGCTGGCAACTCAAACACGAAGTTAGAAGCTAGAACAGCGAGAATAGATAATATAACCCACAGCGACTGATATGTTTGACATTGTAGGGTTATGTTTTGGTTGCATCATGGCCGCCACCATGTAAACGCTAAAGTACTGTGATGCAGGATTTTATGCAACTTGTGCGACATACGTCTGCTTGTATTATAAAGGGCTCTACATCCGCGTGTAACGTCATGAGGAAGAATCCTGGGACAGATAGTATCTATATATTATCTAAAATATCATCTTTGTCATCGTCAAATAACAGATGAGGGTATATATTTCTAATACCGGATCTTAAGATTACAAGCGTATTTCCAAATTTACCAACATATTTGTCGTCAAAAGTGCCTCAAGAAAGGGCAAATGCTGAATGCAGAAGACAAATATTGGAGACATGCACAAATAGTGAAAGTGTTTTTAAATGATGACATCAGCAGTTTTCCAAAGTTTATGGAACAATTTACATCGCACAAATTTAGATGTTACCACGCAGATAAGTTTATTATGTTCAAATAAGATTATTTACAGCAGTAGCACCATAGTTTTTGCATATATGTTGTAGTCTCAATCAGCAGTGGTGTATAGAAAGTTAGAAACTTTAAAATAATTACAGAAATTTTCTTTTATCTATGGGTTACGCAGGTTGTTGCTTTATTTAAAATAATATACTGTTACATGGTTGTATTGCTTGAGTATGTAAATAAATTTGTCACAATTACAGAAGCTATCTTTAGTTAATTACAAAGAAAAATATGATTGAGTAAAACTCTGCTCTTTAACGCAAAATTATTTCAAATTGGAGTATTGTAATTTAGGACTATCAACTACCAGAGATGCAATGTTGCCAAGTAGTGTAGGAAGCAGTGTATATACCCATTGACGCAAATGAACTACCATAAGTCAGAGAGAACTAAATTACATCTTGATCTTGCACTATTTTCTTAAAAATATACAAAACACTTAATAAAAACAATTTTTATTGACTGTTATGATTAATGCACTCGTTGTGTAAATGCCATCTTATTTTGTTTTTACTTGATACAAGTAAACTTAATGCAGTCTAAACTTTTGCCTGTCACAGTGACAATGTTTTCATAAACAAAATGCAATCTGACATTCACCTACAAACTGAAGTCAAGACATGATTAGATTTTTTATCTTTCTTTCCAAGGTTTGCCCTAAATGAGTTTGTTTTTTGGAACACACGATATAATAAATGCATTAGACTCTAATTTTTCTTGCAGGAATAATTCTGAAGCAGCAGACATCCGAACTATGGTTAGGGCCGGTATTAACTCTTGGAAATTGCCGTTAAAAGTAGATAGGCTTTATTATTTTAAGGAAGAAATTGTTTGCCTATTCAAGAAGCCCAAGAGAAAAACAATAGATGACATTATAATGTATCCGAGATGGAAAAATATAATTACAAAATAATTTAAGTGTCAATTACCTGCTCATAGTCGGTCCCCTACCCACATTCCTGTATCAACTACCGGTACATTTACTAAATTAAAAAAATTAGACCTTCAAGATTTTGTTTTATTATTATGTTAACTACTGAATCCTGTCTCCAGAAAATGTTCTCTTGCTACGATCATGTCAAAATGACAACTTTTTGCACAGTTTCAAGTGTCAAAAGTGACGTTTGTAGCACTCATAATATTAGTGCCCGAATTACATCTTTTTTGCACGTTGCCATTGGTGGCGTGTTTTAATATTTTAAAACATGCTTTACCGTAAGTTTGAATGTCAACATAACCTACAATATCTAACATGTGACAGAAAAAGTGCCACCGAACTAAGTTTTTATATTTCTGTTGCGATCATAGAAAAAGTAGCGTACCATACACGTGTATAAGTGCTATTAAAGCACTCAGCATCGCACACGCTTTAAAGGCCCACTAATACACTAGTATCATAATATACTATTAAATGCACCAGCCACAAATTTATTTAGATTAACTCTGACATTACTTAAAAATGATCAAAGACGAAACTTTCTTAAGGGTGTCCAGTACTGACACCGTCCTACTAACGAATTTCCTATACTTACCTGATATAAACACAGACGTTTTGTTTCTTCTCTAAAGTTATACTTACAACTTCTATCCAGTTCCACCTTAACGAAGTTGATGCTAACAAGCCGCCAGAGGGTTCTTTAAATACAACCAACACATTTCCAAAACATTTACTGCACTTGTTTGTATATAAAATACTTAATTTATAAAGCAGCTTAGAAGTGTAGCAGTAATACAATTTGTTACAAACCAGAAAGTTCAAGTCTGTTTACACAGGCAGCACAGAAACACTTCAAAATGGTTCATTACACTTTGACCATCCTAGTTTTACAAAATAGCAATACAAAGCAGTTACTGTAAGTACCTTGTGATATGCAATTGGTAAACTTGGGCATGTCGACATTAAAGAGCATTTGGTTAAGGTAACTTCTTGAATTTTTAGTTACTTCCTAATTTACTTATACACTGCCGAGCATAAAATTAGGGTCACCCCGTAATTTGAAGTTATTTTAGAAATGTTTAGTTTTTTTACAAGTTTTTTCGGTTGTAACAGTTTAGTAACCGATTGCTTGAATAAAAAAAAGTTTTTGTTGTTCAAAGTTTATTCAAAGTAATGAAAATGAACAATTTAATTTGATACGCTAAATAATGAAAATGAACAAGTTTGCTTTGATATGCTTCTGTTGAAACAAAAGACAGTTTAGGGACAACAAAGTTTTTGTTTCTGTGGTTTTATCTGTCAGTTGCAAATTGTTTGTGTAGTATTGTCATTGTTAGTGTTTTGCAATGAGCAGAAATCCTGTTGTTGCGGCACGAATTGTGGCGGCTTTAGAAGACGGCCGTGGTCAGCGCGAAACTGCGAGAAACGTTGGTGTAAGTCTCTCGAGTGTGCAACGAGTATGGGGGCGGTACGAAGAGACTGGTCTGCTCACTCGAAGACCTGGTTCAGGGCGAAGCAAGACTACAACAGCTAGAGATGACCGCTTTCTTGTTTCTAGTGCTTTGAGAAACCGAACGGTCACGGCAGTTTCCCTTCGAAATCATCTGCAAGAAGTGAGAAATGTAAACATAAGTGAGTGGACAGTTAGGAGGCGACTTCATGCTGCTGGATTATCTTCTCGAACTAGAGCTACTGGACCGCCGCTTTCCCGTGAACACCGGATTGCCAGGTTGAATTTTGCACGAGAACACTTGGCATGGACAATAGCGGATTGGAGTCGCGTATTGTTTTCCGATGAATCGCAATTCTGTCTTACGGGCTCAGATAGACGTGTAAAAGTGTGGCGACGACAAGGCGAGAGATATGCTCAAGCGTGTATTGCCGAGCGACTTCCGTTTGGTGGAGGATCAGTTATGGCATGGGGAGGCATATCTTTTGACACTCGCACGGAGTTAGTCTTTATCGAGAATGGGACGTTGACTGAGCATAGGTATCTGACAGAGGTTCTAGAAGACCATGTTTTATCGTTCATGGTTATTCTTGGAGAGGACGCAACATTTATGCATGATAACGCACGACCCCACATTGCTCGGATAGTTACTGAGTATCTTGACGAGGTTCAAATCACGCGATTTGTTTGGCCTGCTCGCAGTCCAGATTTAAATCCAATTGAACATGTTTGGGATGAGATGGGAAAACGTTTACGGAGACATGTGCCGGCCCCCAGAAATTGTAGAGAGCTTCGCGCCATACTGGTGCAGGAATGGGACAATCTTCCGCAGAATGTGATCCAAAATCTGATCCAGAGCATGCCTCGTCGTTTGCAAGCTGTTATCACTGCCAGAGGAGGGAATACTCGCTACTGAAGTCCTTAAATCAAAGCAAACTTGTTCATTTTCATTATTTAGCGTATCAAATTAAATTGTTCATTTTCATTACTTTGAATAAACTTTGAACAACAAAAACTTTTTTTTATTCAAGCTATCGGTTACTAAACTGTTACAACCGAAAAAACTTGTAAAAAAACTAAACATTTCTAAAATAACTTCAAATTACGGGGTGACCCTAATTTTATGCTCGGCAGTGTATTTTATTTCGAAGAACTGTTGTCCTAAAAGTAATTTTTTAAATTATACAAGCTAAAAGTTTAATTAAAAAAAAAATCATGACATTTACCATGCAAAAGTGTCCTAATCATTTGAAATATGAATTTTTATATTTAATGCCAGTAAGGTTTCATAAAATCAGCTTGGTAACAAAAATGTTAAAGTTTGTTTAAACACATTTATACTGTCCGATAAAAGTACAATTTAGATATTTTTAAAAAAGCAAATAAGGTAACCCTTCTGTTTACAGTAAATAAATAATTCCAAGTGGATAATGCAGTACAATTATTGCTAAAATTAGAAAATTCTAATTGTGTGTAAGGTAGCTCCTGCACTGTCATACAAATAATTTATTGTACTCATATTATTGGCACTCCAGAATCATCAATTTTAATGCAGTTTCTAGAAATAAACAGCATCCAATGCAAGTCCATATTCAATTTCAGTATAAAGTCGTTCATAGTAAAACAGCCTCTCCTAAGCTTCATGGGAATATACATATACAGGGTGCCCATTTTCTATTAAATTGTGATTATTTATTTCACAAAAGCTTCAGGGTCAGGTAAGTTGGTGAAACTGAGCTTGATTTTATCTTTGAAATATTTTTTTAGGACTATGTTACCTGTAACATTTTTTGAAATTTTAGTTTATAACCTGAAAGGGAATTAAAAAAAGTAAAAATAAGATACGCCCAGTTTATAAGCGTAAAAGCAATCGTTTACCATAAAATTCCTCTCAAAATTTTGGATTGTCATTAAAATGTGCAATTATCAAGTACCCATGGTCACAAAAACAATAGATAGTGATCGTAATCTGAAAATATGCAACCAATCGGTGTCCTTTTCTTATGTATGTCAGATGTTTTTAACAGTTCTCATGCAATTTGTAAGACTATGTAAAAAGGTTAATTCCACAGTGTAGCAGTTTGTAACGCACAGCAAAAATCTTTATAATAATAAAAGGCATCCAAATATGTGTATTTTCTGCAATTATACAAGGTTTGTTGTTCTGTAAGTCTTTCCCCAACAACATATCCCCAACTAACGGGTGTTTGAAAAGCATTTACGTCCAGGGCGGCGCTGAAGAGTTCATTGTGAACGTACCACATCAGCTGCTTCAACCGAACGTCACTTTTTGTTCCGTTAATGAAATATCGTAAGTACAGTACAGTTTGTTTTAATAATTTTAACTAAAACAGAATCTTTACAGAATAGCAGCTTCTTTAGACAGGCAGACAGACGTATTCTATAATCTCTTACCTGTCAGTTATTTGTGTTTGGTAATGTAATCTCTTCAATTAAAATGGTTTTGCTACAAGAACATAACATTTTTATGATCGAATCCTATTTTCGTAATGGCCGTCGAGTTGATGGAATATGGCAGTACTCAATCCACAATTATTTTGAAGAGTTTTGGCAGGAATTTCCAAACCTTGTGTTGTATTATAATATTTTCAGTTTGTTCTTTGAATCACTGCACACGCTACACATGACAAGACGGATTACTACTTGAAACATGCCAATACCTTATCCTGCCAGACCTGTCGCCATGCGATTTCTTTCTATGGCAGTATTTAAAGAACTTGATTTTCCATCAACGGATACATGAACTGCGGCACAGAGTATAGTAGAAAATTAATGAAATTGATAACAATTCAAATAGGTTAATAAAAGCCAAATACCGAGCGTGCCTGGGTGAAGGCGGTGAACATTTTGATCATTTGTTATGAATCCTTTTTTTATTGCAATAAATTACAGTTAATACCATTTCATAAAAATGTAGTGTTTTAAAGTTGGTTTTAAACGTTTAATTGCTTTGTTGTTGTTAAATATGTTTATAAAAGTAGGGTTAGGTACGTTTGTGATATGTTCACAATGAACTCTTCAGCGCCGCCCAGGACGTAAATGCTCTTTGAACACCCTCTAGTTATTCTATGGCAATGAAATTTGAAGATGTGTTAGAGGGGAAATTTGTGTGCAGGCGATGAGTTGTGTCTATGGCTATGACTCAACCTCGTTTTGCCAGTGGAAAATGCCAGCAGAAATATCAAGAAAGCACACGTGTTAAGACAATGCCCTCAGTGTTCTTTGATCATAAAGGTGTTGCTCATCATGAGTAATCAGTTCATAAGGTTAAATGGTGAACAACGAATACTACCGGAGTGTTTTTAGAAGATTGCGAGATGCAGTGAGGAGAAAGTGGCAACTGCTAGTTTCACCAAAACAGAGCATCCACACACTTATCCCACACTATCCAGGATATTTTGACACACACCTCATTAGTCACATCTTCAACTTTCAGTTATTTTTGGCTTGTTAATTCAACAGGATAAGCTAGAAGTTGGCTTATAAAATCGCACTTAGTGGGTAGTAACAGGTTCTCAGCCTATGTTAAGAGGACGAAGAAGAAGGTATAAAATTGTTTTGGGAAGTAGGAGCGCTGGAATAAGGCTGCAACTTCCCCGAGGGAAGGGAGTTGAGGTGGCCTTAGTGGCCCAGAGCTTTAGTAATTATTCTTCTCCATTCCCTCCTGTCCATGGTTTATTCTTTCAGTCTTTCTTTTAGTTTCTTCAAATCGTACTCAAGCATTTCCAGCAATTTCTTCTTTGGACAGCCTCTCTTTGGGCGATTCCGTTTCCTCCACATGTCCCAGCCATTGTAACCGTTGAGCTTTCACCACATTTATGATGCTGGATTCCCCATATAGCCTCAGTATTTCTTCGTTTGGTCTCCTCAGCCAAATATCTTCTAGCTTATTTTGTATATCTTTATTCATTCTCGATAAGTCACATGGATATATTGCACTTCGTCTTTTTCATCTTCGTTTTCATTAATCTGAACTCCTAGATAAACTGTACTTCTCACTCTCACAATTTCTTTGTTGGTCGTTAATCATATTTAGTCCTCTTTTTTTTTGCTGTTCGTTCTAGGTGTTGGGATTCATTTTTAAAGTTTTCTTCTTGACTTTGCAAATATTCCCACATCGATGGTTGCTATCCTTTCTATTGATTTTGCTCTCTCTTATTACGTTTTCTAATATCAAGTTAAAGAGAAGTGTAGACAATGGGTCTCCTTGTCGTAAGCTTGTTCCACTTAAAAACTTTCTGAAGCATTTCCTAGTATTTTCACGTTGCTATTTGTATCTTTCAGTGTCATTTTTACTAATCTTACCAGATTCTTTGATATTCCCAGCTTCTCCAGAGCTCGTGTCCATTTCTCTGGTATAGTCTCCTTTTTCCAGATTTTTGTTATTAGTTCGTATACTTGCTATATTATTGGCTTTCCACTGCGCAGTTACATTATTTTCCCCAAGGGTCCTGTTATTTTTCATTCTCTCTACTTCTTCAAGGGTTGGTACTTCCTCGGTTTCTTGTTCTCTTTAATCCAGGTCTGTGTTTTCCTCTTCCTCCTCCTTGTTCTGTCCTTCGTTCAGCAGTTCTTCAAGTATTGTCGCAGTCTTGCAACAAATAGGTAAAAAATTTTAATTTCTTTTGCTTTATATTTTTCCTGTAATTACGCGATCTGTTTCTCTCGATGTATTTTCTTGGCGGCCCTTAATATGTTTTTCGTCTTTCTCCTTTGTTCGTGATATACTTTTGTATTTGCCTCAGTTCTTATTCTTAACATGTTCTCTCTTGCTTTGTTCCTTTTTTAAGCGTTTTTTCACAGTTCTGATCAAACCACTCTTCTGTAGTTAATTTTATCCTGTTTTCTATTCAGTTCCATTTTTGTTCTATACTACTTTCCCTCTTTTGTCTTATAAAATGTAAGGACTATCTTCGAAACTCAGTACGTTTCCGCATAAGTCAAGCCCAAATTCATAGTTTAGTTTTAAAGCCTCAAACCTTTAGTCCATACGATCTTTATTTCCACTTATTTTATATGTTAACGCTTTGCAGTTTGGAATGCAGCCATGTCGTTGATTGTCATTTTACCGCTGTGTTTAGTTTAAACGTCGCCATTTAACCTGACTAACCCCTTTTGCCTGTTATTTTTAACTGTAACGAGTAAACATTTTCATGTTCATTGTTACTCACATACTTTATTACTTTAATAGAGTTTATTGTTAATTATTTACGTTTTTCATTGGTGCTTGCATGCTTTTTTGTGTTTTGTTTTGATGTACAGGAATCCAGATGATGTAAGCAAGTGCAGCTAAAGGTAGGTTCGATTCAGCTGTTGCAGCCGCCACATCAAGCTGTGCCAAAGTAGAAGTAAAAAGGTGAATCACTCGCTTCCACGTTCAGAGTGCGTTCACCTGTGTTGTTGATTTTGTTTTTTCCCGATTCACTCCAAATGTGGTGGCGCTTTCAATTATTTAACATCTTTTATCTAGTTTAATGAATTGTAGCTCTAACTCAACGATTGTCAAGAACCTGCCCTCTCAACTGAGGCCTTAGCCGGAGCAATCTTTTGTTACTGTACATCGTAACGGAGTTCGGGCCGCGTAATTCTAGGTGTATTTCCCGTTTTGGTGTCGTAAAAGGATCCGGACAAAAGTACTGGAAGGGAGGTTAAAAACATCACGATAACATTATTTAAATCTTTAAATACCATAGGATGCAAATAGTACAGACTCTCGGCAAACAACAAGAGAATTGGTACAAACTCTGTATTAAAATTCACATTAGAAAGCTAATTTATTTGACCCTGTATCTTTTCTATACCATCTGGTAGAAAATGAACACCCTTCATTGGGTAAAAATAAAAAATTAGAGACAAAATTCAATAACTCAATAAATCATATAATATTTTTGCTTGTGTTTTTGTTTTCAAATTGCATGCAACCTAAAAACTCACTCTGTCAAGAATTTACGAATTTTTTTATTCAAGTATAATTTCACAGAAACGTAACAATGTGCCCAAATCGATAACTAAGAAACAAAACATAACACATACTTTACATTGGTAACTATAAATATGCGTACCTATTACAACTCGTAAAAACTAAGTGTTAATTAGCACCTGTGGCAGACTCCGCACATTATTAATATTCAAAGCTCAGTCGATCAGTTCCACATACTCACTATTCGGCAATTTGCTGTAGAATGAATTCCAATGCAGTCATGGCACACTTAGTGTCCAGCATAACTTTGTTTAATCGTAAGATACTATCAATAACAAGCGCATCATTGCAGTTCATGGCCTTAAAATGATAAGCACGGAAGTTGCTGAGGGCCAACGGGAACACCAGTTTCAGTTAGGGTGAAGAAAATGTAACGTAGTGCAGCTATTATACACAGTTGCAAAATTCTAGGCCACTTCTGGCACTCAGCAATTTCCATGTTTAATTTTTATAATCCTACGGGCAGGTGTTGAGTATGCAGTATGGTCTAGAGACTTGCAACATATGGAAAAAAAATATCAATAGCGTCGTTAAAATGTCACTATGGTAGAATGTTGGTACTTAGTAATTGATATAGCATTGTTCAGTGGCACATAAAATTTTCAAGATAAAGAAGAACGGGCCACCCAATGAAACCAGTCGCTGTAGTTTGCATAGAAATAAAAGCAGATTAGGAGTCGTTTTGCAGTACTACTATATTAAACCAACTTTTCATAAAATATTTTCATATAGCTATTAATAATAGTATATTACAGCCCGAGATGGGAAGTGTTTCATTACTGTCGAGATTAGTTATTATCTCGAGACTAAGGAAACTTCCTGTCGAGGTTTGTATACTATTTTATTCGCAACCACTTTATTCTAAACAATAATTGGAAAAATTATTATATTATGATACGACAGGTTGTGACGCGCATGAATGGATCGACGAGGTTCCCAGTGTCCCTACCTACTCAGCGGTCGGAAATGTACTTCCCGCACTTGAGCGGGAAGTGAGTGCGGGAAGTAGCGGGTTGAAATGTACGACTTCCCCCACTCAAATGAGGTCAGGAATGTTAACATTACATATATGGTTGCGAATAAAAAATTTCATATATATTACAAACTTTCTGGACCACACTGTATAAACACCCCGCCCTCTATTTAACTAATTTTATGAAGTTTAGTAGCTGCTTTTTGCGTTTATGTCCAATATGAACTACCCAAGGTAGCATTATGGTAAGTCCTACAAATGCAGACATCCTGCACTGTTTTGCCGAATTCAGTTGGGGTATTTCAACCAAATGCGCCTTTAATGACACACGCTCAAGGGACAAAAATAACGCAACTGTCACTGTATGTTAGCACATTAAGATTATGACGTACATCAAATCTGATGAACGAAACAGAAACAAGTATGGCTGGAGGTAACTCGGTTTCCTCGTCTGTTCGAAAACCACTCGATCCAACTGTTCGGACAACACATAACGCTAACGCAGCACATATAGTAATTTGAAACTTAACAGAAGAGCAGCCGAACCTGTATCCTCGCCAAGAGCCGTGCTCTCCAAGCCAAGCCCCGACCTATCTGTACTCTAATGGAATAGTATGGCAACAGCATCGTTGAAGTTACTACTGATTAAGACTCGAAAGATACAGATCCAACTAATGGTATAAACTTAACCGGTACTGACGAACTCATTCAGGATTACTGCAAAGTGCACAGTAGTTCCAGATTTCGTAACTCTAGTAATTGGTTCCTACGATACACACATATTTACATATGTACAAAAAGTTTACTTTAAAACGATGCTAGTCTCCGGGGTGCTCGGGGCACGAGCGATTCACTTCAAACCATTGGTCTATGCACCTGCAAAAGATTCGTTTTACACAAGATCGAGCTTCTTACTGCACAAGATCCCCTGGCAAAGCACTTGCATTTCTTACCCTTTATGATATATACACAGGCAGGGCAGGCGAGCTATCACATCCCCTTGAGAAAGATCTTCTAGGCAAATAACACATTCTCCTTTGTCGTCAGTCAATACGTCTTCTGGAAACAGAAAATGATATGGTTTAAATCATAACCATAACAAGCAACACATCTCTTTATTATAATAAATCATTTCGCTAAACAATAAAATATAACAAACATGGAAAACTTAACCTCACAATAATGTTCTTCGGTTACAACAAGATTCAATTCTGTTATTTACATTTCCATCATTTCAAAATACTATTGAAGCAAGACGCTCAAGGAGTTCTCAATTGTTAATGTAAAAATAATTTATTAAGTTCCTTTCTCAATACATCTGTAGCGATATGAATTTTATTGACGTTCCCAGCGAGCGTTGCAGTAGGTGAAGGTTCATACTCTAAACTGAAATTAATCAAGACATACTTGAGATCGGCGATGTTGACCATTGATGGCAATATTTTAGATGAAATTAACATGACTAATATTTTACTGGTTTTGTTCGGAAAAAGTCGAGTCAGCAGAGTCATGTGACAGCGTTAAAGGCGCCACAAAATAATACAACACAACAAACAATGACGTGAAATGAATTCAATAACTGCTTGAGCGAGCGCTCATCATTTATACACGTTATTGGAAAAAACTCACAACTCGGTAAAATATCTAGTACAGATTAAGTAACAAACGACTTCCGGGATTGGACCGTGTCATGATTGAGATCGAAGAACTCAACGTTACGCCCACTTTCGTAAGGGGCTTCATCAGGAGGAAAAAGCAAAAGAGCACGGTAACTCAACGTGTGAACCACGCCAGAGGCGAAACTCTTTGCAAGGGAAGGGACAGAAGAGCACGGTAACTCAACGTGTGAACCACGCCAGAGGCGAAACTCTTTGTGAGGGAAGAGACAGAAGAGCACGGTAACTCAACGTGTGAACCACGCCAGAGGCGAAACTCTTTGTGAGGGAAGGGACAGAAGAGCACGGTAACTCAACGTGTGAACCACGCCAGAGGCGAAACTCTTTGCGAGGGAAGGGACAGAAGAGCACGGTAACTCAACGTGTTAACCACTCCAGAGGCGAAACTCTTTGCAGGGAAGGGACAGAAGAGCACGTTAACTCAACGTGTGAACCACGTCAGACGCGAAACTCGACTGACTATCGGAAGAAGAAAGGCGAGAATTTATAGGCAAGCGCCGTCGCGATTCAGCAAATGCCGTCGCGGTTCAGAGGCGGAGGGCGGGGCTTAGGAATTAGCACTTTCCACATAGAAGGAAGGGGAAAGCCTTCGTCCCGATTGAGATTATTAGGGTGTTTGCAAATCTCAATGGCTTCGCGAATCTTTCTGCTAAGAGTTTCGCCTCTGGCGTGGTTAACACGTTGAGTTACCGTGCTCTTTTGCTTTTTCCTCCTGATGAAGCCCCTTACGAAAGTGGGCGAAACGTTGAGTTCTTCGATCTCAATCATCACACGGTCCAACACCGGAAGTCGTTTGTTACTTAATGGCCGTGAAAGCCTCAAAAATCATCTAGTACAGATACCTTAAAACGAGTTGAACTCAAAGGATTTACTATCTGTCAATCAGGTTTGACTGAGTAGTAGACCCAAATTACAGCTATGTGGGTGGCACGGAGTTGAACAAACGCACACGAAAGCGGTGAAGCGCCCCTTCTCTAACGATATACGATAAACGACAGAAAGCGACGCCTCCGGGCTTATCTAAACCTAAAAACCGCTGTTTAAATCCGCTGGAGCGAAGAAAATCGCACATGCGTTGTAATAATAAAAAAAATCTGAAGCGAGGTGTATTTTACATCTGCACTACGATCCGAAGGAATGGCAATCGCCCAATGCGACGTAACAAAGTTTTCACTCGCACCTAAGCTTTCGACAGCGGCTATCTCGACGACCCAGGGCTTTTTCTGCACAATCAAAGGGCTTGCTCAAACTTGGCCCACCTCGAGCGCCTTCAGTTGCCCGAGACGACGTTCTCTCAATAGCCGTATTGGCTGTACAAGCTCTGGGCAATAAGTTTCGTCCATCGACCCTCGTCTGTCTGTGACTCCGTGTATGGCCGTCTAGTCATGCACCTGGCTTTCGAAGCCTGAAGGCACATGTATTTCCGAGAATTTCAACTGGCGACTGGTTATAAAACGACAGAAAACGTTCTTAAATATTTGAATGCGGCAAAAATAGAAGCAGTCTAAAACCACAACAAATACTTTAACAAAAGTCTTTCTAAACCTTTTTACAGATTGTTTTGTCTTATAATTACATACATTGTAACATTTTGCCCTCCTGAGGTTAACTTTAGTCCTGGTAATTAATTCTGGTCATTTAACGTTTTAAATCTGGTGTGATAAGACTTCCATTAATTTCGGAAAGGCTCAAACGTTTATGAATTTCCACCTTGAGTTAGCTCAAATCGGAGAAAAGGGTTCATCATCATCAAATAGCGCTACAGCCCATCACAGGCCTTGGCTAAATCAAGGATCCGTCTCCATTCTGGTCGGTTCTGCGCTGTCACTTTCCAATGGCGTATTCCCAAGATCTTGAGATCTTTGCTCAGAGGATCAAGGTATCGAGTTCGTGGACGGCCGGCTGTTCTTTTCCTTTCAGGTTGGCTGAATGTTATTTTCTTTAGTGGATCGTTTTCTTCTAGTCTTGCAACGTGCCCTATCCACCGCAGTCGTCCGATCTTGATTGTCTTAACGATGCTTATATCTTTAAACAACTCATACAGTTCATAATTGTATCTTCTTCTCCACATGTTGTTTTCCTTAATAGGACCGTAAATTCTTCTTAATATTTTTCTTTCGAAACAGCCTAGTAGGTTTTCTTCTTTTTTATTTAACGTCCAGGTTTCTGAGCCGTATAGGAGTACTGGCCTTATAAGTGTTTTATATATGTTAACCTTCGTTGTGCGTGATATATTGTGAGAGTTCATACTTTTCTGGAGCCCATAATAGCTTCTATTAGGGAGTATTACTCTTCTACGGATTTCGCTTTCCACGTTGTTTCCCTTATTTATTAAGGTCCCCAGATATGGGAATTCTTGTACTGATTCGATGTTGTATGTGCCTTATTCGTGGTCGGCATCCTTCTCGATATATACACATGTACTTTGTCTTTGTTTCATTCACTTGTAGACCCATTCACTCTAACTCAAATATATACGGTCAGAAAAACAACATATATATAACAACAGTATAATGTTTTTAACTAGATATACAAATTATGAATTACTTTGTACGTTAATAAATTAACGGTTTCCTCTGGGGCTGCGTTTCTTGATTCCTGATCGGTCCGCAACTCAATCAGCAGGCAGGTACGGGTGACGGCGGCCTTCGGCGAGGATCTGAGTATGGATCTCGGGCCGGTATGTCAAATGTCCACGACGCGGCCTTCAGATAACCGCTTTGTTTTCACTTAGTGCTCTGCAATTATACGCAGAAATTAAGAAGATTTAGAAGATACCTGCGACTCCGGGGGTGCATAGGGGCTAGTGCGGGATGTGCTGGTGCCTCAGGATGACCAGGCATTGTTCCCGGAGTGACGGTGCTGTGAAATTTGACCTGGCTGAACTCGCTTATATTAGCGGACAAAAATGGACTTGAGAGTTCGACGTGCGCTCTCGGTGAATTCTGTATAACGTCTTTAAACATCCAGGGCGGACCCTCCAAGTAAGTTAATGAATGCGGCTATAGGGCTCGAGCCGCATTCAAGCAGAACGTGCATACGATTCCTATAGGTACAGTTATTAATAGATTTGGAATATTCTTGCTGCGTATGGTCGTGGAGCTTTGAATTTATAGGAAAATACGTTAGGAGACGGACAGACACCGCCTCAATCTACCGTACAGATCAGGGTTCGGGTGGATTCGTTAGGAGACGGGCAGATACAGCCTCAATCTAACGTCAGGTTAAGGTGCAGGTGGATACGCTAGGAGACTGGCAGACACCGCCTCAGTCTAACGACAGGAGAGAAGTTTGGGATAAAGGAAGTCCAGAGACTCAAGTCGGGACTGGACGGGATCAGGACTGGTGAACTCAAGTGAAGTAAATTGGTCGCGGAGCTTCTTATTTACTCTTCCGGCATCGTTGAGTGGGAGGCGGCGCTGGGGATCATTCAGCGCGACTTTGCGCATAGAGGATGCCTTCGCGTTATCATAAAACCCAGCGCCGGATAGATGTAACGCTCGATTAGGTGATGTAACATGTGAGCAAACGAAAATTAAATCAAGCTTGGCTTTGAAATATTTGTTTGTGTTGGTGGCATTGTTAAGTCTATGTCAAATTCGAGGTTAGCAGGTTAGGTTTTACGTCAGTTTTGACACAGACTGATGCAAAACCTAACCTGTGAACATCGAATTTGACATAGACTTACAGTGCCACCAACACAAACAAATATTTCAAAGCTAAGCTTGATTTCATTTTCGTTTGCTCACATGTGACAAATTTAATACATTTTTAACGTTTAATTAAAATGTATGCAGAAGCTAGTGTTACACATGATCTATAATATGTAACTTTTACTCTGCAAAAGTTAATAACATATGTATTTTTGATTACATATTTTTCTCATATTTGTTAAGAAACGTTTCTAAACCAAAATTTCTGCTATTAGGTAGAAGTTCCAAAATATCCCTCTTCTCGGGGAAGCGAGAGAGAGGGGCGGCACTTCGTGATGCCGCTTGTAGCAAAATAATACCTTGCGGCGGCCCTGCTTTGATACTACTGGCCACGATAAATGCAGCTACACACTTGGTTATCTTTTAAAAACTGCAGGCAGTTGATGTGAAATGGCGCGAATTGCTAATACATTGAGAGCTACTGAAAATACCCCTAGGTTGCGTGGAGTTTAATACCACCGACTTGGTTTACTATCGACTTTCAGAAATTTGAGACAAATGTATGAAATGCCACCGACTTGGAATACTACTGATGTGGATTTACATCCGATTTCAACACTGACCGCAGCCAACAGCAGTTGCTGCAACACATCTTAAGTGAACGGTCACGAACTAGCATTTTTTCAAATTTTAATAATTTGTCAGTAACTACGTATCTTTATGAAGTAATTGGTGTTGCTAGCCTCTGAAAGTCTTCATATTTCGTCATAAAATTGTTTATATTGAAACGTCATAAAAGTGACAACTTATGTGACTTGACAGGCAAAGTAATTGCGTTACTTTTATGCCTAGACATAAAAGTGGTTACTTTTACGCCAGCGGAGCAAAAATACTTCAAAACTTGATTGGCTTTCGAATATTTTTGACATTGGCCTTCTTGATTGTCGGGAACTGACGTAGACGTCAATTCTCGATAATCCTAATTTTTTAAATATATATTTACTCGTATTAATTCGGGCGTCAGTCAAACGCGTCCGGTCTCGTCACACAAAAAAGTATCACTCTTACTCCTAATAATATCATACTATTATATTGTAATAAAATGCCAGCTTTATGTTTTAACTCGTACACAAATTTGAAATATTTCAAAATAGCAATTTATGCATCCGGTTTATTAACTAATTCGAGTGTTACCGTTAAATTACTAACACCTTACTCACTCATGTTGGTTGAAAGGATGGAGGCGAGTCCTCAGCCCTTCTCCGTTTCCAATTGCCCGATTCTTTTCGCCGGAATTCAATTCCCCGGAATCCGTCACGCCGGAATTCGATTAGCCGGAAGTCTTTTGACCGGAATGCATTTCGCCGGATATCAAGATCGAGGACACTATGCTGATCGTAGAGACAACACCGGCCGTGGTAGTGAAAAAAAATTATCAAAGACTGCAACTAACCTAAACAGGCTAGAACGAGACACAGTACTTTGCTGAATTTCGTTATATGACATGCACCCTACAATCCGGCGAAACGGAATCCGGCGAATGGGAAGGCCACGCTCCGCCCTGTGTGAAATGGTGTATCCGAGAAGCTGAACGGACGATGTTTGAGGAGGAGCTCCGATATGATTTGGAGGGCAACGAGCCGCCTGTAGGCGGTACTGTTGAGGAAGAGGCTATATGGCTCGCTGGGCATATTGACGTCTCAACATGGTGGTGGCATGGTGAACAGCAGAGAAAGAGGCAAGTGGAGCAGGCGAAGACGGACATATTGTGCAAGGGTCAGTAATGACGATCCGTGGGGGATGAGGGGGGGGGGGCGCATCGGCTCTAGATGAAAAGAAGTGGGAAGAAAGAGGCTAGGACGAGCTTGGTATGTGACGAAGTCGAGCGAATGTGCAAGATTTTTGTTGAGTGAGTAGGGCGCAGGGCGAGTACATCCGAGAACCGACCTTGTCGATTATGATGAAGTCGATACGGCAATTGGACGAATGAGTATGGGCAAGTCTCCCAGAATGGATGGACACACGCCGGAGATGATATGGTCTGTGTGAAGGTCGATTACCAGGTTGGTTCTCCTGGGTTTGATTGGTCTTTGTGTGAGTGAAGGGTATTTCCCCAAGTTATGGAAAATAACAAACACCCGAATGCTGCTCAAGGCTTCGGACAAGCCCAAATATAATGTGAAGTCCTATAGGCCGATTAGCCTGCTCCCATTGCAGGTAAAGTCCTGGAAAGAGTGGTGACAGATCTTCAGTAGAAAAAGGTCCACAGAGGACGCCTGGCAAGAGGTGCTTCAGATGGTGTATGAAAGATAAGCGCGGTATGTTCTTCGGAGTGTTTGTCAATTTTAGAAATGCGTTTGACAATCTTGAATGGAGTAGCATGTTGGCCTACCTAGCAAATGAGCGTTGTAGAGTGTAAGAAGTGGGTAAAAGACCATGCTCTGGCCGAATGGCAAATGCGTTGGAATGAGTCAGAGAAAAGGCGAGTGGCGAAAGAGGATGAATGGATCGAGATTGGATGGAAGATAGGCGTCTTGCTGACCGGTCATGGTAGCTTGAATGCCTAGCTGTGTGCGAGTAGTCTTGATTCAACTGATGAATGTTGGTGCGGCGTTCACAGCGTGAGGCACGTCCTGCTTGAATGCATATTGTATGAGGATTTAAGAGTGTGATGACACGCGGGCAACCGGTCTCTGGGATGAGGCGTTGGAGGAGGTGTTGCAGAGTTCGGTATTGTTCGCTAGGTTATCCGGGTACGCAGTTCGAATGTTCTAGAGGAGAAGTGAATGGATTCATTATGCTGTAAAGCGTTATGGGAAATGTAAATCGTGCGAATAGAAAAGAGAAAATGCTGCGTGCAGGTATGGTTATGCAAGGCCACCCATCGCGCGCCTTTAAGGGAAACTTGGGTACCGATGTTTTTTTCTCAAGTCGGTGACTCGTCTGCGGTGGCCAATTCTCTTTGTAAAAAGGGAGCTGGGCCGACACGAATACTGCGTTAGCGCCGGGTTCGCTCAATTGAGGTCTGAAATCGCAACGGTAATGGTTGATAGCCTAAGCTAAAGCTACTGGCCAGGAGTTGGATGTTAGACGCCTCGGGATGGTGAAACTGCGCATTGTACAGCTCGGGTGGTGACCTGCAGTCACAAATGGTTAGATAGGCCGCGCTCTTAACCGGTTTTAAGATAAATATCCGCTGGATGGGTACCGCATTTGCCTTGTGTTTTCTCACAGGAGACAATTTTTACTTCCCTCGTCTGAAAGAAGAAGGAAGTATTGTAATCACAAAAATATCACCTTCCGAGATTTCTTCAGATCACGTTTTAGGGTCCCTAGATGATGAAAAACAGATTTTCTCAATTCCGTGTGTCTGTCTGTCTGTCTGTTGGCGATATAACTCAAAAACTATTTGTCGGAGGAAGATTATATTTTGCATACACATTGTTTAATGGTGGCCGTGGTCGCAAGTCAGTTGCTACCACGTTAAACAAACCGCGATTAACATGGTGGTTTTTTCGTTCGGTATGAAATTCGCTCAAATTGGTAGTAAGTTCATGTAGTGGTCATTCGTATCGGTGATAGTCCACTTGGTGGTTATTTGAATCATAGGTAATCTTAGTCGGTGGTAGTTTCGCATTTTAACAAATATTAAAACACAAAATCGGAAGTAAAACTAAGTGGTGGTATTTTGTGCAGTTGTGTTTGATACAGTTGTAAGAATGACGGTGGTAGTCCACATCTGCAGTACAACCCGTTTAATACTTGTGCATAAACACAATTGGCTAAAATGTATATATTTTCCCGTAAAACGATAGATACCAACAGCAACGTTAATTTTTCAAGGTTGGAAAGACTCGCCGTACTATATTTGAATTCGCCATATAACAGACGGTGCTATAATCGAAGAGCCGTGTACAGGGTAAGTCTGAATATCAGAACTTTAATTTTATTTTGTTATAGATCCATATCATTTTTTTTTGACAAATTGTGTGCAGTATTCTAATATTATTTTCATTTATTATAGCCTACTTACTAAGGTTTGAACTGCTGAATTTAGTCTTGTACATTTTTTTAAAGAACTATTTGGTCTACATTCGTTGATATACAAATGTATTATCGGGTTAAATAAAAAACTAAACAATATAAGGCATGAGCTTGGGTAATGTACGTCATAAATGACGTAATTAGAAGTAATCAATCCTACTACCTTTCTGAACGCAATTAAAAATGGTTTCGTAATGGATCTACTAACCATTAATTAATTTCAAAAATAGAAATAATCTTCCGTCACATAATATAATATGAATAAAATGTGTCTCACCGACCAGGTTGTACTCAAGTTTTGTAAAGATAAGCTTGGGATGGAGCTACCGGATTCTGCAATTGACGTAAGCCATCGTCTCAAAGGCAGGCAGGGTCAGTGTAGGCCGATTATAGTGAAATTCGTCCAGCGCAGTGTTAAAAAACGTATCTTCAACAATAAGCGTAAGTTACAAGGAACTAAAATTGTAGTTAGAGAAGATCTCACGCGAAAAAGGGTCGAATTGGTGAAATTTGCCTCAAAGAAAATAGGCTACCAATCAGTATGGACCAGCGATGGAAAAATATTTGTTAAGATAGACAGCAAAATTCATGCCATCCGCAGCTGTGACGATTTAAATAGACTACTTATCTAGTTCGTTCTGTTGCAGTAAACGTGCATTTATGGATAATATATTGTCCATTTTCAATCGACAGATTAAGTTTTTGTTTTGTGGTAGTTTTAAAATTTCTAATTTGCAAGACAGGAGTTTGTTGTTTTCTTTAATCTAATTACAAGATTGGTTGGTGCTTATGCCTGCTGAACCACTGCGGTTAGCACATATTAATATTAGATCTCTTGTACCTAAGTTTTATATGCTTCGTGATTTTTTAGACGAGTCTGCTATTGATGTATTGGCTATCAGCGAAACTTGGTTAAATAATAACATAAGTAGCGATCTCATACGTATATCTGGTTATGATCTTATTCGGAGCGATCGTGTGGAGAGAGCAGGTGGTGTCTGCATCTACTTAAAAAATAATTTTAATTATTCAATTGCCAGTACAGGTACTCCTAATATCGAGGGAGTATGGTTAACTATAAAGTTAAACAAATTAATTTTGGGAGTTGGTGCTGTATATAAACCTCCCAATCAGAATTCTAAACTGTTCTGTGATGAGTTTGAGCAAGTATGTACTCAGTTGTCTTTTGTTTCAGATAACCTCGTCTGCCTTGGGGACGTTAATATAAATTTATTAGAACCTACCACACCTGATTCCATATATTATAAACAGATGCTTGAGAGCTTAGGTCTTACACAAATAATTACTGGGCCAACTCGGCTTGGAATGTCGCTTTTGGATCACATTATGATTTCGGACGTGGATATGGTTTTGGAATGTGGTACTAGTGAGCCTATGTTTGCGGACCATGATGCGGTGTATTGTAAGTTGCTTTTAAAAACAGTTCAAAATCTACCGTCTATGAAAATGTTTAGAAGTTTCAAAAATTTTAATCTTGACTCCTTTTTAACAGATGTTCAACAAGTAGCATGGCAAAATATCTTCTACATTGACGAAATAGATCAAAAAATTGCCTATTTAAATTACAACATCTTGCATATTATTGATAAACATGCTCCTGTAAAAATAATTAAATGTAACAATAAAAAAAAATCACCATGGTTAACAGATAACACTAAATTGTTAATGCAACTTAGAGACAAAGCTTATAGGAATTTTAAGAAAACGAAATCATCAAGTCATTGGAATTACTATAAATCGCTGCGTAATCTAACTAATAAAACTGTTAAACTAGAAAAAAAGGCTTATCTCGAGTATAAACTAAGTAATAGTGATTATAAGAGTATGTGGAACGAACTGAAAAAGTTAAACATAGCAACTCACAATACGTGCCATGATTTACCGCTGCACCTACAACGGCCTGAGGAAATTAACGATTATTTTCTCAGTAGCATAAATACTAGTGTTAACAGTGTTAATAACGATATTGATAACTATTATGTTCACAATCAAAGCTCAAATAACTTTAAATTTTACTCAGTAGGTACTGAAATTGTATTAAAAATTATAGATGATATTAAAAGTAACGCATATGGTTGGGACGGTTTGAATATTAAAATTGTTAAACTTTTTTGTTCTAAAATTATTCCTTATATAACTCATATCATTAATACTTGTTTATCTACTAGTACTTTTCCAAAGCCGTGGAAAAAGGCCGTAGTTGTGCCCATTCCGAAGATATCTGCCCCGAAGGAATTTGGGGATTTGCGGCCAATTAGTATTCTCCCTGTCCTGTCAAAAATTTTAGAGAAAGTAATAAATTTTCAATTTCGTTCTTATTTGGCAGATAATAATATTTTACCAACACACCAATCTGGATTTAGACCTGGTTACAGCTGCACTACCGCCCTGCTCAATGTCACTGATGACTTAATGACAGCAACTGATCAAAATAAAATGTCTGTGTTAGTTCTTTTAGACTTCAGCAAAGCTTTTGATACCATCGATCACAACATTTTGTTAACAATTTTAAAAAATATTGGTCTCTCAGATAGTGCTGTTGCTTTATTTAGAGATTATTTGACAGGCAGGGAACAGAGCGTCAGGCTGCAGTTGGAGTCGTCAGCATACAGATCAGTAACTAGGGGCGTTCCACAAGGGTCTATCCTAGGTCCACTTTTATTTACAATCTATACACATGGTCTTTGTGATGTAATTAAAACTTGTTCACTGCATATGTATGCTGATGATACACAGCTGTACCACTCTTTTGAATACAACGATTGGCAGCAAGCCTTGAGCGAGGTCCAAGCCGATTTAAACGCCATTGCTACGACATCTTTAAATTACCATTTGATAATAAATCCTCTAAAATCTGTGATAATGATGTTTGGCAATAAACAGAGGGTGGAAGAATTAAGGTCTCAAGTACAGTTAAGCATCAATAACAAACTTATACCTATTCGGCCTGACGCAAAAAATCTTGGTGTGATTCTAGATAATAGTTTTAGATATAATGCTCACATAACTCGATGTGTTAAACAAGCATACGCCTGTTTAAAATTACTTTATCCACATAGACAATACATTTCACCAAAAATTAAGGCATTGCTTTGCAACACTCTAGTTTTAAGCCATTTTAATTTTTGTTCTCAATTATATGGACCTTGCCTTACTAGGGAAGCTTCTGAGAAAATTCAACGAGTTCAAAATTCATGTATACGTCTTATCTACGGAATCCGGAAATTTGATCATGTTTCACACAAATTGTCAGATTTATCATGGCTAAATATGAAAAACAGAAGGTTGCTGAGTGCTGCTTGTCTTTATCATAGAATAATTACTGAAAAGTGCCCTCCTTACTTATATAATAAAATATCTTTTCGGGATGATGTACATACTTTAAATTTGCGATTCAAAGGTGGGATAACGCCGCCTCTTCATCGAACAGCTCTATATGAAGGATCATTTTCTTATAATATTTACAAGATCTACACTCTCATCCCGCATTTCTTAAAAAATTATTCTGTAAAACAATTCAAAAATAAATTTCGAGAAGTTTTGCTGAATATGCAAACTGTATAGCTCCTCTTCTTTTAATCGTTTAAATTTATCAAAATACATGAGATGGAAGAAAGCAATAAATTATCCTGTAGTTTTGCATGTGTTGTTTTTTATGTCGTAATGCGAAAAAATGTGTTTTTTCTAATATACAGGGGTCCAATGGAAGAACAGCTACTGCGCTGCAGTAACTGATTTGGGTCCCTGAGGTTTCCCCAAACAATTTTCTCATATATATATATATATATATTTATTTCTGTTATATTGTTATGTAATTGTGGAAACGAATAAAATTATTATTATTATTATATTGCTAACTACATACTAAAATTAAATACATTTTGATCAAAACAAGTTCATAAAGTTGCTGAATATTTCTCTAGTAATTAGTTAATACGGATCGGTTTTTGATTAAACAAGGGAAATGCACATAAATGTGCTCCAAAAGATTCCGCGATGTCCTGTCAATCATAAAAACAACGGTAATAATTATCCGCACAGAATCTGCCAAAAGGACAGTTCCACCAGAGCAAACGGGCAATAAAATAGCATCCTCGGAAGCCGGCTAATAAATCACATCTAACCCGCGTTGACGAAAAAAAACAGCAGTTATAGAATAAAACACTTTTAAATTAAGCGAACCGCTAAGACCTCTAAAATGCGTATCCCTAAGCGAAAATACCCCGTGTAAGGACTTTTTGGAAACGGAAAAATGCCAGGAAACAGCAGGAAGAAACAATCACGACCAAACGCATCGAACAATCGAGCCCGCGCGGTTTGAAGAAAATCAAAACGCCGGGCGCTCACAACAACCCGGCATAAAATGGATCGATCTCCCTCATAAAAGTAAAAATTGAAATTCGAAAAATTCCTCAGCTATAATGTTTACAAAGCTCATGCAAGCTCATAAAAGTATTCGAAAACAGAACAGCTATAAAAACCAACCCGCGATCAACCGACCGCGCGTCGACGAAACATAAAGCCGCTTTGCTCCAATATACGGAGACTTAAATTTATTACAAACTAACGTTTTCCCTAAACAAATCAGCCCCATGTAAGGTGTCCTTACACGCGAAAAAATGCAAAGAAAACAAAGGGAGCAATGCCGACGTCGAAGCAAGACAAATTAGCGAGCGCGGAAGAAAAAAAAAACCACCCCGGGAAGCAAACAGCAGTAACATGAATATCAATATCAGCGAACGCATCAGTGCAATCTTTTGGCTTTTTATCAGCAAATTAGTGCTGCCCAAATTAATCAGCTACTTAGACGTGCCAGCTGCACCATCACGAAGAAAAGGGTCGCTCAACTCCACTCACAGACCAATGAGTGTCGAGAAGGCAATACACAAAGAAAAGCGGCCTTTAAATAGTAAAACGTGGGGAGCTGATAATCACTGCACTTCGTCGAGTCGAAACCAGCAGACCATCTTCCAGCCTAAGAAACCTCCAACCACCTGCAACACTCAACCCCGGGACCACCTCGGAGGAAAGCCCTCACTTCGAGGACCAGCACTCAGCTGAGCCAGCACCAACGCGGATAGCTTAGGGCAGCCACGAGAGCCTGCCCACGAGCCGCACCACCAGCCTATTCCTTTACCGACCGTGCTTCGGCGGGATAATTCCTAGGCAATGCTCGTCGCTCCAGGAGTTGAGTCTTTCCCGACGCCCCTGCCGGCCTCTCTGTTGACGGAAAAAGCTAGAGCCAGACACCAAGAGCTAGCCAACGCCTTTCTGCATCAGGTCGGGCCCCTGCCTTCAGATACGCCGGTCACCCCAAACGCCGCCCCAGAACTCCTGACCCAGAAAACAACCCCGCCGTTCAGAAAGCCCGCACCCCGCAAAAGAGCCCGTTGGCCCAGCTGTTCCTAGAGAGGCATTTGGCTGAGTTACGCCGACGCTCGGACAGACCGACGCCCACCCCCCGAATCTCCGATTAGGACGTGGAAGTGCGACTGCCGGACGCCGAAGAGGACGAGCTCGAACAACTGTGGAAAGTCACATTCCCCCCTCCCGTCTCCAACCGACGCCCCCTCTGGCCCTCTCGACATCCGTGGCTGCTCATTTTCCAGAAAACAAAAGGTTATCAAATTCCAACCAACAGATAATGGCACTGTATAAAAGGGTTTACGAAGTTGGGTCCCCCTTAATCCATCTAAATTCATCGACAGTCGCGTTAGCGTTATTATGTTTGTTCATGTTACCTTTGCGTTTGTATACGTTGTTGAGTATTAAATTAGTGTTTATTTTACTTCGCATTTTATTTGTTTTTGTGTCAGTGAAGCAACAAGTTAAAACACAACAGGTAAGCAATACGCTGCTGTCACAGTAGCAGTGTAAAGACGAGACATACACCAAAGAGAGCAGCGTTCCGTCACCGTCCGCTTTGTTTTTTCTTAGCAGTGTAAACCTATTGAAATTAATCGAAGAATAAAGTTTCAATATGGTGATGTATGCCAGAGTCTTTGAGCTGTTGAAGGTTCAGCGAGAGATAATCGCCGAATGACAGTAAATAAAATAGCCGAAAATCTGAAGATTAGTCATGTTGAAACCTGAAACCTGGGTCCACCAACAATACTCGGAAACCAAGAGAGCGAGCGAGGAACTTTGCTAAAACCAAGGAAGAGTCACTCACATCTATATCCAAGGAATATTATACTGACTCTCTTTTGGAATACACAAGCCGCAATTTTGAACTACATGCCTAGGGGGGAGGGATATTGTCACCCGTGCCTCGTATTCAACTCTTCTAAGGAATATATTCGACTAGCGATTAAACTTACATTATGTAGATTTCTGAGTACAGGTGTCCCCGTACTGCTCATGTAACAGTTGCGACCACCCAAGACACCAGAAACACGCCAAACAACGTGCAATGGCGGCACAAAAATTACATACTTAAGACGGCAGGCGGCCACAGGTGAGTTGCTCTTAAGTAATGTTAGATCCAGGTTTAACCAGTCGGATTTCAGCAAATTACAAAATTACCACACAAATGCTGAATCCGATTACGGAAGATTTTGAAGAATTAAATCCAAGAACCCAAGAACGCTTCTAAAATCCGTCCCACGCCACAAAAGTAATATCAAAATTGAAGCTGAAATCAATTCCCTTATATACTGACAGTCTCAAAAAAATCAGATACCAAAAGTTGTCAAAAATTATTAGTTCCAAGGATTTCTCAAAATTATAATCGAAATAGAGGTGTAGACAACCTAACGTACACAATAGAAGCAGCAGTGAATAGATAATCTAACGTGTGCCATAATTGTTAACCTCTAACGGCACCATGTTATTTATTATAGCGGCGACGCGGGCCGGAGACATGAGTTTGGAACGGGTTTTGTGGTACGCAAAGATATAGATAACCAAATAATAGGCTTTAAAGCAATAAGCAGCAGACTGTGCTACATTCGAGTTGAAATGAAATTTCGAAATATATCAATAATATCTGTGCACGCCCCAACGGAAGAAAAAAGTGAAGAGGAAAAGGAAGCCTTTTATGCGGAATTGGAGAAGGAAGTAGAACTAATGCCGAAAAATGACATAAAACTTATAATCGGAGATTTCAACGCGAAAATTGGAAAAGAAGAGGAATATTTGCCGACAATAGGGAAACACAGTCTACACGATGTTTGTAATGATAATGGAGAAAGAGCAGTAAATTTCGCGATGGCAAACAGCTTGGTAATTAGAAGTACGACCTTCCCACATAGGAATATTCACAAAGGCACATGGAAATCACCGGATGGAAGAACGGTCAACCAAATTGATCATGTAATTATAGACAGTAGGTCCTTTTCTAACATTTTGGACATAAGAAGCTGTAGGGGGGCAGGATCAGAATCTGACCACTACCTCGTGAGAGTGAAGATGAGAGAAAGAGTCAACAAAAGTAAGGAAACAAGTGCTGCAACCAAAGCCCCACGATATAATCGAAAGCTCCTAAGAGAAGAACAAACGTTGAAATTATACAGAAATAAGATCAGAGAACGCATACAAGAGGAAGAAAAGAGCGACGAAGACCCAGATCGGTTATGGGAGACCATCAAAACTAACTTAAAGGCCACGGCAGAGGAATTCTTAGGAGTACAAACGGAAGCATCTAGAAATGATTGGTTTGAAGAGGACTGTAGAGAGGCCATAAGTAAAAGAAATGAAGCAAGGAGAAAACTATTACAGAGGCCAACGAGAGCAAAAGAGGAAGAATATAGCAGACTGAGAAGAGAAGCTAAAAGGATATGTCGACAAAAGAAGAAAGAACGCCTAAATGAACAACTCATGGAAATACAGAACTCGCATGATCTAAAAGAAGCCCAGACCATGTTTAAAAATGTGCAAGCAATTAAAAACGGGTACCAACCAAGAGAAACAATGTGCAAAGACCAAAATGGATATGTGATTACCAATACAGCACAGGTGAAGGAGAGATGGAAGACATATTTCTATGAGCTTCTCAACAGGCCCCATCAGAAGGAGGAAGTCGTGGAAGAACGGATTTATTTGTCGCCCCAGCCGGAAATTCTGGAACCCACCCTGGAGGAGACAGTTGAAAACATTTATAAACTTAAGAATAACAAAGCCCCTGGGACAGACGACATACCAGGTGAATTAATCAAGGCAGCAGGGCCGGACCTACACAAACAACTACATAAACTCATTTTATTATGCTGGAGATCTGAAACAATGCCCAAGGAATGGGAAATAGCAAACATATGCCCAATACATAAGAAAGGGGATAGACTAATATGCAATAACTACAGAGGCATCTCACTTCTATGCACAGCCTACACAGTCCTATCCAACATATTGCGAGAAAGAATAAAACCATACGCGGAAGAAGTAATCAGTGAATACCAGGGAGGTTTCCGTACAGGTAAATCTACAATAGATCAACTATTTACTGTAAGACAGATTTTAGAGCAAGCCTGGGAGAAAAATATTAGTATATACCAACTTTTCGTAGACTTTAGACAGGCATACGATAGTATCGACAGGCAAATACTTTTCGAAGAAATGGAACACATGGGCATACCAACTAAACTGGTTAGACTTGCGAAGATGACAATGTACAACTCTAAGGGCAGAGTTAAACTTCAAAATGAGTTTACGGAAATTTTTGAAATAAAACAAGGGCTAAGGCAGGGAGATGGCCTAGCGCCTGTGCTCTTTAACTTGGCATTAGAAAAAGTAATGCGAGAGATAAAAATAGATCTAAATGGCACGATTCTCAATAAGTCCACCCAGTTAATAGCATACGCCGACGACGTTAATATAGTAGGAAGGTCAGAAATGGCGGTCCATGCATCCTATGCAAGACTAGAAGAACAAGCGGAAATAATAGGCCTGGAAGAGAACGAAGACAAAACAAAATTTATGGCAACTAAACTTATCAGAAGACTAGGACAGAACATAACCCTCGGGGCAAAAATGTAGAGGTCGTCACGAACTTCACATATCTAGGAAGTAAAATAACGGAGACCAATGAAATGATACGAGAAATCCGCGAAAGAATAAGTAAAGGCAATAGAGCATATTATGCTGTACGCCAAATGATAGTGTCGAGGCTGATACACATCCCTGCCAAAATCACCATATACAAGACACTAATAAGACCCGTAGTGACATATGGGTGCGAAGCATGGACCCTGACGAAAAAAATGGAACAGATGTTAACCATTTTCGAAAGATGAATACTACGGAAAATATACGGCCCTACAAGGGAAAATGATGGATGGCGTATAAAATACAACCATGAGCTAGTAAATCTTTATAAGGACTTGGATATAGTAGACGTAATTAAAGTACAAAGATTGCAGTGGGCGGGACATGTGGAGCGGATGGAACAGAACAGAGTACCAGGAAAGATTTTTAAAGGTGTAATCGAAGGAAGAAGAGAAAGGGGAAGGCCGAGAATGAGATGGAAGGACAACATCGAGAATGACGCCAGACAGCTGCTAGGAATAGCAAATTGGAAAAGGGCAGCAAGAGACAGACAAGATTGGAGGCGACGTCTGCGGGAGGTCAAGGTCTAATGAAGACTGTAGTACCACGGGAAGAAGAAGAACGGCACCATTTGCGTTTTCCAGTAATCTACCGCGAAAACTTAGAAACCCTGTGTAGCGGAGCAATAAATCATAAAAGATCGTTGCCAAGAAGAGGAAACTCGCCCATAAAATTAAACAGTGCGTGCAATAAAAATTCTCGAAGTGCGAGCAGTTAGCTTAAGTGCCATTTGAAAACTTTCGAGTAAAAGGGGTAAAAACGCCTGATGCCAAAAAGTGATTTGTACGGCGGAATACAAAAGAGAGAAACTCTCTAAACGTCCACGAGTTCCTGCAAATAAAAGCGAAAAGGAATTCTCAAATCTGACGAACACTTTTCTAAATAAGAAGCGAAAGTGGACGAACAATACGGCAGTAAATCTGCAGCTTCAAAAATCGAGAGTGAATGTCCAGTGGGTGCATCATAAACCTCCAACCCTTGTGCGCGCTAGTAAAAGTGTGTCGACCCTTCGTCCAATGATACAATGCCATTGTTGTGACTAGAATAGGAAATCTTATGTAATTGTATGAAAATTGTATATATACGGAAGCGAGGAGCTTAAGGGGCATTGCATATCAGGTCTTCGCCTGTTAAACCACTTTGGTTAAACCGACACGCAAAGAGTCAGATCCTCAATGCGTTTAATATTAATCTCATACTTAGTGGAACATTTACTTTGAGTGTTTTCACGAGCCAAGTGTCAGATCCACAAACGCTCACATGTATGCTGATTAACAAGACCTATTCGATCCACACGTGTAATAGTATAGTAGCAAATCCGCACATTTAATTTTATGTCTGTAATCCGTTGCGTTAAATAAAGAATATTAAAAGTGGTATAGTTATTCGTGTGTGTAATTTCTAACAAACACCTTAACCACCCACTTTATCTGTATAGCACGTGGATCTTTACCGGTCGCTTCTAATAATTTCTGATCCCGTATCCCAGTCCATATGGAATTTTCGCGTTCACACCTTCCAGGGGATTCCCTGCGTAGCAAGTCAAATACTGGTTGCTTTAGCGCGAAGATTTTGAGAGGGACAACAACGGCTTCCGCCGGAAGTGTGTTATCTCGTTATGCGATGGGGTACGTCATCTCGCTGTGCGATGGCGTACACCATCTCGTTATGCGATGTGGTTCATCATCTCGTTAAAGCGATGGGGTTCGTCATCTCGTTATGTGATGGAGTGCGTCATCTCGTTATGCAATGGGGTACGTCACCTCGGTATGCGATGGGGTACGCCATATCGCTGTGCGATGGGTACGTTACCTCGTTGTACAATGGGGTACGCCATCTTGTTATGCGATCGGGTACGTCATCTCGTTAATGCGATGAAGTACGTCATTTCGTTATGCAAGGGGTACGTCATCTCTTTATGCGATGGCATACGTCATTTTCAGTTAAGAGCAAAAGGACTCGCTACCACGAATTGAAAGTGCATATTTTGAAGTTCTGTTCGTTAGTGCGTTAACACGCGTAATATCTTATCGTGATTAAGCTATTCCGAATTATTAAATAACGGCTACGACCGGATTTTTACACCATCTCGATATTACGATCATATGTATTAAAGTACGCGATACCTTGTTTCGTGCTTCTACGCTGAATTTGTATGTCTCCAATAACGCCCGTATCTTGCAACTATTTCTGAGCAACGTGGAAGCCCTACTTCAATCCCCAGGGGCCACTACTAGCTTTCGATAGTCCCAAAATCTGCCCCCCCCCCCTGCAAACGCTACGTTATTCGCGAGCTAACCGGAGTCTTTTGTATCGTTGGCCTTCCAACGCCGTTATCAGTTCTAACGCCGGTTTAGACCGTAACATGTTGGAAAATAAAAGAAACAATTTTAATTAAAAATGTTCACGTAACAATGTAGTCGATTTCATTTTTGTGCACCCATTTTATATTTCATCAAGCCTATATTTTGGATAAAGTTAAGTATAACATTTCATCGGTTAGAGATTTTTACTACTAAAGCTCGCTACAATCAATCAATACATGCTTCATTTTCAGTTTGGTGTCTTCATTGTTAATGGCACGTAACGCAGTATTATTGAAATCATATGTTGACAAAACCCAATTCTTCAATTTTCGTGTGTCGGTACCGTTCGTCCATCGACCTTAACAGCATTTCCCACAACGTCTTAAGAAATACAGTTCACATATCACACCAAATGGTCACTCTGTGTGGCTCTAAAGGTAGTAGCCCAACAGTGGATATTTGTTTGTCTACCTACTCACAAGTGGTGTGTGCTTTATTACTCCAAGTAAATCATGCGATCTTCTATAATATTTAATTGACGTACGTACGACGTTACAAATGGTCTCTTGGCTGAAATTCCTTTAATTATTGTCCCTTATGCGACAATAAATGCAAGTTTATTATGCTGTACATGTATATTGAGAATTTCATAATTCCGGACAGTTGTACGGGTCTTCTGCCATACAGGTACAACACTGATATATTATATTGCATATCTGTACAATTCTAATTCTTTCACCAACCGCAGTAAGTTGAATACCTTTTGGCTATTGTATATGTATGTATTTAAAACTTGTTAGGTTAATTTTCCATCCGCGAAGTTAATTGTCGCAATTCGGTTATTTTCTGATTTTTCGGCCCAAGCCCGACCCTGTTCATTTGTTTATGTACGGTTTCTAGAAGTGCCGAACCGACCGCTGGCTCTTTCGCTGATATTGCATTGCAAAATTACCTTTTTCTGCCGTTACACCCCGCGGGAGTGGAATTATCGAGGCTGTGGATCGCCAGTCGGGTTTTATCATTTCAGCGAGCATGTAGCATCGCTCCCGACTCCCCAAGCTGCTGCTAGAGGTAGCTTGGTAATTTATCAAAATTCAGTTGGATGTGTTTCATTATGTTGGGATAAATATTGCCGCAGGTGGTTACACTGTTGCGATTCGTGACTGTTGTATTACCAGCTTAATTTTATAGGCCAGTTGTGCTGTGCATAAATACATATTTGGTTTTCCTAACGATTTGGGACTTTAAAGGTTTTTAATCCATTTATCTTCTTTACTTTCTGAAGTTTCAACTTTCTTTATGACATCTTTTACAAACTTGTTTTGATTTGTCTAAAAAGCTTTTGCTACTTTCTTTTTAGCCCTGCTGCATATTAGGCCTATTTATTTATCAGAATTCGCCTTTCAGTTTATTATCGATCGATTATAGAAATTATTCAAAAATTTGCAACAGCTGACTTCGTCATTCTCGGAACTTGTTGTTTTGAATCCACTTCAATAGCCAATGGCAAGAATAATTCAAATTGTCGCTTCCGACAACATGAACTCAAGCCAATTTTTAGTCAAAATTAAATTTGTAAATATTTTTAGGTCGATTTTGTTCATTCACGCCCTTTAACTAGTAAGCCATGGATAGCTAAGCAAAGAAACGGAGGAAGTTATTTGCCATGGGAACTACCATGTGTTCAATAAGAAATTACATACTAAGGGTTGGTCATGGAAAATAGAGTCCGGCCACTCTAAGATAGGAACAGGCACAACACACTTTGGTTGTGCGATTTTTTGTAAAGTCACGCGCCTCAGGAATTGACAGTGGCGTACACAATATTTGCGATCACAATTAAAAACAAAATTATTATTCATACATTATGTACTATTATTTTAATCCATATACATACAAATATTGTTTATAATTTCGCGCTCTTGACTTTTAATTGTCTATCCCGTAACAACAATATTTTTTGTTGACATTTTCAATAAAATGAAACGCAAATCAGAACTATATGCAACTAAACCCTCGGGTAACAGGCCGTTGCTAGGTAACCATGGCCCATTGAAATAATCGCCAAACCACTGCGCACCCTGGCCATGATGACATGCCTGTCCATCTTAGAGCAGCCGGACTCTACAATAGAATCGTTTATTTAAGAAAGGTACTGTGTCACTTTTTACTGTTTTGAAATAAATACAAAAATGTGATTAACTTACTTGAAACTTAATTTATTTCGATTTTCTTTTTACTGTTATAAAGAAATTCTATTTTGTAATAACCACTAAATAAAGTTTTTATTTAGTGGTGCACTAAACAGAAGGTTTATATTATGACGTACATATTAAAAAGAAAATCTAAGGATATTATTCAGAAATCAGAAGTTATTGATATTCCAAGTAATGTTTTTTTTGGCAACTGCTTCCATTTGACTCTTTCTGTTCCCAGGTGCTGATTATGTTGTTAAATCAGCTCTGATATTTTAAATTATAGAAATATATTAAAATATTACTGTTTTTCCTCAGTATTACTACTTATTTTTTACTTAATGCACACGTAAAAACGGAAAATGAAGTTGTCTAAGCTTCTGTGAGCTGGAAAAACAACCTCAAAATTGTCAGAGCTGACTTAGGCCCTTTTAGCACTAAATAGAAACGTTACTAAGACGTATTGTTGTTAAGAATTAAGTTAAGTAAAAAACGACTTCCGGAATTGGACCGTGTCATTATTGAGGTCGAAGAACTCAACGCCAGAGGCGAAACTCTTGCAAGGGAAGAGATAGAAGAGCACGGTAACTCAATGGTTGAGTCGAGTTTCGCCTCTGACATGGTTGACACGTTGAGTTATCGTGCTCTTCTATCCCTTCCCTTACAAACGAGTTTCGCCTCTGACGTGGTTAACACGTTGAGTTACCGTCCTCTTTTTGCGATTTCCTCCTGATGAAGCCCCTTACGAAAGTGGGCGAAAGGTTGAGTTCTTCGACCTCAATAATGACACATTCCAGAAGTCGTTTTTTACTTAATGGCAATGGCCGTGAAAATCCTCTGAAATCAAGAATTAAGTTGTCTTAGTTCCTTTTGTCACCAAACTATCGGGATACCTTTAAACTATATGAATAGGTATATGAAAATATCAAAACACATAAAAAGTGACTTCCTGAAATAAACGATTCAATTCAATCATACATTTTTGTGTTGCATTGTAAAAACCACTGTAATTGTAGCTTAATTGAATTTTCAATATAAACTTATACAACGACAGTGACGACAGTTAATGAATTCTAAAGCTTGCTGTAGACATTACTTTATTTTCCATGACCACCCTCATGTAGTGTTTTCTTGGACACATGATATACAGTATGTTCCCGGATTGGGTTACAAAAAGGAAAAAATAGTGATTTAGACCACAAGTGTTAGAAGTGCCACTTTTTTAACAAGTGTGGAGGGTTATTAAACGAGGCGCAGCCGAGTTTAATAATCCACACGCGTGAAAAATAAGCACGCTAACACGAGTTGTCTACAAGATTTTTTAAAATTTCATTAAATATTCCAATCCAAGCTTATTTTGTATAGTGTCAGTTTTTTCACTGAGTGAAAAAACGTGGCACCGAAATTAATTTAAAAAAGCCTACTTTTCTAAATAAAATTTTGAAAGTTTAGTTTTGACTTCTCAACAAAAATCACTCTTGATAAAAAACCCTGCTTGTTCTCAAACTAAAAATGCACTTTAGGCCAGTTGACAAGTACATTTTAGCGGGAATAATTCCGGACAAGCTGGAATAAATTTTAATCTGTTCTGTTGGGACTCAGAAAATATATATTAATTTTGCACCCCTTGACAGGCCCGGATTTAACCGCTATGCTTAAAAAAAGGTCTAAATTTTTATATTTTTCCTAATATTAGTGAATATCTCGATTAGTATCAACTTTTGAGCAAAATACGTAGTTATCAAAATTAAAGAAGAATAAATTCTCTACAAAAAATGTTCTATACATTTTTGTCATATATTCGCTTGTTTCGAATTCATAGGCGTCGAAATATATTTTTTTTCGAGCATTTGCTTGTTACTTTCTTTTGCGATAAAAGAAGTATTGGATTCACCCCAAAAATTCGAAATTGAGTTTTCAACAGATCTTCACGTTTTAAAGTGCCCTGAACCCAAAAAACATGTTTTTGTTCATTGCTCTGTCTGTGTGTCGGTCTGTCTGTGTGTCTGTTTGTGAACAGAATATCTCAAAACGAAAAGAGGTATGACGTTGAAACTTCATATATAAGTTTTGTGTACTATCTAGATGCGACAGCAAGATTTTGAGGAAAATCGCATAACCGGAAGTAGGTGTTTACTCTTGTGATTTTTCAGTTTTTTAAATTTTTTTCAAAAACGGCTCTAACGATTTTTTTCAAACTTTACAATTTTATTAAATTTTTAATGTGTATTGATGTGAGCTAGGCAATTTTTTAGTCGAATACCTCTAAAATGGGTTTCTTTTGTTTTCTTTTCCAATTTTTTTTATTAACTTCTATTTTAAATAGAATACCCAGTATATTATTACATTCTTGAATTCAGCTTAAAATTTTAGAGAAAATTTGTCTCTTGAACTAACGCTCTATTTTGTATGGTTTCTGTACAAATTGCAATTCTTGAAAATTTTTGAGAAATGCTTGAATGTATGTACCTATGTATGTATGTATAATCGATAACCTCGTTTTACCTTGCGGTGTAGAGGCTGGTGCTTTATGTGCTTGCATCTGGCGGTACAATGCTCAACTTGCCCCGGATTCGGGATACAAAGTTAAAGATTAAAAATCAAATTTTGGCTAATTATAAAATCACTATGAAAGGAAGTGGTGAGATTTTTTTTTATTATTATTGACGTTCCACCATTCCAACTTCGCTAACTTCAAGTTTCTTTTGAAGTTGACTGCTCATCAATTTTTTTTTGCCTTTTTGATGTTGGTGGTTGTTCAATATCACTTTGACTTTCAACAATATCTGTCTCGTGTTCCAAATTTGCTTCATAATCTTGGGAATGTTCTATTGATTGTTCTAGATCGATATGCCAGTCCTCGTCGTCGTCTTCGACGTCTACTTCGATCACGTCCACAGTATTCAAACAAGATTTGCCCTGACAGAAACCACATATTACTGAGCAATGAAAACCTGCTTTGCGACAAGATACATTACAACCTTTGGCGCATTTAGGTACAAGAAATTAGTTTCAGTAATTCTTGGGGAGCTGCGTCTTGTACAGTGGGAATGGGCATTAATCCATTCTTTGAATTTCTCCATCCCCACTCGAAAGGTGATTTTTCGTTTCCATACCATATCTGAATTTGGTTGTAAGTACGGAACGAGTGCAAGCGAGCTGCGTCTTTGGTTGGTGGTAATGATGCTAGATTAGGTAAACTTCTGTTAATAGATTGTACGAAACACTGGTATCTATACCTGTTCAATGATACACAGTGTGTTGATCCATACAGAAGAAGAAGAAATTGTTCTTCCACTTTATCTATTTCCTCTGGGGACGCGTTTGGGTCTTTGAAAATTTGAACAGCCTTCTGTAAGTTTTTCTCTTTCTGTAGAAGTTTAACGAACTTCATTTTCCCCTGCCTGTATAGTGCGGAAACAGTATCGCAGCCACTAAATGCATGCAGAAATAAAATGCTGTCCCTAATTGAATCATCCGGAATTACTCCCGCTAACAGCCATTTCAAAAGACTTATCGACTGGCCTATTAGCCAAAATTTGATTTTTAATCTTTAACTTTGTATCCCGAATCCGGGGCAAGTTGAGCATTGTACCGCCAGATGCAAGCACATAAAGCAGCAGCTTCTACACCACAAGTATTATACATACATACATACATACATACAAGCATTTGTCAAAAATTTTGAAAAATTGCAATTTGTACAGAAACCGTACACAATAGAGCGTTAGTTCAAGAAACAAATTTTCTCTAAAATTTTAACCTGAATTTAAGAATGTAATAATATACTGGTTGTTCTATTTAAAATAGGAGTTAATAAAAAAAATTGGAAAATAAAACAAAAGAAACCCATTTTAGAGGTATTCGACTGAAAAATTGTCTAGCTCACATCAATACACATTAAAAATTTAATAAAATTGTAAAGTTTGAAAAAAATCGTTAGAGCCGTTTTTGAAAAAATCCTAAAAAACTGAAAAATTACAAGAGTAAACACCTACTTCTGGTTATGCGATTTTCTTCAAAAGCTTGCTGTCGCATATAGATAGTACACAAAACTTATATATGAAGTTTCAACGTCATACCTCTTTTCGTTTTGAGATATTCTGTTCACAAACAGACACACAGACAGACCGACACACAGTCAGAGCAATGAACAAAAACATGTTTTTTGGGTTCAGGGGACTTTAAAACGTGAAGATCTGTTGAAAACTCAATTTCGAATTTTTGGGGTGAATCCAATACTTCTTTTATCGTAAAGAAAGTAACAAGCAAATGCTCAAAAAAAAAAATATTTCGACGCCTACGAATTCGAAACAAGCGAAAGTATGACAAAAATGTATAGAACATTTTTTGTAGAGAATTTACTCTTCTTTAATTTTCACAACTGCGCATTTTGCTCAAAAGTCGATACTAATCGAGATATTCACTAATATTAGGAAAAATATAAAAATTTAGACCTTTTTTTAAGCATAGCGGTTAAATCCGGGCCTGTCAAGGGGTGCAAAATTAATATATATTTTCTGAGTCCCAACAGAACTGATTAAAATTTATTCCAGCTTGTCCGGAATTACTCCCGCTAACAGCCATTTTAAAAGACTTATCGACTGGCCTACTTGCAAAAATTAAATATCCCTTTTATGAAAATGCCTCACGTAGCAAGTACCCTTATTTTTCAAAATATACAGTAATGTTATTTGAAAAAGTTGCTTATAATTAAAAGTAGGGGTCAAATATAAAGTCACAGCCACCTGCTCTAAAAACAATTTTCACTGGTTTTTCTTATTCTTCCACTACCCTGCGAATTACCAAACGCGATACTTCAAAGTTAATTTATTGACGGATATGATAAGAATGTATTGTCGAATTTCAGTTTCGTTAACTTAACCTGAAAATGATGTGACCCGAAGTTGCTGCTAAGAATCTCATATTTTTGTCAACAAAAACACAGGTATCTTAAAAAAAATAATAATACGCGATTTAAACATCAATAGCAATTCAAAGCAATTATAATTTTTAATAGAAATGTTCTAACAAATATTTCCAATTAACCTTATTGTATATTTTGAAAAATAAGGGTACTTGATACCTGAGCCATTTTCATATTTTCGTTAACTCCCCCATATACGAAAGAGGATATTTAAATTTTGGCAAGTGCATTTTTAGTTTGAGAACAAACAGGGTCTTTTATAAAGAGTGATTTTTTTTGTGAAGTCAAAAATAAACTTTTTTCCCCTCTTTGTAACCCAATCCGGGGACATACTGTATATGTAACTACAAAATATTGAATGCTCATGTGAGTCACATGTTTATCGTAAAATTATCAACTGTGCAATTATATTTGTCCCAAATCTTTCTTTGCGTCCGTCTAAATATCAATAATAATTTTATATTTCCAAAGTTGCCCAAGTGCTGTTGCACGTAAATAAAGCATATCAGTTGGCACTGAGTAAACATTCCTGTGTTTGTATCTTACTCCAGAGGCAAAGTTCGATATAAGAGTTATCTATTTTTAATAACGGCGTAACAATCTTGGTTGAACCTACCGCAAAATGTCATTTAAGAACCATTCATGGTTAGGACTCTAACGTCCAGCTTGTTTATATAACTTCATTGACACATCCTTTATTATTGAATATTTAATAATGTTTTCAGCCGGCATGTAATTATAGCAGCTCAGAAAGGGGACGTTTCCGTCCAATACAAAAAAGTTCCAATCTCTTAATTCTTCATAGCTAATTCATTTTACCCATATCCCACATTATCAGGCTGCTATAAAAGTTTGATTAACTACTTTTATACATTACAATTCATTTCACTTAAGCTCTGTGTATCAGAAAACCAGTATTAAAACATCTTCAATGTTAAACCTAGATTTCCATGACGTAAATAAACGCAAAAAGCATTAATATTGAAGAACGTCAATGACTTTTTAAATTCCACTTATCGTGATATTTTAATTTTGCACTAAAAAAAGACAGTAAAATAAACCATTACAGTTCAAGAATCCACTTCAGACGGTTTGTGTTAAAAAAACATAACGATGCTGCTACAAGGGTTTCCTCCAGTGCAGTCGAGAGAAAAATTGTCTTTAATTAACTATCCATCCCATGGGCATTTTACAATTGGCGTTGGTTGCGCCAGGAACAGATAATTTCACAGAACAATATAATTATAGAACTGCGTTCTGTTTTCGCATCCTTTGTCGGGGTACTTCTAAATTGAATTGACAAAAACATCCTCCTTTTCAAACACCTTTTTGCTAGCATAAAGACACTTGTATAAATGTAAACAATATAAATTGGCAATTTTAGAAAACGACGCAAGAAGGCTGTTTGAGAACAGCTTGATTTCAAAGCATGAATTTACCTTTACTTTACTTACCGTTGTAAGAAAGCCGTGGCTTGGTCAGGCACATAACAAGGTGGCACTCGATATCATCGGGAATGATAAATTTGCTGCATACTGGGCATTTAATTCCTGAAACAAAAGTTTTCCTATTTAAAAGGTTTGGATCAGGAGACAGTAATGATTTGAGTTTCCACAGTAAAGAATTCAATGCGATTTATAAAGTGCAGCCAAAAGTTGATAATTGCTTTAAAAACTAAATAATAATTTATTACTCATTTATTGTAATTTAATCCAGCAGAGAAAATAAAAGAAAATAATTTAATCTACTGAATGATTAAAAAGTGCCCTGACATTTAGCTATACTAAAAGTGGTAAATTTCAAACTAAAAAAGTTAAAAGTTTGAATTTTCTATAGCGACATTTACTACAATGCAGTTTTTCCTACTAGATTTTTAGAAGACTGGCTCGAACATTATAACGCAACGTTATATTGAAAAACAAAACCTTTCAGATTTAAGAGCACGTGTTTGTGTTTGATAGTAAGTTATTACATTTCAATTTCCCATGACAATGCAAGACCACATAATGAGCAGTCAGAAATTTCACAACAAAACAACTCTTAGGTGCTTGCACACCCTCACTGCAGTCTTTACTGGTGTACTTTAAGACCGTAAACCTTTTAAAATACAATGCTTGGATACTTCAAAATTAATAAGTAACTACTGTTTTTTATTTTTTTTAAATCATAAAGTCTACTTCTACAATTTCATTTAAAAACCTTTGTCAAAATAGTCTTTTCGCATTTAATTTCGACTATACGATTCGACAACTATCTTTAAGCAGAATTACATCTTTTACAAGATTTTTCATTGTGGAATATCTAAAAAACTAACCTTCTGCGTTCTTTTAGCTTTAGTGAGCTAATTGAGTTCTTTTTTTAAGTCTGTAGTTTGTTGCCTAGTTTCGCTTGCAATTCTCTCTACAATTTGTTAAATTCTAAGTTTTAACATCTGCAATTCTGAAACAAAAAGCTATTGTCATACAAGTTACGCATGTGAATATTGCATGGATCCATACAATTACAGGAATGCTAAGATATATACATATATTAATAGACATGCAGTCGAACACGAACATACAAATGTTCAGCGACTAGTTGTTTCTTGGAGAAAAATATCTGAAATAATGTCAGCGATGTTTTGCAAGAAATTTATAAAGTTAGTTCACAGTGAGTAGTAAAAGTAAATAACGACGTATATAAAGCTTTGCAAAAGTGGCGTTGTTCAACTACTTCCATTGTAGATATTTATTTTATAAAATCAGTGCGCGTAAATCAATTAATTAAACCAAGTCGTCTCACTCCTCTTATAATTTAACAAATAAATTTCTGATTTCATTTGATGGAATAACAGCTATTTTATTTCAGTGTAGTACGAATGGTCATCGATGCCGAAAGGTGAAAGAAGCTCAAAATGATGTATGTATGGAACTTCAGAATATAAACATAAACTGAACATATAAATGACTACATAATGAAATTTTAGATAACGATTCCAGTGAAAGATAAATATCAAGCTTAAAGACAGCTGGTGTACAAAAACAGTCCCTGCTTTGGCGACTCTAGCTACATTGGACAAACTGGTTGTTCCAATGCAAACAGAAGCACATTACAAAATTGGCCGTTGCTGAACATACATTTACAAATGGGCACAGCTTAAACTTTCAGCACGCTAGAGTGCTTGCCAGAGTACCTCGCCAGCTTCCACAATGATAGTGAAGCTATAGAAATAGAAAAACATCCAAATAATATAAACAGGGACGATGGTTTTAGACTTAGTACACCTTGGACTCCTGTCATTCACGATCTACAGCATCATAGCCACGCCCCTTCGGTCGGTCCGACGTCACCGTCTAAACGTGCACTGGACACGAACGTCACATTAAGGCTATAAATACAGTCTCGCTGACCTCGAGCCCTTAAGAGTAATTTTCACTCTGATGATGCAAGCTGCAAAGTCTTGCGAAACGTTAGTCTACATGAGTTGTATCAGCACAAAGACCAAGTCTGCCTAATTATATTTGTTTACACGGTACAGTCGTGTTCAAAAATGTGTTGTACAGCGATAGTTAAAAGTTTATTGCTGGTTGTTTTTACTCAAAAAAGGCTCACACTGTATCAACTACGACCTACGTAGATATAGATGTATATGTACTTTCAAAATATTTGAATAACTTTTTTGAACTTTCTGAACTTAATTCAAATTCATATACATAAAGGACAAATGCTGCACAACACTTTTGACCACAACTGTACTTTAACAACTCGGACCAAAACATGGGTGGCTCGGAGAAGTTCGTGTTAACCATCACCATCATCGTTTGAGTTCACAAGGTGTAAAGTATATAAAGCCAGAAAATGCTAGTTGTTTCTATACAAAGACAAGCGGTCTAAGCCGAAATTTAATTTTACCAGGTTAATCAATATTAGTATCAGGTAATTAATTGATTGTTCAAACGGACTTAATAATTGAAAAAAAGAAAACTGAAGTACGTTGTAACCTGTATGAGTGCAACTCACTACAGTGAAATCTCTGTGCCGATTGCAGATTTGTAGGTCTCAGCTCTAGTAGTATCGAGAGATAAAAAAAAACTGTTCCTCAGCGGGCTGTGGAAATTCAACGTATGAATAATATGTTGGTGACACTGTACGTCAATGTCAAATTCGAGGTTAGCAGGTTAGGATTTGCGTCATTTTGTGTCATAACTGACGGAAAACCTAACCTGATAACCTCGAATTTGACATTGACGTACAGTGTCACCAACATATTCATACGTTGAATTTCCACAGCCCGCTGAGGAACAGTTTTTTTTTAATCTCTCGATAGTAAACAAGAGCATATACTCGTGGACCGTGAGGGATTTAGTTGACAAGTCCAGTTCCACGAGGTAGGTGTACGGCACAGGCTCTCCTCAAACCACTACTTCGATAGAAAGAGCTACAAATACTGCTAAAACAACAGCAGAAACCAGTACTGCGCAGCATACCGCTGTAGAGTTTTTCAATATTTCTAATGCTTTCATTTGTAACCAAATACAAGTGTGAAAATAAGACTTCAAAGATTGCACAGTGAAGGAATTTCTAAACTTGCTTACCCAGAGCTGCCAATTAAGCTTTAATTGTTTTAAGAGAACAAATATTGCCAAGTTCGCAGATGTGATTTTAACAAAAATACCCAATGGTACATATGGCTTGTCATAAGTAATGCAAACAAAATTTAACTGGGTTAGCATAAACATACTGAAACATTACGCTGAGTAACAAACTACTACCGGGATTGGACCGCGTCATTATTGAGGTAGTTTGTTACTTAATGACAATGGGCCTGAAAGCCTCCGAAATCACTACTCTTGCTACTACCGAATACGGTTCCGACGTAGACTTGTTTTTTTAGCTTATGTTTATCGTTACAGTTACTTTCCTTCCATTGGTGAATATTTAGCGACATGAATAAAATGTAAGTATACACAACTATAAGAAAATAGGTATACCTATACTAAAAATTGTGTTTTTAAGAAAGCCAGTATACACTTAAAAGCAAAAATGTGTAGTAGGCACGAAGGTATATTCATAATGAATTAGTCTCGAGTCTTAAGCTATTTGCGATCGTGATAACGATGACATTTTGAGCGTTCTATATTCTTTCCAAAATTCCAAACAATAAAAAAGGTTACATAATATGTACGATGATAACGTATGCCGCACTAAAAAACTGGATAAAAGATATTTATTTTCGTCACGAATCTAGGGGTGGGCTATTCAAATTTCCATATCGATATTCAGTATCAAGATTATATCGATATCGATAAATATTCCATATAACGATAATCGATATTTCGATATCCGATATTTCCATATATCGAAATATCAGTATTGAAATAATATCCATATTTATCGATATATCGCCCAGCCCTACACAATCTGTAGAAGATGTGCTGACACTATACGTAATCGCCATAATCGAAGCAGCAGCATTCAGTGAAAGCCGTTTAAAAGTAAGAACCATTACAGGAAAAGGATACTGTTAGTCATCGTGCGATCTAAAAGATCATTTTCAGATACGTAAAGCCAACCAAGATGAGTCCGGCTGTTCAAAACCAGAAACGTGTGAGATGCCCCTCTCAATTTTTAGACATCTGCCGCGAGAAGAAACAAGGAATTCTGGTATCGATTGTTACCGCTGATGAAACTATAGTTTTACACTATAACCCTGAAAGCCAAAGGGGATCAATGAAGTGGCGCTATAAGGGTGATGCATATTCCAGAAAGGCGAAATTCACCCCATCAACAAGAAAACACGGCCATATGGCATATATTGTGCTTCTCTCCTGCACAGATTGCGTGAAGCCATCAAGGAAAAATAGCTTGGGGAAGCTTACTCGAGTATTATTGTTGCACGACAATGCCCCCGTTCACACCGCGGCTGTTGCGAGGGCCAGTTCATGAATGTAGTTTTACAGAACTTGACCATCCTCATAATCCAGACATGATCATTAACGACTATTTTCTGTTCCCTGATTTGAAAGCTAACTTACGCAGAAGAAAATTTTCCAACGACGATTTGCAGTTGGCCGTTTTAATGCATTTTGATGGAAACTTTTTTATGAACGTTTAGAAATAATCCGTGTAAAACAATATATATATGACTATTACCTAATTCGTTAAAAATCCAATAGATAAACCCAAGTGATTACCGACGTATGCAACGTTCGCCATAACAGCGCTGAATTAATATTTCAAATATTAAACTACAGGAAAATGAATTTTTCATGCATTTCGATTACGTGGTAATTTCCATACATCGTTATTACAACGGGCGAGGTAATAAATGTTCATTGCGTAGATTTGAGCGTATGTTACAAGGTCGGAAAGAGTGCAGGCCCATTATAATCCAACTTTTCAGAAACGTATCTTCGAAATATTAATGAATCGAGTCGCAAAGGTTGCATGACTTTCCCCGAGAAATCTAGAAAATTAGAGCGCAGGCAGTGTACACAGTTTCAATGTCACCGGTAAAAGCACTCGAACTTATGACAATTGATTGTTTATGACCCGATGTGGACTGAGCAAATTATCGATAATATGCGGCAGTCGTCGCCATGGCAGTATTTACCCACATTGCCTACAAATTGAACACGGGGGAATGAAAGAAGCGAACGCAGATAGACATCTGTATTGTATCCCTTCGTTCCGAAAATATACATGACACAGCAGAAACATCTGCGGCGTTTGTTTAGCACTGATTTGATTCGAGCGAATGAGAACGCTCATATCTGGACGTGGACTGAATACCGCTTCCGAATTATCCTTCTCGTATACAAACTGTGTGCTAGTGCAACAGGATATTAATATCAAACTGACCTTGGCATTTGTGACCAAGGAAAGCCGTCTCCATATTAGCGATGCACAATACGAGGGTGATTTAAAATCTACAGCAATTTTAAGTCACTGTCATTACAAAACTCCAATTTTTCAAGGGTAGCACCGTAGAATTCTTTAATTACTTCCTCTGCCAAAAACTGTTTTCTCCTTAGGAAGAAAGGGTATGCGCGTAGCGCCAAATCATACTTCAAATCGCTTAATTTTGGTATACAGATAACTAGTGGATAAATTCGTTAGGGATCAAGGAATAACTTAGAAAAAAACGCTGGAACGCATTTTTTACGTACGCTAAGCTGATTTTTGAGTTTAGGTCACATGACCAAAAATTTTAAAAAAAATGCAAAATTGTGCACTGTTTTCTACCTGACAGTAGCCAAGACGACCGACATGCTTTTTATTGATTGCTGTCATTGATAGAAACGTTAAATCATACTCCCTCAATTTCCGTAATAAAAAAAGTGGATTGCCATTAAAAAAAAAAACATCGGTGACGTCATACCTGGGTATGCCCATACGCGGGTCACCCTGTATGTATGCATTTTATTTGAAAAAGTGGGCAAATAAAAATCGATAGGTCGCAGTGTTTTTACCAAAAGTTATTCCTTGAATTTCTAACGAATTTATCCACTACTTTACGAAAGCATTGTATAAGCATCACTTTTATACGGAAGTGCAGCGCCTAGATGAAAGTAACATGTGAGCAAACGAAAATGAAATCAAGCTTGGCTTTGAAATATTTGTTGTATGAATATGTTGGTGGCACTGTAAGTCTATATTAAATTCGAGGTTAGCAGGTTAGGTTTTGCGTCAGTTTTGACACAGACTGACGCAAAACCTAACCTGCTAACCTCGAATTTGATATAGACTTACAGTGCCGTCAACATATTATTCATACAACAAATATTTCAAAGCCAAGATTGATTTCATTTTCATTTGCTCACATGTTATTTCTGCATCAAGTCTCGTCTTCTTGAATCTTTGTTTTACTGGTGCAAGTGATTTTTGTGACTGTTGATGCCATGAAAAACAATTTATCAACTTCGATATTCCACAAAATCCGTTAGTACAAATCAAGTCTTCAACAATACACAAGCTCCGTTGGCGTCTTCTTAAGATAGTCTTACCAGAGAAGTCTGTATTTGTACCCTTGCTTTTGATGCATATATGATGATCTTCCTCAGTTTGATGTTTAAACCCTCTTCACGCGTTAAAAAGAAGATAAGGAATTGTATATTGGGAAACGACCAAGTTAAACCACGTTCACTCTTTTCAAAGCATATGTGAAATATATTGGAAATCGACAAAATCAGATCTCTTCACTTGTTACAAAAAGAAGGGGAATATATTAGAAATCGCCAAAAAAGCAAACCTCCTTCGCCTGTTACAAAGAAGAGAAATATATTGAGACGCAAAAAATCAAACCTTATTCACTCGTTACAAAGAACAAGAGGAATATATTGGAAATCGACAATATCAAAACTCGTTTACTCGTTGCAAAAAAAAAAGAAGGAAATATATTGGGACTAAAATCTCATTCACTCGTTACAAAGATGGGAAGCATACTGGGAATCAAATCTCGTTTATTTGTTACAAAGAAGCTGGGAAATATATTGGAATATATTGGGAATCAAACCTCATTCATTCGCTACAAAGAATATGGGAAATATATTGAAAATCGATAAAATCAAACCTCGTTCACTCGTTACAAAAAAAGGTAATACATTGATGATCGACAAAAGCAAAGTTCATCCATTTCTTTCAAAGAATAATGGGTACATATTGGGAATCGACAAAAAAGCAAACCTCGTTCACCTGTTACAATGAGGGGAAATATATTGGAAATCGGCAATATCAAAGCTCGTTCACTCGTTGCAAAAATGAGGGGAATATATTGGGAATCGATAAAATCAAAACTCGTTTACCAGTTACGAAGTAGAAGGGGGATAGATTGGGAACCGACAAAAACCAAATCTCATTCACTTGTTATAATGATGGTAAATATATTGGAAATTGACCAAATCAAACTTTATTCACTCGTTACAAGGAACAAGAGGAATATTTTGGGAATCGACAATATCAAAGCTCGTTCACTCGTTGCAAAAATGAGGGGAATATATTGGGAATCGATAAAATCAAAACTCGTTTACCAGTTACGAAGTAGAAGGGGGATAGATTGGGAACCGACAAAAACCAAATCTCATTCACTTGTTATAATGATGGTAAATATATTGGAAATTGACCAAATCAAACTTTATTCACTCGTTACAAGGAACAAGAGGAATATTTTGGGAATCGACAATATCAAAGCTCGTTCACTCGTTGCAAAAATGAGGGGAATATATTGGGAATCGATAAAATCAAAACTCGTTTACCAGTTACGAAGTAGAAGGGGGATAGATTGGGAACCGACAAAAACCAAATCTCATTCACTTGTTATAATGATGGTAAATATATTGGAAATTGACCAAATCAAACTTTATTCACTCGTTACAAGGAACAAGAGGAATATTTTGGGAATCGACAATATCAAAGCTCGTTCACTCGTTGCAAAAATGAGGGGAATATATTGGGAAACGATAAAATCAAAACTCGTTTACCAGTTACGAAGTAGAAGGGGGATAGATTGGGAACCGACAAAAACCAAATCTCATTCACTTGTTATAATGATGGTAAATATATTGGAAATTGACCAAATCAAACTTTATTCACTCGTTACAAGGAACAAGAGGAATATTTTGGGAATCGACAATATCAAAGCTCGTTCACTCGTTGCAAAAATGAGGGGAATATATTGGGAATCGATAAAATCAAAACTCGTTTACCAGTTACGAAGTAGAAGGGGGATAGATTGGGAACCGACAAAAACCAAATCTCATTCACTTGTTATAATGATGGTAAATATATTGGAAATTGACCAAATCAAACTTTATTCACTCGTTACAAGGAACAAGAGGAATATTTTGGGAATCGACAATATCAAAGCTCGTTCACTCGTTGCAAAAATGAGGGGAATATATTGGGAATCGATAAAATCAAAACTCGTTTACCAGTTACGAAGTAGAAGGGGGATAGATTGGGAACCGACAAAAACCAAATCTCATTCACTTGTTATAATGATGGTAAATATATTGGAAATTGACCAAATCAAACTTTATTCACTCGTTACAAGGAACAAGAGGAATATTTTGGGAATCGACAATATCAAAGCTCGTTCACTCGTTGCAAAAATGAGGGGAATATATTGGGAATCGATAAAATCAAAACTCGTTTACCAGTTACGAAGTAGAAGGGGGATAGATTGGGAACCGACAAAAACCAAATCTCATTCACTTGTTATAATGATGGTAAATATATTGGAAATTGACCAAATCAAACTTTATTCACTCGTTACAAGGAACAAGAGGAATATTTTGGGAATCGACAATATCAAAGCTCGTTCACTCGTTGCAAAAATGAGGGGAATATATTGGGAATCGATAAAATCAAAACTCGTTTACCAGTTACGAAGTAGAAGGGGGATAGATTGGGAACCGACAAAAACCAAATCTCATTCACTTGTTATAATGATGGTAAATATATTGGAAATTGACCAAATCAAACTTTATTCACTCGTTACAAGGAACAAGAGGAATATTTTGGGAATCGACAATATCAAAGCTCGTTCACTCGTTGCAAAAATGAGGGGAATATATTGGGAATCGATAAAATCAAAACTCGTTTACCAGTTACGAAGTAGAAGGGGGATAGATTGGGAACCGACAAAAACCAAATCTCATTCACTTGTTATAATGATGGTAAATATATTGGAAATTGACCAAATCAAACTTTATTCACTCGTTACAAGGAACAAGAGGAATATTTTGGGAATCGACAATATCAAAGCTCGTTCACTCGTTGCAAAAATGAGGGGAATATATTGGGAATCGATAAAATCAAAACTCGTTTACCAGTTACGAAGTAGAAGGGGGATAGATTGGGAACCGACAAAAACCAAATCTCATTCACTTGTTATAATGATGGTAAATATATTGGAAATTGACCAAATCAAACTTTATTCACTCGTTACAAGGAACAAGAGGAATATTTTGGGAATCGACAATATCAAAGCTCGTTCACTCGTTGCAAAAATGAGGGGAATATATTGGGAATCGATAAAATCAAAACTCGTTTACCAGTTACGAAGTAGAAGGGGGATAGATTGGGAACCGACAAAAACCAAATCTCATTCACTTGTTATAATGATGGTAAATATATTGGAAATTGACCAAATCAAACTTTATTCACTCGTTACAAGGAACAAGAGGAATATTTTGGGAATCGACAATATCAAAGCTCGTTCACTCGTTGCAAAAATGAGGGGAATATATTGGGAATCGATAAAATCAAAACTCGTTTACCAGTTACGAAGTAGAAGGGGGATAGATTGGGAACCGACAAAAACCAAATCTTATTCACTTGTTATAATGATGGTAAATATATTGGAAATTGACCAAATCAAACTTTATTCACTCGTTACAAGGAACAAGAGGAATATTTTGGGAATCGACAATATCAAAGCTCGTTCACTCGTTGCAAAAATGAGGGGAATATATTGGGAATCGATAAAATCAAAACTCGTTTACCAGTTACGAAGTAGAAGGGGGATAGATTGGGAACCGACAAAAACCAAATCTCATTCACTTGTTATAATGATGGTAAATATATTGGAAATTGACCAAATCAAACTTTATTCACTCGTTACAAGGAACAAGAGGAATATTTTGGGAATCGACAATATCAAAGCTCGTTCACTCGTTGCAAAAATGAGGGGAATATATTGGGAATCAAATCTCGTTCACTCGTTACAAAGAAGAGGGGAATATATATTGAAAATCGATAAAATTCAACCTCGTTTACTCGTTACAAAGAAAGGTAATACATTGGGAATCGACATAAGCAAAGCTCAACCATTTCTTTCAAAGACTAATGGGAAATCGACAAAAAAAGCAAACCTCGTTCACCTGTTACAATGAGGGGAAACATATTGGGAATCGACAATATCAAAGCTCGTTCACTCGTTGCAAAAATGAGGGGAATATATTGGGAATCGACAAAATCAAAACTCGTTTACCAGTTACGAACTAGAAGGGGTATAGATTGGGAACCGACAAAAACCAAATCTCATTCACTTGTTATAATGATGGTAAATATATTGGAAATTGACCAAATCAAACTTTATTCACTCGTTACAAGGAACAAGAGGAATATTTTGGGAATCGACAATATCAAAGCTCGTTCACTCGTTGCAAAAATGAGGGGAATATATTGGGAATCAAATCTCGTTCACTCGTTACAAAGAAGAGGGGAATATATATTGAAAATCGATAAAATTCAACCTCGTTTACTCGTTACAAAGAAAGGTAATACATTGGGAATCGACATAAGCAAAGCTCAACCATTTCTTTCAAAGACTAATGGGAAATCGACAAAAAAAGCAAACCTCGTTCACCTGTTACAATGAGGGGAAATATATTGGGAATCGACAATATCAAAGCTCGTTCACTCGTTGCAAAAATGAGGGGAATATATTGGGAATCGACAAAATCAAAACTCGTTTACCAGTTACGAACTAGAAGGGGTATAGATTGGGAACCGACAAAAACCAAATCTCAATCACTTGTTATAATGATGGTAAATATATTGGAAATTGACCAAATCAAACTTTATTCACTCGTTACAAGGAACAAGAGGAATATTTTGGGAATCGACAATATCAAAGCTCGTTCACTCGTTGCGAAAAAGAGTGAAATATATTGGGAATCACATGTCGTTCACTCGAGATGAGGAGATGGGGACTTGTATTTTGGGAAATAACAAAATCAAATCTCGTTTATTTGTTACAAAGAAGCTGGGAAATATATTGGAATATATTGGGAATCAAACCTCATTCATTCGCTACAAAGAATATGGGAAATATATTGAAAATCGATAAAATCAAACCTCGTTCACTCGTTACAAAAAAAGGTAATACATTGATGATCGACAAAAGCAAAGCTCATCCATTTCTTTCAAAGAATAATGGGTACATATTGGGAATCGACAAAAAAGCAAACCTCGTTCACCTGTTACAATGAAGGGAAATATATTGGAAATCGGCAATATCAAAGCTCGTTCACTCGTTGCAAAAATGAGGGGAATATATTGGGAATCGATAAAATCAAAACTCGTTTACCAGTTACGAAGTAGAAGGGGGATAGATTGGGAACCGACAAAAACCAAATCTCATTCACTTGTTATAATGATGGTAAATATATTGGAAATCGACAAAATCAGACCTCTTCACTCGTTACAAAAAGAAGGGGAATTATATTGGGAATCGACAAAAAAGCAAACCTCCTTCACCCGTTAGAATGATGGGAAATATATCTGGAATCGACAATATCAAAGCTCGTTCACCCGTTGCAAAAATGAGGGGCATATATTGGGAATCCACAAAATCAAAACTCGTTTACCAGTTACAAAGTAGAAGGGGAATAGATTGAGAACCGACAAAAACCAAACATCACTCACTTGTTATAATGATGGCAAATATATTGGGAATTGACAAAATCCAAGCTCATTCTCTCGTTACAAAGAACAAGAAGAATATATTGGGAATCGACAATATTTTGATATTCAAATCAAATCTCGTTCACTCGTTACTAGGGATAGACCGATACCGATACTCGGTATCGGCATATCGGCCATATCGGCCGAATTGGGGATATATCGGTATCGGTCATATCGGCAAAAGTGAATTTCCTTTCAATATGTAATATTTTAATATTTATTATAAGAAATGAACAATATAATGTAAATAATCAACGTGCAGTATACAATATAACTAATATCTAATATTGAAAATTCATTTTTTGTAAATTATTATGTAAAAGTATTAGGCTCTCCATCAAGTGTGTTGCACCATGCAGCGAAGTATTTTCCAGCTTCTGGAATGCACTGCATCAGCAAAAATGAAAAAGGTAAAGGTTCAGGGTCATTTAAATCCCCCAGCTGGGGGCCCCTTGCGTCCCTCTTCAGCCAATAACGGGAATTTCAGAATGGGTGGAGAATGCAAGAGAGGCCAGTAAAGGTGGAGAAGTACTGCCCCGACATTCGCTTCACAGAAGGTACTCTGTTGACTTAGGAAAACCACCTAAAAACCTGAATCAAAGAAGACGGCCAAGGGAATCGAACCCACGACCTCCCGAATGCTAAGAAGACGTGGTAACCACTAGTCCACAGAGCTCGGTCCATCAGCAAAAGCATTCGATCAGGCGATGCCATTTCAAGGTCTTGCATCATCAGAAATTGTTAACAATACTAACTAATAGGTCAAGAAAAAAATATGATTGTGTTAAATTGCGTTATTAAAACGAAATGACAAGAAGACACCTCCATAAGCAAACCTAAGCTAGAGTTCGTATTTAGGGGATTACCCCGCCCGAATCTAGCAAACAGCGACGCACCCGTGCTTGCATGTAGTCAAAAAGTAGTGGAGAGAGCAATGAGAATATATCGGCCGATATATCGGCGTATCGGTCTCGATTATATCGGTATCGGCCGATAACTACTCGTTACAAAGAAGATGGGGACTTGTATCTTGGGAAATAACAAAACCAAATCTCGTTTATTTCTTACAAAGAAGATGGGAAATATATTGGGAATTGATAAAATCAAACCTTATTCTCTTGTTACAAAGAAAGGTAATACATTCGGGATTGACAAAAGCAAAGTTCATCCATTTCTTTCAAAGAATAAGGGTTATATAATGGGAATCGATAAATTTAAACATCATTTACTCGTTCGTTCACTCGCTACAAAGAAAAAAAGATATATACTGGCAATCAAACCTCATTCCCTCGTTACAAGAAAGAAGTGAAATATATTCGGAATCTAATCTTATTCACCTGTTACAAAGATGGGGAATATATTGGAAATTGACAAAATCAGACCTCGTTCACTGGTTACAAAAAAGGGGAATATATTGGAAATCGACATAATCAAAAATAGTTTATTAATTACAAAGTAGAAGGGGGACATATTGGGAATTGACAAAAAGCAAACCTCATTCACTTGTACATACTGATGGGAAATATATTAGCAACTTACTGACAAAATCAAACCTCGTTCCCTTGTTACAAAGAAGAAGGAAAATATATTGGTAGTCGATAAAATCAAACCTCGTTTAGTAAGTAGAAGGGGAATAGATTGAGAATACACAAAAAGCAAACCTCGTTCATTTGTTGCAAGATGGGAAATATATTGAAAACTGACAAAATCAAATTTCGTTCACTCGTTACAATAAAGAAGATGGAAAATATATTGAAAATCGACAAAACAAACCGCGTTCAACGGGTGATAGGACGATAGGAAATACTATGGGAATCGATAATAACAAAGCTGGTTCACTCGTTACAAAAAAGAGGGAAATATATTTGTATTCAAATCTCGTTCACTGCTTACAAAGATAGAGAATATATAAAAAAATTGACAAAATCAGACCACGTTCACTGGTTATAAAATGAAGGAGAATATATTGAGAATCGACAAAATCAAAGCTCATTTACTAGTTAGAAAGAAGAGGGGGAATATGTTGGGGATCGTCAAAAGCAAATCTCGTTTCTCATTCATTCGTTACGTAATAAAAAGGGCGAGAAGTATCAGAAGTTATAATTACTTTTCAATCTAATAAGAAAACAGATTTTTTATTGAATTAAAACATATAACGTCAACAACCAGCAATTTCAGAATGATTGCAACAACGAAAGACACTGGAAGCCGACTAAAAATATTTGCACAAAATTTAAAATTTGCATCTGCGACGTTACGTAAAAATGTATTCATATTGCACTATTTAGATTATAAATATATAAAAGTTCTATATAGATAATATATTTATTTATAAAAATCTGGTGTGATACACGCACACAACTTCTTTTTACAGTGATCTTATAATTGGCCAAAAATTTGATTTTAAATTTTTAATCTCACATCAATACACATTAAAAATGTAATAAAAATGAGAAGTTTGAAAAAAATCGTTAGAGCCGTTTTTGAAAAAGTTAAAAAAACTGAAAAATCACATGAGTAAACACCTACATCCGGTTATGCGATTTTCTTCAAAAGCTTGCTGTCGCATCTACATAGTACACAAAACTTATATATGAATTTTCAACCCCATACCTCTCTTCGGCTTTGAGATATTCTGTTCACAGACAAAGACACAGACAGACCATGAAAAAATATGTCTTTTGGGTTCAGGGGACTCTGAAACGTGAACATCTGTTAAAAACTCAATTTCGAATTTTTGAGGTGAATCCAGTACTTCCTTTATTGTAAAAGGAAGTAAAAATACAAAAAGATAAAACTGGATTATTATTCAAGTAATGACCCGACTCGTATCTAACGTCCTTTTAAAAATTCTAGTTCTCGCATCCAATGCCATACTCCAGTTTTATTTCGCAGCGGAAATTTCATAATGAAAGAACAAACTTAAATATTCAATATCGGCATATATGCAAGACCTTCGATAGACTATGACAAAGAAATGGGTAAACACTTCGACAAGCCTACAATAAAAATCGAACACGAAACAAGTTACATTACACACCCACCTTAACATGAGTTACTCGGTAATTTTGAGGAATTTTCCTAATCGAAATATCGACTTGTTGCCTGTTCCATCGTCCGAATTAAAATTCCGCCGGTCAAGTTTTTATTTCGTGCAACTTTAGCGTCAAGAAAAATGTGCAAAAACCAACAGACAGGCCCCTCGCCCACGGGGCCTCGTAAATCGGCAGCGGAATAAAACATGATGCTCCGAATCGTGGGTTATGAAAAGCAGAAGTACAAGGGTTATCCATTTGGCAGCCGCCGATAATTAATGAAGAAATAATTGGCAGTCGCCTACAAGTTTCCGACCCTGCGTTTTTATGGTAAGCGGAATTCGCTTTCACGCGGAAAGTTCAATACAATGCGAATAAAAGTGAAACTGCTATAAATTTCAACTGTGGTAAATTTAAGAAATTCAAGGGATTGGCTTAGGAAACCAAGTTTTTGTTTTGAAAGTGGAGTTGGGGTTAAAATTTTATATATTTTCAAAACATATAATTTATAACCCACACAAATAATAAAGTTTATATACTGTTAAGACATAAAAACGACGAGTTGTGCATTATCAATGACAAACAAATAACAAGTATACAAAGAAAGCTTTACCGGGCATAAGTATAAGGAGCAAGGAATAAAGAAGAACTTCCAGAAATGGCTATAAAAATTTAAAAAATCAGAGACCAAGAAACTTCACTAAGAAATGACAATCTAATAAGAGAACGACAAACAAGCATTTGATACGAAGAAGGAAAATTGGTGGCAGTCATATCGTTGTCGTAAGTATCGTTTTCCTTTTCGTCAAGAAGAGTCGAGACGAGATTTACCTTCTTCTGATTGCAACTATGTAGTTCATTATTTGTAAAGTAACCACAAGATTAGCGTCAGATCTTATCTCGAAAGGCGAGCTCGTTACGACTAGCGACACCTTTTCAATATACAAATTTTCAAATGAAAAATACTAACCTAAAATTTTCGAATCGCTGAAGACTCTTTTAGCGATATTGCGGAAATCTAAGCTTGTACATGCGATGTATGTATAAAATTCCTTTATTTTCAGCCTCACAGCTTGGCGAAAAGATTTGCGCATTATGCGGCTCCCGGCCTAAAAAGGTCAACATAACGCAGTTATTATTTGCTTCTTTTTTTTCCTAAAACAGTTATCCTGTATCTGTTGGACCCCAGTTTTGTCAAGGATAAAGCCGGTGCTATGTACAGCTGATTGCAAATAAAACTGGGGCACCTAATATATAATATGATCTACAATAAAATATTAAATACTCGTAATTATGTTGATTTTTCTCATGCTTCTATTTTTAATGATATTTTATGTAGTCACCTACGGAAATATAAGTTTGAGCCAGTTTCACACGTTATTGAAAACGCAAAAAGTAGTCTCAAGACTTGTCCCAGTTTTATTTGCAATTAGCTGTACAAATTACTACTTTCATGTATTTCCCAATTCAAGTAAAAATTAACAAAGTTTTTTTTTTTTGAGATGCTTAGGTGGATACATAATATGTATGCAAAATATGGTCTTACTCCAACAAATAGTTTTTAGTTATACCGCCAACAGACAGACAGACAGACAGGCAGACAGACGGACGGACGGACAGACAGACGGAATTGAGAAAACCTCTTTTTCGTCATCTAGGGATCCTGAAACGTGAAGATCTGAAGAAAGCTCGTAGGTGATTTTTTCGAGATTACAATACTTCTTTCGTCTTTCAGACGTGGGAAGTAAAGATCCATCCATCGGACATAGAGTTACAAAAAGTAATTCTATGGGTCATTCTCGCGGGAGTGCATAATGACAAGACACAAATTTAAAAAAATATGTTAAGCACCTGTAGATTTTTTTTTCTCCTTAAAATTGTAAAATATATAGTATTATGCTCAATCTAGTAAACTGTTTAGCTTAAGTTGCTGTTTTTTTGTTAAAAATGGCAAAAATTATAATATCATTTTAACGAAAGTAAGGTTTTATTAACACAAGTGAGAGTAACGCTGAAAAACAAGATTTATTCATATCTTACCAGTTTCTTATTATTTTGAAAATATCAAAATTACCTATAACTAAAGAAAACAATATAAATTTTCATTACAAAAACGCTCACACTAACATAAATCATACAAAAATGGATATAACTTTTAACACAAAAGCTAGCATTATCCTGTACATAAATGAATTAAGGTATTAATGAATTGTTAAAGACAGTTGTTATAAATCTTTGCGACAAGGCAGTGCTGCAAATGAATACGGTTTTTTGTTATTTAATTCGGGTTCGGGTAATATTGAAACAATTTCATTACAAATAATAGCTGACATGTCGTCCTTTTCTGGGAAAATGTACTTGATATTGAAACATTTCTTCATAAAATAATTGTGATTTCAGCAAAAATTACTTCGAAGGCAAATTCTATGAAGTATCTGACATTTTTACCATGTAATTTTGCAATCTCATAATCATTTGGCTTAACTAAGATGGGAGTGTTATTCGATGTAGTTGGCGTTAATTTTTTATCTTGATTATTTCCTTCATATTCATAATAATGCGTAATCACCATGGTTTCTGTCAGTTTAATGACAAAAATTTAAACGTCAAAATTTAATCGCGATTATATAATTCATTACATAGTAAGCCAATAGAAAATTTCTATTTATCATAGTTACGAAGTATAGATCAGCGATGATACGCTTGACAACGTGATATAATGTTTTGGTCCAACGCTGGGTCCAACAATTAAAAATATTCAATCTAGAGCCATGATTTTGAACATCGTTGTTATAATAACATTGTTGGGATTTTAATACGTTTGATATTACTATAAAATACTATAATTTTTTCTTGTTTAATTAATTTTCCATTCATTATATAATCAACAGTAATATCCCAAGTACATTAAAATAGCCGATTAAATGTTGAGTTTTTCTGTCAGAATGTTTTGCTCTGAAGATATAATATATCTCGTAAATTTTCTGCCCCAACATCCCTTGTGGGACGCACTCGGGATTCTTGTTGAGCGGCAAATTTACTTGACATATTTCGTTGTCAAGTAAATTTGCCGCTCAACAAGAATCCCGAGTGCGTAGCACAAGGGATTTTGGGGCGGAAAATTTACGAGATATATTATTTCTTCAGAGCAAAACATTCTGACAGAAAATCGTCAAAATTTATTCAGGCTAGTTTACATGCGCGCGGGATGTTCGGCGTGATTATTTCCAGAATAAATAGATAAAATTCAGTTGGTGAAGCACCTTTAATAATCATATTAAAAGTATGCACAAGCGATTAAATTTTGACACATATTTAACCGCGGTTAAATTTTGACGTTTGAATTTTTGTCATTATTAAACTGACAGAAACCATAGTGATTACGCATTATTATGGATATGAAGGAAATAATCGTAACGAATATCACTCGATCGTCAAAAATGATCGATTACTTCCCGACCAACTAGACGTATTCCTTAAAAAATCACTCCAGCTGCGCTGTCGTATAATAAAAAAAAACACGTATAATTTTCACTGAAGTTCATATATATATAAAAACCTCTTTGGGCGAAAGATTTTTTTTTATGTAATCAGAACACTGGTATTGGTGATTAATGTTCCTGGTGTGAATAAAAAATTTTTGAATATGTGTTAGTAACTGCTGAACAAATTCTTCTTTACTGCAAGTCTTGTTTCTTCCTTTGACTAATATTTCAACTTTCTTTAAGACCCACTTTTGATATTCTACCAACTGATCCTGGTTGTATTCCAAAAATCTTACGCCATTATTATGGATGCAAGTATCACAGGTTCTACTTAGACAATCCTCCCTATAACAATCACAACAAACCTCTTTTATTAATTCTTCCAGTCCGTTTGAATTTATAATATTCTCGGCAATAGCAACATATTGTCAAGTTACATACATAAACAGGTTTCTGTCAATTTTACATTTGGTGTCAAAATTCAAACTGAAATCAATCTACAAAAAAATTTGTAATGGATTTTAATTATCGGGTGTGCAGTAACAAACTTTTGGTGGATATTCTCAATTTTACCATCGAGATATCATTTCTGTTTTATTTTTCTAAAATGTGACGGTGTCCTTTTTACCGGGACACTTTCGGCTAATATCTCGTTCATAAAGAGTTTCAATCGTTTTTATTATTCGCATAAGCATTTCTTTCCTTTGATTTGAAATGTTCGAAGGACTTGTTTTCTGAATCAGATGTCGGCAGCTAATACTACTGACTACGTTCTTAATCCAATACTTCTTTACAATCCTTCCCGAGATACACTGTACAAAATGTCTTTTTTCATGTAGTTGCTTTTGTTCTGAGGCCACTTGTTGCCCCCTGAACATTTCATTCACCCTTTTATTTGGAGTATTAGAGCCCATTTTCTTCATCCTATGTATTTTCCTACGGTATTTGTATTTTTTTTTCCAGCGTTTCGTAGTTTCACTTTTAGCAACAGTATTTCATTTTTCAATAGTTTTCTATTCCTTCTTACAATTTGTTTTTCCTACAACCGACTGTCTGGATGGACCAGCTACATCCTCAATAACATTTTCTGCAGGGGTTGGATTTGAAGGTGGAGTATATTCTTGCAATTGTCTTTCCATTTTTCCTTGTATTTCTTTAAATGGTATGACCGTCTACTTTATTTTTGAAATATTTTTGAATCCTGGCAGTGCTAGACAAATTTTAGTGGCTGCATATGCCACATCAATGCTGCTTAAAAATTGTAAGAAACCGTAAGAATAAAAAATAAGGTTAAGTATTCTAACTACTGATCTAAGGATCGCAAGTTCCGATTCCTGGTCCAGATGAGGTTTTTAAAAAATTTTAAAAAATGCAAATGAAAGCCTCTACAGAGCCCTATATTACTACGATGTGTAGCATGTACAAGATCCCTTGCTAGGGTTGGAACTCCTTAGTCTCGGCAAAATTCTAAGGACTTTGACCGTCTGACCACAGTAGTTGATGTCTAAGGTACCTGGTATTCCGAATGCCTAGACCGTGTCCATTACAAACAAACAAATATCAACATAGTGCCTCTCCGAAAACATCTTCACCGATGCATCAGCAGCAATCACGAATCTGCTCAATATAGCCACAGGAAACAGCCATCTCCCACATAGACAATCTTGTAAGTATTTCCCAAATTTACCTATTTTTGGAATATCGAATTTGAAAACAAAAATAAACCAGCTGCGAAATAGCTACCTTCACACAATTCCTGGACATTTTTATTAATTTTACATTGAGTGTAATTTTTAAACGAAAGCAAGAACTCCATTTTTTGACAGGTTCATCAAGGGCATACGATAATATTTATGAGTGTTAATATAATTTTAGATAATGTTCATATAGACGATTTTCTATTATGCCGTTTGGAAAAAAGTTCCAACTCTACAAAAAAGTACCGGAACATCCTTCTGCTGCGTTCCGGCCCGAATGCACTACTGGCCGTCACGTAGTGGCAAATTCCAGCATCGAGAACAAAAATAATTGTCTAGCATACATCAAGATTGTTTTAAGATGTAATATTGTATGGTATTGTATTATCGGTAACCTCTGGAGGTACAGTGCTCAACTTGCCCCGGATTCGGGTTACAAAGTTGGAGCGCGCCTTTTGCGCTTGCGCAGCAGCCATTGTGTAAGGAGATGTGTTAACCAGTATCTCTTAGGTAATGTAATAGATTTATTTTATTTTACTAGATTTTAGTTGTTTTAATATAATACACTATCACAAAAAACATCAGCACAAAATATTTATCTACATAGTCTGAATGATAAATATACCTCACAAATGCATGACCGTATATCGTACATTCGACATAATATATTATTAAAATGTATTTGGTTTTAGAGGAAGGCGCTCCTTTTTTTCTTCGTCCTAGGGCCTCCACTACCCTAAATACAGTCCTGCCTGTGTCATTATATACCTATATAATTTTTGCAGTTAGTTGTAGAGAATACATTTTTCGTTTGAAATTCAAAAAGATATTTCTAAAAAAAATATGAAGTTACATGAAATGTGTTTATATAAAAGTTGTGTACATTAATAATATATTTTTTATTATACCGAACGGCTAAAAAAGTGCTGAACCAAACGCAACTTTTTTTAACGGAATGTCCTACATTTACATAGCTGTAAAGTTTTTTGTCGAAATGCTGATTATTTTAATATAAAGTTGTGTGGTTCTAAAGTTAGTTTTTTTTTTAGATAATAGCGATTCTAGAGACAAAATGCTGAATTTCAGACAGTTACTAAGTAACACAGAAAACAATTGAATATTAGAGACATAAAACCTATTTAAAAAAAGTGGACGTGACTACCTCCCTGGACTTTCCCATACTGGAAACTGTTCATATCGTCTTTATTCAACAGTCTTTACAACATATCAAAATTTCAACTCGATGACTCACGTCTTCACCCTGATAAGCGTTTACACTTTCACGTAAATTGCGGGTAAATATAAAAGAATGTGTAGTTCAAAACGTGACCACCGAGCTTCTGTAGATGGCGCCAAGTGGACAAGCCGCCACTGTGCTAGTTTATGTATTATTTTCCTCAAAACGGCTGTAGCACCGAGGTGAAATTTTCTAAGTACCTGGAAATTATATTTTCTAGGGCATACAAAATCGATTTTTTTATTTTCGCGGAAAAAGATTCTTTGAGGCAAAAATATAACAACCGTTAGAATAAAAAAATTATTTTTCAAAAATAGAGGGGGGAGGGGGCCGGTGCGCTTACATATATCCACGACTGTCATATTTTTTGCATATTCATATGCTCCATTATGCACTGAGCAATTCCGTGAAAACCCCAGCTACCTATCTTGTTTTGTTTATTAATTAAAGGGGTTTAAATTTTCAAACTTCAAAGCTTCGTAGAGGGCGCCACAGATAATTCATGAGATTCTTTAAAAAACATATCGATAGCCCTTTTCGGGGTCTATCAGTGTATGAAGTTTAAACAAATTCCTGTGGGCAGTTTTTGAGAAATGTTTAGAAAATTTCAAAAATTTTGAAAATTTGTAATTTAGGCCCCTTAATATTTTTCAAAACACTTTTTATATCACCTCATGTTAGCCTTCATATACTATTCAGAAAAAAAAATCAATTGAATCGATTCATCCGTTTTTGAGTAATAGGGCGTTAAACTCAAAATTTTCAAAAAATCATAGCGCCCTTCATTTTAAAGCTAGCAAGTTCGGCAAAAAACTAACAGATTTGTCTTATGACCCTCTATCGTTATCCGCGATAAAATTTTCAAAATTTTAATCACGAAAACAGTGATACCAACAAAACATGCGTAACATCCGCTTCCGGTTTCGGATTTTTTTGAAAAGCTTATTTTGTCGATGAATTTTCGATACACCCCCGCATTCCAAAGCGCATCAAAATCGGAGCAATACTTTCGGCTGTAGGAGCGTCACCCACCCACACACCCACACACAGACAGACATTTTTTAAAAACCACTTTTTTGGGTTCCTAGAGGCCCAAAACGGATATTTCTGTGAAAATCTCGATTTCCAAAATTTTCATGATTCCAAGACTTCCCTATACCTGTGGGTATGGGAAAGTAAAAATCTTTTATGAGTTATCTCTAGAGTGTAAAATAATAATCATGTTATAAAAGGTGCGCAAATTTTGCAAATTTAATAACTTCGATTTTTTATAAATGGAACCCTATATATTTGTATATTTTTGAAAGGCCCTTTAAATGAGTTTTCTTCTGATATCTATTTCAGCTGTTTGTTAGATATTCTAGTTTGAACATGAAAAATAAAGGAACGATTTAAACGCCGTTAAAAAGATCATTTAAACGCTTGGACTCTTCAAAGACAACAAAAAAATCTTAGAAAATAAAAATACGGCCATTGTTCATACAAGAATATTAAATACGAAAAAATGAGAAATGCAGAAGTAAATTTAAACTGAATTTAGGGGTATGAAATATTATATCAGCAGAAACGTCATTACATGGGCTTCTCTAAAATAGTAAATTTTGAGCACTCTGGAGTAATATTTGAACATTTCACGGAATTAGGTGTAATATTTTACTGTATTCGCCTTATGTTTTTTTTTAAATTGAATTTCACTTGAATTCACTAGAATGAATTTATTCATACAGTTCTCGTTTTTTCGTGTTTACTATTTCGTGTATCAACAATGACCGGATTTTTATTTTGTAAACCCTCGTGTAAACCTGTTTTTTGTCGGCGAAGAGTTCAAGTGTTTAAATCATCTGCTTGTTATTCCTTGAAATAACGCATCCTAAATAATAAGGGGCTATATATTTTTTTCAAACTCGAATATGTGAAAAACGGTTGAACGTAGGAATACGAAGTAAGATATCAGAAGAAAGCTCATTAAAACAGCTTTTCAAAAATAGCCGCATATTCCATTTGACAATAATCCGAATTTTGACCACCCT
>OW679199.1:117054370-117209071 GCA_940337035.1 Agriotes lineatus | reverse complement strand
TCATTCGGGAAAACTACCTTCCCGATTTTGTTAGGTAAATAACTATTCTATTAATTAGTGTTTTATTTCTGTAATTATTTATACTAGGTTTATTTTGTTAATAAAGAGATAATTCAGTGTGTGTATTATCATAAGTTTCTTACATGCGGCCCGCACAACATTTCTAAATTTGTAGCTGGCCCGTTGTAAAAAAAGGTTGCTCATCACTGCTCTAGAGCAACTCAGATTAATAGCTGACTTACTGTTTATTTACAAAGTTCTCACTCAACACTACAACTCATCTCATCTAGTAGTTTTAGTATCATTCATGTTCCACAACGTAATAGCCGAAATAAACAATTATTGTCTTATAACTGCTACAATACTTCTCTGTTAATATTGTGAATTTACTGTAATAGCGGATATTTTTATGGGTCTCTGGCCTGTTTGTATCCCAAATTTGGATAAATAAATAAATAAACATTACATTTGAACTACAATTAACTGTATAGTTCATGTGACTTTGACGCAGGCTAATAAGCTACACAAATATGCAAAAATATGTAATTTAAACCAAATTTATAGATTAAACTGATATGTAACATTAAAATAACATAGTTCACATGTTATTTTAAGACTTCGAAAATGAATTTTAAACTTGACAAAAATGTTCGCAGTTCTATATCAATAGCATGCTACAGATTAGGCAAGTTTTATTATGTTCAATGGCTCCCAAAATCAAGTTTATTTTTGATCTCCCTGTAGATGATGAGAAGTAAGTATAGGCGATACTTTTAATTTTTTTAAAATACAAACTCAATTGTCAGAATTAGAAGCAGTGTATAATAAAACATGCTACAATTACTTGAGAATAATAGCGGTTTGTAGTCACTGAAAGTGTAAAATATATTAATTTTGATATAGCATTACTATATCTATTATATACAGCATTACTAATCTAATAAATACAATTAATTTAACCACTAGAGAGGTCGTCAGTTGTAGAATGAATTTCTATAGACAAAAACAATGCAAAACTCCAAACATGTTTATGCTACTGTTCGTCATTCTTGAAGTTTACGTAATTCCTGTGTTTAATATTAATAATACAAGGTTGGTAGTACAAACATTTTAGATTACATTTACATTATTGAAATTTTACAAGTCAATCTAATACAGAAATTAGTTCAAGTATCTCGATGAAAAGAGCATAACTACGAGGACTGTTCAATAGAAACACGTTTAGATGCTGTAGCATAATTTCTACTAACTCAATTAAAAAAAAATCTATTAACATTAAGGTAGGAGTCCTACTGTTGTACTAATCTCCAGATTCCCTGCTTGTAAAATTCTTGCTGCTGTTGAGGAAATTATTCTTTAATGGCTGTCTCCATTTCAGCGCCCGAAATGAATCGTTGCCCCTTTACTGATTGTTTCAATGGACCAAAGACATGACATTTGTGGTAAGAGTGTGAATAATGAAATGAACACTTCCTATATTGATGCTCATCTTTTCTGGTAGTTATCTGACTTTAATGCGTCTATTTGCACGTAAAGCAGTTTCCACACTTTCATCTGAAATTGTAACTCGAATATGCCCTGCACGAGCCAAGTCTTTAGTCAATTCTCTTTCTTGTCGAAATTTTCTGCACCATTAAACTACCGCCATGTGAGAACAACTATAGTAACCATCGACAGTTTTCCTTTTTTCAAGGATTTCTAGTGGTAAACGCCATTTCCGAGCTCAATAAAAATGTACACAAAGAAGCAATCGCAAACAAATTTGACAGACACCTCACTAATATGTTAATAAATGATTTCATTAAATGCATTGAAGTGCTATGATGATCCAAACACGTTTGAAAAATTCTCATAAAAACAAACTGTACACGGTGAAAAATTTCAGTAATTGCCGAACAAAGGTAAATCCCTTTATAAAGTTTAATTTGGGCATGCATTATTTTCTTTTTTAAAGTAAATTTCATCAATACAAGTTGTGTGTACAGCCAACAAGTGCTAGTTTAAGCGAGTAGGTGCATAAAAAAAAGCAGAGTAAACACACGAGTGAAGCGCAACACAACATTTATGATATGCTCCACAGGGAACACTGCAAAACCATTATTATTAGAGTCAAATTGTTAGATAGATTTAAGTTGTCTAGTTACAAATACCGCCTAAGGTGCAAAAAAAAATTCGTACGTAAGTATATAAGATAAAATTTATATTAATAACAAAATTAACAGCATGTATCTGTTCAAAGACCAGTTGATTAGATACACAAGATTTGTAGTAGCTACTTTTTAAAGTAATACACTAATTATGAAAGAAAAAATATGTGAATCTACTAAAAACCTTTCTGTAGTCACGAAATATCAAAAATAAATCAACTATTACTATTAACATATTAAAATTATCTTAATGTTCCTATCATGAAAAAGTACTAAATTATATTATCTGCTATACAATTCTGCACGTTTGTGTAATACACTAGATAACTCGCATGAGGCCGTCGACACTGCTTCATGTTTGAATGTTTTTGTTTTATTAAATTTAATATGTATTTTTTGTCTGTCATGTATTAAAATAATTACAACAAAGGCCATATTATTATTATTATTATTATTATAACAAACGGAAAAGTTCAAATAAAAATATATATCAGAGTGGATAAAACTTTGTATTGTAAAATAACAGTAAATTCTTAAGCATAGAACTTTATGGAATGGCACTTATTTTATTATCCATGGCTAACATTTATTTCATTATCTTTGATTAACCTTTATGTACTTTTTTTAGACACCTTGCATAACTTACCTACGATTCAATCAATACAAATTATTAGTCTTCATTCGTGAATTTGGTAAAAGCATCAAGTCACTATCACAATCTCAAACGGTGTAATATACAAATATCAACAAGGTTCTTATATACACAATTAAATGACATTTTAAGTTAATAGCCATTTTTTCTATCACTAGCAACAAGTTTGATGGCAGTGGAAGTGTAAGGCAAGGAATGGAAAGAATTAAATCGAACTCAGTGACGAAATATGGACCATATGAAGAGCATTGACAAGCTCTAAGACTAAAGCTCATCATCAAGCAGCAAATGTATAATTTTAACTGCTAATCCAGTAATTCCTTTTGTATCTGATATGGATTTGAAAGATTAAAGAACGTTTCTTGAATATAGAATATTTATTTCTTCTTCTTTTAAATAGATAAGAACCTGTTCTTCATGCACTGCTGTGTTTCTATGGATACCGATATAAAACTTTCTGTTCAACATTTCATGGGTAGGTACATCAAGAATTTTCTTTCCCACTGATCTTGCAGGTCTCCCTACTTTAATCGACCTACCATTCCTTATCTCTTCTTGTAATGTGGTCACGTCATTCTTTCCTTTTATTTGTTACAAATTTTATTACATGACTACATTTATTACATCACATTCATTTCTTATATCTTGACTTCTAACTCTATCTCTTACTGTTTTTCTATTACTGTACAAAGCAGTTATTTTGTTTTACTGGTGTTTATTCGTGTATCCGCTTCATATATCAATATTGGTGTAACCACAGTTTTGCATATTTTAATTTTGCTTCCTTTATAAAGATACTTGTTCCTCCGGGTTATATTTTTGAGATAAGCAGATACTTGTGTTCCTATTACGGTATGCTGTCTAACTCCTTTAAAACTGTGACGGTAGGCATTCCATCATTGCTTGCTCCATTTCTAACTTATACTTTATTAGTTCTTTAGCTTATATGATTTCAGTAAGTTTAAATTGAACTCTTGTTAAGTGTTACATGAATTGCAAGTTAGCAATTTTGAAACCACCTGCATTTATTTAATAGTAGCGAGTAAGACCATGACAAGCAGACATTTTCAGTCAAGTAACGACTACAAATAACCAATTGACTAATCATGTTCTCAACTATCTGTAATGCTGATTGTTATATTAACTTACAGCTTATCTACAAATTAATATAGTTTCATAAAACACTGCTGGAGCCTGTGGTTTAAAAATATCACAAATTCTTTAAAACCCCTCACCACACAAATATTTAACAACTGCTAAATACGTATTTCGACCGATGATGACAGCTTGGCTGTCGAAATACATATTTAGCAGTTGTTAAATATTTGTGTGGTGAGGGGTTTTAACGAATTGGGAATATAGTTTAAGTTCAAATACTTAATCAAGTACAAAATATTACATTTCTTTCAGAAATGTTATCTTTTACTGTACGGGTGTTTATCACACGACGTTTCGAGAGTTTTGGATCTACCCCCGTCCTCAGGTGAATGAACTCCTGATTAGTTCAGAGAAGAACTAATTTTTGTACGTCTTTTTCACGTACATTCAGGGCTTAACCTGAGGTTTGAACCCGGGATCACTGATCGCTGTGATTACCAGTCTGTCACTCTTACCACTATGCCACCAGCACGGCCATATATAGACCACTATCAAAAATTACATCTTTCCGAGAACATATTTTGTTCATACATAATTGCTTTTTTCAATAATTGCCTAAACGTAAGAATTAAATCCTGACTGCCCCTGTTATTTCAAAAACCACACTGTACTTTAACCTTTTAAATTATTGTTTGTGTACAACTAGGTGGAATTGGTCACTTCACAACCCAAGAGCTGTAAAGTGACACTGAGCGAGTCATAAAGTACTTTACTTTTCTCGGTTTGACAAGCAATGACATTGTAGGTTGCCAAAATTGATAAGAATTATAAATCTGGTTTTAATTCTGGATATTCCAGTCTGTACATAAAATATTTATGCACCTCATGCGCAACTAGTGTTTAAGACCCTTGCCGTGTTAAGAGCCCATGGCTACTTCTTGGATTTAATTTTCACCTTCTTACCTCCTCCATACTTAAATAACTATTATAGATTTTACTTGACACATACACTAACGAAATGTCACTGTAATTGTCACGGTCTATTTTAAATAATAATAACATTGTTATAATTGTTTGGAATTATTTTCAATGTCCACACTATATTTACTTCTTATTGTGGTAGATTTTTTCCCTTTATTTCATAAAATGTGATTATTTCTCATGTTACAAAATTCCTTCAGATTTACCTTCTAATTAATATAATTATTTTATTAATAGCTGTTTCTAACTCTGACATCGTACATTATTTTGATGTTCTTCTACGTCAATTCTTCCTTTACAGTTATAATGTATGTGACTTGTATAGCATTCTAGTCTTAGAAAGCATTCTTTTCAAAGATTCATCAGGCTTCCTTAATTGTTAACTTCATATCTTTTTGTTTTTTATATATGTTACAGGCAATTTGTATAAACCAGTCATTTTATGTAATAGCTAGGCATTTTATGTAATAGCTAGGCATTTTATGTAATTTCATAAATTTCCTAAAATACCAGTCCGTTTGTTTAATCTTAGTTGATATTAAACATAATACCGGCAAAATTGTCGTCATTATATAGAATGTCTAGGCATTTTATACAATGACTGCACGATTGCAGGCAATATTTTATGTTATGTGTGAAATTGGAGGTTATTTTTAATAACAATCCTCATTACCAGGCTGTGTGTCATTTGAGCTTGTTGAAGTTAGTTGCAGCCTTTGATCGTGTGTGTTATAAACATTCTTACATGTTCATTTTGTAATTTTTCACTATTAGTTAAGATAGCGAATTACCGATTATCGGTTGGCCTGTCTATGGTGATAAGTTCACCAGTCATCGCCTGATGCCGATGATGAGTTCGTCGATCATAAACACCTTAAAATTTGCTAGGGTGATGAGTTGGCGTACACCCGCATTAAACCCATTGACTAATGAGTGCTAACTTTTACTTTTTATACAAGTTGCCTGTAACATATACATAACTAGATGTCCAGTGTTTATTGTCGCTTAAATTTCTCAGTACCTGATAGAATAGCTGTTGGTACTACGGAAATTGCTCTTTGTTTTTTCATTTCACGATTCACTGCCTTTCGTTTCTTATATGTTTGATTGTGTTCATTTATTTTTTTCTTTATCAGGTCATTCCACAATGCAATTCTTTTTAACCAGAATTGTTTCTATACTTTTACTTTTTTGAACTTATACTACACCTACACATACAGCATTTTGTTTCACCTGACTGATTGATGAAGTAGTTTTAATAGATGAATTGAAGAAATTTGTAGAATTACCTTACAATATGTATTAACAATTTGGAAAGAAATATTTATAAAAAAAATGTCATGCATTGTTACTTATCAGGAATTATAATAACAATAATATTATTTATGTATAAGACGACGTAGCTATTACAAACGAATAAGTGCCAGGTTTAGTAACCAGCCAAAGCGAGCTGAAACCCAACCGAAACATTGAAATTTTTCTCAGTGGTGATAGATTTTACTTTATTAGTTAAGCTAATTTTTTGTTTAGGTACATTATGACTGATCCTTAGTCCAAACAAAAAAGCTACACATTATAATTATGTACATTTTTCATTTATATCAGAATATAGATATAGTTGGTGAGCTGTTTTCCATGTAGGAGTATGGCGTAAGACTCGGCGTGTCAGAGCTGTGTCTTCTTAAACCCAGTCGTTTGGCACATCATTAATGGTGTGCTGGGTGATGTGGTTAGCATCACGCCTTAGACGACTGCCTTTCCCTACTTCCACAACTGTGGTTTCGGTACCCAATTTTTAAAGCGATTGGTTGAGCCACCCGCCAGTTCCTATAACCCTAACCAATAGACCATGCCGGCGCCTACCAAAATATATAATTAGTCAAATTTGCCACAATACAATAGTTTTATTATAGTATAGTAATGAATGTGGTGACGCAGTAGAATTTTGACAATATAGCAAATACCAACAACATTATCTACCAATAGACATCGCTGAAATTAAATGTTGAGTAATATGTATAAGCATGGTCATTATTGCCGTTAAAATGATACACTGTACTTCTAACTTTTCTATAGATAATGTAATGTTCTGGTTAATCTGGGTAAGTTGGCTGGTTACTGCACTATAATATAGCACGTTATCTTATTAGGTGACATTGAAAATTACTACTGAGGAGAAAAATAACCTATCATAATCATGTTTGGAAAGGTGGCAAGTACAAGTTCATTCATAGAATACTTCAGATAACTGAAGATTTAAAATATAAAGTGCACACTTGAGGCTAATCCCCACTTCTGATAATAATTCATACAAACATTTTAGTAGTTATTAGTTAATTTATATATATGAGAATCTTGAAAGGGCAAACTAAATATCTACTTCTAGCCTGCAAAGACAAAACGCAATAGCAGCTAATTTTTAATACCTTTTAAGTAAGTCAACAGGAAACAGATTGCGAGATCTTTAATCTTAAGTGTAAGTTTTTGCATGTCTCGCATATTAACCGTGATACCGTCAATGATTAAAATTAACTAATTATTGACGCTCAACAGAGCATGTCAAACGTTCCTCATTTTCGAAGAGGCACCATTAGAACGATGGGATGCCCAGCAATGTAATATGTGGCAGTTTTGTTAACATGCTTCAAAAGTTTGACGAGTACGTATACTATATTGGTCACGGTCATGGTCATTTGCAGGTTATGACACAATTGTAACGTGTTAAAATTATTTAAATTAATATATGACATCAATAAATGATTACTAAAAAACAGATTTGCTGTGATCAATAAGAATAAGTAATGCAATTTGATACGTGCAAGTGGTGGTACAATCAAGTTGTGCAACAGCATAACAGGTTTTGTTCAAGACATTTAAAATTTTAAAAATGTAGCAATTTATTAATCCGAGTCAGTACCAACGTACATAGGCTCCGTCCTCATAAATTATGTATGAATGGATACACTATATCATACAAAAATGGTGCCTATTGTATCACTAATACCAGTATATAGCACGTTTCACTTGGTTATGCACTATTAAAGGAATATCAGTTTGATATTAGATTAAGATGAAACCTACCAGCCATGCCTGCTCATGCCTGTGACCCCACCAATACCGTATAGCTGTATTGATTGCTGTTTAAATTAACATCGCCTAATGTAGCACGAGTCTAATTTAGTTTTTACAATTTCAAGGGATTTGCGAAAGTATTTGACAACAGGTATTTCTATCAAGCTAGTATTTTTAGGTTTGAATTTTTGAAGGCGTGTGTACCTAAATGTCAAAGTCGGTTTGAAGGCCATCTGATGACAGATGGCCGAGTTGTTTTCAAAAGCAAAATCGAGGTATAAAATCGTCGCAAATAGAGGATATAGCAGGAACGAACACTCACCCAATTATGCCTCGTCCATAAACGTAATTATCCTTACGCCAGGGGCAGCCTCCGAATTCACCCACTACTTTTTCTGGATTGCGATTCATACCTCTCGTGCTAGCGCGATTCTCGAACTTTCGTCTTCGCGGTAAAAAACTGTTGGTTTTATCACTTTTGCCGTTAATTATGCTGATATTCGACTGATTTTGAGTATTAATGGTATTGTTCAGGGCTTCTACATCGCTGTCGGTCTCTTTTATGTTCATATTATCGAAATCTTGTTGAGTTTGCCACAGACGAAGCCACAAATGTTTGGCAGGACCTTCTTGTTCTGGCTGAAACCACGATATCGAAGGATCCATTCAAGGAATATGCACTTTTATTGCGAATTCACGACCATCGGGACGCTCGCTGGGTGATTTTTACATTTGTTTCACGAGAACCACGAGAATCACGCTAAAGTCACACCTTGCAAAAATCAGATTGACAGGTTAGTTTCCCACCCGCTAGATCGCGGCAGATGTTTTCGGTTGTCAGATCGGCTTTCTTCGTCATCGATGAATACGCGCGAAATTCAAACCTGTTTACATTCACTGCACTTTTAAAACTGTTTACTACGTGTTTACAGCAAATTTGAATCCATTTTATTCTCTTGGCGCTCCGTTTGACATACTCGATACGTCAGACATTTGACACTTGTCAAAAAAAGGGAAAAAACAAAAAGCTATCGAAGGCTTTTGATAATGTTACCTTTTCATTTGAAATGTTCATGCCAAATGTTGACAGGTGCAAGTTGCAGTAAAGTTCCATGTATTAGTTGAAATTATTATATTTAAATTGGTAACGTATACACTGTAGGCAAAGATATATTATAAATAGGCATTTTTAGTAGTTTCAGCAGCAATCCTTAGTTCATAGTAGGTACTGTTGTTTTCACACTACCAAGAATATGGACTTTAGACACCAAGCTTCAATGGAAAACCCACATCAAAAAGATGAGGGAAAAGCTAGACCGTAAATATAGTAAAATGGGCTGCTGGGAAGAAATTCGTCTCTGTCAATATACAGGGTGATTTACTAGCTCCTTACCAAACTTTGTCAGATGATAGCTTATGTAATTTTAAGAAAAAAGTTCATATAAACCAGTGTCCAAAAGTTCTTCGTTTTCGATATATCGGGTGTTACAGTTTTCAAAAAGGTACCGGTGTTTTCTTATAATTTACTTATTGCATGTGCAAAAAGAAAATTCATCAACGATGCCTTTGGAATTTTGAAGTCATGTGTATTATAACACCAGAAAATTATACTTAATTCTTGTCATTGACATTTTATAGACTGTAGCTAATTTTGCAACGTGATCATAACCGTGATCAAGACTTCCCGTAATAAACGCAACGCAAATATTTCCAAAGTCAGGAGAAGAAGAAGGTTATAACCTCACTTTATAACAAAATGTCAAACGACAGCTTCATATTTTCTGATGTTATAATGCACATGACTTTAAAATTCCAAAAGCGCAATTGATGAACTTTCTTTTTGCTCATAGTTGGTACTTAGTACACTTGGATAGGACGCCTTAAAATGTGGTAGGTTATATCAAGCTCTATAATTAACCAGTGGCGGAGAGATGGATAAGTGCTATAAATTTAACAAGAAAAATAGTGTCACCATCTAGAAAATTAAAAGCAACCTCATTTTAAGGCAAGTCGGTTTATTCTAGACTGAAAGTGTTCCTTCGATTTTTTTTGCTATCGTTGTATCTTGGTAAACTTGATTTTTCTAATTTATTTCGTTTTTGCAAAATCAGTTTAACTCGATTAGAAAAATCAAATTTACCAAAAAACTATGAGATACAGCAATCGAAGAGACGCTTTCTGAATTAAATGACTTACATGAAGTCGCTTTTAACCTTTCAGTGTTAACATACGGTCTGTGAATCCGATGTTCCCGATTTTATCCGAAAACTTTCAAAGACATATACTCCAAGCGCTGACTCATTCAGTACCTTCAAGTTAGGTGTGTGACGTGCAGTGTAATAGGTTATATCTGAAATACGACTTTCGGTGCTTACGTCATTAACATATTCGGTCTCGTTCCCCGTACGTTATTCTTAGTGTTAAAAAATGTTAACGGTAATTTCAAGGTACGTTATTAGTTATTGTCTGTTTTTGTTCAGTTTATATGAAAACAATTTGTTTAGGTCAATATGAATTATGAACAGGCAAGCACAACTTATACGACTACATGAGGAAGTTGATTCTCATTTGGAAATAGAATATGATGACGAATAAGAGGAAGATTAGTGTGAAGCAGATGTAGTTGAAGAACAACTAGAAGATACAGATTCTGAAGAAGAGTTGAGATGGTAGATGATTCTACAAGAAATAATGATGTGAACAAACCCATAAGAAATTTCATGGAACTTACTTTCACTGGCAAGGATGGCAAAACGAAATGGAAAAAACATTCTTCTGTTCGAAACGTTACAACCCGTGCAGAAAATATTATCATCCATTTATCTGGATTTGTAGGAGCTGCTCGGCAATTAACACTTCTCCTCTTGATATTTGGGGTTGTACTTTTACTGATGAAATGTTAGATGAAATTGTAGAAAACACAAATAATTTTATCAGCAGTAAAATATACAACACTGAAAATCGAACTGCAAGACCAACCGATCTTTTGGAAATAAAGGCATTACTAGGCTTACTTTACCCTCGACTTTACTTCTCTGGGGTGAACAAAAATAATCATTTAAATGCTATTGACTTGTTTAGAACCAACGGAGCTTCCATTGAAACATATAAGCTGTTTTTTGCAAGTTTTAAATTTTTGCTAATAAATATTCTTTTTGATTATAAAGCAACTCAACTAGAAAGGCAGGAAGCTGATAAGCTAGCAGCTATTAGAATATTTTTTGAAACATTCAATTCGAATTGCAAGAAATACTATACAATGTCCGAATATACCACAGTGGACGAAAAATTAGAAGCATTCCACGGAAGATGTGGTTTTAAGATCTGCCCCAGAAACCAAACCGATATGGTATCAAGATATATGCGTTGACAGATGCTAAAATGTTTTATACCAGGGCTGTCCAAATCCCAAGGGCCACTGTAAAAAATTGAAGGTTACGAGGGCCTCATCATAAAATGTGTCATATGCGACTTTGTGAGTGATTTGTAATAAATATAAAACCTGTATGTTTGAATACTAATTTTTATACCGTGTGTCCACAGGAGTACGCACCATAGAGATAAGATAATGCTAATAGAATATAAATATCAACCAGTGCTATGACCACCGTCCCTTTTCTTGTAACATTTATAACAATATTGTTTCATACAATGGCGAGTCAGAAACCAGAAAACAACGTTTTAGCGTGCCGGCGATCACAGCATTAGCCGATCTTTCTATTCTATTTGGTTACCCCTATGGTGCGTCCTCCTGTGGACACACGGTATATTCAAGAATCTTAGGTTACATTACAAAAAGCACCATTCGCGTTGGTGGCAACTGCCAGACTGGGACAACGGACCAGCGTTGCCATCTCACATAAAGAGAATTATTGTATCGACCTTCAAAAATTATCGTACAAAATATCGTTTCTAGAACAAATTATCTTATCATAAAATTATGGTCCCTTTCTCTTTATTATTCTTTTTTTTTGTTATTTTTACCATGTTTTGACTTTTATTAAAATAAATAATTCAACAGTCGCTAGTGGTCCCGAGTGGTGTAGCTTGAACAAGCGTCCACGTTCGATCAGCAGAGTTAAGCAATGCTGTCTCTGGTCAGAACTTGGATGGGAGTTCCACGGCTGCATCTCTCGGCGCTTCGTGGTACGGCTATCACGGAAAAAAGTTGGTCCCGGCGGTCATAGAACATCATGACAGTCGTTAGTGGGGTTGGAAGTTCTCATAACTGCACAGCGACGCCTGTAATTGGCCTAACGGCTGTTGGCTGAGTGCAAATTAAATAAATAAAAAAAAAAAAAAAAAAAAATATTAGTCGCCTGATATATTTACGTATTTATCTAAAACAAAATTAATAATTATTTTGACAATACTTCGAAAATGTACTAATCGACTCACTTAGAGCTCTTTTACAAACGAAACAAATATATTTATATAATAAACAAAGAATACATTTACAAAATACTTATCAAGAGATCCAAAGAAAAACTCATCCTCAGAGGGCTGTGAAATTCAAACGTTTGAATAACATGTTGGTAGCACTGTAGGTCTATGCCAAATTTGAGGTTAGCAGGTTAGGTTTTGCGTCAGTTTTGACACAGACTGACGCAAAACCTAACCTGCTAACCTCAAATTTGACATAGACTTACAGTGCTACCAACATGTTATTCAAACGTTTGAATTTCACAGCCCGCTGAGGATGAGTTTTTTTTGGATCTCTCAATATAATATTATGTCCTCAAAGATAATATCTGCAATTTCGGTTTCCGGTTTGCTGTTGGATTTATTTCGTCAGATAAAGGTTGGCAGTTATCATGCTTTTGTCACTATGTTTAAAACTATAGCAGCTTTTTTTTCTAAACAGCTATGATGGGAAGATAACATCACTCCGTTTATTGTTTCTGTTGCAAATTTAGTCCTGCATTTAGTTTTTATTAAATTTGCCTTAGAAAACTGTCTTTTTCAACTTGCGCTTGAATGTAGCAACTATAAGACGTTTAAAATAAAATCACATCAATCCAGAAATGTTTCCCCATGATAATTAAACTAATACCGAACTTGACCAGCGGTAACCAAAACATAGTCAATTGGAATATTAAATTGAAGCTTTCCATAAATGTAAAACTATATAAATTTATGATATGTTTTTCGGACCTTTTCCACTGTCTAGGGTGTAAATCACACAACGTTTCGGGAGTTTTTATCTACTCCCGTCTTCAGGTGTTCCTAGTTAGTCCTGAGAAGGACTGATATACGTTTTTCTACGTAAATTTGTGCCTCCCCCGGGGTTTGTCCCCGGGACCGCTGATCGCTAGTCTGCCACTCTAACCTCCCCGGGGGAGGCACAAATTTACGTAAAAAAACTTATAATATCAGTCAGGACTAACCAGGAACACCTGAAGACGGGAGTAGATCAAAACTCTCGAAACGTTGTGTGATTTACACCCTAGACAGTGGAAAAAGTCTGAAAAACATATCATAATAGCCCACTGCCAAAAAAAAAAAATGACATTCAGAGAACAACTTATATAAATATATAATAATTTATGATTTATATTTTTTGTATAGTATTCCAACCAGAAATTGGAAAGCTATTTAAAATCAGGCCAGCATTGAGAACAGTAAGTTACTTCGTAATTTAATTCATAAAATTACTGTTTGATTGTCATTCAGTGACACTTCGACAGTAACCCTCAAATTTGACAGATGCATTGGGAAGTTTGGAAGACATATACGTTTTTCAACATATTCTATGCTACTATGCGGTTTTAAAAACTCAACTAGTACCTACTTAAACCATGCACAATGTTACAATGCCTTAACAAAACAGTTACATGTACAGTTTGCAGATGAACTGTCATTACTTGAAAGCTGATTGACATTAGAATATTATTTACTGACTGTATGAAACCAACTTAGACATCACTTACTCTTTTCATGGTGTACTGGATTTTAAATAGCTTTCCAATTTTTGGTTGGAATACTATACCTTGTACATATTTTTACTTTTTCTTTACCTCTATCCAAATTATAGCACAAAAGGCCATTATCGTACATGTAGTATGGTACATCGTAGATTGTTTTCAATTATTTATAATGTATATTCCAGACTCATGTTTTCTGAAAGTATAGTATCTGTTGATCCGCGGTTGCAAAAATATCCTGGCGGACCGCATTCGGCCCGCGGGCCACGTTTTGGACAGCCCTGTTTTATACTACATATAAGGAAGTTTATGTGGGACAACAGCCTCCAGGACCCCGCCAACTGGATACCAGCAATGTAGCGCTGATCCCAAGACTGTCACATATTTGGAATTACGGTAAAAATGTAACCATGGATAATTTCTTTACTAGTGTAGCAGTTAGTGAGAAATTATTGGAAACCACAGTTGCCAATTAAATCTGCACAAGGAAAACAACTCGTGCAAAGTATAGTCAAAATTATACCCATTCGGAGTCACGTGACTTTTGTCTGTCTCTGTTCATCTTTAGTAAAATAGATGAAATGGAAGAAATTTGAAAAAAAGGCATGTCGATTCATAAAATTAATTTTAAAAATTTGACGTTTCTAATCTGTCAGATTATATTTTTCGTGTAAGTTATTGAGATAAGGGTAATAAAACCTAAAATTGTTGAGCCGAAAACTGGAAATTAAAAGAAACCATCGGACATGCGGTATAACGAGCAGTCACAACAATTAATTTGAATATTATGCGTTTTTTTTTATGAAGAGTACAATATTAATAATAGTAAATCAACAGTTTCACCCTCCAACGCTGTTCGCCGTGCTTCTCTTGCGTTAAATATCTCGGAGAGCACAATTTACCGAAAATATGAGCCAGAAAGTGAAGAATGCAAAAACGGAAGTCGACGAAGCAGTCAAGACACTGTATATAAAATGTATGTAGCTAAAGAATTTGTAACCATAAAAAATCTAAAAAATGCTTGGTTGAAGAATCTGGAGATTTTTCACATTCAGTTTCTTCCCTAAATAGATTGTGCAAGGAAATAGGCTTCAAATGGCAATGTTCTATAACAGAATATGCATGCACAGAAATTGACTTAAAATTTGCTATACGCAGCAGGTTTTTAATGTAGCAGCTGACATATCTTTATTATATTTACATTTTACGACATGTTATGTTTTCTTTAACCTGTAAATTCAGTTTGATTTCATATAAGAGAATAAACCCGTAGCAACCTTGTTTTAGAAATTGGCATATGTCAGGATAACCTACAAAACGGAATGTCATTTATTTCCCTAAAATTGCATTTTTAAGAATCGACATACGTAAAATTACTAGATTATCACGTGACTCCGAATGGGTATAAATTTGACTATAGTATGTTTGCCTTTCAAGAGAAATCCACTATAGTATCTTACATACCACACAAAAACAAAAATGTTTTGCTTATGTCAACATTCCACCATGATGATAAAGTAGATAAAACTGCAGGCAAACCTGAGAGGATCCTAATGTACAACCAAACAAAATGAGGCGTTGATGTAGTGGACAAAAATTGTGCCACCTACACGCATCACTGGCCAGTGATAATTTTTTATAGCACGAAGAATGTCACAGCAAACAATTCGTACATAATTTTTGACAGCAACAACCGTAGTAAAATTCCGAGGAGATATTTTATAGAAATGCTTGCTCTTTGACTAATAATTGGGCATATTCGACGCCGATCATTATCACAAAATATTCCTAAAGTACTTCGTTTGAGATTGCAGGAGATTTGCAAAACAACACCTCCAGAAGCAGATCGAAGAATTAACACACATGGTCGCTATAACTACTGTGCCTCAAAGAAAAACCGAACAACAAGATACAGTACACACCGTATATCAAAAACAAAGAATTTTTGGACACTTTTACTTAAAGGTACATCAGCTGTCATTTGACAAAGTTTGTTCATGAGCCAGTAAATCACACTGTATAACAAGCTACTACAGTTGTTTCCACATAGCGAGAATATGGAGGGGTTGCCAGAAATTCTCGGTATGTGAACACAACTTGTACACTTTTACAAATTGTTCTGAGAAGCATTTTAATTCCATCATATATATAATACAGCACTAAAGGCCAGTTTGGCCTATGGCTTGAATTCTTTTATTCCATATCTTCCTATCCCTTACTTCCTCTTCCCAGATCCCTATTCAAGCCTCTTGAAGATCTTCTCTTATTTGTTATCACCATGTTTTCTTGGGTCTTCCAACTTTCCTTTTTCCTTCTGGATCTTGTCTTACTATTTTCTGAAGTGGGTCATTTTCTTCTCTTCGCATTACATGTCCAAACCACCTTCTTCTGTTTTGTCTTAGCACTGTACTTATGTTGGCTTCTTTATATAGGTCTTGCAGTTCCCTGTTTGTTCGCCTGCGCCACTCTTGTCCTTCCTTTACACCACCGTAGATTCTTCTTAGTAATTTACCGCTCCCATGTTCCCGACGGTCTTATATAGCTGGATTTTCGTGGCTCTTGAAACACTCTTATTTACTAGAAAGCGATTTAGAGTACCTGCCCACTTTGAGGCATTTATTATTCTGTTTTTTATTTCTTCTTCCTGCCTTCACTATTCACTTCAACACGCAGGTATGCTACGCTGTTCATTATCTTGAAAGTTAGCTATTCCTTTGTCAGTTTAGTTTCAATGTTCAACTCCTGGTTTTCTTGCTGTTTATGTTTCCTAACATCATGTAGTGTGATTTTTTTCCCATTGCTTTTCATTCCTATCTTCTGTGCTTCTTTTTCAAACTTCTTCACTAACTTTTTTAGCTTCTCTTTTGTTCTGGCCATTATTGCTAGATCATCTGCATACGCCAAGATTTGGTATGGACCATTTACTACGCTATAGTTCGTGTTGGTTTCTGCCTTTCTCATCAGGTATTCTAAGACGATGTTAAATAAATGTGGTGATAAGGGGTCTTCTTGTTTTAGGCCTATGTTGCTTTTGAACTTCGTGGATATGGCCTTTGTACCATGAGATAAAAAAAATGATTCTGAGCAGGCCTTGATATGTGTTATACGTTTGGCAGTACTGAAGTGTATTCGAGATTTGCAGGTTAAGTTTTATGTCACTCTGTGTCAAACAACAAACAAAACCTAACCTTTTAATCTCGAATTTGGCATAGACTGACAATACACTTCAGTACTGCCAAACGTATAACACATATCAAGGCCTGCTCAGAATCATTTTTTTTTTATCTCATGTATATCACCTTGTTGTTTGTCCTCTCCAAAGTCATCGCTATTAACGCTATGGTTTCTTAACGAAAGTGTAGTTCTTCCATTGCTTTTATTATCGCTGTTCTTTTTATCCTATCAAAAGCCTGTTAGAAGTCTATGAGAATCACATTTTTCATGTGTTTGTTTAATAATAAATATTTGATCTACTGTAGATTTCCCGGCTCTAAATCCGGCTTGATAGTCTCCTATCATATCTTGGGATTCTTCTCTCACTCTTTCCGTAATTAGTGATGCTAAGGTTTTGTACGTGGTACTTAGCAGTGATATTGGCCTGTAATTTTCTACTAATTGCTTGTTCCCTTTTTTAAATATCGGGCATATCACCGCATCCATCATAATTACAAACAATTTTACTTTTAAACAAATTTAAAAAGTCATTAATTACTTATACTTATTAGAATAACGGCACAATTTCGAGCTGACTAATCGTAAAGATATCACACACTTATCTAACTGAAAGTTTAATTAAAATATAACTGGTAATAGTAAACTTGCAATTATTATTAATTGTTTACTGCTAAACCAGGTGTTTATGTTGATCGTAGTACATACAGGGTGAACCAAAACAACATGTGGTTGCTACTTTTCAAAATGTGCCTTTGGTAGTAATGCAAAGAATATTTTTTTATAATTTCAGATTATAACATTTTAAAGACGTAAAGGGTTAGGTAACAGAAAATGCATATGAAAGTAAATAGCCTACAAACAAATTCTATAAGTAAAGAAAGTACGAGCTTATTTCACTATCAGCAGGGCTGGGAAAAATACATCCTTTTTATATTCCAAATATACAAAATACCTCGTGTCAAGTATTTCATTTGAAATACTAAACACAAAATAGTAACCTTTATACTATGTATTGTTTGAAATACAAGATACCTAAATAACTATTTCAAATAAAAACATTTTTTGTTAAGTAAGTACTCTAATCATTAAAATTTTACAAATTCTTGATTGCCCTTCAGAAATATTGGCTTCTGAAAAGATTTATCGCTGAGGTTTTGTGATCATGACTACTTGATAATTGCATGTTTTAATGTCAACCAAAAACCTTCAATGGACATTTTAAGGTAAACAGTTGCTTTTACGCTTATGAACTAAGAGCACTTTATTTTTACGTTGTTTAATTTAGTTTAAGATAATAACCTAAAATTTAAAAAGAATGTTACAGATAACAAAGTTGCAGCTAAAAAACATTTTGAAAGATAGGTGCCTCTTATAGTCAAGTCTAGTTTATAAAAAAAAAATCTATGGTGCAGTACATAATATTAAGCATATGCACCAAAATTTAAATTGATATCTTCACATTTGTGGAAATTATAAAAATAAAAAATCAAAAGTTAAACTTCAACGCCCTATAACTTCTTACAGGAGGGACTTTGTACTAAGGTATATTAATATTAGGTTTAATCGATTTATTATAACCTAAGGAATCTCTGACTATTCGGTGTCCCATTCTTTTTGGGACACCCTGTATATCATGTGGGGTCGATTTATTCATTTTCACTACAGTTTTCAAAGTAGTTTTTAATATTTCTTTGTTTTCTAGTTCAAGGCATGTGACATTTAATAGTTATTTATGATATCTTAGCTCAGGTCCAAAATAGTTCGGCTGGCTATCAATTTTAACTCAGTGATTTATCAAATTATAGCAAAGGTCCAATAAAAACTCTATTCTTCGAAAAAAATATATTACTATAGTCCATTTACTTGACATCTGCCCTGTCAGAGTCAAATTTAAAAAAAATGTCTTGACTATACCTCAAAAATAATGTGTTTTTGATTAGACTGTACAGTAATTTAATTGTTAAAATGTGAAAAATAGCAGTGGTGCCAACATAATGTCAGTTTGACAGTGCAGATGTCAAGTAAATGGACTATACAATAAAACATAAACTTTAAGCTTAGATTAGCTGAAAAATAATTTTTCCGACGACCACTACGAAAAATGCCAAAAATGGCATGGCTTGGCGTTACTGAAAGTGACACATTGCACAGGTCATCTGAAAAGGTCATGTGGAGCGTGCGTTTTGTGTCTTGTAACACTAGTGCGACATGGTCTTCCGTAGCAAGTCACGAAACAAGCCGGTTCAAAAATCGAGTAAGCTAATGTCACAGAAATAGTATGACAATTTAAGTTGATGTTTAAACAATAATTGTTTCATTTTGCTGTTAAAAGTGGTTAATTTGGTTTATATTATAAAGAATCAAATATTAAGTAGGTGGTTGTCGGAAAAGTATAGTGTATAACACGTGCTGATTGAATATTTCACACTTCTGCGAATGAGCCACTTGCCACTATCGCATTCGTGTGAAATATCCAACTTTCAGCACTAGTTAGACAATATACTATTGCATTTGTTAATATTTGCAACCTTAACAATAATAAATAAAGAATCACTGACGGTTCAGAATAGTTCGTCCATTATTTTAATACTGCGTTACGTCCCCTTTATTGGCCACAGCGGCTTTAATTTTATCAGGCATTGTATTAACGAGTTCTGCACATTCATGCGGTTGTATATTATTCCATATTTGTGTAACTTTGTTTTAAGGTCAGCTACTGTGCATCCTGGGTTCTTACACAATTCTTTTTTCATTTTACGCCATGGAGACTCGATTGGTGAGAAGTCTGGACTGCTAGAAGTCTATGGTAAAGTTGGAATTTGATGTTCTTCAAACCAGGTCTTTACTGTTTTTGCCGTATGGCACGGAGTACCATCCTGTTGGAAAACAAAGTCCCCTTCATCAGATTGGCATATCGGAATAGATGGTAAAAACCTTTCAGTAAGAATGGTTTTATATTTATCAGCGTTGGAAGCTTGACTTTTTTAACCTAGCAGTCAGTATGGTATGTTTCCGCTGATGTACGTAATACGCGTTTCCTAGTGTCTCGTACGCACACATTAAATTTGGACTCACCACTCCAAATTACTGTATGTCATTGTCCTAAAGTCCAATTTTTGTGTGATTTAGCCCATTTTTGTAAATTGGTAAGCAACGGCTTTTCTTTTTCCTAGTGAATAATATAATAATTTAAGAATAATTTGTAACAGCGAAATTACATGAAAAAATTACGTTATAAAACTTGTAGCCTAATTTTCTAACTGCCCTTTTGGTAGTCAATCATTTGTCCTCATAATACAGTGAGTTCTCGCCTTCTCGGGCATTCGATTGCCGATTTGCTTTGACAATTCTCAAAGCTCGCTCATCAGCATTAGAAATGTTTGATGTACGACCAGTTTTTTTACTTTCCGTAACACCTCCAGTTTTTTTAAACAAATTAATAATATCTTGTACTGTCGACCGCAGAACCAAACGAGAAATCTAAATTTTTCGTGCAGAAATTCATTCTTATGGGCATTAATAATACATTCTCGTAAATCAGCACCCAGCGCTTTACCACGAGCCATTTGCTCTAAGAATTTATCAGCAACTACGTACTAATGACATGCATTTGTAGATTGTAACAGTTTATCCTTTGTTTCATCAAGCGTTGCATCATTAAACGGCTGCTATGATCAAATTATATATACGGTCAAACTATGTATTATAAACCGGTAGTTATAATTTGGTTTTGAGAATAATTGTCTAAATATTATTAATATTGCAATAACTTTTTCTGTAAATAAAAGTTAAAAGCTCAGGTTTTGTGAATAGATTCATATTTTTGAACAAACAAAAGTTTGACTAGTTTTTAAAGCATGATAAATAATAGTCCACTTAAAAAATTAACCCGGCTGAACTATTATGGGCCTGGGCTCGTAAGAGTGTTATATTACAAACTAGCAAGATATCCGTTCTTCATACGGAGTGCAAACGTTTGTTCTTTCTTTTAAATCTTAAATTCATTCTAGAGTTCTCCTTTCCCTGCTCACCTAATATGCTCAACCAACAAATGCTGCAAACAATATTATAGGTAAACAAATATTTTTTCAAAAAAAGTTCTCTATTACTCTTATGCTTCACGTACTCGATGGAAAAGTGTATGTAATTGTCGTTTCCGTTGCGTAGGTTAATAAAACTTTGGTTGCAGTATAACAATGAGAATGAAATTATAAAAAAATCTATGTACAAACCAAATGTATTCATAAATTATAGCAAGATACCCGTTTCCACCACTTGGGGGTGGAATATCCGAAATCCTCCTATTTTATTTCTAAGAGATATTGAATAATTTGTGAAAACGCAATTTACCCCTTTTTACCCCTTAGGGGTAGAATTTCGACAAAATTATGTTAGCCTGTGTTATCCTCAAATGAACCCACAGCGACAAACACCCTACCCCTTTTCAGTTTCCCTTTTTACCGTTACGGTTGAAATTTTAAAACACCCCTAAAACCCCTTTCTAAAGGTTTTAAAAATATATCTATACGCCAAAAAAAAAAAATGTTCTAACTCAATAAACATAGGAGATACGAAGGGTTCTCTAACTCACCCCGAATGCAAATTTGCATCTTTAAGGTGTTTTTAGACATTTGTATTGGATACCTTTGCAATTAAATACCAAGTCGATATCTTCTCGGCTCTTAAGAGATATTGAAGAATTTGTGAAAACACAGTTTACCCCTACTCGTGCTGTCGCACTCGACCAATTTATATTGAAGCAATAAACACTCATACACTTTCACAAAAATTTTCGGCAATTCGTCGACCGCTCGCGGTATTGTATATGATTATTCAACACTATAATGAACGAACCAATGAAAATTGTTCAATTTGTCAGAAACGGCCAATCAAAATTGACTGTCATTGAAAACACCTAATGTCACAGTGTTTTCATGCGAGCCCGATTGGTTCCAATGATTTCAATTTAGTGAGTAGCCTTTGACTAACATTTCACCAAAACGTTAAATTCAAAGTTTGCAAATCAGCGTCGTTCTAAAAACTCATAATTATCGTGTTAGAAGCTTCAGTATTGAATTAATAGTGGAAAACGTTAAAAATGTGTGTTGTCGAACACGCTAAAAGTCGAAAATCTAATTGGGGGAAGTACCGCTAATGAATCACCTCATTCGCACACAATATGTCCTATTTTAAGCAAACAGAATTGAAGGGACGCAAAAGAATTTTATCAACTAGTAGTGACGAAGAGTCGATTGACGCACAAGTAGTAGCGCAAACTTCTATGAACATCGACGAAGCCACGCCTAGCTCTAGTAGATTTGTGGCTAAGAGCAAGACTGATAATTTTTTTTAATTTGAAGTTACTGAAGGTGTAAAGCTTGGCGTATGTAATATGTGCAAAGGAAAAGTTACTAGCATTAAAATGAAGGACGGAAATACAACTGGCCTAAAAAAACATGTACTTTCTCGACATAAACATGAATATGAAAAAAAGTTTGGAGGGGCTAATTCTCCAAAAACGATGACTATGCCGGAGATGTTTAAAAACGTAAGTACGTAGTTCTAATTAAATTAAAAACAAAAATACGGCAAACAATTAATTACATTTGCATCATAAATTGTTAAATTAGTATACAAGTCGTTGGTACACTTTAGATTGAAGAATCCATGACCAAAACAAAGAATTTTGATGATCTAGCTGTATCTTGGTTGGCGTCTAAATACCTGCCATTCAATTTCTTTGAGGATTATACAACGCAAGATTTTTTAAAATTTTTAAATCCTACTGTTGTGTTGCCTAAGAAGGACGCAATGAGAAATTGGGTTTTAAATACATTTAAAGCCATGCAAACCAAGGTAATCTGTCTTTGAAAAACTACAAAAAGCAAACTTTCGTTCACAGTAGATGGTTGGACATCTATTGGAAACAGAAGTTACTATGGAATTATTTGTCATTATGTAGATGATGAATGGAAACTTCAATCCTTGGCTGTTAACTTTGCCCTTCTCATGGGAAACACACTGGAGAAGAGATTGCAAAGATTTTCTTTAATGTCATGTCGCAGTACGAAATTGCCAATAAAGTTCAAGGTATTACCATGGATAATGCAGCTGCAAATTCAAAATTCATTGAGGAACTAGGAAAATTATTAAGAGATACCAATATTGTTATTGATACTGAAACACAACATTTTCGTTGTTTTGCTCATTATCATAAACTTAGGAGTTCAAGATGTACTAAAATTATTAAAATGCCAAAACTTTGAAAGTGACATAGAAATTGAGGCTGAAGATGAGATTGAAGACGACACTTCAGTAATTGGTAAATTAAGAATAATCTTCATTAAAATTCGACGATCTGAACAATGGAAAAATAAATTGAAAAACTGTTGTGAAACAACAAATGTAAAATATCTTACATCTTGCATCGATGTTTCAACCCGTTGGAACTCCACTTACGATATGATCAAAATGGGTTTAGATATGCAACTAGCTTTAAACGTTCTATGCGAAAATAATGATGATTTGAAAAATTTTAAAATTCATGCAAAGGATTGGGCTCTATTAAACTGAGTAAGTTTATTCCTACGAAATTTCAAATTTGTGTCGAAAATTCTTGGTGGTGAGAACTTTGCCATCTGTAATAGTAGCTTTTAATATGTTATTGGACAAATTAGAATTATTGGTGCAAGAGCTTGACAATACAGAAAACAGAAGCGAAACCGACGAACAATTATTATTATTAGCATTCCAAGCAGGTAGGGACAAACTACTAAAGCATTATAAGAAAAGTAATTGGATTTACTGCACACACCTCAATCAGATGATGATTTTAATTCTGAGCAGCTTCAGAAAGACCATGCACTCGATGACGTACTTGAAATTGGTGCATTGTACGAAAGCGAACCCCAAACACATGAAGATAATTGGCGTCTAGAAATACATGAATATTCGTGTGCAAAAAGAGCTACCAAAAGTGAAAATATCTTAGAGTGGTGGGCAAATCATGAATGCACCTTCCCAAATCTTTCCAGAATGGCGAAAGATTTTTTGTCTATCCCTGCGACTTCTGTACCAGTGGAAAGATTATTTTCCAAAGCTGGATTGATTATCCACAAACATATGAATTCAATAAATGACGAATCAGTACGAAGTTTGCTTTGTATTAATTCTTGGATAAAATGCGACTTGAGAGAAAAAATTGTATAAGTTATAATTTGTATTGTAATTACTAATTACTAATTATGTCTTTTGCCTTGTTCCATCGCATCTGCGATATGATTTTAAATGCATATACTAATTTGGTTTTCATTTCAATGATATCTTTATCTTTTATAAAATGTTTATATTATCATATTTTAGAAATAAAAATGTTCAGTTCAAATGAAATAAATTGCAGTTTGTGTTACATGTTTAGTATGATTGTCGAATGTTGTAACATCAAATTTTACTTTGCATATTAAAAATTTGTTGAGACTCTCGTCGTTACCGAGACCTACAAAATTTTTCAAGACTGAGACCGATACTGAGACTTGGCTTTTGAACCGAGATCGAGATCGAGACCACTATAGGTCTCGACTCATCGAGACTACTTCAGTCTCGGTCTCGATGAGACGAAGCACTAACCCCTTGCCAAGGAGGCCCTCGGGGTTCCAAATATTAATTTGAATGATAAATAGTGTTAAATCTAATTTTGTTATTCATGGTATCTTTCTACATTCTCTCACTAATGACTTTTTGAATATTCTCTCACTAGTGAGTAATATATCACATTACTTATGGAAAATCAACATAATAATAGTGTTATTATATGGAGGTTACATAATATCCGTTAGGTGTTTATTCTGTGATAATATACTATTATATTAAAATCATTTAGGTCTACTTTTTTCTTGCATTTCATAAATTGTATTTTGAATAGGATGTGGCCGCTTTTTTGGGTGGAGAAGTTAACATTTCATTTTATTGACTGAGCTTACTGTTGTAATACTGATATTTAATGCTGTCGCAACCAACTAACGTAAAAATGTTATAAATTTAATTTAGCTAATTAGAAAGACTGGAAATTATCTTCCTGACGGCATTTAATGGTATAAAAAGGCCCCCCTTACCATATTCCATTTACAGTTACAGCCATCAGAACCGAGGGAGGAAAGATGATTATTTATTTTTGTGTATAACTTTTACTATCTTAGATCACTTTCTGGTAGGTCAAGAAGATATGAGACAAATAAAGGATGTGATAGAAGAGGATCAGAAATAGGAAGTGACCACTAATTGGTAAAAATTATTATGAAGATAGAAGACAAAAGGGAAAAGAAAAAAGTAATAAAGAAGAGTATACATATTAAAGGAAGACGAGACGAGGAAAACGTAACAGGAATTAATAGAAAAGAAATTAAGTAAAGAACCAGAAGAAAAAGATATAGAGAAAAATTGGGGCTATTTAAAACAAAGCATATTAAAAGCAGCAGAAGAAAGCTGTGTGACGATAAAAGTAAGTAATCAAGAAAACGGAGTGGAAATAAGAGAACAAGTAAAACAAAAGAAGGAAAGTTGGAGAAAATACTTACAAACAAAGTTAAAAGAAGATTACGACAAATACAAAGACAAAAGAAGAGAAGTTAAAAATGATGTAAAGAAAGCAAAGCTAGAAGAATGGGTAAAATTCTATAACACACTAAAACAAATGAGGAAAAAAAGAACTAATATTCTAAAAAATATCAGAGATGAACAAGGGGAATTAGTTACAAAAGAAGATATAATGGAACGATGGAGGCGACACTTTGAAGAGATATTGGAAGATAGTGGGGAAGAAAGAGAAGGTAATAATGGGGAAACTGAGCAAACTGGAATGGTGGCAAATGGAAGTACAGATATCTATAGTCTGTTTTTTTGCTTTATGATTCAGAGCAGGCTTTGCATTTGCATTTTTGTAACAGTGTAGGTAGTTGGTGACAAAGGAAAAAACACTAGTTATGTCAAAAACCATTAGAACTGTCAATGTGTTAACTTATAAGCACTATTATACTTAATACGAGCTAAAATTACTGAACCATTGACATTAAATAAGGTATTGCTTTATGTTAAGTACGTTTATTTAAGCGTGATTGATATCTAACTGTACAGAACGCCATAAAATTTCTAGTGTAAAAATAAATATATTATTAATAATTTGCTGATGATTTTTGTTTGTAGAACTGTGTTGCACAAGTTATTATTTATGCTACACATATAACAGGCATTTCAAAATAAAGAGATAATACAAAATACTCTGGTAGAACTTTTTTCAGAGATATAATTTACCAGAATTTAGATGGATACACTTCAGGATAATCATCCAGAATCTGATTCAGAAGAGGAATACAACGATTCTGTATCAGATTCTTCCAACCTAATAATAACTGGAGGTATATCATCCACACCAATTTAACAATGTGCTTTGCCAGTCACTTTATATTAGTAGTTCACAGTGTTCAACGTTTTTTTCCATATGTTTGGTGTACACAGTGATAGAGATTTAAGCCATAAATTAGCAATTATGTCTTTTGAGGGAGGCTGAGAATTTATGTCCTTATTATAATAGTTCTTACATAAACTCCATGCCAATTCAATTGGTTTGTATTGACAGTGGTATGGAGGTAATCTAAGACCTTCATGCCCATGTCGTTTTTTGTCAATTAAGTATTGCTTTTGGTCAATATGTAAAGTAAAATTAAACTTCCATAATCGTCGCTTTATTATTTTGTCATCAAATTGTACATGACTTTTAATTAACCATTCCTGTATTTGTAGTTTATTGAACGAGAAATTGGGTGGTTTATCGATAAGAATCGAATTATATGGTGCATTATCCATAATTAACACACATTTTCCATTCAATTTGGCCAAAGCAGGGATTAACTGTTTTTCAACATTGCTTAAAAATGTCACCATTGATACACTTAGTATAGCCCCTGTCAATATTGTCCGAGTCCAACAGTAAGTCACATCCTGGTAAAGTTTCATCCAAAAACATGAATATACATTTTTCACTATAATTTCGAAATTGTTAATATTTCCTTTAAAAGGCAATCCGCCGAAATGATATGACTCTTCTCACACAATTTTCTTCCATACACAATTTTGTATTTATATCCCATATTTGTTAATGTGTAGTATAATTTTAAACGACTCCCAGTATAATTCAGTTCCTCCCTTGCACACAGCAATAAATTATCGAAAGTAAAAAATTCCAAATTTTCTTCTTAATATCTTCCCTGAAACTCTGTTCCTCCGAAGTTAGAAATTCCTTTTCTTTATTTATATTATCATTCGGTTATTGCTGGAGTTGTGATTTTGCTTCGTTTCGATTTCTGTGTTGCATTCGAAATCTAGCATTATAAGAAATTGTTAGAAATGTTATATCTGTTTAATTCTTAATACTTACGTCGAAGATTTGACCAATTCTTCCAATGATGGCTGTTTTACTTAAGTTACCATTGCTATCTTTTATATTAGTAGAACGGTGTTTTATAGCCTCTTTGGTTTTACTATTACCTAATATTGCTTTTTCGTGGCATTTTATTAAGATTTGCTGAAGTGTCAACTTGACAATCCCGGCAACCTGGATTTTGACATTAGTTATATTTTATAACTAAACTGTTGTACACTGCTAAAATAATATAAATGCAAAGCCTGCTCTGAATCATAAAGCAAAAAAATAGACTATAGATGATATTAGAGAAGGAACTGGAAGAGGCAATGAAAATGATAAAACCGGGAAAAGTGGCGGGGAAAGACAACATCTAACCTGAAATGATAAAGTACATACGAAAGGTAGGGCAAGAGGCAATTTTATCATTAATGAATAACATAGTCAGAGCAAAAAAGGTGCCAAAATATTGGCAGACGGAGGTAATAGTGCCATTATTCAAAAAGAAAACATTGAAGAATAAGTGTAACAGAAATAGACATGAGTAAGATATTGTATTGTACAACAAATGTGAAAACCAGGAATGAGGAATCAAAGTAGTTCGAAACAACGAGAGGTCTAAGACAAGGATGTGTGCTCAGCCCACTACTGTTTGCACTAATTATGGACGATGTAGTTAAGGAATACAACAAGAATACAAAAAAAAAAATACAAAATAGGAAGACGAAGAATGGAAATGGTACAAACATCAGAACTAGTATACGCAGATGACTTAGTAATCCTAGCAGGATCAGAAAGAGAGCTGCAGCACAATGTGGATATGTACGCCAGAGAAATGCATCAACTAAACATGATAATTAATATCGAAAAGACAAAGATAATGATTATAGCACCAACAAAAAGGAAACATGATATAATAATAAGAGAAAATGCAGTAGAACAAGTTACCAAATTTAAATATTTAGGGACATATATCACTAGTACTGGGAAGAATGATGATGAAATAAATGAAAAAATAGCTGTAGGTGGAAGAATATTTAATGGAATTAAAACCAGATTCTTTGGGAAAGCAGAAATTCCAAAAGCAACAAAAGCAGAAGTGGTGAAAAAATGGCGCAGCAGGTATTAACGTATGTAAGCGATTCCTGGCCAATCACGGGCAAACAAGAAACGAATTAAAAGAAGATAAATGAGATTTTGGAGAAAAAGTGAAGAAAAAACCAGAGAGGACAGAATTAGGAATACAACTTACAGAGAACAATGGTAGAAGTAGTAGTTCAAGATAAACATGTTAGTTGGGGCACACGTATAGAATGATGAAGCAGATCTTAAAAGCAAGACCAGAAGGAAAAATCATGTAGGCAGACCAAGAAGGATAGAGGGCATAAAAATAGCAGCAGAAGAAAGAGAAATAGAATGGAATACAGTGAGGCAAAAAGTGCTGGAAGAAGAGGTGCCGGAAAACCGCAATCGAGGAAGGATGATAGCCGTTCAAAGCCAACACTTACACCTACACGGTAGAAAGGCTAAGGATTACGTATGTATGTATGTATAATTTTCTAATGTTGAAGTTTTAAATTGATGTTGCAAAACCAGGGCTGGTATTTAAAAATTCCGCTGGAAATTTGACAGCGGCTACTTGTGTCCGTCACTGCTGATTACGTCAAAGCGACCCTATCTGCAGCTGTTCAGACATAGAGCTAAACATGGCGTTTTGCCAAAAACAAAAATTTCTTCATGGGAGCAGCGATTTGGGGGCAATTGTGCTACTTTACAAGGTTACTATCTATGCACAAGAAAACAGTCCATAGCAATCACAACACTTTAATAAATATCGATTCAAGTGTTACCAATATCATCGGTCGTGGTTGTACCTATACATAAGTCAAATTCCAGCTGACATTGCTGACAAGTAAAATTCTGCTCATCAGATGCTGTAATTTGAAATAAATCAAACTATGCAATTGTGCTGAATTTTTGTATTGGGGTGCTAGCGTCTAGCTGTTTGTTGATTGTGCTAGATCTAGCACAATTGTGCCTATTTGTGGTTTTTAACTTTTAAACATTGTTGGACTATGTGTATCTGCTGGCCCGTTCTACTGATTTCACTTAGAATTTCTAGAACTTTACGGTTGCTTACCGATTAATGTTTGAACTCTAAACTCTCGTTTTGGTGCATTTTATACATACCTGTTTACTTGCCTCATTTTGCTATTGCGACCCTCTCATCTTGAAATATTTTGCGATTGACTGCTGCTTTGAGTTAATGAGTTCTTGTTTCTATCTGAGCACATTTGTTGTATAAAGACTCGTTGGCGCCCTCTGCATTTAATTGCATTTTAGTAACCTTGTAAAGAACTGCACGCCGTCCTCGCTGTCTAGCTAGCCGGCCCCTCAAATTTGTCCATATGTCTCGTGATTATTTAAAAGTATAAAATACTACTCAAAATTTGGTATCACATAATCTCAAAGGAATCACACAGAAGCAATAGAAAGAGTTCAAAATAAATTCTTAAAATACAGAAATAAGCTTGATCGTGGGAACCGCTGAAAACTATAAAACTTGCTTAATCTGTAGCATGTTTTTTGTTGACATAGAATTATCAGATTCTTAAGTTTAAAATTCAATTCAGCATTTTGTGTAACTTATCCATATGTTATTTTAATGTTACCTATCAAGTTAATCTATAAATTTGGTTTAAATTACATGTTTTTGCATATTTGTGTAGCCTATTAGACTGTGTTAGTCACACGAACTAATACTACAGTTAATTATAGTTCAAATGTAGTTTTATAAAGTTTAATGTACACAGTGGTCATATTTTTCATGGGCTCTCGGGAGCAATTTTATTTTTGATCAGTCTATACATATAGGTACTCCAAAAAGCATTCGACTAACTCGAAATGTTCACCTTATCTGCCAATTAGACAAGAATTTAATATGCTTAAACTAGAAAAAAAAACGAACACTTCATACTTTGCACTTTCTATATAGAAACAGGAGACAATAGACCTAGTAAAAATGACATTGTTGGACACATCAGCCCATATAAAAACCTGTGACGCATTATCAAGAGACATCAATATTAATCTTGGTCTGAAACAAGGAGACCCTATGTCACCGATACTTTTTAATATTGTACTTGAACATATAATTAGAGAAAGCCAAATTAACACGAATGTTAACATCTTACAATACGCATACCAGTGTTTAGCCTATGCAGATGATCTTATACTAATGGCAAGAACTCAGGAAGAACTGAAAGGGCTGGTAAGGAAATTGGAGGATAAAGCAAAGACTGCCGGACTAATCATAAACGAAGAGAAGACCAACTACATGATATTAGGAGATAGAAGACAAGAACCCAACCAGCATCTAGTGGTAAAAAGTATCAAAGGAGGGAAGGAATATAAATTCAAATGTGTAAACAGCGTAGTTTATCTAGGGGTGGAGGTAAACAATGAAGGGGATATAACGCAAGAGATAGAACGGCGGTTAGTGGCGGGGTACAGGTGTGCGGGATCCCTCCAAAACATTCTAAGTAACAAAAACACATCGCGGTCGCTGAAAGTGCAAATATACAAAACCATAATTAGACCAGTGATAACATATGCCAGTGAAACGTGGGTTCTAACAAAAGTTAATTGTGACAAGCTGGAGGTGGGGGAAAGGAAAATCTTAAGGAAAATGTTTGGAGGAATAAAGGAGCAAGGTGAATGGAGACGACGAACAAACGCAGAAATATCACAGATCTACAAGGAACCCGGAATAATAACTATAGTACAACAAAACAGACTTCGATGGGTGGGACACATATGGAGAATGGGAGAAGACAACCTCACGAAAAAGATATTTAGGACGGAGCTAGGTGGGCGAAACCGAAGAGGTCGGCCAAACATAGAATGGTGGGACAACGTGCTACAGGACTTACAAGAGTATGGTATAACGGACTGGGAACAAATAGTACAGGACAGGAAATTATGGAAGAAACGAGTCAAAGCCATAGGCCTGCAGGCCTAAAGCGCTGATATATATATATATATACGTATGAAGTCGACTATGTCACTTCCAAAATAGATTAATTTGCATCGGAGTCACTTCATATATAACGCTATGACTTCCGATTTTGGAAGTCACTTCGTTCACCCATGTGTTTCGTGTTTTTTGGAAAGTATAAGTGGTTAGGTGCCTCAATACGAAAATTGTTGTGGAAGTGATTTCGATACATCCACATCTCCAAAAAAGTTTTTTAGTTCCACTATATATCGCTGGCGCTAGCGTCGCATGCAGCTTGATATACACAGAAAAGCAGCAACCGGATCAAGTGACTTCCGATATACCTACTACACGTTTTGACTTCCTTTTATCGGCAACATTGCATTCGTCATTACTTTGAACTTTGCAATTAGTTTCTGTACTACTAACCGTGGTGCACGTCGTTGTCCGTGTTTGTATTGAATTTCGTTTGTTTTGATTCTGCATCTGATTTGCCTATTATTTGAGCAGTTGCATATTTCCGGGGATTTCCTATTGGCAGCGGGTTAACCTCCGCTACAGTTTTGTTCAGTTGTAATAGTGATCTTTCAATGTGAAGGTGGTTACTCTGAGTTTCATCAAAGATGACTTCAAGAGGCCGTTTATTAGTGGCCATGGCAAGAATAGAAGGTAGGAAAATCAACATTTAACCCTGCTGTTCAGTACGAATTTGCTGTACAGTTATACTGTTGGGGCCAATACGACCCAATTCGTTGTATAATTAATAACAAGACAACTAAATAGTAAATGTTGTAAATTACTTTGCATTTAATAAGTAATGTTAGCATACTCAAGAAAAAGTCATGGTTTGCAGCTCTGTGAAGCACGTTTTAGTAAATTCACGCGCATTTGTTTTGACTGACTATCAGAGTTCCGTGAATGCAGTATAGCAAATTGAAGCCAGGTGTGAAAAAGTGTTAACAAGTAGCTACAATGTCGAGTGTTAGTAAGAACGCTGAAAGAATTACAATCTGCAATAAATGACCTATTTATTGATATTTCGAACAATCCAACTACCAATCAGTTGAAAATTTTAAATATAGGGTCGCCTTGACCTCAACAGTATATATGTAACAATTACAAATTTAACTGAATTTAAAAAAAAAAAATTGCTTTAAATTAATTGAAGCTTTCAGAGCCCCTAGCAACGTTACATAAATGTAAAGGTCAATGTTTATCTGCAAATAAATGTAGGGCAATGTGTTGTACAATTGCGAGAACAAATGGAAACACTAATTTTTATATTTTGTCATTTAATTTTTTGTAATAATTGTCATTGTACCATTTTGTTAAGTCACTATGACATGGAAAACATAATTACAATATTGCAAATCAATAAAAAATGAGTACAAGATTAGCCTTTGTGTTTCTATTCTCTTGTCTGCAATTGTACCTCTAAACATTCGCTACTAGCAGAATTTATAGTAGACCTCGTACTTGTGATGAATCTTGAAAAAAATAATCATTTTGTGCATATAATGTTTAAAAATTAAAAACCCAATTTTTTCGAGCTACAACATGAATAGTTATTGTTTTCTTTAATATTAGGAGGTATTTTACTAATAATTTTCTAACATTTACCATTTTTCACAATTTCTGGCCGGCTGTTCTTAATGAGATGCAAAATTGTACAACTACGAGAGTTTACATGCTCTTTTCCTGTTTAACATTTCCTACAACGTTAAACTACAGTAATCCGCTAAATCAAGAATTATTAAATCTAAATTTGAAAAATATAATATTGTTTGCAGCGGAAACAGTGTAAAACACAACAAAAGTTACCTTAGAGAGATTAGAAGAAAACGCTACAAAAATCCGTATTAAAAGAACACGTGTAAGTAGTCAGTAGATAAATAAAATGGCCTTTGTTGATGCTATGCTAATGTTGGCTTTATGTAGGATTGGATTGATAAGAACAATTTTAATGATATTCCTTTGGAAACTGATAAGAATGATTTACAAGAAAATAATGATATGCTTGGATTTTCTACTACTCAACAAATGTCTGTCGAACAATTTGTCAATGATATTACTGTTGTTGATACTTCCGGTGCAAATTACACTGAACTTGTTCCCATGAAAATTATTGAAATATACTCTGCTGTGAAGAAAAAAACTCTATTTTCAGAAGAACTTATCGAACCAGTATCCGAAAATCCCGAAGATGTGTAGAGTTTCGTTAATAATGATTCTGATACAAAAACTGATTACAACGAGATTTCTAAAGTATGTAATATCTCTGCAAATTGTGAATGTGACCGCATATCGCTATCAGAGTCTATAAACGAATCAATCCATGATTACAGTGACAAGGATTTCAATATTAATGACTATTCCGATTCACATAGTAGTAGTAGTAGTAGCAATGCTTTAGAAGATGCTGAATCGATCATCATAGAAATTGATAAAGATCTTATCAGTCCGTTGTCAGAGAAAATTAAAGTAAGTAGGTACAAATAATGGTTTTATGTATTATAAGTAATTAAAAAATTACTTAGCAATACTATTTTTACGACTATTAAATAATATACTCAAGTAATATTAATTATTATTTACAGGTGTTGTGTAACAACTCATTATTCAACAGTTTGTAACTAAGCCGAAAATAGAATTTTCATTACTTAACCATTTGATCATAAATCAGAAACGTGCATATAAAACATTAGACATTCAAGCAACGGAATCCCTGATTGCTGGATATTAGTCTATATTTTGAAATGTCACAATTTTGCATAATATATGTGGAAATTGTAAAATTTCGAAAGCAGAAATTGAAATTTTTTATAACACTTTATTTTAAAGTGCCCTACCTACATAGGTTTTTGACGCATTGGAATTGTAATTTTTCATTCGATGCCCTATTCCATAGCCCTATTTGTTGGATAAGTTTATTCGTCTATGTACCGATTCAACACTGTTTTAAAATACTTTTCCTATGTGATCACTTTGAAGAATGTTTCTTGTTTCTAATTTATGTTCACACTTGCTCAAAATATGAATGACAGTTTGCTGGGTATTGCATGTGACACATATGGGTGGAGGCTCTTTTTTGAGAATGTGTTCATGTGTAATTTTTGTGGCCTCTCGGTATGACTTCTTCTCTTCGTAATAGTTTTAATTTGGGTATCCATTCTTCGGTTGTTTATTTTATTGTTCGACGTTTGCTGTGTTTTGTTCCTTCCAAATCTTTATTCCATTTATGCCGTACTATTGCTCTTTAGTAGTTTTTAATGTCTGTCTCAGCGATCTTGCCGTAATCTATTTCTAACTTTTCAGTTGCTTGTGTTGTCATCTAGTCTAGAATTTTATTATTTTTTCTTCCCATATGTGATGGGATCCATATTAGTTTTATTGTCTGATTTTGGGCTGCTATATTTCTTACTATTTAATTGAGTTCTTACTGTAGAGCTTCATGGATTGTATTGCACTTTTGGAGTCTGTTAGTGTTAGAGTGTTTCAGATTTCCGGTTTAACGCATGTACGAGTGCTTCTTTTATTGCATAAAGTTCTGCCATACATACCGAGCTTGGGTCACTTAATTTAATGCCTTTCGAAAAGTTTGTATAACATGAAGGCACACTGCTGTTTATTTCTGATCCGTCTGTGTAAACCCATTCATAGTTAGAATTTTGTTCGAAGATGTGATTCAGATGGACTTCATAGTATACATAGTTGGGCATTAGTTCATTAGGAAATTTTCTAAGTTGTAGGTCACACTGTAAAAAGGATATCTTCCAAGGAGGAAAATGGTAATCGTATAGTTGTAAGAGTTGTAAGTCTATTTTTATTTGTTTTTTGATTCTTTTTGTACGTATTGAGTATGGTGGGGATCATTTAGGACTTGTTTTGATTTTATTTTGATATTTTGGATTGATTACTTCTGCATTGTTTAGGTGTTTGTCATTGGTAGTGACAGAGAGAACATACTTTATTAGGTTTTGTTGTCTTCTAAATGTTGGTGGGAGTTGCCCTGTTTCACAGTACATACTTACTTAGTAGAGGGCTTGTTCTATATGCTCTAGTGATTGTCCTGAGTAAATTGTTTCGGCACTTTTAACTATTCCTGGGTTTGTTAATTCCAATTTAAAGGTGGTAGAAAAAGTATAGCATCCTACGAGGAGAAATACCTAGCCATTACCCGGTTGGATGATTCATTTGCAAGTGTGGCAAACCTCATCCTCCTGAGTAATAGCAATAATTACTGCTTGTTGAATAGTATATTATTCACTCATCCTGTTTATACTTTTAGAAAAAACAAACGATTAATAAAAAAGTCGTGCGAGGTAGATACTGCGAAGATGATATAGCCACAAAAAACTTTAATCGGCATTTACAAAGAAAGCATCGAGAAGAAAATGAAGAAGAGATCATGGAAACAGATAAAGCATCAAATTACAACAAAATAATAGAACCAACCGTCCCCAAGGAAAAGAATAAATATACGAATAAGAAAAAAACCCACGAGGAAACAGACGATTCTAAAGGTGAAGAAAATCTCCTAAGAATGACTGAAAATAATAAAATTTGAATAATTTTGCAGATTCTCATAGTGATATCGACATTCCCAGAAAGAAGAGAAATAAATTAATAGAACCAACCGTCCTCACAGAAAAGGTTAAATATACGAAGAAGAAAAGAACCCACGAGGAAACAGACAATTCTGAAGGTGAAGAAATTTTCCAAAGAATTACTGAAAATAATTTAATTTGAATAATTTTACAGATTCTCATAGTGATATCGACATTCCCAGAAAAAATAAAAACACCAAGGCATCTAAACCTATAAAAAAAGCAAAGTAGGCACATTTTATGGTCATTTATCAATATTCCAAACTACTAGATGTTATTTATAATGAACTGTTTAAGGTTGGTCTAATCAAGAAATTGATGTACTCCGGGAACAATTTGCGTCTCATATTCGAAGAATTATCTATCCTTCAGGAACAGAAATAAAGCAATTTATTTGTAAGACGGAATCCAAAAGAACTGTTGCGGTCATAAAAGCAAAGCTGCAACATCTGATGAAGAATAAAAAATAATAATATGTATAGTTTAGTTTATATTAAGCTTTCATGTGGTCCTTTTTTATGTATTGGGTCTGCTACATAAAAAATACATATATTCTGGCATAACGTTTCGAAGACCTTTATTTCTTATTCGTCAAATGCTACCTAACGTTTAAACAATTTTTTAGTAGAACAAAAAAATCGATATATTAATTTTTCTCTTCTCTGCGAACTTTTTGTGGTCACTCTGTTATTTGTTTACATGAAAATAGCATATTAACATACAAGTTGCAGAAGACATCTATTCAAGCACGAATTTGAAATACCGAAACGAGCCGTATAGCGGCGAGTTGAGGAACAAATGAGTGCTTGAAGGACCTTCTGCAACGAGTGTTTTATACTAATTTTTTTTATTTTGCCGCTTTATACTATTTTATAAATTAAAAAATAGAAATGTTTTCTATTTTGCGTTTAGTATACCTAACTCCACTCTAGCACCCAAATGACGTCATTTCATAGCGACTTATTCTAACACTCAAATGACGTCATTTGGGTGGTAGAATGGAGTTATTCTAAACGAAAAATAGAAAAAGTTCTTTAAATTATATGTAACATTTAAACAAGGAGAAATAAAGATCCTCAAAACGGTACCCCAAAATAAATATGACTTATTTTATTTATCAGTCCCAAACAATCGCAAGAAAAAATAACAGGTATAAAAAATAATCGAATTAATTATATTTTCCTTGTTTTATATAATGTATGTTATTTCTGTGGTATGCCCTATCTTATTTTGCAAAAAATATTAATAAAAGTTAATTACAGCAAATACAGTATTGTTTTGCTTTATGTTTTCGCGTTTGAAATAGAAATGTGCGTACCGACGCTATCGGTCAGCATACTGTGCTAACCATCGTCGAATAACTCAGCGCGACGCGGCAACGTTGCTGGAAGCGTATACGTTAAATATTTACCTGTCGATTCAGGGGGGAGCTGCATATATGCTCAGAAGTGACTTCGTCACTTGCATAATTTACAAAAATAATTTTAAAAATGTTTTCCCCTCTTTTGCAAACCTTGTTCTGGAAGTTCCCCTAATGGATATACGGAAATCGGTTTATAAATTGCATGCCCAGAATAGATGGAAGTCAGGCCGCCTCCTCTTTGTATCGGAAGTCACTCCTTAACAGAGATACGTATATATATATATATATATATATATATATATATATTAGACTGTGTTAGTCACACGAACTAATACTACAGTTAATTATAGTTCAAATGTAGTTTTATAAAGTTTAATGTACACAGTGGTCATATTTTTCATGGGCTCTCGGGATCAATTTTATTTTTGATCAGTCTATACATATAGGTACTCCAAAAAGCATTCGACTAACTCGAAATGTTCACCTTATCTGCCAATTAGACAAGAATTTAATGTGCTTAAACTAGAAAAAAAACGAACACTTCATACTTTGCACTTTCTATATAGAATTCTTAATGAGCTTGTTAATTCTCTGCCTCTTGTGTCTAAAATTCAATTTCGTGTGGGGTTACTGTTGCACTTCTGCTAGTTTAAAATATTCCGTGATTGCACTGTCATGTATTCATAACAATGTGTTAGGGGTCATGCAACAGGGAGCTAAGACCAGAGTTGCTTGGGAAAAATCACAAAATTTTGCAAATTAGCACGTTAGCAATTTGTGAATTTGATGCGGGTTCATACGCTCCGCCATTGTGGAAAGATGGCGTCCAAATCAGTTTTTTGATAGTACCTATCTTCTAGACCAAAAATAGCTATTATAAAAATTGTCGATGATCAAATTCTCTACAAGTTTCATCCAAAAAGATTTTTTTTGTGCAGTAAATAGTTTTAGAGTTAATCGCATGTGAATTAGAGTGTATTTTTTAAACTTGCATAAAAGCACCCTTCATGCAAAATTGCAATCGTTATTGATAAGTTATTAATTGTCAATTATGCAGTTTCATTAATTTGTCATGTTTGCAGATAAGTCAGCAGTGGGATTCCGAATTTTTCTGTCTATTTTATGCCTATCGTTTAGATGTAAATACATATTAAATAAAAACGAACATTTTTAAATTTTCTTTTGATTTTGCTATATCCAAGCTCTACTGTATATGTCATGTAGAATTAGTACTTGCCATTTTAAAAATACCAAATCAAAACATAAATAATGAAAATTAATAAATTAATCACCAATTTGCACTGTAAAAGTAAATAAAAAAATAAACGAAAAAATCTACAGAATACCAATCAAAAAACATAATAGAAACAAAATGTATGAAGCAGACGGAAGGGTTATATTAAAATTGCCATATTTTAACAAAACCTAAACAGTTTAATTAAAAATTTTTGAAAAAACTGATATTATACACAGCAATTTTAACAAACGCGCATTATGTAAATTTGAAAATGCTGCTCGTCAGTAGATCGCTTTGCGAAGTATCTGGGAGCTGCACATACGCCCAGCTTGTATAAAGTGACGTTTGTTTCACAATTCTGCAGGCCGTTGTTTAAATATACTTTGATATGTGGCACAAAATGACAACTGTGTAGCTTATAATGACCTTGTTCTTTTCCATTCTTGTGTTGTGGTTACACCCAAGCTTTCCGCACATAAAACATGGAAAACAGTTAATATCACTGGTTTATTTAATTTGTAATTCATTTACATATAACAGAAACTTATTATAGTGATCAATATTCTTCGACCATTGTACATATTTCACTTCTTATTTTAAAATTATTAATACATTGCATAATGTGAACATATTTAAAAACACCACAATTTAAATACAGCAAAAAATATAATACCTTTCAAAAACAGTACCTATACATATATCAGTCTTTCGATCGTATTAATGGAAGACTTTTGCAATCAATTCCTTTTTATTCACTTTACCCATAGCATTTTTGGGTATTGACTCAACTATTTTCCACACTCTTGGCAGTGAATAGCTGGATAGTTTGCTTTTTATAGAGTTGAGCGTTTCAGGCGACATTTCATTGCCCGACTTTAAAACAACAACAGCAGCAACTGCTTCTCCCCATACATCATCTGGAATCCCAACAACAGCACAATCGATGATATTCGGATGTGCTAAAAGTTGAGTTTCTATTTCCAGTGCACTTATTTTGTAGCCACCTGATTTTATTATATCGACACTCATTCTTCCAAGTATTTTAAATATTTTTTTTTCTGGAGAGTATTGACACATATCACCAGTTTTGAACCATTTACCAACAGCAAATTCTTTTTGGGTAGCAGTAGGATTATTATAGTATTCCTTGAAGACCCCATCACCTTTTACAAGAAGTTCTCCTACAAAATCGCTAGAAGTTGTAGTATCTTTAATTTTGAACTCCACGCCATTGTGGCCATTTGTGCATTCTAAAACGGTGGTATAATCTCCCTCATTTTCTTCTTTGGGTTTTTGCCCCAGCTTTATCGACACTCCAGGCAATGGCAAGCCTACATATCCTGGCTCCCGCTGAGAATCGTATTCTTGAGAAAGCCCCATTCCAATTTCAGTCATGCCATATCTTTCTAACAATCTGTGTCCAGTTATATCCAACCACTTCTCGTAAACTGGAACTGGCAGCGGTGCTGACCCACTGACCATCAGTCGTACTTTTGTTTGAAGTGTAGTTTTAATATAATCAGTCATTTTTGCATCTTTACTAAATACACGTTCAAATTCTTCAATTAATCTTACATAGATTGTAGGCACAGCCATGAAGACAGATATCTTGCAGTCATCAGGATTCGACTTGATTCCTGATAGATACGACCACACCGTGTTCGAATCAAATTTTGGAAGCATGTTGCATTTTGCTCCAACATGAAGTGGACACAGCAAAGCATTTACAACGCCATGAATATGATTTAGAGGTAGAACATGTAGAATTGCATCATTGGATGTCCATCTCCAGGCTTCAACCAGTGAATTAATTTGACTCATAATGTTTTTATGTGTTAAAACGACCCCTGAAAATAAAATTATTCATGTTATGTGTATGTAGCAAGCAGCTATGACATTCGTTCAAATATTTGATAATCTGGTATCTCAAGCAACTGAAGTAACTCTTGGAATCTGCTCCTGCCATATTTTTTTAAAAATTTACAACGAAACCAAACGTCATTTGTCAGTAGTTGTCATTGTGGATAATGGTATTTTATTCAAGAAGCATATAATGTAGGCTATATTACACGAGGATGAAGTTTACACACGAACCGAAGGCGAGTGTTGTAATCATCCAAGTGTAATACAGGCATTATATGCATGTCAAATACAATATTTTATCTACAACTATGTATATAGTTGGTGACACTGTAAGTCTATGTCAAATTCGAGGTTAGCAGGTAATGTTTTGCTTCAGTCTGTGTCAAAACTGCGAAACCTAACCTGCCAACCTCGACATTAACGTCATTTATTGACGATGTAGCCCACCAACTAAAAAAAAATACCCCGTGGAATTTGAAATTTTATATTTCACTAGTGTAATATGAGCCGGTTTTTGTATTTAGAGTTGGATATATGTATAATGCACTTATTATTTGACAGTTGTAGATGAAGCTATTAGTACATGACTTACCAAATTCATGGTAGGAATAGATTACAAGACTTTTGGGACACCCATTAGATAACAGAACTCATCACAGGGAGGGGCCACACATTGCACCCACCCACCCTCTTCCTCTTTAGAAGAACATACTGATTGTCTTTTGATTTATAATGCTCAGAGCCTTACTTTCGAAACTGGGCATTTGTTTCGTGGCCTCAAGCTTGGCTTGTTCTGCTGTTGATATGTCTGTAACAAGTTTAACTACCCCTTTTACAGTCTACATATGGGTGGCATAGGAACTTGTCTGGTTAAAGTTTTTCTTTAGTTTGGAGGATTTTCAAGTCGTCTTTCGTCATGGTCTGTTAGGGGTGGCTCTGAAATGTTTGTTTGAGACCAATTAATTAAGTTTTTATAGTCTTCGGCTTGGAAATTTAACTTTGGAGTTTTACAAATTCAGATAGTTTGGGATTGTGTTGTATTGTTCTGAGAGCTAACTCTCTTACATGTTACCTTTCATCTGTCATCATCGAAATTAAGATATTTTCAGGATGCCCAAAGTATGCATTACCTTCTAAAACAATTGCTTTGACGTGGTCTGGAAATTGTCTAGACAGACGTATTTGTGGGATGCCATTAGTGCTTACAATACCGGGCCAAAATCTTAATACCGGTATTCGGTATTCAAAATTTTTAATACCGGGATACCGGTATTAACACCGGTATTGCTATTAGAAAATTTTGCTATTTGATTTTTACCTAGTAGTTATTATGACATATTTAAAAATAATATCAGCAAACACGAATAAAAATGTATTTTTAAAATTAATTAAGGACTTATGGACTTCATTTTGTAGTCAATAGGTCTACAAAATGAAGTCCATTACCTTAATATATTTTTGTTTATAAGTAGATAAATAAATAAAGATGAAAATATAACAAATAAGAAATTCTATGCATATAACAAAATCAGTTTTTTATGTATAACTAATAAACCAACAAACCAATAAATTAAAATTCTTGACAAATATTAATTTCCTTTACAAAAATCTCAAAATCTTTGGAGTAGGAGTGTATTGTTTGTTATACCGCGCGCGCCGTCGCACCACGCCGGGCTTGAGAACTGTCTGAAATGTCACGTATTCTGGGAGCTGTTTACGTTTCTATTGATATAGACTTGTTTTACACATATTATGTGTTATCGTGATGATCCTCTTTTAGAACGTTTTCGATTTTTGATTTATTGGTCCCATAATGAGATATAAAAATTATATTTGTTTATAACAGCTGTTTTATAGGTATATTTAATATATTTTAGGTAAGAGTATATATACATTGTTCAAGTAATCTAACCTTAATCTCATTTTCCTTTTAGTTTATTGTATTCGTCTTAATGTGTATTTTCTGAGGAAGTCAGCTGAGCTGACGAAACGTCAAAAATATAGTAATATAAGAAGATAATTAGCTGAATAATTTTCCTAAAATATATTAAATAATGAGATATATTTCATCTTTAACTGTAGTAAATATTTTTATAAAATGTAATTTTTATAGGAAAATGTTGATACCGAAATACCGGTATTTTCTACATCAATACCGGTTTTCAATACCGGACAAAATTCGACCGGGATCCCGGTATTCGGGATCCCGGAATCCCGGTATTGTAAGCTCTAGATGCCATACATCTGTCTAAACAATTTCCAGACCACGTTAAAGCAATTGTCTACAAAGTTTTAGAAGGCAATGCATACCTTGATTGTACTGAAATACATCTTAATGTTGATGATGATAGATGAAAGGCATCACGTAAAAGAGTTAGTGCTCAGAATAATACTTATGGCCAGGAGAAATATAATAATAACACAATTCCAAGCTATCGGTGTTTTTAAAACCCTAAAGTGAAATTACCAAGCCCAAGACTATATAGATGACTTAATTGACTGGATGCTGATGTGGTTGTCCATTTCTCTCAATGGATGTAAGATGGAGATTTAGACAATAGAAAAACATTACCTCACCCCCACAAATTTATTAAAGCAATTCTGGTTTGATTGAGAAAGCTTCTTATGGGGCAAAACATGTCGTTAATTGCTTGAATAAATTTTTATGGGAGGGGTAGTGTTTTTCTATTGTCTAAGATTTAATTGGCTGGTCCTAAACAAACATTTCAGAGTTACCCCTAACGATGACCATGACTGAAATTCTCCAAGCAAAAAAAAACTGGTCAAGTTGGTTGGTTACCTATATAAGAGCCAAACTTGAAACCAGGAAAAATGTACCTAGTTTCAAAAATAAGTATTATAAAGCGAAAGACAATCGGTAAGTTCTTCTGAAAGGGAAGAGGATGGGTGTGTGGAACTCAATGTGCGGCAACCTCCCTGTGATGAGTTCTGGGTTAATTTGGAACCCAAAAAAGTTACTTTACAAAGTCAATTTTCATGTTCGAGTTCCGAATTAAACCAAGAGTTGCACTTTAACGAAAATTTGGTATGTCTTCTAGCACTACAAAAATTTTTGAGGCTAAAGGGGCCCGGTTAAAATGCAAAGTATTCCGTCCAGTTTTTTCCTTTTCTTTTTTTGTATAATTTTCTACACTGGTAAGACAACTTTTTTCACTACCACCCAAAAAATTGTTTTCGGCACTCCCTAATGCATAGTCTGTTTGACCCTATATAATGACACAATGAAACTATATTAAAAAAATATACCTACCTTTGGGATTTCCGGTAGTTCCACTAGTATATAAAATCATGGCATTTTTTGTATTGTAAAAATCTGCTGATTGTCCTCCTTCTAAATCACTTTTTGTCCGTACAACTTTCTGAAGTGCCTGTTCTTGTAGTTTTTCATCTAATACCAATAATCGTTTCCCACAACTTTTTGCGATTTTATGCATAATTTCTGCATACTTATGTGTTGTTACTAACAGCTTACAGTCACAGTCTTTTGCGTAATACTCCAATAGGTTTTGAGGTTGCTTAGGATTTACAGGTACAGCTGTAACAAAATTAATATGTATGAGTAAAATTATACAGGGTGTACCTAGAAATTAGTAATATTTAAAGTTAGGTTATCTTACATGTGTCAAAAGTTAAGCGAAGTAAAAAACATGAAACTTAAATAATTATAATACATGTAAATGAAATGTATTTATAGTCTGTTTTTTTGCTTTATGATTCAGAGCAGGCTTTGCATTTGCATTTTTGTAACAGTGTAAGTAGTTAGTGACAAAGGAAAAAACACTAGTTATGTCAAAAACCATTAGAACTGTCAATGTGTTAACTTATAAGCACTATTATACTTAATAAGAGCTAAAATTACTGAACCATTGACATTAAATAAGGTATTGCTTTATTTTAAGTACGTTTATTTAAGCCTCATAAAATTTCTAGACATCTATCTTTTATGTACTAATGTAAAAATAAATATATTATTAATAATTTGCTGATGATTTTTGTTTGTAGAACTGTGTTGTATAAGTTATTATTTATGCTACACATAAACAGGCATTTCAAAATAAAGAGCTAATACAAAATACTCTGGTAGAACCATTTTCAGAGATATAATTTTCCAGAATTTAGATGGATACACTTCAGGATAATCATCCAAAATCTGATTCAGAAGAGGAATACAACTCGTCTTCCGATTCTGTATCAGATTCTTCCAACCTAATAATAACAGGAGGTATATCATCCACACCAGTTTAACAATGTGCTTTGCCCAGTCACTTTATATTAGTAGTTCACAGTGTTCAACGTTTTTTTCCATATGTTTGCTGTACACAGTGATAGAGATTTAAGCCATAAATTAGCAATTATGTCTTTTAAGGGAGGCTGAGAATTTATGTCCTTATTATAATAGTTCTTACATAAACTCCATGCCAATTCAATTAGATTGTATTGACAGTGGTATGGAGGTAATCTAAGAACTTCATGCCCATGTCATTTTTTGTCAATTAAGTATTGCTTTTGGTCAATATGTAAAGTAAAATTAAACTCCCATAATTGTCGCTTTATTATTTTTTCATCAAATTGTACGTTACTTTTAATTAACCATTCCTGTATTTGTAGTTTATTGGACGAGAAATTGGGTGGTTTATCGATAAGAACCGAATTATATGGTGCATTATCTATAATTAACACACATTTTCCATTCAATTTGGCCAAAGCAGGTATTAACTGTTTTTCAACATTGCCTAAAAATGTCACCATTATGAGAGCCCCTGTCATTATTGTCCGAGTCCAACAGTAAGTCACATCCTGGTAAAGTTTCATCCAAAAACATGAATATACATTTTTCACTATAATTTCAAAATTGTAAATGTGCCTTTTATGCCGAAATAATATGACTCTTCTCACACAATTTTCTTCCATTCACAATTTGGTATTTATATCCCATATTTGTTAATGTGTAGTATAATTTTAAACTACTCCCAGTATAATTCAGTTCCTCCCTTGCACACAGCAATAAATTATCGAAAGTAAAAAATTCAAAATTTTCTTCTTAATAGCTTCCCTGAAACTCTGTTCCTCCAAAGTTAGAAATTTCTTTTCTTTATTCATATTATCATTCGGTTATTGCTGGAGTTGTGATTTTGCTTCGTTTCGATTTCTGTGTTGCATTAGAAATCTAGCATTAGAAGAAATTGTTAGAAATGTTATATCTGTTTAATTCTTAATACTTACATCGAAGATTTGACCAATTCTTCCAATGATGGCTGTTTTACTTAAGTTACCATTGATATATTTTATATTAGTAGAACGGCGTTTTATAGCCTCTTTGGTTTTACTATTACCTAATACTGCTTTTTCGTGGCATTTTATTAAGATTTGCTGAAGTGTCAACTTGACAATCCCGGCGATCTGGATTTTGACATTAGTTATATTTTGTAACTAAACTGTTGTACACTGATAAAATAATATAAATGCAAAGCCTGCTCTGAATCATAAAGCAAAAAAATAGACTATACACGTATTACAATTATTTAAGTTTCATGTTTTTTACTTCACTTGACTTTTGACACATGTAACATAACCTAACTTTAAATATTACTAAATGTTGACATTGACAGTTAACGAGTTTTGTGAATGGATTATGTATCCACATTGGAAAAATTTCTAATCCTTATATTATCCATGCAGTTTTAATTTAGTACGGAAGTATTTCCGAATACTAGTTTATTATTAAAAAGTGTTGAATAATATACCCTCTCTCAATTCTGAGAATTAGGAACAGTTATTCTGGGACACCCTATATAATAAACTATAAGTTTATGCTGTAAAAATGTGAAATTATATAATGCTGATGTTTAATATAAGTCAGAGTTGTTAACATACCACAGAAGAATTATAAGTAAATTAAATTTTGGAAAATACATATTTTGTATCATGACTGAGTAAACTAAATCACTTAAAAGCGTTACTATTTATTTCTATAACCGTGTATGTATGGCCAAAAAATACTGTTAACAAAGTTGGCGATTTCTATATGCTTCAAAAAAATCACCTTTTGAGATTTTTACAGATCTTCACGTTTGAGGGTCCCTAGATGAAGAGAAACAGGTTTTCTCAATTCCGTCTGTCTGTCTGTTGGCGATATAACTCAAAAATAATTTGTCGGAGGAAGACAATATTTTGCGTACAGATTATATATTTATCTGGCATGAAACCGAGAACATATTAAACGAATACAACTTAAAAAAAATGTGTATTTCTCATTTAACTTAGTAATCGATACAAGTAATAATTTGTACATAGTGCAGGCTTTATTCTTACTAAAAATGAGAGCAAAACACAGTCCGCCTGTCGTTCGAATTCGACCACCAGTAACGTTCTTTTTATTTGAAAATTTATTGAATTTATTAGAAACGTGAATATATTTTTACTCCTAATTTAATTTGATTTTTAAAATCATTTATTGTCACAATGTCGACGAGGGAAGTTCTGGGTAAAGCCTTTTACAAATTTCTTCCTTTTACTGCTGTAATCTTTGCCTCCCTCGACCCAGTTGCTTTTTTTTTGTTTTTTATTATTCTTTCTATTTTACTACTCTACAAACTCCTAGGATGTACTTGCTTTTCTTCCAATTGTACCCATTTCTCAGATTTCTTTTACACCAGCACCTTCTCGTCCCTTGTGGGCTGGGGTAAGCATAAGCTCACAGTATCCTCTGCTTATCGTAAAAGGCGACTAAAAGAGGCTGGTCAATGGCTGGAAGGGCGGATGAGAGTTGCTACTACTCCAACGGCCAGAAGGGCAGAAGAACCACCCCTGTAATGGCGAAGCAGCTATTGCAGTAGGAGTAACAACCTCTTTAAAAAGCCTGGGTTCAACTGCCTCCAGTTGATAGTACCCAGTAAGGGCCCCTGTCTAGGGTTACAGAATGAAAACTGGCCAACTGTCTCCAGGAACGATATTCTACGAGAGCGGAAGAACCGGAAAATGGGGAGGGCTAATCTCTATAGTCCTGTCAAACAATTAGCCTAGAGGAAGGAATTCTCGAAAGAAAATTACCTGAGCTCTTCCCAAAGGGATTTGAGACGTACGGGTTTGCACCCCAGCTCTCGTAAAAACTTAATAAACTGCAAAAAATCCTATAGACAAGCCTCGGAAAAAGGACAGAAAGCAGGAACAACGAACTAAGAGAGAAATGGTTATGAATGTTAGAACATGGAACATACAAGGTTGGTGAGGAAAAGCAGAAGACATTATACAAGATTTAGATAAAATGAAAGGAGATGTAATCGTTTTAACAGAAACAAAAAGAAAGGGAAAAGGTATAGAAAAAATTGTTTAGCAGAGTCCCTAAAGAAGAATGAGCCTGCAGAGGCATCTCAATTATGATACATAAGAAACACAAAAATAAGATAAAACATAATCATAAGACAGAAAACAACACTTAAGGTTTATGATACACGAGTATTTATTTAGAAAGGTGGCTCAGGCCACTATTACCTAAACTGAAACATATACATTCCATCTAATTTCTCCTTAAATGGGCCGAGGGCCAATATAACCGCTGTTGCGGATAATCAAATGGAGGGCGGTCTAATCCCTGGTTAATTCCACATGTAGTCCGGCGTGTCTTGTCGTTAATTCCGGTTGCATCTTTACTCCTAGAGAGGAATCTGCTGGACATCACCATCGCCGACGCTTCGAGCCACTTTTCCCCCCTGTTTCGTAGCCTTGGGAAACTCGCCCTTGGAACCGACTATCCCCAGGAGAAGCTAAGGTCTTTCGCGCTTGTGATCGTCTTTCGCTGACCTTCCAGTTGCGCCGTTAAGTGAACGATTTATATTTAATGCACTCGATTTGTCACTAGAACAGTGCCATTTGCAGGCACTTATTATTTTGTGTAATAACTAATGTTTATTTCAACACACCCTGTCGATACGCAGTGTGCGTAGAATTTGATTATACACTTCCATTTGCAGGCGCTTATCATGTTGTGTGCTAGGCCGCATCCCCCTTTTCTGTAACTTGCATTGTAACAATGTTTTGCATTAGGTGTCTAAAGAACAATAGACCCATTTGTTAAACGTTCCCGCTGTATTTTCCTTTGCGTTAAATGCTGTGTTTCAGTTTAAGCAATTGTAGGTCGTCGCCCGATTGGCGACTTGTGTATGATTGGTGTAAAGCGGATCCTGGACGAATTTTGTCAGCGTCAAGGTAGGTTCGAACGCTCCAGCGGCCATCTCCAGGGAGCCCCAGAGGTACACACATTCCAACCCCGTTTGGCTTTTGGGTTTCTGTCAGACGTGGGTTTCCTTCCGAAACCCGTGGCGACCTCTTATTTTTCAACACCCTGTATATGTCGTTACGGTTGTCCCTACGGCGTCCTGTTCATAGAACCACGCCCATCTCCCTGAGCGTATTTAACCGTGGCCACTAGTCTGTTCTCGAGAATCTTAGGCCAAGTGGTGACATTTCCCGAACGTGATAAGTCTTGTGGCACCCTCGCACCCCGGGTTGTAAAAACAGTTTTATACCGTAACACATGGCCTAACCATCCTGCTCAATGTGATCTAATTACATTTGTTATTTTTGGATACCCGTACAGGTCCTCTGTCTCTTGATTTGCTCTTCTCTTCCATCGTCCGGGTTCTTTAGTTCCACCTAGTAATTTCCTTAAAAAAATTTTTCCCATACCTATAGCGTTTTTACATTGGATTAGTTCATTACCAATAACTCACAACACTCTGATTTTTGATTTCTTAGACACTGATTTAGATTTTAACATTCCTGCTAAGGATCCCGCTGCTCTACTACCCATTGCTAGCTGTTTATCTGTCGCTGCATCTTTATTGTTGTTGCTCGTTATTGTTACTCTAAGGTACTCACAACTGTTTACTTTTTCAATACAATATTCCTTCTCGTTTTCCGCTCCCAACTTGATATCTTTTTCTTCGACTCACATTTTCATCTTCTTCTCCATATACTTTGATTTACCTTTATTTATTACCAGTCCATATTCTTTCAAATTTGCTTCCACTTGCTTGAACATTTTTTCCATCTCTTGTCATTAACACCACGTCATAGCATAAGCAATTACTTGATGTTTACTGTTATAAATTAAACTTCTTGTTTGTACTTCGCTTTCTCTCATTATTATTTCTAGGGCCAAGTTAAAAAGCAGTGTAGACAGTGAGCCCCCTTGCCTCAGCCCTTTCTTAACATTGAAAGCTCTTGACACCACTCCATCTACTCTTACTTTTCCTACAGTTCCTTCCAAGGTCATTTTTACAAGGTTTATTATTTTCATTGGAATATGTAACTTTTGCATCGTCTGATATATCTTACTTCTGCTTATTGAATCGTATGCTTGTTTGTAATCTAGGAATAACATGTGCAGCTCAAGGTTCTGGGCCAAGCTCTTTTTACTTCCTTTTACGATAAAGGAAGTATTGGATTCACCCCAAAAATTCTAAATTGAGTTTTCAACAGTTCTTCACGTTTTAGAGTTCCCTGAACCCAAAAAAAAACATGTTTTTGTTCATTGGTCTCTCTATCTGTCTGTGAACAGAATATCTCAAAAATTAAAAGAGGTATGGTGTTAAAACTTCATATATAAGTTTTGTGTACTATCTAGATGCGACACCAAGCTTTTGAAGAAAATTGCATAACCGGAAAGTATGGTGTTTACTCTTGTGATTTTTCAGTTTTATTCAATTTTTTCAAAAACGGCTCTAACGATTTTTTTCAAACTTTACATTTTTAATGTGTATTGATGTGAGATAAGTGATTTTCCAGTTGAATACCTCTAAAATCGATTTCTTTTGTTTTTTTTTTAAATTTTTTTTATTAACTCATATTTTAAATGGAACACCCAGTATATTGTTACATTTTTGAATTCAACTTAACATTTTAGAGAAAGATTCTCTCTTCACTAACTCTCTATTTTGTACAGTTTTTTTAGAATTTTTAATTTTTGAGTTAAAAATTAAAAATCAAATTTTTGGTTAATTACGAGTATAAGATCACTGTAAAAGGAAGTTGTGTGCGTGTATCGCACCAGATTTTATTTGTATTTATTTCACTGTAAAAATGTGGTCTATTGTTGATCTTTCTTTTACAAAGCCTCCTTGGTATTCGCCTACTTCTTTGTCAGCGTAAATACTTAGACCGTTTCTAATCACATGGATTATCGGTGGATAAGTTTCCCTAGGGAGCTTATCAGGTAATCAGTTCGGGATTGGTCGATTTTCAAAAAAATGCGTGGTTCTCATTGGATGATATCAGTCATGTGACAGTTGTGTGTAATAATCATATACAGTGCCTTCATAAATGATCGAACGTTTTTGAATGGTCATTATTTTGTCGCCATTTATTTATGTTGGTGGCACTGTAAGTCTATGTCAAATTTGAGGTTAGCAGGTTAGGTTTTTTGTCAGTTTTTTAAATCTCTAGATGCCAGATAACTAAATACGGCCTTCTGATTGGTTGATATCGATACGAAAAAAATCATCATTAGAAGTAAATAATACAAAACATGTATACATACCTACTTGTCCAGATAACCAAATTGCCCATTGAGTTATAATATAATTAGCATCGTTAGGACACATAAATAATACTTGTTCATTAGTCTTCATTTTAAGGTTCTTGTCAATTTCGCTGGACAATTCCTTAGCAGCCATAAATAAATTAGCATACGTGTAATTTCCTGCCAAATCCAGTATGGCAGTTCTGTTAGCAAATTGAGCAGCTTTCTGGAAAACAGGAACCATGTCGTCGAATCTCGGGCGAGTTTGTTGATGGCGTACTTGCAACACATTCTGAGCTACTAGATTCCTGACGTGACGTGACAATTTGAACATGGCAGACATCGTGTAGCCGTCAATATTCTGTAATTTAATTGTACGATTATAGAATTACATTTAGAAGTTGACATTTACAATTAGAACGTAGCAGAGCTAGAACTAGTTTACATATAAACAATTTCATTATGATAATGAGGTTAAGGACCGAGTAGTAATTTTTGTATTTTTCGTAACCCTGCTGTGTACTTTAGTTAACTTAATTTCTAAAAATACATAATTATTGCAAATTAGATTAAGCTGTTGCGATTGTAGACATGTTCTTAAAAAAACAATAAGTTGTAATTAATAACAAATATTATTGGAGTTAATCGTTTAAATTTCGAGCCTTTATTTCATTAAAGAGAAGAGTGCTATGTAGTTAGTTACGTCAATGTACATAAAACAAAATGTGTGCATGTTAATAAAAACGCCTCAGTTCATAAGTGTTTCATATCTATACCTATATATAAAAATGAATCCCTATTTCCCTTGGTCACGCCATAACTTAAGAACGACTTTACCGATTTTATTAATCTTTTTTTTAAGTTTTCTAATACTGTGTAGAAGGTTCTTACCGAAAGAAAAATTAAGAAAATCCAAAGGAAAAGCCGGAAAATTGGAAAATATCGAAAGCGTGTTGTTTCTATTTGCAGTCACACCTGTGCTTAATGGTTTGAAGGGTTTCCCCATAATGTCATAATCCTCATCAGGTAACCGAAAGCGCAAGAGATAAGACACTGATAGCAATTTATGTAATTCCAAATGCTTTACATAAGTCGTCGCAGTCAGTCAGTCAGACATTCAAATTTGGTTAGTGCACAAGTGATTGTGAAAACAATTCCGTGTCGTTTTAGTGTCCGTTACAATGCAAAAGGCACGACGAGCTAACATAGGTCGTCGAAGACAGTCAGCTGCGCAAGTATCTACTTTACGTGCGAACCGCAATGATGACCAGCGAGCTACGGATAATGAAAATAGTCGTATTAGCATGTTTTTAAAATGAAAGAAATCGAAAATTCGAATATCGGAAAAACGTTTGCTGAACTCGCTAATAGCAGGAAAATCAATGTTCGGGCAGGACAACGTCTGTCGGGTTCGCTACCCCTTAGAGGGTGAAATGGGGTAAATACACCTAAAAATCGATATGGGTGTCGTTATTGAGGTTTTTTGGGACGTTGATTGAGAAAACGGCATTTATTTTCAAGTCCAAGACGATGGACATGACATAAAATTAAAACTTTATAGTGGTTAAACGGGGTTTCAGAGACAAATTATTTTTGGACAGAACAACGTTTGTCGGGAGGGGACGGGGCGGGACGGGAAGGGACGGGACGGGACTGGACGAGACGGGAAGGGACAGGAAGGGACGGGGCGGAACGGGAAGGGACTGAATTTAACGGGACGGGACGGGAAGAGATGGGACGGGACGGGACGGGAATGGATGGGATGGTAGGAGACGAGAAGGGACGGGGATGGGATGGGATAAGATGGGATGGGACGACAGAAAATAATTAGTCATTATTTAATACACAAATAACGAACCTCGCGCGTACGAATTCGCAGGTTACAGCTAGAAAATGGCATACATTTTAAGTCCAAGACGATGGGCATGATATAAAATTAAAACTCTGGTTAAACGGGGTTTCAGAGACAAATTATTTTTGGGCAGAACGTTTGCAGCGCGAGCTAGTTAAGAATATAAAGCAATTATTAACAAATATATTTTCTGTCAGTGAGTGTTCTCAATTATTACGTCTTAAATCTACCCAATTCTCGACATTTGGGGCCCAGACGTGGGACAGCACGATTTGTAGTTAAATAAGAGGCTGCGGCTTTACTGTATTTTTAAATTAATCGCTGATACGCCGTCGATGCATCGGTTTTGCGTCCCCACCTTTTTGAGCGCTTGCGACGCGGAAATTTGGCATCTTGTTGCGGCGTTTGATCGAAGAAGGTTTTTGGGGGTTTTTGGCGCTTTTCGAAGTCGCGATTTTGCCAAATAAGGTGTCCTATTGATGTCTAGGCACTTCTTACCTTTTGTTATAGGGGATTTGTGTGCGTCTCGACATTTCTCTTAAGTATAAATATAGAAATACTGACTGGGGCAGATTTTTTAACGCCAAAACCTTCCGACTACGACATCTGGGGAATTTAATGTAAGTATGACCGTCTTTAGCCCCTTTTCGATTACCCGCTAACAGTTACTTCAATAATTTAGTCCCCACCACGTTATGGGCCCCAAATAAGATTCGACTACCCCGGCTGCCTGCACGATGCGTATCCTGCAAGCTTTCCAATAGCGCTTATTTCGGCGCCCCCAGCTGGCGTGCTACCGACTCCCTGGTTCAGCCATCAAATTTACGGAAGTCCGTCCCTGTGAAATGTCAACGTCAAGACGGTCTCGAAACCAATTGAATGTAACAATTGCCGTTTTATTACCTATCTGTGCTTCCGATGCTACTAGCGAGTGAACCATGTGGCACGTGTGCGCGTGCATTCAATCGATAAAGGTCTGCCGTCAGTAATTTACATCGAAATTGGTACTAGCGCGATATACTAGCTCGTATATATTAATGTTTTGAGCGCTGATTTCGCAGCGATATGCGTCATTTGGAAAATTCTTGTAAGAACTATTGCCGTCGTCCGAGAAGGACGCATTATTCAATTTTTCCACTTTTAACATGTTAAATACGAGGCCTCACCTCATTGTAAGCTGTTCACTTTTAGTTACGATATGTGAGTTTAATTGTTTCCTGTAGGATTCTATAGAATTCCTGGGGGTAATCTCCCGATTGCAATTCACAAATTTAAATTGATCTCACTCCTTGGAATCTTCCAGGAATTTCCCCACTTTTATGATTTGTTGTTTTTAATTGGCTAGTTTGTTCTGTAAACAAGGATTCTTGGGGTATTTATATGCATTTACTTCGGCCCTTAATTTTTTATATATATGTATCTTATGTGTGTGCCCGGCTTTACGAGTAAATAAAACTCATTTATTTTCCCTGCATTTGATTGTTTTGCACCTAATTATTAAGTTTTACAGCGTTCCAATTTAGCTGGAGCGGAATCTATCAATCGTTAAATTAGGGGGTTGGCACTCTCTGTTATCCTAAATTGGTGGCGCCACACCTCCATCTAATGAACCCACGGCCATCTTCGGTTACGAGCTGACCGGCGACCCCTAATTGGCGATTGGTAGTGACTCATCTGAGTATTGGCTGAGTGAGGCAATTGGTGCTTTGAGTGCTGCATTGAGCTATTGAGCTATCACGTAAGTAATATTCTACCACCCCCTTTACTTCCCCGGGCAACAGCTCATTTTCGAAATATATCAACTCGCCGAATGAGTTATTAGCAGCACAAGTTTCTAATTTTGCTGAAATACGTGCTTTAATGAATGCGGTGGAAACATTTTGGAGAGATCTCTAAAAAGATAGATGTAGAAGATGACATTCTTGAAGGAGAGTCAGTTAGTAGGACGAATATCACAGAAAGTAAGAAAAAGTCAAGGTTATATTCTCTGAATCTAAAATCAATTATAATAAACAAGATTTTTTTAAATGATTTATTTGCATAATTACAATCTACTTCCAGAGGATTATTAAGTAAATGCGATAAAAGTACAAGCTTTGCAAGGGAAACATTCACTAACGCTTCTCCTTATTGGCCACTATCTCTTCGTCAAATTAGGTCTTGAGGCCAGATTCTGTGGAGTCTTCTTGTGTTAGGACAGTTGTTATATAAATGCTCTATCAAGTCGTTTTTGTGATTAGTTACTTGACCGTGGTATTTGATAACACATCGCTCAATCTAGTCCTTGATGGTAGGGATTTTCAGGTCGGTATGAAATGTGTGATTGCTAACGTACCAAGGAGCATCTGCCAAGATTCTAAGTTCTTTTGACCGAAACCTTTGTATGATCGCCAGATTTTATGACTTCACACTTCTCCACAACTGGAGTCCGTACAAGATGAGGGCAGTAATGCAAAAGTTTAAGCTTCCTATCATTGAATTTAGAAAGCTGAATTTAAAGGAATGGAGGCCTTTCTGGAGCCAGTTTAAGAGTGTAGCGGACCCCATAAACTAGCGAGTGCCGAAGTCAATTATGTGTATTGCTTTACGAAATGCTCTAATAAAAGTGAAAATTCGGGGTGCCACGTTTCTAGTTAAAGTGCCAAAATCAATTGTGTGCTTGCAGTTAAGAATACCAAGGGACAAAAGTGCATAATTTGATCCCGCGAGTGAAGTTTATTGCCCTAGACGAAGTCGAGGGCCATAATCACTCCAGGAATCAAACGCACTTTGGTCCTCAGGTATAGACGCTATTTTTAGCACTCTCGGACCACAAATCATAAAATAAGTCTGATTTTGCTGGTCTTAAAATGTATACTTTCGATTCGATAAAATGGAAGACTTTGGAAATGTAGATGAGTAACTAAGGTAACGTTGTAAATAATGTAATTCTTAAGGACTAAAGAAAACACAACCAGAGTATAAACGATTTTTTTTACTTTTCCCAGACCCAAAATAATTTTAAAAATTTGGTGATCAAAACTGGATCAACCATGACCCATTATTTATATGTATGTAAGTGTTTTATTTTTTGTGCAGTTTATATGTACTGTTATAAATAAACAATACTTAATTTTTAAACTTTATTTAACCCGGTTTAGCAAAAAAAAACTATAAAACCTAACTTAATTGAATAATAATACATATAGGGTGGTTATTTGAATTTATGGTATAGTAAACTTTAGAATTGTTGAAGTCATGTCGTGCATTAAATCATATGGTTTCGACGCATAACCTCATATTTAATTCAGTACAGCAGAACCATACCAGCTTTGCTGTCGAGGTAGACCATGGAAGGCTCTGTGATCACAATTGATTCCACTAATTTGGTAATACATGAAGTGAAATAAATTTCATATATGTATGTATTATCTGTAACCTCATTTACCTTGCGGTGGAGAGGCTGCTGCTTTATGCGCTTGCATCTGGCGGTACACTGCTCAATTTTCCCCGGATTCGGGATACAGGATACAATGATGGAGTGCGCATTTTGTGCTTGCGCAGCAACCATTGTGTTAGGTCTGTGGTTCGGAGTAGAGCACAGTTAATTTGGTACTCAACTGTGAATGGTCTCACCGAGCCTGATTCCAATCGCCGCGGAAAAATTCCGGCCCCTGCGGGATTCGAACCGAGGACTTACTTAATGCAAGCTTAGCGCTTTCCCAACTGCGCTACGCGGCTTCTTTTAAATTTCATATATACAATATACCGCGAGAATAATGTAAGACTTTACATGGCTGAATTATGCAAAATTAGACACAGGGCAGTTATTTACTGCTACCATGGTGTTTGTAAACAAAATAACAACATAGTGACTATAGAAACTAATTGAAACGAGATTATTTCATTATAATTTCAAAACCGACAATTGTTACTAGCATGGGTACATTGATTAATGCTAAAATAAAGATGTCGATGTATAATAGTCTTACATTATTTACACTATTTGGTTATGTTGTAACTGTCAAGAAATCAGTAGCGGCTATTGCAGGAATTACTAAAATTTGTCTTCACACTGCGATGTGTAGTGTATAATAGGTTTTGGATTATTCCAAGAATTTAGTTTTTTTAGTGTGCAAAAACTCTATGGTTTAGCATAATTACTTACATTTTGAAGTTTTTAGTACGCCACTGGAGTAGCCTGTCAAATATGACAGGATAATACTAAATCAGGTTAACAAGTTAATGCCAGTTTGATAGATGTCAAAAGTTGTTACCAATTTGAAGCTTAGAAATGACTAAATTCAAATATTAGCAAAGCTACAATGGTTTTGCTGTATCAGCTTCAAATAATACACAAAGTATTGCCAGAGGCAAAACTCATTTTGCAAGGAAAGGGATAGAAGAGCACGGTAACTCAACGTGTAAACCACGTCAGAGGCAAAACTCTTCTGAAGAGTGAACTGTATATCGGTACGTACATTGTTCACCACAGGGAACGGCTTTAGCTCTTGCTTTGCTCTCTGGTGCTACTTATCTCCGTGGTTATGCGTCTTGCTTCATGTTTGGATCTTCGCGAAGAAGTCTTCTTAGAAACTATGGTTTATCTTGTTGTCATTCACTCTTTCTGCCATGCTTTCGACGTCAAACCAGTTTGATACGATTCTGTGTGTTACGATGTAATAGATCACATGCTGGTTGCTGGTATGAGTCAAAAAGTTGTGGCACGGTAACCAATACTCCGCGTTTTCCTGGTTGATGTTCATTGCTTTGCCAGTCGATTTTGAATGACGCTGGCGTCTTTCGACACAAAATCTATGATTGGAAATTTGGAATTTTCAAATCTTTCTCTAATGAGAAATCCAATTTCTCCAGTGGGTCAAGGTCCGGCGTAAGTGCGTTGCTCAGCTAGTCTCTCTGCCAGCTCTTCCTCTAGCAAGGTTTGACTTTCGCCTCACATGTGCATACAATTGAAGCAAATATCATGATGTTTCCTTGGCTAATCAGCAAGCGTCTAAAACAGTTCTGTTATTAACTGTGAAACGGCTTAGCGTCTTCAGTTTCCCTGGCCAGTTAGCCATGGAATTCCGCGAGTCCAATTTTATATAAGAGCCTTGCTTCTCTCCACGTTACCGGTGGTTTATGGCCCTGTTGGGCGTGCCTTTGCCTGCATTGCTTTTTAGCTTGATATTTAGCCTCTCTTTCCTCCACATATTTCTACAGGTTGCAGTTCTCTAGTCCTTCTTTGTAGTTAAGACAGAGCTTTGTTTCTCCTGAATTTCCCGTCTATCCATCGTGATGTAGATATACTCAGTCACATTGATTAACAACTTCAGGTGGTGTTATCTTTGAAAATAATTTAAATGAGCACCAAAATAATTTTTGAGCACCGATTTTTTTTGACAATTTTAATTATTGCCCACCAAAGTAATACTTTGGCACCAAAAATAATAAATGAGCATAAGAATGTTATCACGTACCAGGAATATCATTGACAACCATTACGTTTATTTTGAATACCTACCTACGTGTAAAGCTGTATTTTATCTTTGAAAATCGCCATGATAAAGTAGCATTTTAACGTTGAGTGTGGATAAAATGCTACTTTATTCATTAGTGAATAAAATAGTTCATAATCCATAGCTACTAACAAAATAAATATAATGCTATCGTGGTAACTAGTCAAAAACAGGTAACACGATATTTATTTGAAATTATTTATTCAACTTCAAAACTTATTTATACAGGATGTATTTAAAATGGCGCATAATCTTCAGGTAGAACGATTCTTTGATTAATTCTGTGTCGAAAATCTTAATACTGAAATGTTGGATTGGTCTTCATGAGCCCTCACGAGTGGTAGATAAAAAACTTAGTTTTTTTTTGTTTGCTCCGGCTACTTCATTAATGTGAGATGGAATTTCATAATTGACAAACAATAAACAATCTGACGTAACAATTAAAACCATAATAACTGTAAAAACCCAGTTTATACACTTAAAAAATACATGCAAAATATATTATAATAGTGTGTAGTGCCCGATTTCTAAGGCGCCGACCGTACATTATGTGTTATGTATTGGAAATTAAGAGGTATTTATTAAGAAGTGTAGAAAGAAAGAAATATGCGGGACTGCTTGCTAATCGCTATAAAAACAGTGGTAAAACGTTTATCTTTATCGATCGGGCGGGTTAAAGGCGCCGCCTCTTGTTTTGAACCTTTGGAGATGTAAGCAAATAAAAAATTGTTTTATAGCTTGATGCGTTTGCAGTTTTTAGGCGTTCAGGTTTCAGGTCCCCAGAATTTAACAATTTGATATTTTTTATGATAGGAGGTAGGTACGCGATAACCAAATGGTGTTTTCAGTACAACCTGCTTTGTTTATGAGTTATGACGTATTTATATTTACAGAATTTTGAGCACTGCGTAGGTCGCTGAGATATGGCACGTAGTACCTTTGAATTGAGGTTTTATATTCAAAGCGTAGTACGTATCAGCATGAGGTTATTTTTCATTCGAATACTTGGAACGAAAACCGAGTTACATAGGTTATTTCAATAACCGGATAACCGGTTATTTTTCATTCGAATAAGCCCATCACTAATTTCAGTATAAAAATTTTCGACGTATAATTAATCAAAGAATCGCTCTACCTGAAGATTATGCGCCATTTTTAATACACCCTGTATAACTAAATGTAGGTATTGGAAAAAAATTGACATGCAACACGTCAATAAAGAGATGTTATCTACTCCAGTGGGATAAGTAACTCATTACATCACTCATTTGACACTATTTCCGTTAGGTAATAAAGCTCATTACACCACACAGTTATATAATAGCTGAATAACTGAGTGGTGTAATAGTTTCATTACCTAACTGAAATAGTGTCAAATGAATGACATAATGACATTTGCATACTAACATATTTTTGAAAATTACGGATGTGACATTTTGTTAATTTTCGGCAGTTGTAGATACAATTTTGTACTATACATGTGTGATAATGCATCATTAATCCATTCCGGGAAATTATCTCACTCGGCTTTGCCTCGTACACACACGTACATAATGATGCTATTATCGCACTTGTATAGTAAATAACTATTATCCATTCAGGGAAATGATCTCACTCGGCTTCGCTCGTGGGCTAAACTTTTTCCTTATGGATAAAATGCCTCTTTATTCACTTAACTATTAAACACCAGCAAAATTTATTTTTATTACCAAAAATTTTACGTAAGTGTCAAACCTAGTAAAAGAGCACCAGAAAGAAGAAATGAGCACCATAAATAATAAGAAATCTCCAAAAATTATTAATGACATCCAATATTATTAAATAAGCATAAAAAGAAAGGAAGCAAAAAACACAAAATAATCAATTATTGCAGATAAATAGGCAACCAAACTCTGTTTTCGGGTATCACTATGAATAATTTAGGGCTAAAATCTTGGTGCTCAAATATTATTCTTGGTAGCAGAAGAGAAATATTTAGAGATAAAGTCAATATTTCTTTGTGCTCGGTTATACAGGGTGATTCGTAATATATGCGCCCAACTTTAATGGCCAATTGCTTAGCTTGTTTTGATCATAAATGTTTATATAAACATGTGTCCAAAACGGCTTAGTTTTAAAGTTACTGGATGTTTAATAATACATTAAGAGTTTGTGTAATAAAACGTAGGTAATAAACAAAATGAACTCATAGAAATTGTTGAAAATGACTGCGGTCAACTGCAATGCAGGATTATGTCCTCCGTTGTATTGATTGGCGAGTGCGCTCTAAAATATCGGGAGTATTTCGAATTGTCTCAAATGATGCAACAATGCGATTTCTCAGTTCATTAACATTTGCAATGGAAGTCGTATAACCGAGTGATTTAAGGTGACCCCTGAGAAAAAATCTAAAGAATTTAAGTCCGGAGACCGAGGAGGCCACGACTGTAGACCTCCTCGCCCTATCCATCGATTTGGATACGCAGCATCCAAAAACTCACGAGCAACTAAACTGAAATGTGCTGGAGCACCATCGTGTATAGAATACATTTAGAATATTAATTGAAATGGGACTTCTTCCAACTATAGTGGTAGCTCCTCTTCAAGAAAATGAGGGTATATTTGTCCATTTAACCTCATCGGCAAAAAAATGTGCACCTATCAAGTGATCTCCAACAATCCCGGCCCACACATTAACAGAAAATTGATGCTGATGACGGGCATCCAATGTTTCGTGCGGGTTTTCTTCGGCCCATATGTGATTGTTATGGAAATTAATAATAGCATTTCTGGAGAAAGTAGCCTTGTCGGTGTAGAATACTTGTACCAAATACTAAGGATTGTGTGCCATTTTATATTGCATCCATTGACAAAAAGCCACTCTTTGCGGGCAATCGGCTGGCAAAAGTACCTGTACTCGTTGAATGTGGTATGGATACAACTGTTGACTGTTCAATGTCCTCCAAACTGTAGGCTGACTTATGTTTAAAGCAGCGGCAATTCTTCTGGCGCCTGTAGAAGGATGTTCCTCAATTTCATTTAGCATCATTTCTTCGAAGTGTAAAGTTCTAACTGTGAACGGGTTCCCGTTATCAGTCGTATGTTTTTTAAAACTTCCCGTTTTACTAAGACGTTGTCGAAGACTGGCAAATATCGAATGATGCGGGATTACACGATTCAGGTATCGTTCTTCATAAAGACGTCAAGCTACACGTGAATTACCACTGGCAAGACGGTAAAAAAATGCATGTCGCACATCTCAGCATTTGTGTAATTCATTAAAAAAAAAACAGAAGCTGTAAATAAACTTTAATGAACCAATACTTTAACACAATATTGAAATGACAAATAAATATTTTCACTTCAAAACAAATGTTTTAAAATTCCAGATGTGTTATTAGAGTGTTAAAGATTATTAATGTATTATTAAACATCCTATAACTTTAAAAGTAAGCCGCTTTCATGATCAAAACAGTCCAAGGAATCGGCCATTAAAGTTTGTCGCATATATTAAGAATCACCCTGTATACTGTAATGCCCCATTTCAATTTGCGTTACGATATTAAATAGTTCCTAGAGGCAGTTTGTTTTCGAATATAGGTTTTCCGCGCGCCCCGCTTTTGGCGTTGCGTAAATTAGATTTTATTTTCCCAAGGAACGCTCTACCTTCAAGATTGACATCTGCGAAAAATTTCTCGGTGCGAGCTTTCTTTCGATAGTGAGCCGCGCTCAAAGCAGGCTAAGCTCGAAATAATGTGTTTAGAAGCCACCTCCGAGGATTTTCCATAGTTTTAACTAGCAGGCTTTGGAAGCCTCAAGTTTCTTTAACAATTGACGAATGCACAGCGACGTCTCTTCAAGCACGTTCACGCCGATTTCCAGCTCTGGCCTGCTTCCATGCTCTTACTACGAGACACCGGCTTTCAAGTATCAAGTTAATAAGGATAGCAAACGGCTTCTGCGGCGTGTGTCCCAGATGCCAGCAGTTTTGGTGACGGCTTGACTTCCCTCCGGCTACAGCAGCCGCCCGTATCCAATTCAATATTTTCATGCAGGGGCTGGCAAAACTGTATTTAGGATCGCAAGATAGTGCTTCCACTTACATTTCGTAAGTACATGCATTGATTTTCAACTTGATCGTTTCATTTATCAGTAAAGGGCTATTGCTTAAGAATAAACAGTTCTACGAAGACCTTCCATTAATAAACTGTACGCGATAAATACTAACTTGTTTGCAACGCTTGCAGCGTTAATATTTCATCAGTTAGGGTAGCTGAATTTTTGTATGTACCTGATACTTAATTCCATGAGCATCCTTGGACACCCGGCTTACTGTAATTTTTATTTTAAAAGTTTGCGAGCCCCGGTTCGAATGCTTCTTTATCAGCGCAGCCGTTAGTAATGCTGGCGTTCGGAATTTTTAATCTGTTGTATACAATGTGTTTCAATTTTACTAATTCATATTTGTGTGTTATGATTTGGGGGACTCCAAATTCAATTATTTGTTACTTTACAATTCGGGGCCTTATTGAGCCTCCAGCTTTAATTATGATATTAATTGTGATTCTGTTAATGATATTAAAATCTATTTGCTGCCACTGGTTTATATTTTATTTGTGTATTCATGCTAGTACCCTATATGAACCTACTAGTGTTCTTTTTTTAGATTTATGTTGCAAGGCTTGCCAGGTAGCTGGTGATTTGTTTTGTTAGCTAGATTTGTTTGTATCCCAAATGTGTTAATTTATGAAGTTTATTTTTAACCCTAAGGATCGCTGCCTATTCCTTACTCACAGCATTATTTCTGCCGAGAGTTAGAGCTAGTTAGGGCTGTGCTCACCCCTAGTTTAATGGTGGTACAATACTACCCGTTATCTTTCTTGTATTCAGATATGTAAAAGAACTGATAATCTAATACAAACTGGGAACTTTATTACCTATATCTATGCGCGGTACCTCCTTTGAATTAAAACAACACTCAATATTATTGTTAAGTAATTTTGTAACAAGATGTTCTGTAAAAAACCGAATGCGATATCTAAAGTTCGAAGAAAACTTGTTTGCATTCTAGTAAACTCCACATCAAAATTGGAGCTACTAGACTTAAGTATTCAAAAAGAAATTACATAAGGGTTGGCCATGGAATATAAAAGTAATGTAAACAGCAAGCTTTAGAATTCATTAACTGTAATTGTTGTTGTCATAAGTTTATATTATAATCTGATATGGAAATTCTACAGTTTGCTGTCTCTGAACCTTGCTGTTGACATTAGTTTTGCTTTCCATGGCCAACCCTTATGCCAGCAATTAATCAAGCAACGTGTTAATTTATAAAATTATTAGTTTAATAGTTTTGCAAGATTGTGGACTTACATAATCGTCGAATTCTACAATTTCTTTCACTGGTGAGATAATCTTAGGTAATATCACTCTAATATGTCGTATAGATTACTTGTTCAATTATATATTAAGGTAGCAGCAACTAGCAGCTATCTTGGTATTCAATAATAAACAGTTAAAGATAAGATATGCAGTAGAGAACAGTAAAGATAAAAATTCAGATTTAACGTTATGCTATCAGATAGGTACGTACGTCTCAAGAACGTTAGCAAATCGCATTAAAAAAGAATATATGAAAATTATTATAGTAACAATGTGCATAAGAGAGCTTTTTTGTTACAACCATTATATGTATTTTTAAATAATTTTGCTAAAAGGTTTAAAATTGGACTAATTAAAAAAGTAGTTGCATCTCTGCATATAGTTGAAAATTAAACGATCATTGCTTTAATAAAACAGTAAATTTATTATATTAATTTATAGTATAATCATTTACATCTTGCGAGTAATCGCTAGTCGAAATACTAATATGAAACTAAACATAATCTTTTTAGACATGGTATAAATCTTCTTATCATAATGATACGAACAAACAGTTACAGAGTTTGAATGTCCAAAACATCTATGAATAATCCTGGTTATCAGCTCCGTATACAAGTCTTGAAGCCTGGAACAACATATGCAGTGTGTTCCCCGATTGAGTTTAACATACGTATAATAACAAAAATAAATGGAATTGTATTTTCATAATTGGGAAATTGTTCATGAAACACGTTTTGCCCATAATTTCAATTTAGTTGAAATCAAATACTCTTTGAGAATTCAGCTGTAACTGTTACGGGTAAAGCTTATCACATACGAACCGTAAACAATTTTCTGCCAACTTCAGTTGTCTACTGAAATGTCGTTTCATAAAAAAATGTGAAATCAATTTCTAAACCTACTTTGCGGAAATTTATGTAGTGACCCTCGTATAAAGAAGCATGGCCATAAATAACTCTTAAGAATGTTATTTACTACTTACAGCACTTTTTAACGTAATTGTTATTGCTAAACTTGCTTGTATATGGGAAACTATATGAATTATGTTGGGAATGTGACGTTAATTCGAATAATCCAGATATTCGATTTATCGAAGTTCGAGATATGGAAGTTCAACTGCATTTACCTTTTTTGTGCATGGGACATATTAGAGCTGTTATCCATTCATCTGGCATTTTTTTCCTTCTCCATATTTCAATTAATAGTTCATAAATTGCGGATGACCTCTTTATGTGCATGTTTGACGAGTTCTACTTGGATTTTATGTGAAACGTGGCTTTTGTTGTTCTATAGTTTCTTAACTGTTTCTTCATAGGCCGGTTCTTGCACACGATTTTCTTCTTGCTCGTATTTTCGATTTTGTTCTTCCTTGTCAGATTCATTTTCTGTTACTTATTTTATGAAAATCTTGGTGACATGGCTGGTCCATATTTCATTCATTTCTTTTTCATCCATAGATATATCACCATTTTCATTTATTAGGCCCGTGGTTTGGCATTTGAAGCCTTCCTTTTCCTCTTTTTAGATGCTTATAGAAAGCTTTAGTATTTTTATTTTTGTACGCTTCTTCTATTTCTTCGAATTTTTGTAGTCCTGCTTTCTCTTCTTTTCTCTACACAGAATCTGTGCTTTATTTGTTGCTTATCTATATTTTTCCTGTTGTACGTGGGATTCAGTTTCCAACATTTTCATTCTAATCTTCTTTCTTTCCTCTATCGTTTTCCTACATTTCTCGTCAAACCGAAACCAGTCTTTTTATTCTGATACAGTTCTCTTTCCTAGTTATTGTGCAGACTTTATTATTATGTTTTGTAATTGCTTCCATTCTTCTTTTAAATTGTTTGCTTGTTTTTGTTGATCTGTCATGTTATGTGAGCATCTTTGGTATTTCAGTTTTATTTTTTCATCGTTTAGAGCTACTATGTTCCCTTTTTAATTTTGTTTTGTTGGTGCTTGTTATTATCTGTCTTACTTTTGCTATAATCAGGAGGTGGTCCGCTCCTATGTCTGCTCCTCTGTAGATTCTTATTTTTGTTACCTTGGATGCGTCGATCTTTTGAATTACTAGATGGTCTATCTGGTTTCTTGTGCTTTTGTCAGGACTGATCCATGTGGCTTTATGTATCTTTTTCCTTTTCTGTGTGAAGCTATTGATTACCTTTTACTTGGAAGCTGCGAAGTATACTAGTTCTTGTCCGTTATCATTTGTTCTTTCATGTAGGCTTTTTTTGCCTGCTATTTTTATAATCCCGTCCTCTGCCAATTTTTGCATTTGTATCTTGTCTATTGTTTCTTCTAATGTTTTGTAGAATTCTATTTTTTCTCTTTTTCTGCTTGTTCTGTCGGAGTATGTACCTTGATTATGGTTATCTTTCTGTATTTTGTCTTAAGTCCTATTGTGCTTAATCTTTTGTTCACGACTTTGTAATTTGCTACAGCTTTCTTCAGGTGTTCTTTTACCAGAAAGCCTGTCTCTAGTTTATTTTCTTCTCCTCCTCCACTAAAGCATATGTAATTTCCCATTTGGAATTGAATTATGCCCTTGTTGTTTGTTTCTTGAGTGGTTAGGATATCAATGTTATATTTTTCGTAATACTGTACTGTATTGTATTTTAACTGAACTAAATAAACACATGAAAAGTCATTCCTAAAACCCGCCGGCTATTAAAAATGTGGACAGACGCCGGCCATTAAGGAATACGCGATTTTTGAAAAATGCCGTCATTCATAACAGCCACCAGTTAGCGGCGAATTAAAATCTCCCGTCACATATTCGCCTGGAAGATCAGAGTTCAAACCCCAGCGGACAAAATTTTTTTTATTTGTAAATTGATCTAATTCGCGCGATGGATGTTCCGTGTAAACCCCCTTACAGATGTTCTTCTCTTGCTACTGTTTTTATTGCTGCCTGAATTATAAGTTCTTCCTTGGTTAAATCGTTTTCAATATATTGTTGTGATACACAAAGGTGGTTGAAAGATAAAAATATAAAACTAATAAATTTGGAAGATTACTACAATCAAATCTTGAAGTGTTTGGATAGAATTGGGTGTTAATTTTGAAATAAATAATGAAATTTAATTGAGACGATGAGTGAGGTAATTTAATAATGAAATAACATTTGAGTATACAAATTTGATGGTTGAGTTTTAATTTTAATAAAGTTCAAGCCAAGGTTACAATTGACAAATGTATTTGTTAGAATGATAAGAATTAATAGCATGTAATAATAGGATATTTAAAATAAATAAGTGTACAATAAGAATTGTATCTAACAGGAATGAAAATTGTGTTTAATTAGTTGCTGAAACAACTCATGAAAAATGTACATGTGTTTTTGAAATAACGATTTTTGGTAATTAAAAATGGGAAATTAATGCTGAAGGGGGTTGAAGGACCAGCCACCTGTCTGTCTGTCGTCGGGTGAAATAAAACAATGTTGAGTTTAACATCAAATTTAATGAGACGGTTTTAAATACATTCGACATTAATATTGCATCTTTAGCATCCCGGTGGGCGACGGCGCCGTGGCTGGACAGCGGGGGTGGCAGGAACGCTAAAGGTAGGGGTTAGAAATTACGTGGAAATGAGCGGAAGTACGTACTTGTAGCTCGCCTGGGGCGGACCCCTGGGTGGGTGCTGGAGCCGTAGCCCTTTCTGGTTCTTGGAGTTCGTGAGGCGCGGGGCTCGAGGCGTTGCACTGATCTGCACCACTGGTTGTTGTCGTCTGTCTGCTCTTCTCACCCTTGTGATTTTGAGGGGGAAAAAACGGGGTGGCCTTTTCTGATTGGCGCAGCTGTGTCGCGTGACGTACGGGGAGCATTATTTGAAAACATGGGTTTTGGAGGCGGGAAAATATTGTAATGAACACGAAACATACCGCCCACCAAATCACGACCCGGCGTGATTTCCGAAGAAAATGAAAACAAACTGAAATCGTGCACACGGGTGCAGTAAATAAACTTTCAGAACGCTGTATGCTATGCTAAACTAACTATACAATAAAATAAATTGAACAAAATAGAGTCAAGTACTATTGGCTTGGTAAAGGACATAACTTCACACAAGGGCTGTAAAGAGGGGATAACGGTCGGCCTTACCTTTTGGCGAAAGTTATATTTGATATTTTGCCGGCTGGTAACTATCGGCCTAATTGGGCTAGCTCGCCGCGAGGGTCGCAGGGTTCCAGCTATGCTGAAAAAGTATAATAAAAAAAAGGAGAGGGCGCCAGGTCCTCGACTCAGTTCTAATCCATGTGCCGGACCGTGCACAAGGTAAAGACAATTCCCAGCAGAACAAAGAAAATTAATCAAATCAACCACCAAAGAAAATATCACAGCTTTATTATTAAATGGTGGATATGTACTATAGTGCAAATACAAACATAAACGTACAATAAATCAGGCAGGCGTTCAAATACATATAAGTAACCATACGATGTACCAATTATAAATTTCAATGTAAATGTATATATCTAAATAAATTACAACAAATGCATGCAAAAAAAAGAAATGTAGTTTCGAGCCGAAAATAAATATTACCATGCAAATATTCGTAAAGCTAAATTTAGGCCGCGAATCGTTGGACGGTACAAACACTCTAAAAAGAAACGAGAGTACGCAGGGCGTCGCGGAGACAATTAAAATAATTTAAATTGATTAAGCGCGAGTCACGGAGCGAGTTTAAAATTTTGCGTATACCGGCTCAGAGCAATACAAGACCACCTTGGCTAACGTTTCAACCCCGGGGGTTAGCTAAATGACGCTATATCTATATTCAAAATTTTCTAAAGGGCGGAATCAGCGTGCGTTTGCGTAGCCACACATGAACGACGGTGTCCATATTAAAAATGCATTAAGTGTGCGTATGTATATTTACATGCTAAAGATAGCAACGGCTTGGATTTGCCCCTTACTCGGTTAGCGGAGATCTGCAAATAATCACAATGCTCCCGTAGTGGGCTCACGAGACACTGCCACTGTAGTGTGCCTATCTTCACGCCGAACGTTTGACATGAAAATCTAGTTATTGTTTTGTGATGAAAATAGCGAGGCTTTAAGGAGTCCGAACTGTGTTATGCAAGCGGGTGAGTAAAAGCGACGTCCAGATAGGACACAAGTGAAGCTCAAAGCCCTACAAGTTTTACTCTATAAATTTTTCAGATAACGCAGAGGTCAGTGGGGTGCCCACCGAAGCAACGACTCCAGAGCAGTACGCAGGTTATGACCTCAAATTAGCAAGTAGCAGAGGGTATCCGCATATCATTGCGCGGCGGCCCTAACAAGAATAACGCAAGTACAAATAATATTAAACTAACGATGCACGAAACCTACTATCGCACAATCCGTGCTGATGAAATCACACATGCCCGAAGTGCTAACGGCATGAAACAGTATGATTCAATTATAAGTTACAACAGGCGCGATGCATATTAACTACAATAACGTCTTGCCTGCAGGAAAGTTTACCAGAACCTAACCTCTCCGTTTGCTCCCCTGTGGTTGGACGTAGCTAGCAAAGCAACGAGAACGGCCGCAGCTGCGGGATGCAGTGCCAGCCATGGAGGCTGCCAAAAACGACTTGCAGGTGGGTGTAATGCAGTTGCTCAATCTTCAGCGTTGCCCACGAGAGTTGCAAAATTCACAGGCGATGCGACTATCTTAGGGGCCCAGTGCATCGGACTGGATTCCAGCAGGGTGCAGTCGAACGGGGTAGGTCTACTCCAGACAGGAAGGATTTCAAGCAGATGGTGAGTGTTTTAACTCCCACCGGAAATTGGCTAAAAACGCACAACGCCCAAATAAATCTACGATTAAGGAGCCGAGACTAGAGACAGCTTACCTTGAGTAATGACGGGCAGCCATAAAAGTGCAAGGGGGCTGCTGACCTCAAACGAATCCGCAATTTGCAAATGACGTAAGTACTACCAAATTAAATACGAACGTCTTAAAGAACACATGTGCCTTGTAGATCCTCCTCAAAATGAAACGGAGCGAGGCTACACTAATTAGCCCATAAATCAAGCACACAGTCGAGGCACCAGCAGCTTACACCAAGTTTAAAGTGGGAAAGAATTCAAAAATTCCACCAGTCACCAGTTATCAAAACTTTCCAAAATTTTTGGGCCAGAAGATGCGAAAAAAAACAGCCTGAAAAGTGTGACTGCAAGAAAATATCCTTTATCTAGCAACAAGTAGAATAGTGCAGAATGATTGCAATAAGGGTTGCCTAAGCGCCATATACGAATTTCTGTAGAAATGTAGCCAGAATAAATTTAATTAGTAAAATATGGGTAATTATTCGAAGAGTTGCTTACCAAACTGCTTGATAATTTTAAGAGAATATTTAAAAATAAGATATAGCCAATTATACCTAGTTTAAAGCATGCAAAAATTGGCAAAAGCCAGCCATAAATATTCAGGTTCAAAGATTCAGGCAGCAAGAGTTCAATACTACGGGGGACGCTCCAAAAGTATCGTAACAGGGCGTTTGAATGTTCCCGATTCAGTTTTCACTGTAGCTACTCGGGCAATACCATCTTGGCCAGGGTGAAGGGCAACAATGCGACCTAGTTTCCATTTGAGCGGAGGTGCTGTGTCGTCCTTTACAAGGACAAGCGTCCCAATATCCGCGTTTGACATATTGTTTGACGCGTACCACTTTCCCCGCTGATACAATGTGTGGAGGTACTCGTTCTTCCAACGAGACCAGAAGCTCTGTTGAAGCTGTTGTATCAGCTGCCAACGTGATAGGCGAGAGAGGTTTAAGTGGGACAAATCTGGGTCTGCCGGGGCAGTGAGGGGTTCTAACGTGAGGAAATGCCCTGGGGTTAATGACTGCAGGTCATTGGGATCCGTGGACAGGGCACACAAAGGCCTGGAGTTCAGAAGAGCCTCAATTTGAACGACAAGGGTATTGAGTTCTTCAAGGGTGAGCACTTGGTCACCGATAACACGGGAAAGGTGCGTCTTCACAGCTTTCACGCCACTTTCCCACAATCCGCCGAAGTGGGGGGAGGAAGGAGGATTAAATTGCCAGTTGATGGCTTCAGCTTCTGTGGCTAATTTCATGCATCTCACCAATTCCCGATTTGCGCCAACGAAGTTAGTGCCACAGTCACTGAAGATCATCGAGCACCGACCACGACGGGCGACAAAGCGTCGCAGGGCCGCGAGAAATACTGGAATCGACAAATCCGAAGCTGTTTCAAGATGAAGCGCTTTAGTGGTAAAGCACACGAAAAGACACAAGTAACACTTGAACGACCTTGCCCCGCGGGTTCTACGTGACACGATTTTGAAGGGACCGGCAAAGTCAACACCGACAACGCTGAAAGGTTTGGCCTGCGAGACGCGAGGCGTTGGCAGGTCACCCATTTGGGGGACAAGGAAAGTAGGCTTGAGCCTAAAACACCGTTGGCATTTCGACAGAACATTTCGAATTATTCGACGAGCACCCAAAATCCAGAAGTTCTGTTGTATCAAGTAGAGGGTTGTGTTTACACCTGAGTGAAGATACAGCAGATGGGTGTGCCGAACAACCAGTTCTGTAAATGTGTGCTGACGAGGTAGCAAAGCAGGATGCTTGGCTGTAAAAGTCAAAGTCGACTGTGAGAGACGGCCGCCAACACGTAGAACACCATCTGCGTCTAGAAATGGGTTCAGTTTCTGGAGGTGTTTGGGAAGACTATTACCTTTACGCAAATCCGAAATTTCTCGTGCAAACTCTATGCGCTGAATACATCTGACGATCACCAACAATGCTCGATGGTACTCGAATTCTGAGAGGTGGCCACTGTGGCTTTCTTGATTTCGGCAGTTTTGAGAGAAACGTAAACAATAAGCTACGATTGCTTGAATCTTGCGCAAGGACGAGAACCTTGCCAATAGCGACTCTACAAGAGCAGGCGCTGTTTGTACGAATAAACCAATCTTTTTCTCCTCAGGATCGGTGCACGGATAGGCGTCACGTGATTTGTAATCCGGCCATGAATCACATGGTTCCAACAAGAAAGAGGGGCCCGCCCACCATAACGAGCATGAGATCAGACCTTCTGGGAGAAGCCCGCGAGAAGCCGGGTCTGCAGGATTGTCAAGGGAGCTAATGTGTCGCCAACATTCAGGAGTACCTTGAATATGGGAAACCCTATTGGCAACAAAAGTTTTCCACCTGTGAGGTGAAGACCGAATCCAGTGAAGAGCAACAGTGGAGTCGCTCCATGCAACTATTTTCTCAAACTTAATTCTATCCTTGTAGGTATTAAGTACAAATTCAACTACGTTAGATAGCAGCACGGCTGCGCATAACTCTAACCTAGGGATTGAAAGCCGCTTTAGTGGCGCGACCTTAGATTTGGCCATGACTAGGCGCGTTGTTAGGTGACCATCGCTATCGGTAAGGCGGAAGTAGGCCACGCAAGCATAACCTGTCTCTGACGAGTCACAAAAGGCATGCAATTGGCAAGACATACTTGATTCTTCAGCTAGAAGGCGCGGAATCTTGATCGAAGACAGAGCCCTAAGCTGTGACTGATATTGACCCCATCGAGAGCACACATCCTCTGGAGGTGTGTCATCCCAGCCCACACCTAACGTCCAAAGATGCCGAATTAATCTCTTAGCGAACAGGGTTAGAGGACACAGAAACCCAAGTGGGTCATAAATACGAGCCACCTCTGATAATATGGCGCGCTTGGTGCAAGGGGAAGTAATTGGTTTGACTTCAAAAGAAAAGCTATCCTGTGTTGACTGCCACTGCAGTCCAAGAACCTTGATCACAGTGTCGGCATCACTGTCGAATGTCAGATGCTGTGACTGACGATGCGAGGGGGGAATGTTTTCCAACAACACAGGGTGGTTGCTTGACCATTTCCTAAGCTCGAAACCACCGGTGTCAAGAAGCTCAACCAATTGTTTTCGCAGCTCTAAAGCCTCTGATATGGAATCGGCTCCACATGCGAGGTCATCCACATACAAACTAGACCTAAGAGCCTTCGAGGCAAGGGGGTAAGCCTCGGCACCCTCTGACGCCAGCTGTAACAAGGTGCGGATAGCAAGAAATTGTGAGGATGAAACGCCATAGGTGACTGTATTTAGCCTATACGTTTGCACTGGTTCATTCGTAGAGAATCTCCATCTGATTAACTGAAAACAGCAATGTTCGTCTATAACACGAATCTGCCTAAACATCTGTCTAACATCGCAAGTAAACACGAATTTATGACAACGAAATGAAAGCAAGACGGAGCATATGTCCGACTGTAGCCTTGGTCCGACCAGCTGCGTGTCATTTAACGAGATACCATTAATATCCTTCGCCGAAGCATCAAAAACGACTCTAATTTTGGGTGAATCACCTTCTGCTTTGAGGACGCAGTGGTGCGGAATGAAATATTCTTGGCCTTCTTCTGACGGAGTAGTGAACAAGGACATGTGACCGGACTCCAAATAATCTTTCATAAAGTCTGTGTACAGATCTCTTAGAACAGGTTGTGTGAGCAAGCGCCGTTCTAGAGAGGCAAGGCGACGATCAGCCTGTGTGATTGTGTTGGCAAAGGAGGGCTCCTTTGTCTTGAATGGAAGACGAACCGAAAACCGACCTGAGATGCCACGAGCATGAGTGTCCCTAAAAATGGCCTCGGCTCTTTTCTCTTCGTCAGAAAGACATTCTTTAGAGCTAACCTGTTCGACCTCCCAAAACTTCCTCAAGGTCTCTTCCACGGGAAATTCGAGAGAAGCAAAAAACGAGCTAACAGCCACGGGATGTTCGGTGGGTGTAGGTCCCAGGAGGACCCAACCAAAACATGTGTTCAACGCAAACGGTCCCTCTACGTTGTTGGGAGGTGACACCTGACCGCCGTAGACGAGACTAGGGTAGATGTCAGCTCCTAGGAGAATATCAACAGGTGCTGGTGGGTTCCAGCTGGGGTCGGCAAATTGTATGCCACTAAGATAATTCCATCCTTTGAAAGGCAACGAAGAACTAGGCAAATTAGCACATATTTTGGGCAAGACGATTGTGTCAACAGTGAATACCTTCTCAGGGAATATACGTGAGCAAATCTGGCATGTTGTAACTCCGCAGGAAGGGTTTGAGTTAGAATTCCCAAGACCAAACACAGAGACTTGTGAAGATGATCTGGGCAAGCGCAGTCTGCGTGCGCAACTATCAACAATAAATGAGGCCTGAGAGCCTGGGTCTAGAAGAAGACGGCAAGGTTTGTAATTGCCAAAGCCATCACGAACCTCTACAAGCGCTGTAGACAGTAAGACCGTTTTCCTACTGGAAGAATTTGAAAGCAGAGCAGTAGTGTGAGAACTTACGTTTGCTGATGTGCTAACCGAGGGTGCTGATGTAGCCACTTGCGAGGCCGCTAGCTGGGGCTCGGCAGAAGTGGACTCAGACCTGGGCTGTTGCTGATGTAGCAATGTGTGGTGCCTACCACTGCAGGTCCTGCATGACGACTGCGTTGGGCAATGTGAAACCATATGTGAACTTCGAAGACAGTTGAAGCAAAGACGTGCTTGTCGCACTGCTGCCTGACGTTCCGAACAAGACTTGGCAAGAAACGTCGGACATCGATATGAGAGGTGCAATGCACTGCAGAAATAGCATGAACCCTTAGTACTGGGGTTTTGCTGTGTAACATTTGCGACTAGAGATTTAGCGCGCAATTCCGAAGACTGTTTTGTTTTTGCATGTGACCGCGAGTTCGGACTTGATCTGTGTGGATCACTGCTAGTAATCAAATTAGTTTCTAAAGCTCGACATTGGTTAGCCGCGAATTCTTTCAAATCATTGTATTTGGGCATGCTCACTTCAGCAAACCGCATCTCAAAACGCTTACGAGTAGACGGATCCAGTTTTTCCAAGAGCCAATTGAAAAGAGTAAAATCCCATAAATCGACCTTTGAGTGTTGGTCTAACGCATGAAGATTTTCCGTGAAAGTATTCAACAAGTCGCGGAGTGATTTAGCAGAGTCTGCTATCGCCTTGGGGGCATTAGACACAGACTGCCAGTAATAGGTGACCAAAACACGCTCATTTTGGTACCTGTCAACGAGAGAATTGTACGTGATATTGTAATTATCAGACGTCAAGGGAAGATGCTTAACTAAAGCCAGTGGTTCCTTAGATAAGGACGCAAACAAGTACTGAAACCTTTCTACATTCGATAATGACGGATTGTCATGTATGAGTGTGTTAAATAATCCATAAAAATTTGCCCAAGATTGCAGATCTCCATTAAACTTTGGCAGATCGATGCGTGGGAGTTTCACGTTGCAGTGAGATTGAGCATGATCACCGTTAACCGACCTGGACCCTAAAGCTATCGATAAACGATCAACGTTTAGGGATTCGCGAGAAGCCGACTTGGCACCCAAAAATACAGATCTAGTTTCGGTTTCAACATCTTTGTTTAGTAGTAGATGCACACCTTTAATTTCGTTGAATAAGCTGTCAATCTCTACGATGTGGGCAAATAAGGAATCTAACGAATTGCTGTCTGAATCGTCCAAGAGAGTTTGTTCATGTATAGCTTCAAATTTGTTATAAATCTCTAGAGCATTATCATATGCAGCTAGAAATATGTGTTGCTTACTTATGTCATTTCTAGCCTGCTCCGCTAGAACCGCTACCGGTTTTAAGCGTGCAATAGATTGCTTGGCAATTAATGCCGTTTTTTCCATTGCGTATGGCATATTCAAAAACGTTTAGGCAAAGGGCCAGACTAAATAGGAACAACTTACTGAAAACGAACTCAAATAATTAACTGTATTGTGCAAGATACTTCCTTGAAATACAGTGTTAAATTAGGCAAGCGACGCTAAAATGGCATAAATAAACAGGCTAGATAGCAGCTGCACATATTCGCCTTGCATCTGTTCGCAGGTAGGCAGAACGCCTAATAAACGAGTTTAGGCCAGACGGTAAAGCGCGAGGTGCAACCGCACGTGCATCGAAGGGTTGCCGCTAAATAAATGAAACCGCGTAAATTAGCTTCGAGCGTTCTGAAAATACGCGCACAGTGTTTTATCTCAACCTCGTCAGACACAAACAGATTGCAATATATGTATGAACTGTAAACATAGAGCGATTCAAAATCGGGCTTGAAGACCAAATGAAGGAGGTTGAAGGACCAGCCACCTGTCTGTCTGTCGTCGGGTGAAATAAAACAATGTTGAGTTTAACATCAAATTTAATGAGACGGTTTTAAATACATTCGACATTAATATTGCATCTTTAGCATCCCGGTGGGCGACGGCGCCGTGGCCGGACAGCGGGGGTGGCAGGAACGCTAAAGGTAGGGGTTAGAAATTACGTGGAAATGAGCAGAAGTACGTACTTGTAGCTCGCCTGGAGCGGACCCCTGGGTGGGTGCTGGAGCCGTAGCCCTTTCTGGTTCTTGGAGTTCGTGAGGCGCGGGGCTCGAAGCGTTGCACTGATCTGCACCACTGGTTGTTGTCGTCTGTCTGCTCTTCTCACCCTTGTGTTTTTGAGGAGGGAAAAACGGGGTGGCCTTTTCTGATTGGCGCAGCTGTGTCGCGTGACGTACGGGGAGCTTTATTTGGAAACATGGGTTTTGGAGGCGGGAAAATATTGTAATGAACACGAAACAAATGCCTTAATGTGTATCATTGTCTGGTAAATGCAAATTAAAAGGGGTTGGCAACAAATCTGCATGGTGTGATGGGCGAAAGTGTCAATTGGAACTAATACAGACATACAATCGGTGAAGAGATTGTACAAATACAGTGAATTGGAAATAAATAATACAGAAGGTTACATTATTTGAAGAGATTTGGATTTATTGATACGTACAAGATATTATTGGAGATTCTTACAAGTAACTGATTGATTTGGATAATTTTTGTGGGTATTGCTGACATCGGACTATCTGCAGAATAAACAAGGTTAGATTTGGATCATCATAATATTGAAACTTATCGGGAGTCGATTGGTGTGACGGTGACATTTGTAAGGGAGCAGGACTGGATTCTGGGTATAGTAGGAGTTATTGACAGGATAGATGCAGTTCGAGGGTTGACAGACCATCATAGTTGTCACTATTTGGGAAGTAAGCAGTAGGTGTTGCAGACTATCGACATTGGAGGCTGTTGTTGGTAGGATTCTTGCAGTGAAAGCTAGAGAAGTTTTAAGGTTTATGTAGAGAATTTATAAAAGCATTTTGAATAACAATCAGTAAAAGAAAGTTTAAAAATAAACTTAATACAGTACTTACGTAAGTGAATTGATTGATATGTGTGTCAATGTAAGATATGATTGTCAATACCTGGTTTGATTTGGAATAGAAGTCAGTTGACATTAGGTGTCATTTAATAGTCAACGATTTTAAAAATACAATTGAAAATTCAATTAACAGATCACTAGATTGGCGAACCATCCTGATAAGAGTACTCAGATAAAATAATTATTCAAAATACGTAATTGATTTGAAAATTAAATAAGGGCTATCTAAAAGTAAATGTATTACATAAATATTAGCTGTTTAATGTGGTGCTTGTTATCACTACAATATATTGTTATGGTAGCATCTCACGACTGGTAGTTGATTTGTGAAAGTTAATCATAACTAGAGATTAATTATGGAATGATAAAGTACCTATTTATTAAAATTTAATAAGATGAATTTTAATAGTAAAAGAACAGTATAACTATTAGAAATTTATTTAATTATTTAAGGTCAAATTCAAATTCGGTAATGCATTTAATATTCAGAAAAACGTTCTAACATATCAATTTAAAATATGTTTGGAGTTATGTGGATGTTTGTTTGTTGTTATCAGAGAGCAATTCATAATTGAAATTAAATATCGATTAGTACAAAATATAAGATAGTTTGAATTAATGTGAAAGTTATAAGCTGAATTGAATTAATATTTTAAAAAGTCACTTGAAGAGTCAAATTAACGAATAAATTGTATGTAATTTATTCCAGAAGTGTTAGTTTTATAAAATGTGTGAATAGATTATTGCTATGGTGAATTGTAATTTTAAAATGTTTGATTCTAAAATGTACAAAATAAATTTAGTATAAAGAAAATTTGATAATAAAACCCTTTTATAAAATGACATTTATTATTGGAATAGTGTAAGAGTGTAAAGGAGTAAATTAAATATGAAATGAAGGCAAATATATTTTTTTAAAACAAACTATAAAATGAAGAAAGTTACAATTTCACTATTTGAAGCAGAATTAGTACGGCCGACTCTACAGGGTAAAGGGTACATTAAAAGCAAATAAAAATAATCTTGTCTGAAAAAACTTTTCAAAAATTATTGAACATTACAACCATTTATATTTCCTGAGCAACAGTTAATAAGGTTCATATCACCATAACGATTGCTAATATTCGATAATATAGAGTTCTGTTTGTTTGTTATCGACAAGGTCTAGACATGCTGAGTACCAGGTGATTGTAAATGGTTGTATTTCCAGCGTGCCTTGGAGAAATAAAAGCCATCGCTGGTTCTTTGTATAGTATTTAGTATTATAAACTACTGATAGCAATTTTGACATTTCTTTTAAGTAATTATTACTAACTTGCAAAAATATAACTGTTTTTTCTAATATTTCGCTTTTATAAAGCAAAAAATATTGACTTGTGACATACGTGTATTATGTAATGTTTCACACTTATGTGTATAGGGTGCATACTGCATAGGCATATCATAAGGTCACTAGATTAATACACTACGTGTAAGGTAACGCCATTCCAATCATCGCCTGAGAATGTGAGAAAATTGTAAGATAAAGATAACAAATACAAATTTCACAAGTGCAATAGGGAAGACACTACTTTTTGGGGATTTTCTTTTTGGTGTTATGGCACTGCTGTTATGATTAGATTGTGTTTTTTATCCCCAGTTGGAGAAAATTGTGCGACAAGGATAGATACAAAAATCACTAATGGCGATATCTTCACTTTAGTGTGTTGATCTAGTGACCTTAGCATATCATACACACATACCATAGAGCGACAAAGGAGAAAAGAAGGGAAACTTCAACGCACTCTGAACCTACTCGTACAATCATTTATAATCAATCGGTAGGTGAACACGTAAAAAACCCTGTTATTATGAATAATGGTGGCAGCTTTGGAAAAAAATGGCGATCCTGTTAATTCTTACGATTTTGTGATAATAGCTTCAAAAACAATAAGGGTACTCCACCTATCCTACCATTTATCGTATAAATGGTCCTCGACCATAGGAAGTTAAAGATTAGAAATGAATGAATACATTGGTATCGGGTAATCAGGTAAAAATGATCTGTATCAGTTCCCAAAGAGGAGATAGAGGAGTTTTAAATGATAATAAAAATTTAAACAACTTATATCTTCCAGCTGTAAGTGATCAATCAGTGGATATTCCATTCATTTCTGAACAGCTCCAAATAAGGCACTTGACATTGATAATTTATTAACGCAAACCAGTAGTGGTTGGTAATACTGCTGATATAAATCATCTATTTTGGATAAGCAACATGACAAATCACTAATTAATCAGTATCGTATTTACAATCATATTCACAGTGGTACTACAATACTGGAAGTAACAAATTTATGAGATATAATTTTCAGCTAAAGTACATTTTTTTCTATAATAATTTTCGAGGTCAAAGCTTAGTGTTTCTATTGGTATTTGTTGGTGTCCCTACACAATTTATGTTGTTACCTCTGGTTTCTAGTAACAAATTTTATTAAGCAGACTGTGAGGTTAGGTGACGTAAGTAGCTGTCAGAGCCAGAATGACAAATCACTATTAAGAAAATAAATAGGTAACAATAAACAAATTTAATAGTAATTTACGATTCAAGTAACGTTATCAAGCTTTTTACATTACGAGAGAATAGTTTGAATGAACGAGCGACGTTAGGAGCGAGTTCTTTAAAATAGTAATGTAGAAAGCAGATAACGTTACGTATATCGTAACATGGTTTCAGGGCCGTTCCTACCGGTGGGGTGTTGCGTGTCCATCACGCAGGCGGCCGATTGCAAGGGGCGGCCGCTCGAAACCGATTTTATACAAATTTAAATTTAAAAAAATAAGTAATTTGAGAATAAAACATCTCTGAAAAATGCAAACCACGAACAAAAAACAAACACCACTTTATTGTTAGTCGAAATCCCAATTTTTGTTTTTTTGCGTTTATTGCAGATATTTTAACACAAAATCAATAATAAATTTGAAACTATTACCAATAATTTGTGTTTTCATTTTTCCCTTTCAAATAATTAGCACCCTCTATCAACCAATGTCCAAAATACGACAAAAAACTAAGATAGGAATCTGTAAAATCATATAAAATCTTTCTTGTGAAGTCCCGAATTGGTTCGTACTAATTCAAGTAAATCCCCGGGTGACGTATTTTACCGAGGGTATAAATATCGCCCGACGAAAAAATGCGTTCATTTGTGAATGGTGGAAGCAATATGTAGGTGTAAAATACTGAGACCCATTGTTATTTTTGTGCCCTTATATGGAAATAAAATATTGTGGTACTGATTAAAGATCTATATTACTCAGTTACTTCTATCATACTTCATCATAATAAAACGTGTGTTGTAGAGCCTGGTTATTAAAGGTAAGCTATTGATATACGTTTTTTTAATTTATATGATTTTCACGTAATAGCTGACGACGACGAACTAAAAGACTCTCTGGAGCCGCTTACAGAAAAAGACAACTGTCTAAAGAAACTGAAAAAGAGAAGTTGCGGGGCTCTATAGAACAATCTTTGAAAACTCCTGGAGCAGAGGAAGAAAGTGGAAGCACGGCTGGAGATCCTTTTGTTTCAACGCCTGACAGTCAGCAAGTCGTCCCCATAGAGCCACAGATTCCATCGACTCCAGAAGAACCAGAGGACATTGGAAGTGGGAGTTTAGAAGATCCAGCTTCATGGCCTAAATCACTTGATAATTCAACAATTGAAGTATTAGTAAAAATGGGACCTACACAAGTAAAAAATTTTTCATTTCCTTTAACAGAACAAGGGCGCTTTTCGGTTCATTATTATACACGAACATTAGCAAATGGTGAAAAAATACCTCGTATGTGGCTAATTTATTCCATTAAGTTAAATTGCGTTTTTTGGTTTTGTTGCAAAATTTTTGGGACCAAAAATATTCAGTTAACAGATGCTGGTTTTTCAGATTGGAAACATCTTTCTAATAATTTATCCAGACACGAACGATCAACTGATCATATTCAAAATTATAAATTATGGACTGAATTAGAAAAAAGATTGAGTACTTACACAACAATCGATCACCAAGAACAACGTATTTTTAATTTGAAACAACAATATTGGTGTAATGTTTTAGAACGTATTGTTGCAATTATATTATTATTGGCAGGACAGTGTTTAGCATTTCGTGGGTCATCCAATAAATTATTCGAATCAAACAATGGAAACTTTTTGAAGACGGTTGAAACATTTGCAAAATTTGATGCAGTTCTTTCGGAACATCTAAAAAATATTCAAATCAGTAAAATTTCACATAAACGTATGCCTCATTATTTAGGAAATAGATTACAAAATGAATTGATCTCACTTACAGCAAATAAAATCAGAGAACAAATTAGGGAGTTATTGTCAAAAGCAAAATATTATTCAATTATTCTAGATTCAACCCCAGACTCAAGTCATACCGAACAAATTTCATTCGTTGTTCGATTTGTTATAATAGATGATAATAAACAAATTAAAATTTGTGAACATTTTCTCGGATTTTTTCCTATTATTGATGTGACTGGTGAGGGTTTATACGATTTTGTAATAAAATTTTGAAAGATTTTAATATGGATATCTACAATATGCGTGAACAGGGTTATGATAATGGTGCAAATATGCGCGGAAAACATGTAGGATTGCAACGCCGAATTTTAAATATCAATCCTCGAGCAATGTTTGTACCTTGTGCTGCTCATACCCTAAATCTAGTGGTTAATGATTCTGCCAATGTTACCTTGCAAACATCGGAGTTTTTTAATCTTATACAAGAATTATATACATATTTTTCTTCTTCGCCATATAGATGGAATGTACTTAAAACTAATGTACCAAATTTCACATTAAAAGCTGTTAGCTCAACTAGGTGGGAAAGTAGAATTAAAGCTATTACACCTCTGCGATATCAATTAGGGAAAATTTATGATAGTCTAGAAGAACTTGTAAATGACAAATCACACGACATTAACACCAAACAACAAGCCCAAGCATTGGCCTTAAAAATTAATAGTTTTAAATTCGTTTGTTCTGTAATTATTTGGCATGATGTTCTGTCTAAAATTAATTCCGTCAGTAAGATGCTTCAAGGTGTGAATACAAATCTAAAAGATTGTTCAAATGCGTTAAAAAATTTAGTAGATTATTTGGAACAGAAAAGAAATGACCACAGTTTTGAAGCGTTTATAGAAGAGGCGAAAATACTTGCTACAGAAGAACTTGATATAGCAACGGAATTTCCCCCAACTAATATAATTCGTCCACGTCGAAAAAAAAAGACAATTTGATTATGAAACCCCTGATGAGCCTATACTTGACCCAAAGTTGAATTGTAAGATTAATTTTTATTTTACTATTTTGGATACCGCCAAAGTATCTATACAGGAACGTTTTGAACAATTACAACGTTACAGTGACAATTTCAAAGTGATTCATGAATTTCCTATTATGGACGATAATTCAATGAAAAAACACTGTACAGATTTATCCTTAAAATTAGAAGACACTGTCAGAAAAGAGGCTGATGTAAGCGCCGTAAATTAAGTGATGAATTAAAAAATTTAAAATTACATTTCCAATCTGTTGAAACACCATTTAAAATTCTCAACTACATTGCTACAAATAATTTACTTGCGACTTTCCCAAATACAGCAATTGCCTTAAGACTTCTACTGACTTTACCTGTCTCAGTTGCGTCAGCAGAAAGGTCTTTTTCAAAATTAAAAATAATTAAAAACTTTTTACGCTCGGCCATGAAGCAAGAAAGATTGTCAGATCTTTCTATTATATCTATAGAGAGAGACTTGGCAGAAGCAATTGATGTCAAGAACCTTGTGACCACTTTTGCGTCTGTCAAAGCTAGAAAAGCTAAATTCTAAGATATTAAACTTTGTATTTGTTTTGTTTTTTTTTGTATTTGTACAATTTTATTTTATAGGAGTATTTCTTTTTATTTTATTTTATAAAATTGTTATTAATAATTTTTTTTAATGTAAATATATTTTTTAATTGCTTGGAGGGGGGGGCGCTATTTTATTTTTCACGCAGGCGGCCAAGAAGCTAGGAACGGCCCTGAGTACACCGTTGATGTTTAAATTCGTGGAAGTAGTAACTAACTGTGGATGACGATAGACTATGATCGTTAAGAGCTGTCACTAAATATTGGTAATTTTGGCTATATGTCAAACTTGTTTTAGAATCGTAGAAAATCAAATCTGTGGCACTTTTATAATGTCTAGCAGATAACAAACAACTTCTAAATATCAAAAAATTGTCTCTTTATACGCTTTAACCTTAACCTTTCAAAATTACAGCTGGAAACTATCAAAAGAATGATGTTTCAATGTATGCAAATGCTTTGGTTTTTGTTGACATCAATGGACTATCACTAACAATGAAAAGAACGACCATCGTGTCATGCACAATTAGTCAGTCAGCCAGTCATGCGCCATTCATAATTAGAACATTACGTTTGTTTCTAATAGTAATGATAATACAATTAATAAATAATCGAAGCTTAGAATTTGGCTACCCTGTACTCATCTTGCTTCTTTTTTCAACAGTTATTAATATAAAATCTGTTTGAAAACAAATACTGATCAACATTAGAAATAATATAATTGGAACCTATGGTAGGTCTGAGCAAAATTCGATTTTTTTAAAGATTTCAAGGAATATGAAACTCGATTTACAGTTAAAAATAAACGTTACTTTCATCAGTATCTCGAGGTACTAAATGCGTAGACAACAGAAACCTCCCCGAGGCGAAAAGAACACTCTTTGTTTCGGCAACTCGTGCAAGAACTGAAACACAAAACCAGCTCACGCGGGCCGAATATAAATTCGAGGCGTTCATCTCCGTCGCACCTTCTTTGATGTTGAGGCGCGGTGTAAATAGCCGTTTTTCCAACCGCTTACAAAAGTCTGGAAACTAGAACATCCTGGATCTGTGGGAACTACCCGACATTTCGCTGTGTTTACGTCCGACGTCATCGCGCGAGGAGAACTGCTTCTGTGAAATCTATCTTCAACCGCCTTCTGAAAATTATGAAACGTTCACATCCGCACTTGCTTTCACACGTATGTAGGTAGACGATTATGTAAACACGAATTAGAAGCTTTCTGGAAGCGAAATTATTTTTAGATTGCGGCGGCTGATGATGGGACCAAACACTGTATCCAGCTTTTTTCAATAGAAATTATGTCGAGGAAATGGTTAAATATGATTGAGCCCTACCATTTGACAAATTGTGCGTTCGTAACGGATAACTATTATTACATTTCCATTTTGAAAATGACTGAAAAATTAATTTTGCTGTGTGGCTATATTTATATCTAGATTTTGAAATTTTGATTTATAATATGACAATAGTTCAACTATAATACTTCTTCGGTCTCAGGATAAAATGTGTTGGTTGTCCTCTATTTTGCTATTTAGTTTAACTATAAAATAATGAATAAATAACTCGCATATCAAAATTTCATTATTAAATTTCTCAAAAGCAGTTCTTTTCAGGCTGAATATAGAGAAATGCTTTACAGATTGAAAGCGAACTTTCCTTTGCAACTGTTATTTCTACAAAGTTTAGCTTATTGCTAGAATCCCAAATACATAAACGAAATATGGAGCTGAAATGTGGAATTGTAATAAAATAAATTATGATATTAAATCTTACCTTATCGTTATCCATCTGGTAAGGTACCCGTTAGTACCTTAATAATATAACCGTAGAGCGGTCGTAGTTCAAATTTAAAATAAAGGAACAATCTTTACAATTACAAGATTAATAAATGGGCACAGGATCTACCCAGGTATCGAGAAGGCAAAACGATATACTCAATAATAACAATTATATTTAATAGATATCTATATGTATAGAAGGTGTAACTAAAATGGAGGAAAAAACACGTAGCGATATTCTTCGTAAAATTCTGAGGAGAAAGTCTTAATAGTAAAATGTTGGATTTGCCTTCATGAGCACTCACGAGCAGCCCTGGATGCCAAAGAATTACGATGTTCGTGAGCTGTTCCAAGGCTTTTGCTACAAGCGTATGAACCACAAATTGTCATAATGTTGGTTTTCTGATGTAGGTAGCTCAACTGGTAGAATAATCTAAATCATTATTTCTATGTGATTTTTTATTTTCTCCATCAGTCTCGTAATTCGGATCAGATTCGGGTTCAGAAAAGATGTTTACTTTATCATACGGTTTATCTATTGCATTACGTGCAAGATATTCGGTTGTAAAAAAAATTAAAGACTAACAGATCTATGCCATTTTTTTCGATATACTAGATGCTCTAGCCATGAATTCACCAAAGTTAAATCCACAAAATTAAAACAAAATCAACAAATAATGGTATGCTGCTATTAAATTGGGTCTTGGTATACAAATGTAGTGGCTCGCTTTTTACCCCACCGTTGAACTAGACTAACAATTGTGGAACCCTCAGACGTTGAGAAAACTAGTACTGGTCGATTGTCGTAACATTTGGCAATGTACATTTTCTTGCCCTCTCGAATAGTTTCATGGAGATCACCTGTTTCTTTCTATTAGTATTTTGCCATGTTTTAAAATACGTTTTGCTGTTGCAGGTAGCCTTGAACTTAAAACAGTGTCAACAATTTTGCTTTGACTTGTCATTACCAATATTTTTAAGAAAGCTTTAGAAACCATGAACTGGAATCTTCAAAATTGAAACCCAAGGTCTTGATTCTGATATGTTGACACCTTTATTATTTGGCCTCACGTCAATCATGTTGCAATAAAAATAATTAAAATTCAACAGCATTCAATTACCAGATACATATTTGGAAGTATAAGGTCTGCACACTTACTTGGGTACCTACCTGCACGTCTTCAGCTATGATAAATCAATCTAGCCCGAAATATCTATGAAAATGTCCTTCAAACAAAGTTGGGCGTTAAGACCAAAGTCGAAGTTGGGTGTTGTGACCAAAATCAAACTTGGGCGTTATGACCAAGTTGGGCGTTGTGACCAAAATCGGGATTGGGCGTTGTGACCAAGTTGGGGGCCCTGACCAAAATTGAAATTGGGCGTTGTGACCAAGTTGGGCGTTGTGACCAAAATCGGGATTGGGCGTTGTGACCAAGTTGGGCGTTCTGGCCAAAATTAAAATTGGGCGGTGTGACCAAGTTGGGCGTTGTGACCAATATCGAAGTTGGGCGTTTATGACCAAAACGGTGTTTTCAGTGGCGTCTCCTATAACAGACGTCGGTGGGCGTTGTAACCAAGTTGGGCGTTGTGACCAACATCGTTTTTGGGCGTTATGACCAAGTTGGGCGTTGTGACCAAAATCAAAATTGGGCGTTGTGGCCAAGTTGGGCGTTGTGACCAGAATCGAAGTTGGGCGTTATGACTAAATTCTGAGTTGGGGTTTGTGATCAGTGGGTGTTGTGTCCTAGCCCCTAAAATACGAAAGTTGTACCCTTCTTCAGCGCATGTTCAGCACGCCCATTACGCGTGATGTCATTGATCACATGATAGTGCCGACCAATTGAAACGCGCTATGCTCTCACACCACAGGCGATCTGCATTTACATTTGTGAGTCAGAGCATTATGTGTTTATTATTCGAGTTTGACAAGAGGCTAACGGAATTGCGTAGGAGGAATACATGGTAGGTAATACGTCCCATGTTCCACTAAGCTTAGTTTTTTCCCATTTAAGGTACAACGGCTGCCGACTTTGAGTGGAACTATATAGTTGAAGCAGTTATCCGATCTATTTGGGATTTAGCTTATCCAGTGGCCTATTGAGCTGGGCGCAATAAAGATTATTAAAAAAAGTATCGTTTTTCTGTTTTTATTCTTCTTCTTCTTAAGGTACCATCTTCATTATTGAAGGTTGGCAACAACTATGGCAAATTTATCTTTGTTTTTCGCTGTTCTAATTAGCGAATGTGTTTTCAATCCAGTCCAGTCCCGGATATTCTTTAGCCAGGAGCATTTCCTTCGTCCTACACCTCTTCTTCCTTCTATTTTTCATTCCATAAGAAGTTGAAGCAAGTCGCGCTTATTGTTCCTGTATATGTGCCCAAGGTAGGAGGTTTTTCGCTTTTTGATGTCTCTTATTAGTTCTTTATCTCTACCGACTCTTCTAAGAACCTATTCGTTAGTGATGTGCTCTGTCCATGATATCCGCAACATTCGTCTGAAAACCCAGAACTCAAATGCTTGTAACTTTTTTTCTGTGTTTTTCTTCAGAGTCCATGTTTCAGCCCCGTATAACAGTGTTGAATAAACGTAGCACTTGGCAAATCTGTAGCGTACGGCCAGGTTTAAGCTTCGATTAGTTAAAAGTTTCTTCATATTAATAAAAGTGGATCTAGCAGATTCTATTCTCGTACGTATCTCTAAATCTGGGTCCGTGTTTTCCGTCACCCAGCTTCCAAGATATCTAAATTTGGAAACTTTTTCGATACGCTGGCCATATATGATAAGGTTAATTTGGTCATTTGGATTCCTGCTGAATATCATGGTTTTTGTTTTTTGTGTGTTTATTTTCAGACCCATGGTATTTCCTTCGGCTGTTATAGCATCAATTGACCTAAATAAAATATTAATTTTGTATCCATTGAGTTAAAGTTATGGCTGAAACGTAACGTGCTTATAACGTTAACACTTAACTAAACAATAACGTCAATAAAACATCGTTTTAACGTATAAAGAACGTACATTTTCTGTTGAAATGGCAACGGTGAAAATTGTGCAATAAAATGACGTTCAAAAGAGTAAACACTTACTTCCAGTTATGCGATTTTCTTCAAAAGATTGCTGTCGGATCTAGATAGTACACAAAACCTATATATGAAGTCAAGCCCATGCGACTTTTCGTTTTTGAGATATTTTGTTCACAAACAGACTGACAGACAGACAGACACACAGACACACACAGACAGAACAATGAACAAAACATGTTTTTTAGGTTCAGGGGACTCTAAAACATGGCGATCTGTTGAAAACTCAATTTTGAATTTTTGGAGGGAATCCTATACTTTCTTTATCGTAAAAGGAAGTAGAAAGGAACCAAAGGCCTGAAAATAAATTCAAAATTAAATATCAGACCATGTGAAGATAGATCTAGCTGTCTCATACCTACGATTTCGGGCAGCCAACAGGTGTTTACTTCCAAATACTATCAAATCCTAAGTTGCTGTAATTCACAAAATCAATAAAACCAAAATTTGCACCATATTAAGAGCAACTTTTTGGGATAAAACCACTTCCAAACCATTAACAAAAGGTGCCAACAAATTTAGCGTTTCAGCATCGGAAGTAAATTTAAGATTTAGAAATCTCCAAAAACTGGGAAAGAATAATAGCTCTTCACCGAATTTGCATACGGAAATGTTTCAAGAAAGGAATGTTAACTGCCTATTAAAAAATTACCAAACGCTACATAAACAATGACAATCAAGGTTGCCGATGTGCTAGAAAAGCGAATATGATGGAAAATAATTTAATACCGTTACAAGTGGCTCATTATGAACCCAATGTTGATCTCAAAGACAGTAAAACTTATTCTTCCGTTTCTTGAACTACAAAGTTCGTTGCGGGTAAAATCAGAACGCTTTCGTGCCCCTGTGTTTCTGTCCTATCCTGGGGTGTAGTATTAAATATTTCATTTAATAGTAATTGTAGTAATTTTTGTTGCTGGAGTGTAGCGTTTTACATCACAATATATGTTTTGGATTTTTAATAAATTTATGTTGTGCTGTTTTTAATATTGACAATATATTCATTGCATTTAATAGTAGCCGCTATTAAGAGTAACGTCTGATGTCTAGAATGGTTATCAACAAGTGCGGGTGCGTGGTTAACGAATGGGAATGACCAGGTCATTTTCGCAAAGTGTTATTATACGTTCTACGCTGTTTCAGTTTAAGTTAGGCTAACATTCAGAACAAGAGTAAATGCATTGAAATAGCATCTACAGTGTCTATGAATAATTTTAGAATGTTCTAAATTAACAATTATAAATAATTAAACACCATCAGGAAAATAATGCGTCTCCGCTGTAATAAGAAAATGAATGTACTAAAAATAATAAATTAAAATGTACCCCTTGTGAGGCCGTATATAACAAGAGATCAATAAAAAAACCAATTAGGGTAGGCTGTGATATGTGTTATACGTTTGGCAGTACTGAAGTGTATTGTCAGTATATGTCAAATTCAATATTAGTAGGTTAGGTTTTGTTTGTTATTTGACACAGACTAACGTAAAACAACCTGCAAATCTCGAATTTGACATCGACTGACAATACACTTCAGTACTGCCAAACGTATAACACATATCACAGCCTACCCTAATTGGTTTTTTTATTGATCTCTTGTTATAACTCAGGGTATGATAAGTGATAACTGAAGACTACTTGATTTCATTCGTAAGAATCCAATTTTTATGGATTTCAATCAAATAACCCATATTTGCTCTTGTTATTGTTTTACTGCGTAAAAAGTATTATTCTGGTTGAGATACCTTTTGTGTGATTATATAAGGTCGTTCTAGAATAATGTTTTCTCGAGAGATAAATCACTATTGAATGTCTATTCATTATAACCGGTTACTTTAAAAACCGTCAATTTGTTGACAAAATTAAACACAAAACGTTTTTTACCTTGAGATTTAGTGTATTTTAATTTTAATTTTAATCCATGAAACATTTTCTGCAAATCGCTTTTAATCTGGTGCATATTTAATTTTATTGATTTGACGAATTACTGCACCCGTCCGATTATCTAAGAATTTGATATTATTTGGAAGTAAACATCAGCTTGCTGCCCGAAATTGCAAGGATGTGACAGTTATTACTATCTTCACGTGGTCTGACGTTTAGTCGAATTTATTTTCAGGCCTTTTTCTTCTTCGAGTAACACCCCTTACTATTTCTCCAAATTTTTGAGCTACAAATTTCGCACTATGAAAAATAATACCACCTGGTAGTAAGGATGCTTTCTTGTAGATTGCGATTTCGACGCAAATGGTCGATGATTGAAATAGAAATGCTTTTCTATTTCATCCCATGTTGAATCACGTTCGGCAATGAGGTTACTTGTAGATTTTAAATTCATGATAATTTATGGCTAGTAAACAATTATGCGTTGTTTACCAATTCCACTTGTAGTATTATAGCTAGTGAACGACTGCCAGTTCTTTGCCAAATTCCATTTGCTTTGTGAATTTTCAAAAGTTATGGTCTTTTTTCAATTTGTCAAGAATAGATCATTTCAGTGATATGTTCGTTTTTAATGTGTAAAATAATACCATACTTCTTTTATTAAGTGTCTTTTTTCGAATTCTAGTTGGACATTTTTCTATTAGGTATTTCTAAATTGGCTGAATCCATTCCGAGCGCTCTTATCTAGTCAAACCTCGCTTGTGCTTAAGCCCATATAGTATTTATTCATATCTTCGATAAGTATTTATATAGTAATTCTGTGGATGTAAACTAGTTATCTGTGGTTGTATTTAATGGCGTTTAATTTTTAGTTAGGGTTCGAAACGCTAATGTCTTTGCGAACCCTCTATTTGCGTTTATCTATTTTTTGTCATTAAAGCGTAATAACATATGAATATCTCTCTGTGTTTTTTAAAGGTTAGGAATGTGCTCTCGACGATAAGTTACTTATGTTTACGTTATTGGTTAAATAATGATATTATGGAACCAGTAGCGCATGCCTCCAATAACGATTGAGATTGTTTATTAGGTTTTATGGCCCTGATTTTTACTTCCCTCGTCTAAAGCACGAGGAAAGTATTGTAATCTTGAAAAGATCACCTATCGAGATTTCTTTTAGAGCTTCAGGTTTCAGTGTCCCTAGATGACGGAAAACATGATTTCTCAATTCAGTCTGTCTGTTTATCCGTCCGGCTTCCCGTTGGCGGTATAGTAAGAAAAATATTTTTTGGAAGAAGACAATATGTTGCATGCGGATATTATGTCTACCTGGCTCGAAATTTAATATACTTTTGGTCAATTATATACACAGTAAACATGTTTAAAAATTGAATGCCGTTTTTCTTTAATATTTTCAATTTCTTTGGTTTCAGAACTTCCCCTACTCGGATCTGGCTGTGGCACTTCTTATTAACGTCCTACTATTAAATCAGCGTATTGCCAATAAAACCGTTCGAATGTACATTATTTAAATTATGGTCTACGTCTGCTATTAAGACAATGGGTTAAAATTGTACCTCTAGCATGTGCATACATTTATAAAATGAACATTAGACAATGTATTTCATATGTTCATGGCTCATTTGGGCATTATCAGGCGTTACATCTATCCGGCGCTCGGTTTTACAATAACGCGAAGGCACCCGCTATGCGCAAAGTAGCGCTATAGAAAAGACGGCGTTCCGCTCCCTACTCTATGGAAACCCAAAGCTGCTGTACCGATAAAGTCGCCCGGAAAGTATATAATCAGGTTTCTCGACCATTTAACTTCACTTGAGTCCATCGATCCTGACTAGTCCGACTTGAGTCTCTGGACTTCCCTTCTCCCAAAACCGATCCTAGCGTAAGAATGTGGCTGTGTCTCTCCGTCTCCTAACGTATCCACCCAGAACCCCCAACCTGTACGTTCGAATATGGCTGTGTCTCTCGGTCTTCTAACGCACTCTCAGTTAATTAAAAGCCCCACGGCCCCGACACTACCGTAAGCGACGAAAATTCTGTAATTTATTCATAACCAGACCCGTAGGAACCATTTTGTACGTTTTACCTGAAGGTGGCTCTAGAAATATAGGCGCCTTTATTAAAACTTACCTGGAGGATCCGCATTAGACGTTTAAAGACGATTTCCTGGAGAACGAAGTCCAAGACCGCATTTCGAGCCTGAATGCCGATGAATTGACCGCAAGGGAACGCCAAGCTGCCAGATTCATTTTGCCAGCTAGAATGTGCAAATTTCACCTGGACAAATTCACGGCGCAATTACTCCGGGAACAACGCACCAGCACATCCCTCACTAGCCCTTACGCATTCCAGGAGCCACAAGTATGTGCTAAATCCCGTTAAGTTCTGGATATGTTTGCAGAGCACAATTGTAAACAAAACCGCCAATCTACAAGGCCGCATTTTGGACAATCGGCATACAGAGCTGAAATATATACTCCACTCCAAGTCGAATGCTGATTGAGTTGCGGACCTACCAGGAATCATAAAACGTAGCCCCAGAGGAAACCGTTAATTTATTAATGTACAGAGTAATCCGTAATTTGTATATCTCGTTAAAAACATTATACTGTTAAATATTTTATATATTGTGTGTTCCTGACCGTATATATTTGAGTGGAGTGAACACATTTCCTCCGATTGCGCTAACTTGATGTAGAAATTAATAAACGTTTGAACCTTTCCGAAATTAATGGAAGTCATATCACACCAGATTTAAAACGTTACACGACCAGAATTAATTACCAGGGCTAAAGTTAAATTCAGGAGGGCAAAACGTTACAACATGTTTGGTAATTTGTGGAACAAATATTTTTCTGTCTTTATTCTCTGCAAATTACATAGCGAATTGTGTAGCTTACAGTTACTTTTATAGTTCCAAGTGACATGCACCACACGTATCATTCAAAAGCAAGTACCAACGATGAAAATGGTTTAAAATTTCATGTAATTTTCTTGACAAACCCCACCATTACAAACCTTTGTTAAACACCATATTTTCAGATAATTTCCAAATGTAAAATTGAAGCACAATCGATCAAGCTGTTGAGACTACAGCTTATCACATACTGATATACAAAGTGCCCAACTTAAAATGTACACAGTTTTAAGCAGGTGAGTATGCAACACACATTACATTTCAATGGCGATTACAGTCTAGATGTAATGTGTGTTGCATACTCACCTGCTTAAAGCTGCGTACATTTCAGTTGGGCACCCTGTATACTCAAAACGTGTCTTAAAAAGCGGCTAATAATAATTAATTGTCAGCTGAGAATATTGACGCTTACAAGTATTTACTGTTTAATATAATCGAAATGTAGTTTGCCATAACAAAATAATTTATTACTACTAACATTGTCAACTAATCTATAGGGAGTGATGTATTTCCTATGTGTAATTTTATTAGCCCATTACGGGTACAAATAATATCTACACTTTTATATGTGGTAATGCGGGTATAATATATTATGTATCGCAACTGTAAACAAATGATGCTATACCAGGTTTAAGCTACTGTAAATTAATAAATCAAATCAAAATGTTAGTAAAGCTACTGTGGGAATTGGTATTTTTTACTTAATTTCTCACTTAACACGGTCTCACTCATTACTGCGCTTTAAAAAATATACAAGGGGAGGAAGTGCAAGTGAAATGCTGAAAGGGAGGGGTTAGAATTTTATTATTTAGCGTAGAACTGTAAAACTTTGATGTGGATAGCAATTAATAGCTATTTTAATACACCTTTTGTTTCTTGGGAATTCTAAGAGGCAAAACCTAAAAATTTAGTGCTTACAACGTCTCAAGGCCTTGTTTAAGATGTTTTGCTTTACCACGAATCGAATTCGTGGCTCGGAGGAAAACCAGAACCGGAATTGGGGAATCGGTGGTACTGTAAAAAGTTAATACAAGTAGTAGAACCTGTTCACTAGCAATTCCTGATAGATAAATAAATTACTATTGAATGTATATTCCTCATAATCTGTTGTTATAAAAATCGTACAATAATCAGGTAGAAAAAATAAATTAAGACAGTTTGCTGGTAGAGTTGAATACAAAAGTTTTATATTTTGGGGTTTAGTGTATTTTAATAATGATGTACCTATACGGAAAGTGTTTTATCAATAGGTTTTTTATGAAATTATTTCTAGCATTATAAAAGTTTCGTTAAGAGTGTTCGAAATTGCATTTAAAGCACTATGAAGTCATCGATAAATCGGATGAGTTGGCTGGGGCGACCCGTCACATATTCGAAATGGTTCATTTAATACCTTTTTCCTCCTCCGGGTAGTCTATGTTAGGGTGACATTTTTGTTGGTAACCATGCGAAATAACTAAACCTGACAGAATTGGGTTATGTTTGTAGGATTGCACTGTTGGCAATTAAGTGGTTGACTGTAATTGTGAACCAATTATATGGATGGGTAATGTTTTTCGATTAATATGAAACTTATTTTAACAAACGACGACACATGCCCAATTATCGCCTGATGCTACGCGAAGTCTTTTTCAGGAAAGATTGCCGCCGTACTACAATAGCCGCATCGTCGACAATGTACAAGTTTCACACCTTGGACCAACACAGGTGGTCGTCACTTGCATTCCTGAAGTACTCGAGAGTACTTGAAGGAGCTTATGTAGTCACACGTGTTTACTTTTGGGCCGTTCGCCCGGTTTACCTAAACTGCCAGAAACGAGCCGCGGCTGACCGACTGGCTTACTGTTCCAGTACGTCCAAATGTTTACTTTTGGTCCAAGTGTGTAATTGTGTATGGACCTCGCGCAGACCTACGCTACTGCCTGAATAAATACGATTTAATAGATTTCTGAGGAATAATGCCCGTGCCAAATCCATTTTCCAATTTGAGAATGCCCATTTTCGGAATTAGTCTATTGTGGGCGATGGGGCTGGAATAATATTTGTCTGAAGTTCCAGATTTGAAACGGCTTTTGATTCTTTGCGCTGCTCCGTAAAAGTAGCTTTATTACATTGTTACTAGTGACCACGAAATTGCCAATTTTTGTGATAGAATCTGCTGTTATACAATGGAAATACATATATATTGCTATGGTCCTATATGACTTTATTATGTTTTTTATTAATTTTTATTCCATCTCAGGGTTTTATCATTTTAAATTCTAAATCTTACCTTTATTGTTCACAGCTAGTTGACTCATATCTCATAGGGTTACTGTAGAATTGAATTAGAGCATACACAATAGAAATTATAAAATTAAAATATGAGGCAATTCAATTTATTAAAATACCGCAGTTTGTAATTTTGGATATATAATGACAAGTTCATTTATAAATTATTATAATAATAAATTGTTATTAGAACTCAATTTTACCATTATAGTACTACTGGTTTACATTATTTTATTTTATTATATCTGAAGGAGATTGATTAGGTATTTAGTACTATTATCAGAAGAATGTTTCAAATTTAGATAATATTTTATTTTCGATTATAATCAATTTAATATCTGTTAATAGCAGTCTAATTTTTCTTACATTAATTATTGTCCTTTTATCTTCGAGCTCAATTTTGCCTCTTCTTTCTACTGATTACCCTTGTACTGCATCAGCAACAAACCATCTGCAGACTCCATAAAGGCAGAATTAACTTTTTTCTCAATTTCACACAATTCCTCTTTTAAATTAAGTCTATTAATTAGTATTGTAAATTTCAGTATTATATAATAGCATTTACTTTAATTAAATTGGGTTTTGAATTACTTTTAACTCACACGCCATACATTTTTGATAAAACTGTTTCACACAATTTTATTTTGTTCTTTTATTTATTTATATTTCCCGCCAAAACCTTGTATATGAAATACCATAAAATATTGATTCCTAATTTTCAACCAGTATGACATTTTTAACCTTATAAATCATTTTTTTAGGTTAACAATTTCTAATTGTGTCTGCCTTCAATTATGCAATATTTAGCTTTTATACAACAAACAAATAAGTATTCACATTAAGCTTTATCTATTATGATAATAATTTCTTTTAAAGAACGACGTAATTCCAAAATCATCATAATTTCCAACTAAACTGCGTTGAACCTGCACAAACCATATTGAACTATAACTGCGGTATTTTTATAATTTCTCGTTTAAATCAAATTATTCAATATGATTCTATCTAATTTATTTTATTTTAGATAATTACAATGTCGTTTGCTGGTCAAATACTTCTACTATTGTAAGAAATAGAACGCTTGAACGATAAAACGATGATATTTGGCTACGATATCCTTTTTATTTGCTCTACAGTGAATCTGCATGTTAATTGTATATGCTTTTTAAATTGATTTGCCATTTTAAGATCATATCAATACCGGGTGATTCAATAGCCTCTTTACAAACTTTGGCAACGGAAAATAGATTTATTTCCACGAAGAAAATTGCATATAAACACATGTCATATCGTTTTTTCTTCTTAAGTTAAACTGTTTTTAAAGGTTAATTTTAAATGTAGTGGCCACGATTTAACAAGATAAAAGCTAGTAACCGTCTGTTACACATGTCAACCTGTAAACACTAGTTGTTTGTTTATGTTAAAACTTAGTACAAACTTTTATCATCTTTAACCAAATTGAATTAATTACCCTTGCAACCAACAAATGGACAACTAAATGGTATCGGTTATAACTTCACATGTAAAATAAATTAATAACTATGATTCTTTCTAACTTATATTTGTTTTAGCTAATTGACAATCAAATTTACTGATGAACTGCCGATACTACATTTTTATTGATAAAACCGTGCTATTCTACTCAATATCCTTTTTATTAGTAGCTTCAGCGTACTTATGCGAACGTTTTGTCCGTCCGTCCGTCTGTCTGTCTGTCTGTCTGGATCGCCTGTAACTTTCGAACGGCTATAGATATCGAAATTTTGAAAGGGGGCAAAGTTGTTGCTAAGGTCCCGAGCACCTTCATGCGCTATTTGGTTTTGGCGAAAGGTGGCGATTTTCCACTTTGCAAAATTTCCAAGCATTTTAGCACAGTGGCGGCTTGTCCACTTGGCGCCATCTACAGAAGTTCGGTGGTCACGTTTTGAACTACACATTCTGGGTGCACTATAATACTTAATGTTTTCGCAGTGCTGAAGCTACTCTTTAGACCTGTACTTGAGCAGTTTATTTGTTTGCATGATAATTATAATTTATTTAAAATGCTCTGCCATTTTTAGACCATGTCAATACATATAAAAGATTCAGTATCGTAATTAATAATAAATTGATAGTTTCCCAATAATAATTATAAATAGGTCCCTAATTATTAGAGACACCATAAATTCAATAAATGTAAAAAGATACAGTTAAAGTTGTTCCAAATTATGAATAAGATATGGATTCGTTTAGAATTGGTATAAATTCAATGTTACCCTCACCATAATTCTAGAAAGCTTAATAAATACATCAAATCAAATTACTAATTAAACAAGTGCGAAAGTTTTGTTATCAATAACTATAGTCTGTTTTAGAATTTTAGGGCACTAGGTACAGATATGTATAACAAAGTTCGTACAATTCAAGCTACTAAACAAGACGAGACTGTAGTAATGTAATGTAATAACATAAAACAGACTTTTTATCAGTGTGAAGATTACTTCAAAAGTTACCGAGTTATTTATGCGAGCAGGAAACATAGTTGTTTGTGAACAATTAATTGCGACGTTTTAAAACAAAATGTTTAGCAGTACATGGTGTATCAAGTGGTGGTACATACAGCTCTTCACCAGTGTAAACTTGTAAATTTTACAAGTTAGTTTCTGAGGCGATTAAGCAAAAAATTCTAATTCAAGTTACAGTTCCACTATGAAGCTATAATGCAATGTAACATGTACCAAATATCTACATACAAAGGTTTTACGCAAATTCTTTATGAGCACGGTGCTAACACACTATATAAACGGCTTGATCAGTCCGTCCTGTCATCAGATATAATTCCTCACAGCTCCAACTCGAAAATACAGCCCACAAGTACTGGATATTAGACTCGCAACAATATCGATAATCCAGTCGGATTCTTGATCAAAGCAGCAAATAAAAACCAAGTTACAATTTTGACGTTGATACATTTAAAATGGCAACAAATATAGGCGTAGAGATAAATTATTACGGTCTGATGTAATTGTAAGATTTTTTATCGAAAATTTCAATGAATACAAACGAATTCGAAGCACCAGCATTGGCTTTATTTGTCGCCTAAATCCCGATAAAATCGGTTAAAACGAAACAACTTCTTACAATTGCTTTAATAACTAATGAACAAAAACTGATCAAAAACAGCTTAGTGCGGAGTTTAATGACAATACGCGCGAAAATTCTCTAAATAACATAAACTACGTTTCAAATCATATAAAAAAAATAAGAGAATATAGTTCATTTCACATCAAAAATTGTTACAATTGTTTGTTTCTCGCTCACAGTTCTAATTTACATTCGAGAGAATGCGTGTGGCGCAGTCTGATATATTTTGCTATTTGTACAACAATAGTTTACACTGATATTCTACTTAAAGTTGTTTAATTAAACTGACAATAGCAGCATAAGTCCTTTTAACTTTTCTAGACAGCTGAACTTAGTTTTGAAATGTAGTACTGCATTCCATATTGATGCAAAATGTTACCTTTCTTTTCCAGCTTTAAGCAGTAGCATAACAAGTTATCACACAACTCGGTTTTCCGAAATCCATATCCTTAAAAAATACAATTCTTCGTAAACGCATATTGCTTTGTATCAATCATCATTTGTGGTCCACTTAAACCCTTAATTCCCAAATGTATCCCATATATTTCAAAACAATGTGGATGATTATAACAGAGATTCCTTGACAGACTGTGTATTTGTACAAGGAGTAGCAGCAACAAACCCGTTGCTATTTGGCAGGCGTCCGATATGGCCCAAATGGTGAGGAGGATCTTCTCTTATACAAATACCAAAATATCCTCCATAAATATATCGTATAGCTCCTCTATTTATTTATTAAACAATACCGACTCTGTGAGACTGCATGAAATTTAAAACCGCGAACATTCTCGTTTTGGCTACTCGTTGTCGTTTGCTCGAGTTGCGCTTTGGAGAATGGGAGTGCATCTAAGAATTTTTGAATTGCGAAGACACGCTCGCAATTAACAGGCGACACGAATAAAAAGAGACGTTCTAAAACGAAAAGCATTAGCCGTGGAAACGTGAGGAAGCCAATTCACAGCACAAATTAAGGACTCCGGATATCCCGCTGTTTAAACTCCGAGCCATCCGCAGATGTTTGCCGTCACTGTCAGAGCTGGACATCTTCAAGACCTCCCGTTGACATTCAGGCTTTGCATTTGGAGCAATATTCTAAATAAGTAATTTGATCATTTATTTTTAATCCCCTTGCAAACGGCTAAATTTAGATCAAGTCTTAGACTCGAAATAGCGGCCACAGAGGAAACTGGACTAATGGAGAGAAGCTGGAAGTATTTGATCGGGTGCAAATTTAGATTCTAGTGCATTTACACATTCCTGAAAAATACAACGTATAGGGTGTTATAGCTAAAGTGTTCTTGGCGATGGAACTATATTTTTATATTAATTGGAGATGAAGCAAATACGCCAAATGTAATACTTGTATAAAATACCGACACTAAAGAAGCTCTTAAAGAGTGGAGCAGAAAATATAATAGCAACGGTATCTTCACAGGAGAAAATATCTTCTTTATGTTCTTTTTCACGAATGATCAAGTTTAATCCTATCTGAAGAAGGTGCCGCCTCTATAAAAAAACGAAAACTATAGCAAATGAAGCCTAAGTAAATAGGAAGCGAGCTCAAATTAGGTACAGATAAATAACAAATGGAAAAAAATGAGCGACTTACAAATAGTGCAATTGTTAGTGAGTACATAATTAACAAACAAGCTCCTTTTGTTTTATGAAATGAAAACAAAAACGTTAAGAACAAAACTAAACTGTTATTTAGAACTCAAGTTAGTAAAAATGTGAAAACTAAATAAAAACCATCAACGTTCTAGAGGGGGATTTTTGTCATCGAAGTTGAAGTTATTCGAAACTTCAACATGTGTTAAGCGAAGAACTAAAAACAGATGCATATATAGGTTTGTATTACATAAACCAAGAACTCTTTTAGTATGATCACGTAGAGTCAGTCAAATGCCATTTTTCCATGTTTCTTACTGTAGGCCCTTTTAGGGCCAGATTTCGTATTTAGTCGTTTCACGTAGTAAGGGGTGGAATGAACCACATTTGTTGGTGCCATAAATGCTATAAAATGACGGTTTTCTTGATAAATGCTATATTTTGAATAAATGCCATATTTTAATGCTATATTTCAATGAAAATCAATATTATGTGACTAATTCACAACAAAAGGGCTTACAAATTTCAAAATAAACATGCAGAAGTTTTGGTGAGCGCCAGGTACTAAGGTCGATGACCTGGAGCGGGGTAACCCCTCATCGCGCGCCTCAATGCTCAGGTAAGTATCCCGTTACGTCCATTCATCAACAACAACCCTGCGCTCTCCCCTTTCCGTTCAATGGACCTCGGATACCTACGTTCCATTCATTTACCTCGTGTCCGTCGTTTTTATCAGATCACTTTGTCTTTTATATTTGTAGTGTGGGATTTTTTATATTACTGGTGAAATTTTTTCTAAAATTTCAACTTTTTGAGATAAATACTTACCATTTTTTATGCTTTATTTTGAAATAACTGCCATTTTATATGCCATATTTTGAAAAAATAAATGCCATTTTGCTATGCTATATTTTAAAAAAATACGGGAATATTTTGACGGACTGATCAGATATGATGAATGGGCGATAATAGATAGTTGCAAAAACTGCAGGAGTAGATCCCACTAGAAAGAAACCAAATTGTTTTAATGTCGGTTCTAAAAAAATCCTAAACGAACTAGTATGCTGGTACCGTTGAACGCTTTGCTACGCAATAGCACTAAACAAAATTAATAATAATTTTATACCATATAAGCAGGATGAAAAACTGTGTCTACCCAAAACAGCCCCATAATCAATAGTGGGAGTGAGGTTAACATTACAAACATTAAAATGTTCAAAACCAAATTCGAGCGTCACGAACTTTCGAATCTAAGTTACCGATTTCCCGGTTATATGGCAATCACAGCTTGCATTGATGGGAGATACCTTTTATCAGACGCATACTCTTTGATAACCTATATCATGTTATGAGAAACAAAAAAAGGCATAAATACAGCACACTTAAATATCCGACTCCCCAAAAACTGCTGTAGTGTTCATATAAATCCACCTAGAAGGTGTTTCTTCCAGATTCAATTTACTTAATCCAACGATAAGAATTGGAAAAAAATAGCGAACACAGGAATCAACAAATCACAAAACCCAAGTAGAGTGGGAAATACGCTAAAACCTAATAGAACACGTCTGATCAACCAAGACTTCAGGTTCGACTAAATAAGCTTAACTCTACATTAGCGGGAACGAACTGTTAATAGTGTCACTCCTGAAGGACAACATATACTGCCCCTCCACAATCCATAGATACCTCACCCCCAACATGTCAAACGAAACACTTACTTTGTCATGTAAATATCGTGCTCTTCGAGCTAATTAATCAATATACCTCTTTAGTGGGCCCTATCAAAGCCAAGAAATATCAAATAACTCGAGTAAGGAGGATGCGAGTAATCCAGGGCAAACGTATGGCTGCATCTACGTATGGACGAAGAAAGATGGCCAAAAAGAATATTTGCATGGACACCACCAATATATGTAGTGCCCAGTTATATAAGTATTTGACTAAGGTTTTAGCAACTAGCGTCATCTTAATTTTACCTTTTATTTTATTCAGGTACTGCAGATCTTCGAGACTATCAGTTAGAATTGTTATAACGCTAGCGTATCTTATACAATTAATGTATTCACCATCGCTTTTCATTCTTTTTTCTTCATTATCTAAAGCTAATCTTATAGAAATTCGGAATAGACATTAAATAACGTTGACGCCAATATGCACCTCTGTCGGACGCTACGGTTTTCAGACCTTTTTTTATTATTGAGTAAATATTTACATCTAATGTATTTTTCGTCAATACTTCAACACTTCATTCTACCTATTTTATTTATTAATTTTTCAGATTCCTTATATCTATTTCAACGTAGCATGTCAACTAAAGGTACGAGGATTGTTTAATAGAAACACATTTAGAAGCTGTAGCATTATTTTTATTAACTTAATTAAAAAAAATCTATTAGCATAAGACATGAGTTCTACTGTTGTACTAATCTATAAAGTCTCTGCCGGTAAAATTCTGGCTATTGGCGAAACCAGTCTACAATACGTTCGAAGTAAATCGCTGTCGCTCTGACGATCATTTTAATGGACCAAAACATGACTTTTGTGATGATAAGAGTATGAATAATGGAATGAGCACTTTCTGTATTAATGCACACCATTTCAGAAAGTTCTCTGACTTTAAAAAATGTTGGTCGTATTTGCGATAAACGGCTGTCTCCTAGAGGTCACTAGCTGTTGACACCTATCCAACGGCTTATAAATTAAACTTGTTAGGAACCAGAACCATTTTATAAATTTCTAACTGTTGTTGATTGATTAATGAAATCGTATCAGCAAATCTAAGTGCCCTGCGCTAATTCTACTATCATAGCTTAATGGCGACCAAAATATAATAGTTGCAGCCAGACTAAGCATGCCATTATTAACAGGTGCTCAAGAACTGCCTAAGAATTCTCTGCAGGGGTTATAGCCCTTGTAGTAGTATATTTTGAAATCATTTAACCATATATCACTACTATATCAAATTTTTCTGCATCATAAAAATTAAAATTTTGTAAGTTAGTATTCAAGTACGTTAAAACGTCTGAAAAGCACGTTTTGTAGCAAATACTAACTACAGAAATGGTTATTGTACTACTATCATAGCTTAGTGGCGACTAAAATATAATAATTGTAGCCAGACTAAGCGTGCCATCATTAACAGGTGCTCAATAACTGGCTAAGAATTGTTTGCAGTGGTTACAGCCCTTATAGTAGTGTATTTTGAAATCGTTAACCATATATCACTACTATATCAAATTCTTCTGCATACAAAAAATTCAAGTTTAATAGTTTAGTATTCAAGTACGTTAAAACGTCTGAAAAGCACGTCTTGCAGCAAATATTAACTACCGAAATTGTTATTGTACTACCATCATAGCTTAGTGGCGACCACAATATAATAATTGCAGCCAGACTAGGCATGCCATCATTAACAGGTGCTCAAGAACTGGCTAAAAATTGACTGCAGTGGTTATAGCCCTTGTAGTAGTATAATTTGATATCATTTAACCATATATCACTTCTATATCAAATTTTTCTGCATCCAAAAAATTCAAGTATAATAGTTTAGTATTCAAGTACGTTAAAACGTCTGAAAAGCACGTCTTGTAGCAAATATTAACTACCGAAATTGTTATTGTACTACTCTCATAGCTTAGTGGCGAAAAAAATATAATAATTGCAGCCAGACTAAGCATGCCATCATTAACAGGTGCACAAGAACTGGCTAAGAATTGTCTGCAGTGGTTACAGCCGTTGTAGTAGTGTATTTTGAAATCATTTAACCATATATCACTACTATATCAAATTCTTCTGCATCCAAAATATTCAAGTTTAATAGTTTAGTATTCAAGTACGTTAAAACGTCCTAAAAGCACGTCTTGCAGCAAATATTAACTACCGAAATTGTTATTGTACTATTATCATAGCTTAGTGGCGACCAAAATATAATAATTGCAGCCAGACGAGGCATGCCATCATTAACAGGTGCACAAGAACTGGCTAAGAATTGTCTGCAGTGGTTACAGCCGTTGTAGTAGTGTATTTTGAAATCATTTAACCATATATCACTACTATATCAAATTCTTCTGCATCCAAAAAATTCAAGTTTAATAGTTTAGTATTCAAGTACGTTAAAACGTCCTAAAAGCACGTCTTGCAGCAAATATTAACTACCGAAATTGTTATTGTACTATTATCATAGCTTAGTGGCGACCAAAATATAATAATTGCAGCCAGACGAGGCATGCCATCATTAACAGGTGCACAAGAACTGGCTAAGAATTGTCTGCAGTGGTTACAGCCGTTGTAGTAGTGTATTTTGAAATCATTTAACCATATATCACTACTATATCAAATTCTTCTGCATCCAAAAAATTCAAGTTTAATAGTTTAGTATTCAAGTACGTTAAAACGTCCTAAAAGCACGTCTTGCAGCAAATATTAACTACCGAAATTGTTATTGTACTATTATCATAGCTTAGTGGCGACCAAAATATAATAATTGCAGCCAGACGAGGCATGCCATCATTAACAGATGTTCAAGAACTGGCTAAAAATTTTCTGCAATGGTTACAGCCCTTGTAGTAGTGTATTTTGATATCATTTAACCATATATCACTACTATATCAAATTCTTCTGCATCCAAAAAATTCAAGTTTAATAGTTTAGTATTCAAGTACATTATTATATTTAGAAAAGATAGAAACTTTGAAAGAAATAAAACAAAAGGGGGTGGAGTCTTGTTAGCAGTTAAACGCAAGTACAAATGTGTCAGGGTTTCAAGTTTTGAAACGGCTAATGGTGAAGATGTCTGGATAAAAATGTGGGTGGGTGATATCTCGTTTTATTTATGTTGTGTTTATCTTTCTCCTAGCGATAGCGACGATTGTTACAGGGTATTTTTTGATTTATTTGATTCAAATTTCTTATTTTCAGAAAAAAATATTTATATTTTTGGGGATTTCAATTTGTACAGCGTTACTCCTAAATTATTGGTGGAACAGGAGCAATTCATGGATCTTCATAATCTGATCCAATTTAATGGAATACTAAACGTAAATAACAGAATACTTGATCTGGTTGTGGCTAGACGGACGGTGCTGGTAGAGAGGTATATTTTACCACTTGTTAGTGAGGATGCTCACCATCCTGCCTTGTTGTGTAAAATTGAATATGTAAAAATGAATCGGAATCTTCAGCCCGTAAGTTTCTCTAATGCTCAATATAACTTCAATTTTAAAAGAGCAAATTTTCTTCAATTGCATAATGAAATACGTAACATAGACTGGAATTTTGGTGGAACTGCTGATGTTGAAGGTATAGTTAAAATTTTTTATAATAAACTTTACGCTGTCTTAGATAGATGTGTGCCTAGATCTTCATTTAAGAAAAACAATTGTCCTCCTTGGTTTACTGTTGAAATTAAAAAACTTTTAAGACGAAAGGATAAATACAGAAAACAGCTCAAAAGGCAGGAAAATATTTTTACCCGCCAAAATTTCAATTATTTAAGAAGCAAAATAAAAGTTAAAGTCGGAGATGCTTATCGCGATTATGTAAATAACATAGAAAATAATTTGCAGGGAGACCCCAAATTATTCTGGTCCTTCTTGAAATCGGTTAAAAGATCTAATGCGCTAGATAATATTATGACTTATGATAATAGGTCGCTTGAAACTACTAATGATATAGTTAATGCTTTTGCTAGTCATTTCAGCTCAGTTTTTCTAAACACTCCATCCAATTATAACATAGATTTTGATCTTGAACCATCCTTGCAACGCGAAATATTAAATATTCGATTTATTACTGAGAGTGATGTTAAGGAAGGTTTAAAGGCACTAGCTCCAAAACATTCAGTGGGTCCTGATGGAATACCTGCTTATATTTATAAAGCATGCTCCGAATACTTTGTTTATCCACTTATGGTCATATTCAACTGTATTCTGCGGACATCTCAGTTCCCGAGTTGCTGGAAAATTACTAAAGTTTGTCCAGTGCCAAAGGATGGCAGTAAATATGATTGCAAAAACTATAGACCAATAGCTTTACTTTCAGTACCTTGTAAAATATTTGAAAGCATTCTGCATAAGTATATTTTTTCTCATGTTAGGCCATATATATCTCCATATCAACACGGATTTCTGCCAAAACGTTCCACAATGACTAATCTTTTAAGTTTTACTCAAACAGTGACTGAATCAATGAGTAAAGGTGACCAAGTAGATACCATTTATACTGACTTTGCAAAAGCGTTTGATACAGTCCATCACGATACCCTTCTCTATAAACTGCATTTATTTGCTATTTCAAGAAATCTCTTAAAATTATTCACGTCATATCTACGAGAGCGTAAGCAATATGTAGTTTTTCGTGGTTGTTCATCTATAGAATACCATGCTTCATCCGGGGTTCCACAAGGATCGAATTTGGGGCCGCTACTATTTTTAATCTTAATTAATGACTTGCCGGAATGCATAAAAAACTCAGAATACCAAATTTTTGCTGATGATTTCAAATTATATAAGTCAATAACAGAAGCTGATGATTGTTTAAAACTACAAGAGGATCTAAATCGTGTTGTGACATGGAGCAAACAAAATCACCTACGTCTAAATATTAAAAAATGTAGTTGCATGTCATATACGCGTAAGCCACAATTCATTGTTTATAGTTATGCAATTGAAGGAGAGAACTTAGAAAGGGTGACTACTACAAAGGATTTGGGCATTTGGTTTGATGCAAAATTGACATTTAATCACCATATATTCCAATGTGTTAAAAAGGCTTACCAAATGCTCGGATTTATACTGCGTAATTCAGCAGGATTCAACCAGATATCATCGTTTATTTACTTGTACAATGTGTATGTTAGATGTCACTTAGAATACGGTTCCATTATATGGTCTCCCTACTACAATTATCTTAAAAACGAGATAGAAAAAGTGCAAAAAAAATTCCTAAGATATCTATATTACAAAGAGCATAGAATATACCCGACTACCAGGCCGTACCTTCTATTACTTAGTGATTTCAACTTTCGAACATTAGAAACTAGAAGATGTGTAAGCGATTCTATATGTTTGTATAAAATTGTAAGTTCTCTAATAGATTCACCACAACTGTTGCAGCTCCTTAAATTTAATATACCTTCTTATCAGCATAGGTCAGTTCTAACATTTTTTATTCCTGTTATACGAACCAATTATTTGTTCAATTCACCTGTATATAGGATGATGCATTTTATAAATTCTTGTGAATACGTGGATATATTTTTTATGTCTATAAATCAATTTAAGACACAGATTGTGAAGATCCTTGATGAAACTCAGAGGAGTATACAAGATCAAAATGTATATGGTTAAGTTATATTATGTTAATGAGATGATTGCTTGCTTATTTTCTAATTGTATAATTTATCATTTTTAATTTCTTGTTATTGTCTGCATATGTATCATTGTTGATTGTTGCTTGTTATTGGGCTTCGGCCTGTTAGCGACATATTAAATAAATAAATAAATAAATTAAAACGTCTAAAAAGCACGTCTTGCAGCAAATATTAACTACCGAAATTGTTATTGTACTACTATCATAACTAAGAATTGTCTGCAGTGGTTACAGCCCTTGTAGTAGTGTATTTTGAAATCATTTACACATATATCATGAATATATAAAATTTTTCTGCATCATAAAAAATTAAATTTTGTAAGTTAGTATTCAAGTACGTTAAAACGTCTGAAAAGCACGTTTTGTAGCAAATACTAGCTACAGAAATTGTTATTGTACTACAATCATAGCTTAGTGGCGACCAAAATATAATAATTGTAGCCACACTAAGGGTGCCATCATTAACAGATGCTCAGTAGTTTGCTAGGAGTGCGGACAATCATATAATGCATTTTGAATGCTTGGATAATTTTCTACAAGTGCTTTTTACATATTTTGTAATATGTCACGAACGATGGTTTCGGTTCTAGAGATTCCAACGCTGGTCAATGTTCTGAAAACTCATCAAAAGCAACTAGTGAAATTGATTCTCATAACCTCTTTGTTTTACATATGTCAAATATCTAATTTGGATTAAAAATTTGCCACAAATGGCAAGTAATTTTTCACTCAAGCCCCAGACTAAACACAGTCAGGTACAGTGAAGAATCCCTGCGCTTTTTTTCTATAATCGGGAAAAAGTGTTGAAATTGCCCGGGGGTGCCAAAGATTCTTTTGATACAACCGATAAGTCCATTAGCTTACGAGAACTCTTAAACTCACTAGGTTTGCGTAGCCAAACTCGCTACGACGTCAAAGAGAATTAAAAAACGTTTTTTACATTAACCGTACACAAAATCAAAGTTAATAAGGATAGATTTATATTAATAAGCGATTCTGCTACTACGATTAATTATACGCACTCGCATATACTACAAGTGCCACCAACGCTACAAGCAAAAGCTACACATAGAGACAATTCTATTGTTGCCACTATATTACAGGAAATCAAAGCATCCGATATAGGTTGCGCGAAATAGCAACGAAGGAATTTCACCAGTGTAATAAAGTGGAAAAATTTACATTTAAATAGTTAACAGACCTTGTTACCGTTACGGCGACAAAAAAAAAGAAGTAAGCAAAGGCCAACGGCTTCTCAGCCGGAGCTGGTCGTGGGTAAAACAAAAGACTCATAAGCTTTAGCTGAAAAATAAATATGGGCGCCAAGTAGCTAGTAACCCAGCACTTTGCTAACCAAGAGATACAATACGGAAGGCGCTACTAACCAAACCTGAAAAGGTAAAAGTAACGGCAAGGCACAAATCATATACGCAAACAAATAGGTCAAGGTAGTATAATTTTCGAAAACAAAGAATACATGGACAGTTACAATACACACACAAAATATACGGCTACCAAATCATATCACGAAATCTCAATAAGGAGACCATATCACAGTTCAATAAATATCAAGAGTGGCTTGAGGCTAAACTCACCACAGTACAGCCAGTTACACATACAAGGGCATCAAGCGAAGTTAGCGGGCGGGCCCAGAATTAATAAAATTTCACACAGTATGTATATAGTGCTAATTAACAGTATTAAAAAATATTACAAGATTCATACAAAATTTGGCCAAATACATTACTAAATAAGCACTTAAAAAGAGCTCGGAAACATCGTGGCTCCGGCGTAATTATTAAATTGAAAGATAAATTTAGTAGGTAGGTTGAATTTAACTGAACACCCTGTATGCAAGGTTCCTCTCTTAATTAAATAATGATCAATTCCAATTAGCGTCGTCGCGGACCGACAAGATCTTGCGATGGTACCACGAAGCGATTTCGCGAGTAATGCATTGTACTCTGCATTAAAACGGCCGAGGTGCGAGCATTAACAATAATCCCTTGCAAGGCTGGGCGACAAAGGGTAGCCTACTTCAACGGTGTAATAAATAACACTTAAAATCTGAAAGGATAAACCTTCTAGCATTTGACTTTACAATGCGAATATAATACCGTTACACATTATTCCGCACACGGCGGTACAATACAACTCCGATAAAACTCAGCCCGAGTTCGGATACAACCTACAATTCCGATAAAACTACCCCGAATTCAGAGGCATTTTCGCCTAAATGACCTAATCGGCTATTTACCGTGCAGAAGAGCTACCGCTAAAACTGATTTGCTGAAGGCAAAATCAATCATCGCATGCAGGTGAGTTCATAGCTTTAAAAACACACATTAAAACAAACGAGAGTCTATCGAGCACCTTGCAGCGTTGCCACACAAACGGCCCAAGGGGGGCACCTGTAGCCCGAGAGTTCGAAACGGAAACATTAAACTGACAGACCTTTGGCAGTGGACTTCTCTTCCGCTGCAGATGTTAAAAACAGGGGGGGGGGGATCTAAGGACTACTAGGAGGCCAAGCGATCACCAGGTAGCTGAGGGGGCAGTCAGCGAAAGTCGTCACCAGGCTGGCGGCTACGTGACCACACGGCGATAGCTGCGTTCCCAGCAGGATTAGCTCGGTAGCCTTGCTCCCAACGTGCAAAATTCAACAGGCACGCTCCCGTCGAGTAAAAGCTGAAAGGCAAGTAGCCATGGAGACACACCGAATAAGTCCAAATAATTCACCTACCCGTTTCAGGTTTCTACGGCTGTTCAACGCTAAAGTGAAAACATGTGCCGTGCTAGAGCGGAATCCCCAAACAATATTCGGGCTGGAATTCGCCAAAAATGCAACTCACAAAGCCTAATTCCGAACTTCCATGGAGTTCACGACACAAAACGGCACAATTCCAAATTAAAATGCCAACGAAAAAGCCTGATTAAGGTACGTCATCAAAACGTAAATTTCGAAGCACCCAGCTCTTGCAGCACAGGATGGCGGAATGTCAAGATGGTTCCCCAAAAACTGATAACGAAAATCAAATTTTGGGGAAAGGGTAAATGCAACTCGAAATGCATGAGGTGAAGTCTACACTGCAGGGACATTTGGACCCATAATATCGACCGAATGGCTTATTTAGCTTGCAATAAAACTGTCAGACGATCTGAATGCTCAAAGATAATGCAGGGAAAATCATACCTGAAGAAAGACATGGTGAAAAGTTAATTTTAACCGAGATTAGGGCAAATAATTAGGCGAATAGCTAAAAATGAATTTTGAACCGTAACAGTCTTTGGATACTAGGCGAGCAGGATAATCAGTAAGCAATTACAGGTCTACAGTGACGCAATAGACAAAATATAAAAAGAGAATAATAATAATATACCACCATATACTTGGAAACTTGGTATATTTCATAAATGCACAAGTAATAACTGACAATTCTCGGAGGTGATACAAAGCTAGCCGGTGAATTTAGGCTTACGGGGGAGAGCAATATACCAGATGCCTGTTTCGATACTCTCAGATCGTGTCGCGAGGCGGCACCGGGAGTAAACAATAATAATCGGCAACAATCAGCTACCAAACAAAGTTCTCGAATATACGATGGGGCCTCAGCAGACAACTGCAAATTTGCAATGCGCACCTTCGGCGACTCCGGCAATAAATAAGGAACGATAACAGCTTCCACCTAACAAACGGAGACTCAGCAGAGGCTCTTCAAAACGACCTCAAACTAGCAGCTCCAACTTTAACGCCTACAATAAAAATAAACAGAAGACAAATGCGCACATACCTTTAACTCTCGGCCACAAAAGCAGAATACTCAACGCCGATACGATTCCGCGATCAGTGCGATTGGTAAAGAAGACCCAGTTCCTTTCGTTAAATTAAACTATATAAATCCGGGGTAAAGCGAGTGAGCCCAACGACAATATTTTGCCATTACAAGTCACTGTCGGGTAGCCCCAAATTGTGGCAAAGGTTTACAACGAAGTAACTACGTGCGAACAGCTTAACAGACGCCAGCAGCAGAAAGCGAGGGCAAGCGCGCGATTAATAAAAACTCGTTGCGCAGGTGTACAGAAGCATATGCAGAATAAATAAAGACATGACCTAGTTACGCCTAAAAACGGACCGATAAACACCGCCAAACTGGTTCGGTAACTTTAAAGAAGTAATGCACTAAGGCTTTAGCACGGGGTTGGTCAAAATGACATTAAAAGGACGGGGAGACTAATGTGCCATCGAAGTGTGGCCCATTTTAACCCTAAACAATGTTAAATTGGTCTGTTTCTCAAACTCTTAGCAAACTATATACAGAAACAATAGAATGGATGCATCTAGTTCGCCCTCTACTCACGGTTAATTTATGATTAAATAGTTTTGCAACAATTTATACAGGCCCGTGCCCGTGTTCATCTTGAGTAGAGGACTAACCTAGAATTGAGTAAGGGTTAGTCTTAATTCAGCGTGATGCAAATCGGGATAGGAGGGGCATCAACAACGGCAGGGCGCGCCCGAATGGTTGATAGTGGAAGTTCTTGTAGATATGCAGGGCAGGTGCAAATAAGGTTTACCAGCGTCTCACCCAGATTGGGCGGACGAAATTTAGACTCACCGACCCGTCTGGTTAATGTGGTGTTTTATGGCCAAAATCATAAAATGAATACACCTCACTTGCAAAGGCCCTTAGCCCCAAACAGCTTCTATACTATAGACGAAAGCATCGGAAGAACTAGTGCTTCAGTCACTAGAAGACATATCAGTCTACCAACACTGAATTATGGATCGCATATTACAACGCACGGACAGTAGCAACGGAAGAAAATATGGCAGAATTCGAATGCAAATTAGAGAAAATTAAATGAGATACACTAGGATTGTGTGAAATAAAAAAGTAAAAACTGAATATAGGAAACTAAGGTCAGGAAATATATAATTCTATCAGGAAAGTTGAATGGAGGAATTGGGATTATGAATAATAAGAGAATACCTAGTTATCAGAATAAGGGATACAAAAGTAATGTCAGAGATAAAGTTGTGTATATAGTTATTATTAACATAACACAATCATATACCCTGAAAAGAGTACAAGCATATGCAGCAGGAAGTGTGTATGATGACGTAGAAGTAGAAAGCTTCTATTTTTAAGAATATAGAGAAATACATAGCGTCCAATATAATAATCATAGGAGATTTCAATGGCAAGGTTGGCCTAACAGAAGATAATACAAAAATAAAATAGGATTATATTTTATCGACAAACAGACAAACAAAACCACTGTATCACCGGAAGTGATCACACAGCAATAAGAGGAAAAATAATAATACATACAAAAGTTGAAATAATGAACATAAAATGAAGATAACAAATTATAGATACCCAGAAAATCTAAACGAATACCAACTAAGATTCCATAACTACTTTCTACGAAATAAAATGGCAGAAACTGCAACAATAAACGGCATTAACTAGGAACTTACTTTTTCGATTAAACAGGCACTATAGAGAAAATATGTCCATAAAGGAAAAAGTAGCTGAAAGAATAAGTGATAAAGCAAAGCAATAATTACTCGACAAAAGAGGGCTTCTGGTCAAAGAAAGAAAGCAAACATCCATTTAATTTACAGAACTAAACAAAACTGTTCAAAAAATTATAAAAGAGGACATTAGAAAGCATAAAACAATGATAGTAGAAAATGCGTTGGAAAATAAGGCTATCAAAATACCAACATGTGAGCAAACGAAAATGAAATCAAGCTTGGCTTTGAAATATTTGTTGACACAGACTGAGGCAAAAACTAACCTGCTAACCTCGAATTTGACTTAGATTTAGAGTTCCACCAACTTATCATAGGATACTACGGAATTTTAATTATGTAGTTTCCATGGTGATTGAAAATCATCCTAGGGTCGTTTTCATTTCAAGTGTGATCTGATTTGTCAAACTGACTCACGTGATTAAAAATAATCAAATTGGATTGGTCTGCAATATATGTAAGAACTTATCAGTGCAATTAAATTTAGTATTTTGCATTTTAAAATTTATTTCTCAATTTTTGGTCATGTGTTCTATACTCAAAAATCAGCTTAGCGTAAGTAAAAAATGCGCTCTTTCAAATTCCGTAATAAAAAAGGGGGTTGCCATTAAAAAAAAACAACGATGACGTCGTACCTCTTACGCGGTCCACTCTGTATATATAGATTTTATTTGAAAAAATGTCCAAATAGAAATAAAAATCGACGGGTCCCAGCGCTTTTCTAAAAGTTATTCCTTGAATTTTTAATAAATTTATCCATTATTTTACGAGAGCACTGTATAAATTACAGCACCAAAATCCCACTGCAAGCAACATTCAGAGAAAAGTGTTTAATGTAACTCTGAAGATATCCCAGATACGAGTATAACTAACTCCAGCAGAATTTCAAGATTCTTGTCTAACTCACACAGACATTTATCTATTTAATGTTAAATTAAAAATGCTAAGTAAATCGTGTCTAAATGAATGTTCCATAAATTTATTGAAATTTATTACAGCAATTTTTAATGCATTACACACGAATCATAAGAAAAGGTTCTCATTGTACAAATTCGCTTTGATGCAGTGTTGTATTAGTTGAATTAATATGTTTAATTCAATTTCACTTTAAGAAATCGTGGCCTCGCTATTTATTAATAAACAAATACGTGAAAACGCTCATTTTAAAATTTTTCAACTTCTGATTTTATGTTTCAGCTTACTATTTTGCACTTTTAATTTGGTTTTACTTTTTTTCGGTTATGTTAATTACAACTGAATTACTTCGAAGAATTTAAACAATTTTGTTCGGAAAACGAAGAATATTGGCTCTGTTTGAGGTTTATGTAGACTTGCAGGGGTGAATATTAGACAAAGTACGCCAGTTGAAGACCTAACAAGGTTAGCCATGAGCAGTTTTTATTATTAAAAAAAAAGGTAAATGTTCGGCCCAGCCGGTAGGCATCAATAGTTTTGTTAGAATGCCGAAGAAAATCTATGAATATTTGGAACTTCCTGACAGCGGCAGTTATACCGGCCATTGCTTACGACCATGATACTACTACTACTAAGATAAACCCAAGCCGCGATCGAATTTCGTACTACATTGCGCATGACGTCATTCCGTGAGAAAAATCCTGCTTGACGGTATGGAAATGCATTGCTTTAAAGCGGTTTTAGTGTTTAGTAGTATATTTTATTATAATATTAATATATTACATTTTATTCAATATTATAATAGTATAAGAGATATTTCTTTTATGATTTAATGTAGGATTTATGGCCCATAATAGAATAAGCCATTAAATAAAGTAGGTAGGTGCTAGATATAATAAATTATCTTCAAAGTTTAGCATTGTAGTTTTTTTTTTGTAAAAAACGAACAATAAACGATTTTGAATACTAGAGTATTTAAATTTAAAAGTAAAGGAAGATACATACCAACATATGAAGAGTGAAAAGTTTAAGGCTTATTCATTACCAAAATTTATTACTTTAATCCCTAGCGCAAAAAACGGACTTATGTTTTTTTAAATTTAAACAAATATTGTTAATTTTAAAAGAATACTTCTCTAGAAAAATATGAGTGATATATACGAACATATGTATACTAGGTGTCCACTCTCAAAGTCAAACATAGGCAATCAACATTGCGCATTTGATTTTTAGGTATTTTTCCATTATTTCTATACTATATCAGTAAATATTATTATTACTAGTATCATTTGATGTGCAACAATTTTATCTTTCTATTGATACCACTATCTTTCCTGTAAGTTGAATTGGCGAGTAGGAGTGAGCAAAATCGTTCAATGCAATGTTAGATTTCTATGTTCGAGTTTGAGAACGGACACCCGGTATATATTATTAACTATTTTTTATTACAAGCTTTTTCGGATTTTTATGGGTAGGTGTTAAAAATTTGTAGTGATAAACAATTTTGTTAAATTTATTAAGTACATATTATTTATTTACATATTATTTACATGTTATTTACAAAATTTACACATTTACACAAGAAAACCAAGTTTTATTAAGACTTATTTTACAATTTTTGTAATTTTTCTCTTCCTCACTTTGGATTTTTCTTTAATATCTCTATTCAATATTCTAATTTTAAAATACATTTTGCATCGTAAGAAAAGATGCTTGGCCTCTGTACTTAAATTGATAGATTCCGCTAAATCCATTAGGAATTTTAAATAATTTTTGGTCAATTTCAATGACTCCCCATTAAAAGTGTTAAAAATGAAGAGAAGGTACTGCATCACTTTTCAACTTCCATTTATTTTGCGGTAACTCCAACAGTTTCTCTTTGGAACAATAATCACTTTCTACAAAATGATTTGAACATATTCTTGATGTTTTCACATTAAATTTGTGTTGCTGGTAACACTTTAGAATCCATTGTTCGCAAACATGGTTGTCCCTTGGAAAACTAAAGAAACGGCAATCCGAAACTTTCTTTCTCTTTTTGTTGTTGTTGCTTAAACAACCCATCACTGCACAGTACACCATGGTAATAAATGTTTAATGCAATGTTTTAATTATAATTTATTAAATTCCACGCACATATATCTGCAAACAAAACGAATAACACATTAAACACCGAACCGAAACCTTTAACCGCCGTATCAAACTGCCTGCTGCTGTGGAAATTTGTCACGGAGTGACGTCAGGCGTGCGAGAGAGATGGGCTTATCCCATGCTCGTGGGTTTATCTTAGTAGTAGTAGTATCATGGCTGACACCTTCTTGCTGATAGTGGCGCAGATATCCAGACGTTAAAAACGCATGGAGGTGGCATTCGACTAGCGCAGCGGAAAGCTACATAGAAGAAAGCGTTTCGAATAAGGTCAGCCTATAAAAAGAAAAAAAATAGTGATACAAAACCATCATCTTCTTCATGTGAAGCTGAAGAGTTCTTGTTTCCCGAAGCGCAATCATCAGCTGCTGAAGTGAACGTCCAATCAACTTCTGCTACATTCTCAAATTTAAGTAATTGTATTTTTAATATTTATGCCAATAAAAAATAAATAATTTCCTTTTATCACGGACGTTTTTATGCAAAATCCGTTGCTGTGTTGTAATGGTTGCTAAGTTGTAAAGTACCACGTTACTAAATGATTTTGAATTTAGCACGTTTGTCAGTTACTGAATGAAATGCAAAAAAATAACTTTTTGAGTAACCGTTTGTGAATTTTTTAGCAATGTTCATTATTGGCCACCTTATTTAAAATAAAGCAATCCTGTTGGTTCTCAGGTAGCAATTATCTCTCCTATAGACCAATCTGAATTAATGATTTCCTTACAATGTCAAAATGATGAATCAAATAACAAATTTCTTTTTTATAACTAATCTATGGATCTTAAATTTTAATACTAATTTTAATACCAAACAGGAATCGAATCCAAATTCAAAATTACATTATCTTGTCATTCTTGACTTTTATAGTGAATCTTTACAGATTTTAATATTAAATTGGATGTTAATATGTCTTAATGATAATTTGCATTGTTAAAATCTTTGCAAATATACGGTTTGAGGTTACTCGAATGATTCTTGTTAACATAGAATTTCGGCTACCACGTATCCTTTGTGAATAAACTCAGCATTTAGATTAGTAAAATTGATGTGGAACCTCAAACTAATTGCAATACAATTTCTGTGAGTGGTTTCCTGATGGAAGTTTACCGTAGAAAACGACTGTGAAAAGTCTACCACTCTAAAGTGACGCGTTTATTCAATATGGAGGAATTTTCAAAATGGCTGCCCATTATTTGAGACAGTTATACATATTATTATGTTAATGTTATTATTGATGTTTTCTGTTACTGTTCGATGATAGTATATTACATAATAAGTGTGGTAAGTAGGATTATAGCGCACGCAAAGTGAAGTTTACGAAACGAGCCGCAGGTAATTGTGTTCGACGGATATGAAGATACGTTTTCTACAAAATCAGAAGCTCATTTAAAAAGAAACCGAAATATTGTAGGACCTAAAGTCAATTTCACTACTTCAACCTCCATTTCCATCAAGAAAGAATTATTTTTGAGTAATAAAGACAATAAACAAGCTTTCATTGCTCAATTATCAGAAAAATTACACGAAGCTGGATGTAAAACAAAGCAATCTCATAGTGATGTAGACGTCTTAATTGTTATGGAAGCTATAGAGTCGGCAAAAAGTCATCCTACAGCCATTGTTGGAGAAGACACCGATCTTCTCATACTACTTCTTCATCATTTTCAAGAAAATTTATGTGATATTTTTCTTCGCCCAGAACCTAACCAATCTTCCAAACACATAACTGTCTATGATATAAGAAAAATTGTAAACGCATTGGTAGTGACGTGTACTTTCACATCTTATTTGCTCATGCCATATTAGAATGTGATACCACCTCGAAACCATTTGGATTAGGGAAAAGTGACTCCACAAAACTGTTAAGAAGATCACTTATCTTCAAAGAAAGTGCTGCCATTTTCCAAACTCCTGAAAAATCCACAGAAGAAATCTTAAATGCTGGTCTGAATGCCATTATATCTTTGTATGGAGGAAAAACAGGAGACAGCACATTACATGATATGAGACTTCGAACTTTCACTTAAAAGGCAAAAAAATCAACAATCCATGTGAAACCTGAAGTTTTGCCTCCTACAGAGGATGCAAGCAAATTTCATTCTTTCAGAGTATATCATCAGGTGCAACAGTGAATGGGTAATGCTATGGATCCATTACAGTGGGGATTTAAAGTGAAGGATGGAAGATTGACTCCTATTAGAATGAGTCAAGCACCAGCACCAGCCCATTTACTGAAATTCGTAAAATGTGGCTGTATCAAAGGTCAATGTGCAACTCTTCAATGTATATGCAAACGACAGGGTATACTGTGCACAGATGCGTGCACAGTTTGTAGAGGTATAAGCTGCTGCAATTCTATGGAAGTGGACATGGACGATGATTGAGATGAAACTATTATTTAAATAAAAGAATGAATAAACGATTATTTTGAACTCAAAAGTATTTTAATTCAATAAACTTTAAGTAAATGTTTTCTATTACAATTGAGGCGTTTGCGGGAAAAACGACAACGCTACATTTTTTTTAGAAATTGAGTTAGATGGCGCAATAGCAAACCATCAGCTGCCGATTGCACCATCTAATTCAATTTCGGAAAAAAATTTACCTTTATCGTTCTTCCCGCAAAAGCCTCAATTATTACTCACAAATTGTATACTGTTTCTCTATATCCCCCATAGGGGCGTGCGATGCATAGAATTTGGGGAAGCTATGACTCAAGTAACTTGTTTTCTGGGCCACTATGTAATAAGTTTCTGGTATTTTGTAAAACATACTGCCAGGAAACAAGCTACAAGTGTCATAGCTTCCCCAAAATCCATTCACCGCAAGCGCCTAATCCCCCAAAAATATTGAAACTGTGTGTAGCCTACTTTCATATAATCATAATTGTTTATTGAGGTAATCGTTCACGGACTGGAATTTTGATTTCAAGTTCTAATATACAATGTATCAAATAATGGTCAGCCATTTTGGAAAATCCGCCATATTGGATAAACGCGTCGTCATAGAGTGGTAGACTTTTCACCATCGTTTTATACAGAAAATTTCCATTAGGAAACCACTCACAGAAATTGTATTGCAATTAGTTTGACGATAGCCCATTTTTCGTGCTAATTTGCCTAGTCTAATTCTCTGGCTTAATGTACGCTGCACCTTGTTAATTCGAGGAAGGATTCACACGATGGCTATGTTCTTTGGTGGCTCGTGTTGTTTGAGTACCTTATGAACGAGGATACTTAGGCAGATTTGGCCTTGTTGCTGTTTGTGCACCCTTATTCACTAACATTTTACACTGCGACTTTCACTCTGATGATGCAAGCTGCAAGGTCTTGCAAAACGTTAGTCAATATGGGTACACAAACAGCAACAAGGTCAAATGTGTCTAAGTATACTCGTTCTTAAGGTACTCAAACAACACGAGCCACCAAAGAACATGGCCGTCGCGTGGATTCTTGCTCGAGTTCGCAATGTGCGAGCCACATTAAGCCAGAGAATGCTGAGTTTATTCACAAATACTACGCGGTCTAAGCTGAAATTATGTGCTTTAGTCCGGTAGATAAAATTTACCGACCTAGATCAGTAGTAGTTCTACTACTGGTCTAGGCCGGTAAATTTTATCCATGCCAAACATACAGGCCTCGCCCTACGGGCTCGACCTGTAAAGTATTGGCGCGGCCATAAAAATGTTGCTAGCGGTCTAATAACGTAAATAGCTATTATGGGTAAAAAACAGCTTCAGACACAAAATCATCAACCCAGCTGCAGTGTACCACTACATACATTAATAACTAAAATACTTCATTGGAGGTCATGACATTCCATGTGCAAAAACCAAAAACATAAGTTTTATACTAATGAAAATAATGGAAGATCATGGACAATAATAATAATAATTTCAAGGTAAACTATATAGCAGAGGAATGCAGGAGAATAAAAAGCAGTTGTGATTTGGTATGCAGTAACAACAGTTTCAAAAATGCCATGGAGATAAAACACATCACACCGGCGAGTATACGATACGCTTTGATATCTTATTTTTAAATTGTATAACAAAAAAATGATATTGTTTCGCGTTGGCCTATATAGAATTTTTTGTGAAAATTTAGATATTAAATCTGGACAGTCAATTTTCTCATTAAAAAGTTTAAATAAAACACATAAGTTCAGCAATTTTCGTCTTGACTGTAAGTTCTGTAGTCTCTGATTTAAGTGAACAGAATTTTGTTTGATATATTTAAAAATGTGTTCTAATTTTTTCTATTCTATCAATGTAGATATTATACCGGGTTTTCCACACCGAGATGCAAATTCTAAAATACTAGAAGCAATACCAAGATATAGAAGCTGCAATGTGTAATTTGGAAGGGCTTGCAGCCGCTCATTATGAAACTAAGTGTTTTATATGCTTTTTGAGTTATATTACTTATGTACCCATCTTACAACAACCAATTGTAAAGAATGACACCCAAGTAGCTTATTGTACTTTTTCCGAAATTGCTATTTGATCAGCGTAGTAAACGGTTATCAATCAGTACCTACAGTAAATAGCATATCTGCTTACATTATTCTGAAAATTATAAAATAGTCGTTAATGCTGTTAATTTTTGAGTAAATTTTAAATCACCTGCATAAAACAGTTGATAATATCATTAATATACAAAATAAACAGCAAAGGACCCACATGTGAACCATGTGGTACTCCAGAGGTTATAGAGACTCTATTTGATATACCTATAATCGTTAAACGATACACACTGCGTTTTATGCTCTAAGTAGGAGGATATCCATCGGTAGAGGTCGATCATGCTTAACTTATCAATTAATAGAGACTGATCGACCTAATCAAAGGCTTTGCTAAAGGCGTATACACAGCATGTACTTCAAATCTTTCATCTATACAGCTTTTTATAAAATTTGTAAAGAGAAGTAAATTTGATGAAGCAGATCTATTACAATAGCCATGTTGCTACGATATAATAGTCTTGTTGAATGTGTTAAAAATTATTTTGTGAAGAAGCTTTTCCAGTATTTTGCAAAATATGCATAATTTAAAAGTATTCTCAGATCTAAAAATTGGAGTTACTAACGCATTCTTCTCCTTTTTTTTTGGAAAGCAGCCGTCGTTTAGACTTATTAAAAATTATAATTAGGAATTTTATAAGTATACTGGGTATATTTTCAGGACTAGCCCCATTATTAATATCAATCGTATTCAGTACAGACAGAGCTTCCTCCCTTAAAAAATTACAGGTTTTCAATGAGATCCTGCTATTACCTATATGATTAGTATTTTTTACTCCGAAATCAAGAGTGTATACAGAACTGAAAAATTCTGAAAATAAATTAGATATTGTTTCGCCGTTATTTGCAGATTTTTCACTCAGCAGAATTCGGAAGACCCGAGACTATCCTTTTGTGCTTCACAAATGTCCATAGTTTTTGTATTGTTACATATTATGGACTCGATATCCTTAATATATTTATTACAGCAAACTTTCATTAAATCTTTTACACGTTTTCTTAGTTAGCTAAGGTTTTGTAATAATAAATTACACGATTGGTTTCAGTAAGTGGTTTAACTAATTCAAATTTGAAATGTATTTCAAGAAGTGGGTTATGACTATCGACAACACTAAGTTGGTGGGCACACTTCATAATCTCTGCATTTTCGCAATTTGAAAAACTGATTTTGAAATTGATTTCAGGAACTGAATCGAGAAATACATTTGAAATACAGTCACAAGTTCTTAGTTTTTCAATACTTGTATAATTGCGATATTCACCAATTGCGATTTTTTAGGCTATAAACAACTTTAAATTCAGAGATTCGATAGACAATATCGACTACAACTATTAAACTGAACAATCGTAACGGATTTTAGAAATATTTAAATCTTTTGTAAGGTAAATATCGGTAACTGACTACCAATTCTATTAATATCCTGAAATTTATAATTAACTAACACGAATCCTATTATTACTAAATAATTTTAATGTTTTTTTTAACTGGATTCATAATCTTTATGTACCAGGCTTACATTTCTAAGTATAAAATCATATTTCAAAGATTCCAATATTCTAAATAAGGGAATCACGCAAATTATTCATTTCTCGAATATAATATCCTGATTCGAATCATTTATTTAGTAATCGGCGAGTTAATTAGTAAAACTATATTTTAATATCATTTCTTTGTCACAATAATGAATTAAGCATCTTGTATATTTATTATGTTTTACTAATTACAGCAAATGTTAACAAATAATCATATTTCATGTTGAGAGCAGAAAAAAACCTTATTAAATTGCGATTGTTAGTTAATTATATGTTACCATTCACAGCAATATATTTAAAATAAAAACCGAGTAGCTGAATCTTTTTTTTTTAATTGAGGCTGTGTAAAATTTTAAAATCTTCACATACACCTTTTATTTAGTAGGAATAAACGACTACCACCAGTATATACAATAAAGAATTATTTTAAAAATTTATTATACCGCCCAAATTATAATTTAAAAAAATCTTTACAGAGCTATCCTGAAAAACATAGGATCAACTGAATCTGATTAATTTTGTTCTGAACTAAATTAATAACATAACATGAAGTACCGTGTGTAGTAATCAACACACATATAATAGAAGAAAACATATCAATCTAAAACGTATAATACGTAGAATGAACAGGCAAGAAATGGCCTAGGAAGAATTATTTTTTATAAAAGACTGTATAAGTCTCATTAAAAAAAATGGAAACTCCACAACTGTTATATAATCCTCGTCAAATAAAACTTTAAAAATAACAGATCTCGAATTAACATACATCGTCCATCAACAAATACAACATTTTGTATTCAATTTTTTGTGCGACCTCATAATGGTCTGGTATTTACAATCTTGATTGTGTAAACAAGAACCAACACCAAACTCTTCAAATTCGCGTCCAGTTGCTACTACAATTACATATTCTAGCGCAAATTTGCATATTGCCTTGTTATTATTAAAAAAAATCACAATGGGATTCTGATAGCTTACGCACTCGTTTCTACCGTGAAAATTGTATAATGCAAAATTGATTCTCATTCAATGAATGGAAACAGGTTGTCATTTCCTGACCATGCTTACGTCATATTAAAACTGTACAAGGGAGTAAAGCTAACATTTCTATTCTGTTTCTGTTTAAAAGAAATTCTTTCCCATACTGAAATTTCAAAAATCTTGGTTTCTCACAGTCTGGGACTGCAACTTAAGCTTAACGCAATACTTAGCGGGTTTTGACAGCTAAGGTCAGCTGATGAATCACCAATGCAATGGCTTTTGCCTGCAGAAACCCTTTCAGCCGAAAGAGTATTTTGTTCGGAATGGCTAATATTGTCTTAGTACTCAAGATCAAATACTCGTCTAAGACAACAGTTGAATTATTGGAAATTGTTTTTGTTCATTTACGCTCCATTCTAAATTCCAATCGAATTTATTCGAAAATGACATTGAAATATGTAAAGTAATCTCAGTACTGCAAATAATCGAAGATTTTTAATCATACCGGAGTACATATAATTAGGTATTTTGTATATGAAACCTTATGTACTTTCAGTGCATCATTAAGTGAAAAATATTGCATGTGTTGGATATTTTGGTCTCCGCTCTCTGTATCATGTGTTTTATATGGCATACTGCTAAAATTATTAGTATTTACGTCTAATGGCAGTTTTTATTTATAAAATTAATGCAAGTTGAGTGCAAATCTTACACTAATGGCAGGATGCATACAGTAACAGTTTGATTTTTGTAATAATTTCTGTCAATGATATTTGTAGTATTCGTACTTACTTTTTTGTCTTTTAAATTAAACAGTGACCGCCAAAAAATCGGCATCAAATGGTAAAAATTTTTAATTTAGAATTTCCAAAAAAGCTTTTTACGGCAATGATTTGTGCTTTTCTGAAAACCTATTTAGTTAGTTTTAGCTAACTGAACAATCTTAAAGCCAGGAAACAAAGTGTTTCTTTAGCTACAGCTTTTGAAATATTTTCAAAATTCAAATTTTTTTGGTTGAAAACTATAAAGATATATAATTGGAAAAAATAATAGAAAATGTTAGTTATTCCTTTCCATTAGTAATATTTTTGTATAATATTTACGTTTTTGATGCGAAGTGCTTTTTAGGAGAAATATTTTCAATGATAATTAATAACTATTTAAATAACTGCTAAAAACTCGAATCTACCACTGCTAGCAGATTATTTTTACAAAAAAGAACTACTTTAACAATTTTAGATATCTACTTAAGGTAACAACAGAAAATTACTAATTTAACTAAGACGTTTTTCTAAAAATTTAACACCTTTTTCAAAAATTTCAGCCAAAATTTTGTGTTTAGATAGAGAATCACATTTTAAACAAATTTTTTTGTAAATGTTTTTTCTATCTTGGCTAGTAAATAAATTTTGTCGCATATATATTCAAAACATTGGAAATTTTGCAGATAACGGAAGACACGACACAAGTTTTAATTGGCCTAGTTGTACCTTTTTTTCAACCATTTCTGATCGTCAGGGTTTGATTTCCCAAAAAAACTCGAAATACATTTTTCCCATTTATGCCAACTTTTTAGCAATCACTGTTTCTAATAATTATTGTTAATTCTACAAACGACTGTGCACTACGTAAAAAAAATTAAATGGAGTTTGTGTGAATAATAATTCAATTTTAATATTAACAAGTCACTCTATCGCTTTTACACGCAAGCAAAAAAAAAACACAAAACAAACAGAAGTGTTAAATTGTCAGCTTTTATTTGTCTCGACTGTGGAATTATTTTTATGTCATCTACGCCGGATCTGGACATCTACCAACATTAAGTATCTTAATACAAGGGTTCGAGAATAAAAAAGGTACTAAGATCTCCATTATGAAATTTAAAAAAATACGCCTACCGGCAGACTATATTGAATAAAAACCATTTTCATGGAAGGCCATTTAAGCCAAGTATTCTCCAGGAACGAACTTGGTGGTTTGAAATGATGAAGTAAAACTGCGAGGTTTCATATATTTACTGGGTCAATAACTCGAGTAATGCCAGAATCACATTTGAACTTAAACTATATACTCTTTAATAAAACCATAAATGAAAGAAACCATTATTGCATAAAACATTTCAAAATTATAGAATACCTAGTAACTTTAAAACTTTTTTATGTAGTAGCGAACCATATAAGTAAATTAGATAAAATAACAGAATCTGGGATATAATTCAAATGAGGTTTTACTCTAAAAATATCTGTTGAGTAACGAAAGGATTAGTCAACAATTACAAACTTGTAGCAGGAAAAAAGTCTGAAATTTTACAGTTTTTAAGTCACGTTGAATTTTGCATAATACATTGGATTGGGATCGATTTTGATGCTATTGGTTATTGTTGATGAACTATTAGTGGACGAAACACAGTTCGAACAGGAACTAATTATGACCAGGCCGATAACTTTTAAAAAGTTTTTCAGCAAGAGATTAATTTTTAATCTTTTTGGTATCTTTATAATTTTTGATCTGTTATGATTTAGACAACAAAAATATTCTGACTACAATCTAGTTGTCCTGTACGCCGAGAAACAAATGATTCAAAGCCAATTTTTAGTTGCAGTAGCAATTTTTTGTCAGTTGGCAAACTTCTTAATGAAGAATAGTTCAGAAACGTTGCAGAGAGTTGAACCCTTTTTTCATAGAATTAACACTTTTGCGCAGGAAAATAGTTGTAAAATTGAGTATTAACTGTACATCCATTAATGAAATTAATAATACTTCCTATCAAATTGTCTCCTTGTCATTCGTTTTTCAAAATAGAAGCAACTAGATTTCACTTGTTTCCAAAAAAAGCCATGCAGTCACTCAGATTTTATACTTTTCTGACTAAATAATAAGATATCAAAAATCACAAATACACAAAAAACATTAAAAATGTTGTTCAAAATTTGTTTAAAACAGCCCTGTCATTAAGTAGTTACCGTTTGATCGGTGGGGCCCTTGTTTTATCCACTAGTAGTCCACTAATACTTATCAGTATCATCGCAAAAGGTGACTTACACCAGTTTACACTGTTAGACCGAATACCAATCGATTCCGACCTTCTGTTGTTATAAGGAAAATTCAATGACGCTGTATTTCAGAAACTAGAGATCTGAGATAAAAACCCTATGGAAGTTTTTAACTTTTTATGTTACAATGTATCTCCGAAAGCGATGCGGTTGGCTTAAGAAACGGTTTGCGGAAAGTTCGTTCCCCACATTTCGTTCCCGCGATATTTCGTCTCCCCACATCTCGTACCCGGAAACTTCGTTTCCGAGCGAGCTCAATTTGTCTCCTAGATTACAGGGTGTTGAAAAACGAGTACAGCGATCGGAATACAGTTGGAAAATGAAAGATATTTTAATTAATTTATTTATTATAATAAACTTATAAGAACTATACAAAGTATGACCCCAGCTTGAGTTTACAAGAGGGAATTACATTTTATTTTTAATTTTACATAAAAATGTTATAGGAATTATTATTCCTGCTCAGTTTGTCGAGAATTTTAAGAAAATGTTTAGTTTTTCCAAGTCGGCCTTGACAGTTAATCAAAATTTTTTTTATTTTCAGGTAAACTACCCTTTTTGTTATGATAAACCAAATATTACGAAGAAAAGTTGTCCAGAATAAGAAATTATGGCCCTATACAGAATATCAGGAAAATACTTAGATTAAACCATCATTTTTGATAAATACAATCTATTTTTATCTTATAAGTTTATTATAATAAATAAATAAATTAAAATATCTTTCATTTTTTTAACTGTATTCCGATCGCTGCACTCGTTTTTCAACACCCTGTAATCGGGAACCCGGGAACGAAGTTTCCGGATACGAGATGTGAGGAGACGAAATATCCCGGGAACGAAATGTGGGGTACGAAATGTGGGGAACGAAATGTGGGGAACGAACTTTCCGTATCCCTAAGAAACACCTCGTGTAATTACAAATTAAATACGAGTACATCACTGAAACTGCTCCCGACTTAAAACTACACTTTTACATAAAGAAAATGTTTATTTTTTAAGAATTTATTTTTTATTATTGCGTTTCCCGTGGAATTTGTATTTAGTATTCTTAAACGAATATTTTTAATTACAAAGTAAACAATTTATTTACCGCTATCCATTTATAACCTTCCTAATTTGTAAATTTAAGCATGATATATTTTTATTGCACAGTTCGGCAATATATCAGGAATCAATATTTGACAAAACTTTCTGACTAATTGGAAACGTTTAATTCCAATCCTCATTTCCCGAAACCGCCTAGGGTTACAAATGGCCCTCACCGACTAAAATAAAGACGATAGAAACGCTAAAATTGAATATGCCTAGGCATCTTCTAAAAAAACGACAAAAGTGACTTTCATAATGCTTAAAACTTTAAAAAATATATATAAACTGTACCTTCTAAGTCGAGGTAATTTATAAAAATGTCTACGTGTAGTATAAATAGTAGTGTAGGTCGCAGGGGGGTAACAATCGGAATTAGGGCCATATGCGAGCATCGAAATGGACTCCCACATTTTATTTAACTCGTTTAGACATAGGACACAGTAGGATAAAATATTGTAACGTATTTTTTTAATTTCCTTCAAAAAAGTAAGCGTTTTTAATTAATTTCAGGGTATGAAGTGTTGCCTTTAATTTAGGAATGAACGATTTTAGAAACAAATTATTTATTTATTTATTTATTAATTTTTAGTTTCATTTTGACGAGAACAAATTACAGATTTCAATAAATAAAGACGTTTCCTTAATTACCAGAACTGACTAACGCACTTGACTAAAATGAAGGCAAATAAAATTCTATACAAAAAAGGCTTGGATTTGAATATTTACTGAAATTAAAAAAAAAACACATAAACAACTCGTGTTAGCGTGCTTATTTTTCACTCGTGTGGATTGTTAAATGAGGTGCAGCACTTGTGAAAAAAAGTTGCACTTCTAACACTTGTGGTCTAAATAACTATTTTAAATAATTGGTAAAAATGTATTACAACAAACACACATTTTTGTGAAAGTTTAAAAATGAATTGATATAGCAGCAACTTAAATCAATGACTTTAATAATAGCTAAAGGTTATGGTACCTATGTAGGTACATAACAGTCCAGGTACAATAATGTTTAATATATTAAAAAAACACGTATTATCTTATTTTTATAAAAACTACTAAAATGCATAGCAAACGAGTAACGCTTAATTAAAAATTTGTTTCGTAGTTTTACTTGAGCAAACATGAAAACGATATTTTATAAATTATTTCTAGACAGTTGGAACCAGTAAAACTGGAAGGTTTATTAGACGCCAGCGACTTAGTACTGATAGCAGACTGGCAAAGAAAACTGCAGACAGTAATAGATATAAATTTACAAAATCGTTCTTTCTTTAACACTTGGCTAGTAGTTGCAACAACAAAAAATACAAATAGAAAAAACCCACTATCTTAGTTACATAAAAACAAATTTATTAAATATTTAAAAATCCTCCGTTTAAAAATGTTCAAAATAGGTGCGCTTCTGACCTCTTCAGGCAAATAATTAAAAAACGAATACCTTCGATGTTTCTAGATTTTGCTTTGTTAACCGACTGAATATTATAGTTCTGACTGGAAGAAATATTATAATTATAAAAATTAGATCTTTTTTAAATTTGCTATTAAACATACTAGTAATTTCGTAAAAATACATAAAGGTTTCATCCGCAAATAAATTAACAAAAGATTTTTTAAAACTCATACTCCCCTGCGGAACACCCTATCTACTTTCAATGTTATTTGATAGTTTATAATCCATGTAACGAACGACTTCCGGGATTGGACTGTGTCATTATTGAGATTTTAAAAGAACTCAACATTTCGCTCACTTCCATAAGGGACTTTATCAGGGGGTAAGCAAAAGATCACGGTAACTCAGATAATATTATCTGCCGCTGACGAGCGGCGGATAAAGTTGTCAGCGGCAGATAATAACTTTATCTGCCGCTCGTCAGCGGCAGATAATATTATCTGCCGCTTAGCAATAAAGTGACAGTTTAGCATCATCAATCCAGCAGCATAATGCGATATTTTACTGCCGTTTGAAGAAAAAAGGATTTTTTTGCATTTTGTATAATAATGTGGTATTTTACTAAATTGACAATTGATTAATAAAGTGGAACTTTGGTGCATAGCAATGTCACTTTGCTATATGGTAATATCACTGTCAAATTCGAGGTTAATAGATTAGGTTTTGTGTCATTTTGTGTCAAATTCGAGGTAAGCAGGTTAGGTTTTGTGTCAGTTTGTGTTAAAACTGACGGAAAACCTAACCTGCTAACCTCGAATTTGACATAGACTTACAGTGCCACCAACATATTATTCATACGTTTGAATTTCCACAGCCGCCTTTTTTAATGAACATGCAGTATAATGCTTTTATATAAATGTTTGTTTAAAAATGCTAATACAAAATGAGAAAAAATAGTATACACACTTCGTAAGAAAAGTAGTTCAGAGATTCGAGTTTTTACTGAACGTCCCGATTCACCAATGTATACAGCAATAGTTTTTCTTCCCCAAATCCAGCAAGTCACCGATCGCGTAGGAAAGTTTCTTCGAAAACAAAACATCAAAACAGTTATAATGGTAGGTTTTTCTGGGTTATGTGGTTATGGCGTGGTCGTCGATTTAAACTTGACGTTTGGCTGCTCATATTGTCAGCTTCTTCAGAAGTTTTCTAAAAACTAATGTTGCTGTCTCATGCTCCTGGTTATATATTGAGGAGTCGTTACGGTTGGTTGCCCATGTAAATCTTGTATGCTCTTATGACTTGTTATTCTGCTTAGCTGCTCACGTGAAACTTGGTTCGAATGGTTGTGCAGAGCTATCTTCCACGTGTTACTCAGGCGGTAGCCGCCTTCTCAATTGAAGTAGTTCGAATTTTTAATAATCCCTAGTAGTACTTTTTATTCCTGGCTAGTATGTTCACAGAATCGTAATTTATTCTCTGGTCCCCTGATCTTAATAAGTGTTCTGTGATGTCTGATTTTTGATGTTCCAAGTCGTGTGTGCCTCTGGTGTTCTTTTATTCTACATTGAATGCTTCTTCTCGTTTATCCGATGTAGGATTTTGCACAGGTACACTGGAACTGGTAAACGCCTTTTTTCTGTAGCTTAGGCAAATAATCTTTACTAGATCTGTCTCATTGTACCATAGCGGACCCCAATGTTTTTCTTATCCATGACCTTTCCTATTCTATCTGTTACATCTGCGATGAACAGAACGCGGGCGTAATTTATAGGTTTAGGTTTAGGTTCTTTCGGTTTTATGGTATTTTGGCATTGTTTTTGATGTCTCGTCGACTGTAGTTTCTCCATAAAGCTTCTTCCACATGTCGTAGTTCTTGTGGCTTACTGCTCGTCACAAATAGCTTCGGCTCGATGAATAAGAGTCTTGATCAATGATCTCTGTTGTTGGGGATGATAATGAGACCAGGCATGTAGATGGCGCTCAGTGTGAGTCTTCTTAAGATATACTGGTGTCAATATTCCATAGTGAATCGTATTTTGGCATGGTGGTTGAGGTGTAAAGAGCTGCTTTTTCATGGGTCCATACAACAAAGGTATCGTCGATCTAACGGAATCAGCATTTAGGTTTGAGATCACTGGACTGAATAGCTTCTTCTTCAAAAGCTTCGATAAATATGTTGGCAATGACTGGAACGGCTCTTTTCTTTTGCTCGTAGTATGTTTCTTCCCAAAGAAAACAGGTTGTCGTAAGCCACATCCTTACTAACTCATTGACGTATTTTGGGAGCCCTTGAGGAATGTAGCATTGCTGTATAGATTTATTGAATGTTCTACTTGTACGTTAGTGAACATTGAAACTGACCGCCATGCCCTGGTCCGTTACTTCTCATACGAAATATATACTTCCAGTTGAGCCAATATTTCCACGAATTGCTTAGAATTCTTCACGTGGGATTTTGTTCTGCCTACGTATGGTTTTAATATGTTAGCAAGTATCTGGCTAGCTCATATGTAGGAAATTTGCAACGACTGGCTTCACTGGAACTCCTGGTTTGAGGATCTTCGGAAGTCCAGAAAGTCTGGGAGGTCTAATATCGCTCGGCAGTAGTCGTCGATGTTCTGACTCTGATATTAGTCAGTTCTTGATAACTTCTTTGATCCGACGTTCTATTCTCGACGTGGGGGTCCTTCTTCAGTATTACGTACTACTGTTCATCATTTACTTGTGATTGAATTTTGTCCCGGTAGTCCTGTCTACAGTGGCGTTTTCTGGGTCCGGATTGTTGTAAATTTTCTTCAGGTTTTGTGTGTGAATTATTGAAATCATTGTAAAGTAATTGTATACAAACTAATTGTGTGACCCCATCTTCGCAGTCATGACGTGCATTGCCTGATCCTTTACCCCTGGTATAGCGAGCGTTATTTTCATTTCAAATAAGGGAGAATGAATGAAATCCGATCCAAGAAACAACTATCAACGTTCGGACATTTTGGAAAAGAACCAACCCATGGGTTTACACGTACTGAACTTGAAAGTACCGGTACTCCATTGCCTACCCAGAGCCGTGAGAAACCAGCTTGATCCCCGGTGCTATGAATCGTCCGGGACTCTTATTATTAAATAAATCTACATAAATAATACTACTACTAATAATAATAGACAAATCTAAATATTTGAAACTACAAAAGCAGAAACAACTTTATACACGTAATATTAGAAGTTATGCGAGCTTTGCGACTAGCAAATAAATCATATTTTGACAGTTTTTAATTTTTAATTTTAGATAAAAAGCTAAATGTTAATTTGTTGTGTGCTACTGTTATCTAGAAATGCAATCTTAACGTGATTATTGTATTTAGGTATAAAAATTCGAAGTAGAACTGCTACTTTAATTATCTGGTAACCCGATTGGTTCTTCTGTACCAGATGGATATATGTATGTTATCATTTTTTGTAACTAATTTGCATACTTCAATAATCAGAGGGCAAGAGTTTAGAATTTGTTGCAAAGACACCAATTTCCACATCGATTGTCGCTTGGCGATATTTTAATAGCGTATTTCTAATGTGAATGGAAGTTAATATTTTCAATAAAAGATGACATAAAACACATTCACAGGTGTCCCTATAAATATTAATGCCGTTTACTTCTGATCGTGTTTATGGTGTCAAATTAAATTGTGGCAATTGCTTTCTTTATTGCTTGCATTTTTTGTGCAAATAGTTTAACGCACACTCATAGAATGTCTCTTCTTCTTCATCATCAACCTCTTTGAATCAACTGCGGTAGGTATCCCCTTGAATCTTCCACTCTTGTGTGTTTTGCGCTAGTTGGTGCCAGTTTGAAAATAAAAACAGTAGTCATTGCTTTTTGACTTTGACTTTGACAATAATTCTAACCTAAAAACTGAATATACAGTTATCAGTTTATGTTTTAAGTCCGGTAATTATCCTTACTATGTGGACTTTAAGGTAATTTTTTAATTTTGTTTCTTATGTCACATATTAAAAATTTGATACCGTTGAAAACATATTAAAACCGAAATACCTCAAAATATAGATTGCCTTTAAAAAAGCATAGTGATGATGTCATAACATTTAAAACAAGTGATAGAAATCTGAAAATCACTTTTTCCTACGACTGCTTCTAAAATCAATCTTTCCGCCTTGTTGACGTACGTCAAAAATTGATTGTTTTGAATCAGTTCATCGCGGCAGCCGTCATACGTAAGTATATAATCGTGAATCGTAATACATAGCAACATACATAAATTTTATATAAGCTTTCATGATTATATACCTAAGTCGGCTAGTGGTCAGCTATTTGAAAACGTCAAAGTTGACAGCTGTCACTGTGAATTTGATTTAAACCTTTTTTCGCTATTTAAAGTTACTTGTGCTTTATTTTGTGTATTGTCGGTGTTTAAGTGTCAACAAAAATAAGAAATGGGCGATAAAATATCCAATTCTGATCTAAAAATTTGCATGTCGCTGGAAATTTTAGAAATTGCAAAAAACACCAGTTTAAACCTATTTTCGAAAATTTTACAGTAGTAGGAAAAATTTTGTATGCAACACGAGCGAAAAATGCATTAGGCGTTCGTTCGAGTTTTTTCGGACTCACGCCTAATGCATCATTTTTCGCTCTAGGTACATAAATAACTATAACACTCTGCAAATTGAATCGCTAATCCCCTTTGAGATTTTTTCTTGAAGACCAGCATTAACGGAATTACCGAATTTATGCGTTATTTAATTTCTACACTGTATAGTTTATACACAATTCCAAAATATTGATAATTACTTTCGGGACAACATTCTGCTCCATACACTCCACATAAGCTATGACAGTCACATCGATAAATAGGTGATTTAGGATTAACTTGAAAAATCCGTGACTGTGCTTATTTATACTATACATCACTCATGTTGGCTGTACTTTCTCCTACCTTTTCAGTACAGTTAAACAATTCCATTTTTTTAAACTAAGTGTTTGCTGAGAAACTGATGAGTAAATCAAACAACATTTATAGTAAGTTATAGTCGTTTATACTAGGTTTCCGGTTTCAAAACCGAACATAGCAAACTGCATAGCACATCATACATTTGCAAATTGCTGCTTCCTTTTTTAACTTATAAGAGGGATAGTGGTTTTAATGGAGTAGAAAGTTATTCTAGTAATTGTTAAGCAATTTGTTCTGAATTTTTATAACGTTTATAGTTACCTTGTGATATACTATGCTTTTGTTATATTCGGTTTTGAAAGCGGCTACTCGATATAACAAAGTACATAATGTAGGACATTACTGGACAAGTCTATTTTATAGCCGAGCAAGCTTTACCAAAGAGGTTAATAAAGAGGACGAGTCAATAAAATCATATTATGTACGAGTTGCATACAAAGCTTTATGTTCGATTGCTAAAATTATAAAAATGGAATTTATAAATTTCAAGTCTATTTTGTGACAAAAATTGACATTAGGTGCCTTTATCGATATAGTTTTGCGGCCATAAGGTAGCTCTTTATACTATCTACTAGTAAAATAAGTTAGTTTTATAATATAAAAACTACTTTATAGCTCCAAAACTATGTCACACGCAGTCTTTAATAATGTATTCAAACATGAAATACTTTAACGAAGCTGTGTGCTGCGCTTATAAACAGTGTGGACCTATGTATCAGCCGAAAATTATTTAAACGCTGAGAATAAGATTATTTTCTATTTACCTACATCTTCAACGAGCACTGTTGCAGAACCGTTACGTGTTTATTTTTAAAGGTGAAAAATATAGCGTATGTGCCTGTGAATATATCTTTACCTTTGATTGATTAATAATAATCAACCGTTTTTTGTGTCATTAATCTATCTTTTAATCTATTATTAGTATTAGATATGAAAAATATATAAGCTTGGTAATTTTTACCGGCTCTATTGGTCTGGGACTACCAAAACTACAAAAGGAAGGAAATCACTTGAGGCCAATCGTATCTTACATCCATGCTCCAGTTTATAGCAAAAAAACGGGTATAATTTAATGTAAAATATCATTTAAGCTCTGTTCTAAATACAAAAACAAAATTAAATGAACATATATCTCAAAACGAATTAAGTAAAGAAAAAAACTTGTTAGTTTTTATCTGTATCGACTATAGCTATTACAGAATTTTTGACAAATGTTTTAGACAGCCTGACTTTCTCCCTAATATGAGTAGTTCACATAGTCCTTTTCTTTTCAAAATTTTTATGACAAATTTTTAATAGAATTGTTTGTGCACTTATCCAGCTTAGGTCAGATATTTAGATATCGGTTTTTGTATTTCTAGCATTGATTAATTCATTAAATTATAAAATGCAATTTTATCACAGAACAGAACCGATGCATTAACTTCCTAGATCTTAATATTAACAATTTAAAAAGACACATTACTTTTGACATTTACAAAATACCAACTTTCACTGACTCCTTAATATCTGCTTTTGCTCATCACTCTTGAAACATAAAATGGCATCTATAGAACAATATAGACCGCTTTGCATTTATTCATAGTTACGTTCATAGGTTATTAATTATTCCTCTAATTCCATAGAATTTTCAAAATTAGCTTAATATTTTAAAAACCATCCCTAAAATGGTTTTGATGGAAACATTGATACATTAATTTACAGTAAAACTAGGAGCATTTTGACTAATAAATTTTATGGTGCAGTTGAAAATAGGAATTCAGAGAAAAATTTAAATTGGCATCTTATTCACTACTTATATATATAAATTGGAATTAAATACCATTTTAGTGAATATGAATACTTTGAGGACCTGGTTAGTGAACAGCAAACAAAAAATCTGAATTTATGAAATAAACTGTGGGAGTGTGATGCTACATACATAAGAAAGTGTGGTAAGTAGTAGTATTTTTGGGGAGACTTATGTCTAGCAAGTAGGCCTTCATAGGCCCTTTTTTCCAACTCCGTGGATAAGGTCTAGGCATGCAGAGTACCAGGTACCTTAGTCCTACTTAGAATTTTGCCGAGACTAAGGAGTTCCAACCCTAGCAAGGGATATTTTACATGCTACACATCGTAGTAACATGGAACCCACGACTTAACATCACTTCCGAATGATGGAATTCTGTAGAGGTTTTTATCCGCATTTTTTAATTTTTTAAAAACCTCACGGCTTACCACTGATCTATGGAGCCCGGCTAGAGTGTGGTAAAGAGGTATATGAAAGTTCGAATGAAAGAACTTAAACTGGCAATGATTAACCACAAGTAAAAGACAGGTTTTGCGATACACAGAGCACTACTTGTTTAATCCAATAGATGTGAAAGGGAATGTTAATAAAAGAAGAAATGAAGTATTTGGAAATACTAGAAAGAAAGCCATATCTGAAAATAAACGTATTACCAATACCTAAACTTACTTTATAACACCCCTTTTATAGACATAGGAGCAATGGCTAAACTTGGTTAAACAATTTATTCTAAAACGTGTAATTTTGTACTTTAACTTGTAGTTTATTTTGACAACGGACTTTGGGGCATGTTAACAATAACGAAATTAAACAAAGCCAAATGAAATTTATTAATTTGATTAAATCTAGCTGTGGCATTTTAATGAAACACGAAAATAATGTTAAATCGAGTAGATTTTGAAGTCCCTATGGATACAAAAAATCTAATTCATGTACTTTACCTGAGTTTCTTAATTTGAGTTTCATAAATATGTTCATGTATTCAAGACTTCAAGATTCCATCAACAAAACTTTTGATGCTCTTTTACTTCGCAGAATCACAGTTCTCCGTCAGGTAGCAGTTGCGAATAAAGATATCAAAAACAGAGGGCTTCTGTTCGAAATTAATCAAAGTAAAAGGCGAATTTGTAAACACAGCGCCGACAAAGCGCTCGGCACTTCAGGTTTGATTTATCTATATATTCAGGTGCATGGCAAGGAACGATAATAAAGCACGGCCGAGGATTAAAGGATTTCCTCGTAGCTCGAAAGAAGTTCCGACTTCCTGCCAGGCGGGCTCGGAAATCTGATAAAGACTTGTAATGAGCAATTGTTTACTTCGGGTTGTTTGGGTCTGCCAAGGATGATTTGTAAATCCCTTAATGCCTTCAGCCTTCACTTTTCGCCTGTCAGCGTGGGAAACCTGCCAGTTTTTCGAAAGTCGCTAGCGCTTGCGATACAGCTGAGAATCCGCCGAAGATGCTATTTATTTTGCTTGGAATGTTTAGAAGGTCGAGCTCGTCCCATATTTGTATAAAAACTAGAAAATGGCTGTAAAATTTAAATACTTATGAGAGATATTTTAGTAATCGTTTGCTCTGTTTATTAAAAATATCAGATCTACTACTTATATAATTTTTGACAAAAAGAGTTTGTTATGATGATTATTTTTTTCGTACCGATATTAACCAATCAGAAGACTGGATTTAGTTGAAGTATCTTGTATAATTTCAATAATACAAAATCGATTATACTATAGGCAACGCAATAAACAACTTTTGTCAACTTATATGTTGTTTCCACGGAGACAACATTCAGTTAGGTCAATGCAAACAAATCCAGCTGCCAATAAAATATTTATTTGTTCCTATTTTTGAAATTTACTAAAAAAATAATCAAATCAAATACAATGCGAAGTATTTACTTCGAACATTTTCGGATTATACGTCTCAAACTTCCTGCACAATAACAAATCGTGTCAGTTTGACAGAATAATCCTTCCGCTCCGCGGTCGGCTTATTTAAACTGTCAAACTGACACTCTTTTATTATTGTGCAACAAGTTATTGACATAGAACCCGATAATATCGAAGTACTTATAGTGTTACTACTGATTATATTCACAAGACTTCCTTAGCATACCTACTTAAAAAAAAATTAGTGTTGTTTGGAACATTTCTTAAGCGATACTTTTTTTTATGGAAAATGAGGGGGATTTGAATATGAAAATATGCGAAGCAGGTCGAATGGTATTCGATTACATTATATAATTTCCTTCAAAGATGAAAGAGAAATAAGAATTTGTAGCTGTGAACGTTGACAATTTTATTGGCTACTTTACCCCTCTATCATTTACTTGAATAAAGAAAATACTGAATCGAATATACCCTGTCCCCATGAAAACAAAGTATAGTATGATCAAAAATTATTTTCATCTAGTATGGCCATGAAATAATTCCTAATTTATGACTGCAATTATAAGTCACTTAAAAAACAAATGTCAAGTTTGACATTTAAATGTAACTGTATCTGCATTCATACTAGGAACTATGTTTGATCATACTTGAACGATGATCATTGGATAATACATTAGAAGTGACTATATAATTAGCTTTATTTCGGGCTGTTAATTATTTTTGTTTATTATGAGAAGAAAAACTTTGTTTCTCGTGAAGAAAGGCAGCCAAAATGTATTATGTAAGTACATTTTAATAAACATAAATAATGTTTATATGTATTTGTATCTACTCCAGTGGGATAAGTAACTTATTACGTCACTTATTCGACACTATTTCCGTTATGTAATGAAGCTCATTACATCTCTAGTGATGTAATTGCTTCATTATCTAACGGAAATAGTACCAAAATGAATGACGTAATGACATTTGCCTGCTAAAATATTTTTGAAAATGACAGATCTGTCATTTTTCTTAATGTACTTTTCTCAATTTTGGGCAGTTGTAGATAACATTTTGTACATGACATGTGTGATACTGCATCGTTAATATACACTTGTGTGCTTCCATAACTCGTGCTACGCACTCGACACATATATTAATGATACACTTATTCCACTTGTATAGTAAATAACTATTATGCACGTTTCGCCAACTTATTTCTTAGCTTCCTCTGAAATACATTTTTATAATAATTAATGCTTTTGTTTTTAATTTTGAGGTTGGTTTTTAAAGTCTGAAAGATAAATAATTCTATTACAATTTCGCAAGTGTTAGATTTATAAATGTATAAACTTTTCTCGATTATAGGTTACGTACTTCGTGCTTCTTCGTGGTTATGTGGAAATTTTGAAAACATAACTTAATAAAAATGTTGATGAAAATTCCATCTTTAATTAAATATGCTGTTTATGGTTACTTTATTTTTTGATGTTATTCAACTTTTCAAAAACTAAACTATTTTTACGTAATAACTATAACCACCTTATGGAAATTGTTAATTGACGCTCAAACGTTAAACACCATTATTTTAATATTAGGATTTAATTTCGGCTTAGACCGCGTCGTCTTTGTAGATAACACCCAACATTTGTTGGCTTAATAAGCCTAACATCTTATGAACTCAAGCAAGGGTTTGTGTAACGTTTATGTTCTTTGGTGGCTCGAGAACTCTTACAAGCCACCTATGATTTGGTCCGTGTTATTAGAGTACCTTGTGAACAAGGATACTTAGGCATATTTGGGCTTTTTACTGTTTGTGTACCCATATAGATTAGTGTTTCGAAATACATTGCAGCTTGGATCATCAGAGTCAAAGTTGCTGTGAGCAACAATTCGAGTAACATATCATTATTTCAATAAGATAAATTTACAATGTCAGTTTTGAAATTTATTGAGTAAAGGGATTTTTTTAATTTCAATACTTTCTAATAAAAGTGTTTTTTGTATTCGCTCCCCAAACTGGTTACTTTGGAAACTGTCTAGGATCCTCAAAATGGCCATTTAGAGGCCTTGTACTTAAAGTCGTCATGGCAACATTTTAGCGGACTCAAACATTAGTTGCCATGACGACTTTAAGTACAAGGCCTCTAAATGGCCATTTTGAGGATCCTAGACAGTTTCCAAAGTAACCAGTTTGGGGAGCGAAAAATACATTTTCGCGCGGCCTCCTAATATAATGCCGCGTTAATGGTAATTGAAACTTCATATTATAATGTTTGGAGAGCTAATACAAAAAAACGTTGTATGCAACACGTCCTCAAATGGCTTTAGAGGACTCATCTTCATATTACGAACTCCGCTGCGCTTCGCTCCGCCTCGTCCGGAAACATTACGACTCGTCCCCTAAAGCCTTGCTTTGAGGACTAGTTACATAAAGTACTATTTTCTTCAAACGTCAGTAAAATGTGCCATTATACTACTGGATTGAGGATGCTAAACTGTCACTTTATTGCCATGCGGCAGATAATATTATCTATCGTTGACGAGATAGAGTAATTTTCTTCGGATTTTGTTATAAACGTTTGAAGAAAAAATGCTATATGTTATTCGGAGCAAAAGTATCTTTATGTGGCTCGGCTGTACTTATCTGCCTCGCAAGCTCGCAGATAATCCGTCTCATAATAACATAATATACTATTTTATCAATACCTCCTTGTAAAGCTGTATTTTATCTATAAAAATCTCCATGGTGAAATAACATTTTAATTATGAGGGTGGATAAAATGCTACTTTATTCATTAGTGAATAAAATAGTCCATAATCCATAGTAACTAACAACATAAATACGTGCTACTGTGGTACCTAGCACAAAAACAGTTAATATAATACACCTCCTAATAGTTATAAAGCTGTTACTAGATCGATTTTAGACTTCTAAAGTGGCCCATAACCCACTAGTCAGTTAAACCATAACCCACTAGTGAGATGAAAACCAGGTCACTCACTACTGTATTGTTGGTAATACTGTCAGTCTATGTCAAATTCGAGATTTGCAGGTTAATTTTTGCGTCAGTCTGTGTCAAATAACAAACAAAGGCTAAACTAACTAACCTAAACTAACATACACTGATAATACACTTCAATACGGCCAACCGTATAACACGATTCACAGGTGATTCTAAATGTATTTGATCTCTCGGTACTTTCTAATTTGTCACTATGATTTTTCACGGCTCTTAATACACAATTTATGTTTTTTAAATATTTATTGAGTTGTATAAAATTTTGTATGGAGCACGTGTGTTATTGCAAATGATTTACTCGAGAAATTACACTTTTCGACCTGTGGATTATTTGTAATATAACACATTTATACCATAAATAACTATTATTTCAAATTATTTATTCAATTTTAAAACCTATTTATATAACTAAATGTATGTATTGGAAGAAATGTTATGTCACACGTGAATAAAGAGATTTTATCTATTTATCCAATGCGAATTGTTTTTGTAACTAAACAATTTGTTTTTATAAACAACATTGTGTGCAGCTATAACAACAAACATACATGATCATTTTTAAATCTACAAGGTTCCACTAGCTAGTCAAAATTTAAATTAATTTGTTACTTTGACATTTGAAATTTTTTTGATTAATTTTTAACATTTTAGCTTGAGTAGAAAAAATATAATACCCGTGCGGAAATGGCCATTGCGAAACTTGCTGTCGCTCGCACTACAACTACAACAATAATATTATAATATACTATTATTAGATTTGATTGTTTATGTAGGTAGTATCTTCGGTGTTGCAAAATTAAAATTGACTAACTTGTTTACTGTGTGATCGGATAATGCTGTGTTTAGATTTTTGAGTTCTTCTCAATTGCTGGCGTTGGATATTCTTTTTTTTTAAATACTGTTTGACCAAAATCATTTACATTACAGCAATTACTAAAGTATATTTTTTCGGGTGTTGACCATCAGCGCGCCGCGGTCAAAACAACCCCCGCAGAGAACCTTTATGGCCCAAACTTTCTATACCATTTGCGCGCAAGTAAGGGATTATGCTAATGAGCTGATTTCTGGGTTGTGCGGGTTAGGCCAAAGTGAAATCTTAATTCTTAGAATCACCCTACCTCATTTCCAGGTGTACACCAAACGTAAGTAATTATTTGGTGTCATTAGAAGCTATAAATGCGGAAACTAATATGATACAACAATTTCTTGTATTAAATAACCGTGAACTTAATGTTGTTATATTTTCTTGTGGTCGAAATTTAGAAATTTTGAGTAAACATAAAAAAATATATGTAGATGGCACTTTTAATTACAGTCCAAAATATTTTGTACAAATGTTTACATTACATATTGTACAAAATGGTCATTACATACCATTAGTATTTGCATTACTACCAAATAAAAGGGTTGATACTTATTTTTATGTATTTAAATTAATCAGTGATTTTTTAAAGAACAAACATTTACAATTTTTCCCTAATGAAATTGTGTTTAATTTTGAAGAAGCAATCCACAGCGGAGCGAAATTAACTTGGTCAGATATTAATGTGACACCATACACAAGCTTGGTTTCGAAAAATTCTAAATCTAGGACTTGATCAGTACAAGGACAAAAATTCAGAAATAGGAAATTGGTTGCATTGGACTTTTGGTTTACTGTTTTTAAATCCAGAGGAAGTTGCAGACTGTTTTATTGAAGAATGTATATCTTGTGCGCCTACTGATCCTCCAGTTACTCAATACTGTGATTATTTGTTAGATTATTATTATATCTCAGAAAACTCAAGATTTCTACAATTTTTATGGGCTGCTTGTTCTGCTAGTAGAGATAGAAGCACGAATCCTTCGAATCTTCCCATAGTGTCTTTAATAGTAATTTTAATACCACAAAACTAAAAATATCTTTGTAGTAGATATGAGATATGACGCTTGAAACATTGGCTACTTTGAGCGGTTTTACCTTTACCCGCCCCTTAATAAAACTTTGGTCTCTTGTAGTTGGGTAACTAAATGGAATATGACCTATGTTCATCTGACATTTTTTACTCAAAATGACCTCTCCAACATACTGTTGAAGTTTGGTCCGCCCGTTATAAATCACCCTGTATACAGGAGATATCTTTTAGGTACAGACAGTTTTTGAGTTATCTTTCAACAATTCTACAATGCAACTTAGCTTATCCCAGAACGAGGTACCAAGGACCATTTTCGTCTCATATTATTATAATTTGAATGCAGATTGATTTGCTTAACATTATTTGTGTTGTAAAATCCAGTGGTTTAGGATGAAAATCGACAAAAACCGTATTTCGTTCGAAAATTTCGCGTTTTTTTGTTATTTTAGGTACTTCCGGTACTCGGCCGAGGTCGAAAACTTAGATTCATTATTAGGCCTCAACCATATAAAACATATAAAAAAATCAGAACTACCCGATTTAATGCAAGGTGAAATATACAGATTGACTGGACTATATCTACTAAGTTACAGAACCATCTCTTTTGTTTTTTCTTCCGCAATAAATCAAGTAGATATTCACCCTAGCTATACCTATTAGAAGTAGGTCGTGAAATAATGTGCCTTCAAGAGATGTAAGTATAGGTACCTACACCCTTTTTATTGCTTAAAATGATTCAGTTCTGGGAAAGGTTAAATTTGACCACAGCGCGCAAATGGTATTCAATTTTTCGTATTGGGGATTATAGAATTGTGATGCCCCTCTGGGTTTTGTGACCGCCGCGCGCTAATGGTATATGCCCATTTTTTCAGTTTTATCTTGTAAGGTTTGTATAAAAAAGGTTTTTTTTAAATATGGTGACAAAGGCAGTTTTGATATTATTAACTTCTAGTTCCTTTTTGGATATTTTCCGAGCGGTGAGATATATATAGAATAGAGGTATAGTTATGGATTTTTTAGGATTACTATTAATTTGTCATTAATTTGGTTGTACATAATTTAATTGTTTTATTATTTTAATTTAAATTTTTAAAGCTAAAAGCATATTTTTACTGAGTTTTTTTAAGTTGTTTGTTAGATAAAATAATAGCTCTGTCTACTAAACTCGTAATTGCGCTTTTTTATATTTCATAGTTCCAGTTGAATTGAAGTTTAAATATCTGTTTGTTTTAAAATCTTTGCGATACCAGTAGGTGTTGATTTTTCTATCTTTTTTTTTCTTTTACTGTTATATTACAACATTTATTGATTGAGAATTATTTTGGTTTTTAAGGTAAACTAGAATGTACATTAGTAAAATATTAAAATTAATTGCATTTTCAAATGGTAAAATTTTTTGCTAATTTATAAGTAGTGCTATTATACGAGTATAATGCATTGATAGGTCTTAACGGTATATTTTTGTGTAACTTTGGAGTCCATACATGTGTGGTAATTTTCCATTTTTAGGTCTTTACATTCCTGACTGCTTATATATATATATTGTAACGAACGCAAGAACGGCCTTGAGAGCAGATGTGCGCGGGTGATTCAGAGGCTGCCGGCAGGAGCAGGTGTGATGTGTCACAGAGTTCCAGACTTTCGGATAAATCTGGAGCCAGGTGCAGTGCGTGACTCACGCGCGGCCGAGGTCAGATGCGTCATGCTTTTATCTGGAGTTTCTAGTGAGTGTCGGGACTGTCTGGAAGCTTCTGGAGGGAAATTATTGGCCATATAAATACCCGGCCGTCGGACCCGCAGTTCAGTTCTGAAATAATTCTGCGGCAGTTAGAACTCACGTCGAGGCTTGTTGGAAGCCCCCATATAAATAAAACCGCGTGTACATAATCTCTCGTGAAGTAATAATAAGTAAATACATATATAATCGTTAGCGTTTAAGAGTGATATAAATAAATGTGCTAATCCGTACGTAATAGAAATAAATAATAATAGTTGTTAGAAATACGTGTACCGATAGTCGTTAGTGCTTGAATTAATTTGTAATCTGCTTGATAATTCTCGCATGTGCTTGTAAACAATAATCGTAGTAATTCATTGTGTAAATAAATATTTGAACCCATGTTTGTCGTATAATTTTAAATAACTGTTACGTTAAAAACGTAACAGTGGTGTCGGTGTGAGGTTTTGTACCGGGGGCTATAAGAAAATTATTGAACAAACATTAAATAAATAAATTGTTAACAAGTGCAGATAAAACGACGGTCAGATAAATAAATTTAAGTGGAAAGTGTGGATGCCTTTGACGAGATCTCAAAGCAGCAAAATGGAAGCCCAATTAAGCCAACTTTTGCAACTGATGCAAGTTAGCCAGGACAAGGCGGAAAAAGCACAAGAGGATCTTAGGAAAGAGATCCAAGCTGGGCAGAAGAAGGCAGAAAAAGCGCAAGCAGAATCGAAAGCCGCGCAAGAAAAGCGCAAGAGAAAGCGGAAAAAGCACAGGAGGAACTTAAGAAAGAGATCCAAGTTGGCCAGGAAGAATTGAAAGCCGGCCAAAAGAAGGCACAAGATAAGGCAGAGGAAGCCGCGAAAGCACTTAAGGAATGGCTGAAGGCCGAGCAAGAGAAAGCAATCCAAAAACTTGAGGAAAAATTGAAAGCCACTCAAGAAAACCTCAAGGATGAGCTTAGGGAAGAATTGCGATCCGGTCGAAAGAAGGCAGAAAAAGCACAAGAGGATCTTAGGGAACAGCTGGAAGCCGGGCAGAAAGCACGAGAAGAGCTGAAGGTCGGGCAGGAAGAGCTGGAAACCGCAGAAGAGGAAGTAGTCCAAAAGCTTGACGGGAAAATAAATGGAAGAGTTCGGTCTCTGTTGTTGGACCTGAGACGCGGCGAGTTGCACGTGGGTGGGGAGGAGCTTTCCCGACACCCAGGAGGAGAGATCGCGGCACAAGTGGTATGGGCGGAAGATGTTATTCTGCAGGGACGAACCGAGAGGGTCGTGGATGCATACCTGGATGGCGATCTCCGGAGCAACGTGGTGCGCGTGGTTGAGCCCGATTATGCTGACATTGCGGACGAGTGCATCCTGGGAATGGATGTTGTGGATAAGTGTGAGTGCGCTTTGGACCTGAGACGCGGCGAGTTGCACGTGGGTGGGGAGGATCTTTCCCGACACCCAAGAGGAGAGATCGCGGCACAAGTGGTATGGGCGGAAGATGTTATTCCGCAGGGACGAACCGAGAGGGTCGTGGATGCATACCTGGATGGCGATCTCCGGAGCAACGTGGTGCGCGTGGTTGAGCCCGATTATGCTGACATTGCGGACGAGTGCATCCTGGGAATGGATGTTGTGGATAAGTGTGAGTGCGCTTTGGACCTGAGACGCGGCGAGTTGCACGTGGGTGGGGAGGAGCTTTCCCGACACCCAAGAGGAGAGATCGCGGCACAAGTGGTATGGGCGGAAGATGTTACTCTGCAAGGACGAACCGAGAGGGTCGTGGATGCATACCTGGATGGCGATCTCCGGGGCAACGTGGTGCGCGTGGTCGAGCCTGATGGTGGCAAGAAGCTCACTCATGGTATCCTGGTAGGGAAGACGTTGATGAAGACTGGGCTTGGGGTCCCAGTAAGGATGATGAACGTCAGCAGGGAACTGGCAACCGTCAGGAGGAACCCAATACTGGAAGGGGGCATGAGCCAACGAAAATGGAAGAAGATAGAAGATATGGTGGCCCGGTACCAAGACATCGTCGACGGCGGAGATCATCCCAGCGGCCGTACTGACGTAGGAAAACATAAATCATTCGAGTTTGGAAGAAGAGTCTTGCTGAGGACCGACCATCCTGCTCGGAGATGGCTGCTGCAGTGCAAGAACCCTGAAAGGCAGGTGGCTGAGTGGATCGAGCGCCTAGAAGAGTTCAACTTGGGAATAAATCATCGACCTGGCACAGTCCACCGCAACGCCGATGCGTTATCCAAGAGGCCTTGCCCTGCGGACTGCGGCCACTGTTCGAGACTGGAGAGTCGTGCGGTACCCATTATTCGCACCACTGTGGTCGACGACTCGTGGGAGCCGGACGAGTTGCAGAGTAGCCAGGAGAATGACCCCGACTTAGGCGCGGTTATAGCCTGGAAGCAAGATGGCCGTCGACCTACCTGGCAGGAGGTCCCCGCCACCAACGCAACAGTGGAGACTTATGGGGCGCAATGGGACTCCTTGCAGCTGGACAACAACGTCCTGACCAGAATCTTGGAAGATGAGGACAGTAGGGCAACGACACACGATCGATGGTTCCAAGGAGTAGAGTGGCCGAGGTGCTGCGCCACCTGCATGATGGCTCCTCTGGGGGATACTTCAGATTGAAGAAGACGTTGCAAGAGGTCCAAGAAAGGTTCTACGGGGCAAGCTGCAAAGGTGACGTCCGAGAGTGGTGCCGGAGGTGCGAAGCCTGCGCTACGGGAAACGGACCTGTTGGAAGACGTAGAGCTCCGAGGTGGCAGTACAACGTCGGTGGTCCGTTCGAGGGTATAGCCATTGACATCGCCGGACCATGCCCCGAAACCGAAGCGGGAAATAAACACATCTTCGTGTGCATGGGCCACTTCACCAAATGGCCCGAAGCGTACGCCGTTCCGAAGAAAGAGACCGGTACTGTCGCTGATGTTCTGGTGAAGGAGTGCTTCAGCCGTTTTGGAGTCCCCCTGGAGTTACATTCCGACCAGGGCCGGAATTTCGAGTTTGGACCGTTCCAGAACGTCTGTAAGCTACTGGGGATACGCAAGACCCGGACCACTGCCCTCCATACTCAATCGGACGGCATGGTGGAAAGGATGAACGGAACCATGGAGAAGCATCTGTCCAAGGGCGTTTCCGAGCATCCGCTTGACTGGGGCCAGTACATGTACCTGTTCCTGATGGCCTACCGATCGGCAGTACAAGAGACAACCGGCGTCCAGATCGAGGTGTGCTGTTGCGAAGCCTGGAGACCACGGTGGGCTGCTGCTTCCTCAGCCAGTCCATGTGCAAGAAGGGCACCGCCTGCAAGTACCGCCATCGGACCCCCACAAGAGCGAGAAGACAGGCACCCGACGCAACTCGTTCTGGGACAGAACGATCTAAGGCGGGGGCAGTGTAACGAACGCAAGAACGGCCTTGAGAGCAGATGTGCGCGGGTGATTCAGAGGCTGCCGGCAGGAGCAGGTGTGATGTGTCACAGAGTTCCAGACTTTCGGATAAATCTGGAGCCAGGTGCAGTGCGTGACTCACGCGCGGCCGAGGTCAGATGCGTCATGCTTTTATCTGGAGTTTCTAGTGAGTGTCGGGACTGTCTGGAAGCTTCTGGAGGGAAATTATTGGCCATATAAATACCCGGCCGTCGGACCCGCAGTTCAGTTCTGAAATAATTCTGCGGCAGTTAGAACTCACGTCGAGGCTTGTTGGAAGCCCCCATATAAATAAAACCGCGTGTACATAATCTCTCGTGAAGTAATAATAAGTAAATACATATATAATCGTTAGCGTTTAAGAGTGATATAAATAAATGTGCTAATCCGTACGTAATAGAAATAAATAATAATAGTTGTTAGAAATACGTGTACCGATAGTCGTTAGTGCTTGAATTAATTTGTAATCTGCTTGATAATTCTCGCATGTGCTTGTAAACAATAATCGTAGTAATTCATTGTGTAAATAAATATTTGAACCCATGTTTGTCGTATAATTTTAAATAGCCCGAACGTTAAATACGTAACAATATTTTCCTAAAATTCTTTAATTAATTTGTAATTTTGGTTTTGAATTATTTGTGTGGGTTATTTTCCTTTATCTTAGTTAATATTACTGCTTTTTGAGTTTTACCTGCATTGGTTTTTATAAGATTCGGGTTATTTTTCAGGAAAGTTTTTGTTTCTTTATTTTATTCGATATAATTTAGTTTTGTTTTAGTTGGTATTGTGTTTGTTTTGTTTCTATGTTTGTAATTAGTTAAAATAATATAAATTTTAGCTTTTGTTTTGTTTTGATTTTCCTGATTTAATTTAATTAAAAGTGACACAATCCGTATAGTTATATCACGAAATCATATGTATTTCAATTATTTCCTCACAGTTTTAGATTTCCATGCTTAGTGTATCAGAGCTGCCAAGAATTCTCCCAAAAAGGAATTCGATTCACTGGTTCGAATCATCAGAAATCATCAGGAATATCAGGTTCGGATACATTTTATATAAAAAAAATGATTAGAATCACAGGATTCGAAGATGCACCCGGAGCACAATAAATACATTAAAACTAAAGTATTTTCCTTTCAAGTTTTGCTTGAAGCAAGGGGTAGTTTTGGTGATTAATTAAAGACATATTTTCTACTTAAGGTTCTTAACCCTTGAGTATTAATTTCGTTAATAGATTTATAACTTTTAGAGTGCAATACCTCTTCCCCATTTAAACTATAACACAAATTCTGTTATTGTAACTAATTTAATTATGGTTTGCTACTACATAAATGAAAGTTTCAAAGTTAACGTAAACATAGTCAATAATTTTGAAATTTTTGGTACAATAACAGTTGCTCAGATTTATGGTTCCATTATCAAAATGCAGCATTCTAAATTCACATTTGAAGTAGTTAATATTTAATTCCAGAATTACTTTGGTTATTGCACTGTAAACTGCAAGTACAATTTGTGTTAGTTTCATTGATATTTTTCTATGGTCACCCCATTAAATAGTATAGGTGTTCTAATTACACCTTGTAGGTAAACAATGCTATATTCACACCCGACAGTTTTCTATATTGCGAAACAGAATAATGTTATGGATTTTATCCACTAAAAGACATCAATATCTCCAATGACAACGACATGGGTTATATCAAATTGCTTGAAACCGGAATCGTTGTGCAGCAGTAATATAACAGGCATTTACAATTGAACATGTTAATACCAGAATTGTTATATTAACCTTTGCCTTAGTAATAATACAATTGTATGGGCAAGGGAAATATTTACATTAAAATCACGCTTACTTATGGGTGCTCTTCCTATTTAACAATAAAATTAAGTTAAAGAAGAAAATTTTAATTTTAAGTATTAACAAAAAGACACCAAAACAACATGTTAGTGTAAAGATTAAAGTGGAACAGAATTTATTTGCAAAAGATATACGTATAATCAACCACAAAAAATATAAACTATAAAACCGAATCTTTAAAACAATTTCTACAATTTAATATAAACGAATTGTCAATTCCAATCGAAATTGAAACTAGAAACTAGGGGCTGATAATGGACAAAAGTTTCAAATACAAAACACAAGTTACTATTATAACTATAAACCAGCTTACTTAAACCTAAAATTGATATATCCTCGTAAGCGATTTCAAAGTATACCTCAGTTCTTTGTTATTTTTGCTATTGTTCAAACATATATGACCCTTGTATTGCTAAGGAATTTGCTCATAGGATACAAAAGATTCCTAATTCACTTGAGTTTAATATTTCGTATCAGAAAATTTTGTGACATATCGCATAAATTTACTGATTTGCCATAGATCAACATGCGAAATTGAAGACTGCTTGCCTTCTTCGTCAAATAATAACAACAAAAAGTCCTGCGCAGCTCTACAATAAAATCACATTTAGAGATGATTTACACAATTTGAATTTGAGATACAAAGATGAAATTTTCTTACTTTGTCTCTGCACATCATTCTCTTACATATATAAAATTTACAATTAAATTCATTTAAATATTAAAAATTGTTCCTTAAGCTGTTTTATGATAACTTACTACTATTTTACATACAAACCTCTTAAATTCTTCTAATTTATTCTATTATTCATATTTTTGGTACCATTTTCCCCGTCTCTCAATTGCTTCAGATGCACAGATTGAATAGCTTTTGTGTCATGTTAAATTAGGTTAGCCTATACGTACTTCATTTTTTACAAATTAAGTAAATACTTCAAAAAACAAATTTGCAGCATCGTTCACAATGCTAGAATACAAAATAGAACCTCATTATATTACTTAAATCATAAAGGTCATTACATTCGCTATCAGAATGTTTGTTCTCTCTGCTTTATAGGATGTGACAAATTGTAAAAAAACAACAAAGATTTTTTTAAAGTTAACTCAATAACTCTGATTTTCTGACAGTATGAGTATATATGTACACTTACGATCATTGAAAATGAACAGGGTTATGCATGTCAAATTGACTTAACCGACGTTTTGCAATTGCGTACAACGTTATTTTATTATTACGATGAGGAGAGAGTTAGGACAACACGATTCTGCTTTAGAGACAAGGGAAATTCAGAAAACGTATATCAACTACTGTAATGTTTGTTGCATAGCCCTGTTCATTTTCAATGATTCATTGTGTATCTCCTTATTGTGGTTTTATCCTTATTTCAATTTAATGTATGTTTTATTATTTTTAAATAAAAAATGTGATCTCCTAATTCTTTTTTATTATAGGGTAGCTATATGACCAAGTGCAATCTCTAGCCTGTTTAAAAAACACTGACGGGTTGAAATATAGCTAATATTTTTGCTTTAAATAGTTGAGTAGGAAAAATACAAATTTTACTTGGATTATATCCCCGACAGTTATCTGAATAAAAAAATCAGTCGCTTTCTTGTTAGCAATCCGACCGAACCGGGCCGAGCGCTGTCTTATAGACGGCGACAAAATCCTAAATATCAATATTGAAGCGTATAAAAAGCAAATTTATAACCATTTTTTCTCGTATCCTGGAGTTCTTGGTCGCACAATTTTTGATCTTCAGAAAATACTAAATTGTGAACGTTAGCAGTTTGTTGTACTACGTCATGTGGCTACACATTTATAAAACTAATAAATGAATAGCTAGAGTTATTTTGTTAACATTCGCAAATTTTTAGGGAATGTTGACGCATTTGGCAGTTTTTAGAGTCTAGAGTCTAGAGATTTGATGGTAGAAAAACAAAATCTAGGTGGTTGTTGATAAACATTTGTAAACAGAAAGTGCATAGACACTTTTCTAGGCAAATTCGCTTGAGGTAATGAGTCTTTTTATTTTGTATACTAATTACAATGTGTTTGGGTATTATTGTTTTGAAGGGCATGGTCACATTCTAAATGGACATTTTCACATTTATTATTACACTTAGAAACCCGAATAATAACTAAGGGGTAAGTCAATTGCATGACGTAGCGTTAAAGTACTTTACAAGTATATCTTTATGGCTTTATCAGTTGGCTTTATCGGATTGTTTTATCAGTTAGATTTGTTCAACTTGATTTATCAACCGTTAACAACTTTATCGATGCTTTTAGACGTTTTTCGGTGCTACCATACCTTTTCGTCTTGTTTATGGATCCGTTATGAGCACAGAACTAGCTGCATGTTCTCACTGTTAGTAAAGTATCTAGTTGTTGGTCCAGCCTGGTGCGCTTCTTGAAGAAGACGCCAATTTTTAAGATTATGTGGTTACTGGTCGTATAAAGTCATTACTTAATGTTTAATATTTTATGATATATAATTTTTTAATGTCTGCGCTGACAGAATAACGTAAATAATTCAAAATTTGACTTGTAAGCAACTATTTGTATAAAATTGTAATAATCGTACTGAAAGTTAGTCGGATAGCAGAAGTTTAATGATGATTGCGCTCAAAACCGTTATTTGAAACTTATATGTACTGTACTGTATAACAAAACAATCGTGATTTTAATATTACACATTTGAATGATATTTTCAATTTGTAAGGCTACGAAATAACTTCACCTACACTATTTATGTCTTTGAATTATTATTTGGTTGCGATAAGTACATATATTTAATCTAGTAAATACAATCGTTATTATTGAGTATATGGTTTTGTTTTCTTGGTGCTTTGGTGCGATCAGCAAAACCACATCGAGTGGCTTTATCGAGGTATTTTAAGAGCCTAACGCCCATTCATTACTATTATAATTGTAACGATCGCTCCTTTATTTTCTATTTGAACTACGACCACTCTATTATTCATATTACTCATATTAGAAGAAGGTAATGATAATGAGTATCTTACCAGCGGCATAAAGTATTTTTTATTGTTATAATTGATTTTGTTACAACTGTCAGTTTTTACAAGTATCAAAGTTATACTTTTTTCTAATCAAAAACCAAAATATTAGCCATCCTTACAGTCAGTGTGGAGGCGCCATCTTGAGTTCGCGCACCATTTAGATAAATTACTCTGAGAACTTTTATGAATAACATTAAACCAATTCCTATTTCAGATTTAACAGAATCTTCTTTCGGGATAGTCATGTCACATGTACCAAAAAACATTTCTTGCCCCTTAAATTGTAACCGGTAAAATTGTATACAGATAGCTTCAGCAAGATCATTTTTAGATTGTGGGACCAGATAAAATGTGCTGTAAAGCAAATACTCTAGCGCAGAAAATTTTATCTCTAATTGTTTTTCCATTATCAAAATTGATTAGATGCACAATTCATCCTGCATAATTACCTCCATATTGTCGACTTAGAAATTTATGACATACCTATATCACATACATTTTCTGGAGGAAACATTACAAGTTGAAGTTACTGTTATTGATTTGTCTGTAGGCATGCTTTCCGTGGCTACCTTTGAAGTGCTTTACCATGTTCTTCGTAAAGAAGAAACATTTTCGGTACTTTAACCGGTGAATTTCCATTTCCATAAAATTTTTAATTTTATGTTAGGTACTTTTCTTCATTGGTCTTTTTTGACAACACCGGAGCTTTATAGTTCATTGCATATAGTTTTAACTACCTTTGCACTGACGCATCTTTTATGATTCTTCCGGTATAAAATAAACAAATATCAATTATTCTCTACTCTGCCATTGTTTACTTTCTTCATATTGCTTATTGATTGCTGATCTACCTTTGACTTTTCTGCTCTTGAATCAAAATTTAATTCTTCAGTTACCTCGGAGATTTCATTCATCGAACTTTCTTAATTTTACCATTCCAATTTTATATATTTATCACGGTCTTTCTAATTATTGTTCTCGTTTCTCGTTTTCTATTCAAATTTAGTGATTCTTGAATAAATAGAATAGGCTGCTATCAGCAACGTCATCAGATGAAAGGTGTTAGTCGGTAATCAGTAACTTCATTATCTTTGTAAAGTTGTTGCTCCTGTATATTTTCATTTACTAAATTGTTTGTAGTTTTATTCGATTTTCCGTTACAATAGCAGATTTCGCAGTGCAATAAGCGTTAATCCAAAGATTGTTTAACTTCAGCATTCAATACTGGCTTAATGCTCTAGCTAGCTCAGGCATAAAAGCCCAATTGCGTCGAGGAGGGCTGGAGCTAAGTCCTCGAACGGCTCTAGCAGCTAAGTCCTCGAAAGGGTGCTGAGCGCTGGGTCCTGGGTGGCCGCCTTCAGGCTGGAGAAAAAAAAAGGACAAAGGTAAAGGTTATTTCAATTCCCCCAACTGGGGGCGGGCTGCTATAGGGATCTTCCGTCCCTCTTCAGCCAAGAACAAGAAACTCGGGATGGGTGAGAGAAATGATGGGGTGGAGACTGGAAGATAGGTCAGGAAAGATGGAGAAATACTGCCCCGGAATTCACCTCACAGAAGGTATTCTGTTGACTCAGGAAAACCACCTAAAAAACTTAAACAAGGCAGACGGCCGCAGGAATCGAACCCACGACCTCCCGAATGCTAAGTGGGCGTGCAACGCACTAGGCCACGGGGCTCGGTCAGGCTGGAAAGCTGAGTGCTTACTATTTAAAGGGCTCGAGTTCTTTGTATTTTGTTTCATTGATGCTGATTGGTTAAGGAGGAGGAGTGATCGTATACTTTCAGGGGCGTGAAGGAGTTCCGGGGCTATTTACGCGGAGCGATTAATTAGCGGCCTAATTTTTGCGGCATTGTATTGCATATAAAAAGACGATCATTTTGATACCGACTCGGGGGTTTTTGGTGCTAATCTCCCCGCGTTGAATTAATTTCTTCGGAGTCTCCGTGTATTAAAACTAGTGATGGGCTTATTCGAATGAAAAATAACCGGTTATCCGGTTATTGAAATAACCTATGTAACTCGGTTTTCGTTCCAAGTATTTGAACGAAAAATAACCTCACGGTGATACGTACTACGCTTTGAATATAAAACCTCTATTCAAAGGTACTACGTGCCGTATCTCAGCGACCTACGCAGTGCTCAAAATTCTGTAAATATAAATACCTCATAACTCATAAACAAAGCAGGTTGTATTGAAAACACCATTTGGTTATTGCGTAACTACCTCCTATCATAAAAAATATCAAATTCTGGGGACCTGAAACCTGAACGCCTAAAAACTGCAAACGCATCAAGCTATAAAACAATTTTTTATTTGCTTACATCTCCAAAGGGCCTTTAACCCGCCCGATCGATAAAGATAAACGTTTTACCACGATTAGCAAGCAGTCCCGCATATTTCTTTCTTTCTACACTTCTTAATAAATACCTCTTAATTTCCAATACATAACACATAATGTACGGTCGGCGCCTTAGAAATCGGGCACTACACACTATTATGATATATTTTGTATGTATTTTTTAAGTGTATGAACTGGGTTTTTACGGTTATTATGGTTTTAATTGTTACGTCAGATTGTTTATTGTTTGTCAATTATGAAATGCCATCTCACATTAATGAAGTAACCGGAGCAAGAATACTCCAAAGACTAGAAGAACATATTACGTGTCCCGATTTCTAAGGCGCCGGCGGGGGTCTAGGACACAACCCCCACTGTCCATAACGCCCACCATGTCCATAACCTCCACCGTGTCCATAACCCCCACCGACGATTTGGGCCATAACCTCCACCGTGTCCATAACCCCCACCGTCGGGTTTGTTCGTAATTTAAACTGTGCCCATAACCCCCACCGTCGGTTTGGTCCATAACCTCCACCGTGTCCATAACGCCCACCGACGATTTGGTCCATAACCTCCACCGTGTCCATAACCC